>CM060375.1:7500-1207500 GCA_030545235.1 Helianthus tuberosus | reverse complement strand
TCAGTGCCTTCGGGTAGAGATAGTATCGGTGCATCACATAGCTTGTTTTTGAGTAGTTGGAAGGCTTCTTCCTGCTTGTCTCCCCAATCATACTTCTTGTCTTTCTGTGTAAGGGAAGTTAGTGGTTGAGCAATTTTGGAGAAATTCTCGATAAATCTGCTGTAATAGCCCGCTAATCCCAAAAATTGTCGAACTTTAGTCGGCGTCTTGGGAGCTTCCCAATTCTTTATCGCTTCAATCTTCTCCGGATCTACATGGACACCATTCTCGTTCACAACATGACCAAGTAAATGTACTTCTCGAATCCAAAATTCGCACTTTGAAAACTTTGCATAAAGTTTTTCTTTCTTCAGTAGTTCCAGAATGTTTCGGAGATGTTGCTCGTGCTATTCTTTCGTTCGCGAATAAATCAGTATATCGTCGATAAATACAATCACAAATTTATCAAGATATGGCTTGTAAATGCGATTCATCAGATCCATAAACACTGCTGGTGCGTTCGTCAATCCAAATGGCATCACAAGGAACTCGTAATGCCCATAACGAGTCCTGAACGCAGTCATTGGTATGCTCTCCTCTTGGATTCTCAACTGATGACAGCCAGACCAAAGATCAATCTTGGAGTAATAGCTCGATCCTTGCAATTGGTTGAATAAGTCGTCAATTCTCGGTAACGGATACCGATTCTTAACAGTGAGCTTATTCAATTCTCTGTAATCAATACACATCCGCAAGGTTCCATCCTTCTTCTTTACGAACAATACTGGAGCTCCCCAAGGCGAGAAACTCAGCCTTATGAATCCTTTAACCAACAACTCCTGGAGTTGTGTGGATAATTCTTTCATCTCGGATGGTGCAAGTCGATATGGTGCCTTGGCCACAGGAGAGACGCCTAGAACCAAGTCAATATGGAATTCAACTTGTCTTTGCGGAGGTAATCCTGGCAAGTCTTCGTGGAAAACATCAGGGAATTCCTTTACCACAAGAATATCTTCAAGCTTCGGCTCCTCAGCCTTCTAATCTACTACATGCGCCAAGAATGCCACACATCCTTTTCGCAAGCATTTCTGTGCCTTCATACAGTTGATGATCCGCAAGGGCGTATCTCTTTTGTCTCCATGGACTATGAGCGTTTCATCATTCGCAAGAGGGATGCGAATGATTTTCTGGTGACACACAACTTCAGCCTTATTCTTGGACAGCCAGTCCATTCCGACTACCACATCGAAACTACCCAACTGAACAGGCAAGAGGTCGATACTAAACCTTTGCTCACCAAGTTCTAATGTACACCCTCTAACGACTTCGCCCGATTCAACAAGTTTACCATCGACTAGTTCTATGGAATAAGGAATATCTAATCTACTAGATTCTATTCCAAGCATACATTTAAATTCCACAGACATAAACTATAATCGGCACCAGTGTCAAATAGTATGGATGCAAAGTGATTGTTAACGAGAAACATACCGGTGACCACATTAAGGTCCTCACGTGCGTACCTTGCCCCTAAAACGAATGCTCGAGCTTGAGCGTTGTTTTCTTTCGGGCAGTTTTTCTTGAAGTGCTCTTTGCTACCGCAACCAAAACATCCTTGATTCTGCCCATTTCCATTCCGGTTTCCAGTACCGTTGTC
This sequence comes from Helianthus tuberosus, assembly GCA_030545235.1. Classification (NCBI taxonomy): domain Eukaryota; kingdom Viridiplantae; phylum Streptophyta; class Magnoliopsida; order Asterales; family Asteraceae; genus Helianthus; species Helianthus tuberosus. Next base: position 1,205,864 of record CM060375.1, on the reverse strand, counting down.
ATTACGATTTCCATTTCCGTTGCCAACACCATTTCCATTCCTATTCCCATTTCTCTTCCCATTTCCATTCTTATTATTGCCTCCGTTTCCTCTTCCCTAACAATCTTCTGTTCGATGACCCAACCTACCACATTTGTCGCATCTTGGAATGCGACAAGCTCCTTCATGATGATACTTACACTTTTGGCATTTAGGCAGAGTGCCTTGGTATCCCCTAGCTACGGTATCATTTGCAGCTACAAAGGTTTTTGTCTCCTTGGGCGGGTTTGTATCACGTTTCTTATTGTTTGAACCCTTGTTGTTGTTGCGGGTCGCTTGATTCAGATTCGAATGCTTCCTTTTCTTATCACAGACGACTCAGCATGCGTCTCGGTTTTCTCAGTAGGTTTCAATGATAACTTTTTCATACGGACAACATCTTCAGTAAGGCTGACAGCCAGAGTTACAACCTGTGTGATCGTTTTTGGTTCCGCCGCAGTCACCAAACTGCAAAATTCCGGAGCCAATCCCCAGATGTAGCGCTCGATGCGCTTAAATTCAGGAGTCACCAGATAGGGGATCACTCTTGAGAGATCATGAAACCTCCGAGTGTAACTAACAATGTCCGCACCAACCATGGACAGATTCCAAAATTCCGTCTCCAACCTTTGAAGTTCAGCACATGAGCAATACTTTTCCCTCATTCTTTCCTTCAACTCATCCCAAGTCATACCGTAAGCGGCATCATCACCCAGAGTTTGGACATGCAAATTCCACCAAGTCAATGCCTCGTCGATGAACAATCCAGTAACAAAAGTGACTTGCTGGTTCGCGGTGCACTTGCTCATGCGGATTTGGAATCAGTTTTCTCCGTCCAGCGAACAAAAGCCACTGGACCTCCAGTGCCGTCGTAATTCAGTGGTTTGCAGTCAAGAAACTGCTTGTAGTTGCAGCCTGGAATTTATCCAATCAATTCACAAATGAGCAACCAATGAAACAATGAAACAAAGACCGTTCATAAATTTCATCAAGTTATAGCAAATCAGCTTAAGGTTACCTTGAGTTAGGGTTCCTCCAGATGAATCTCCATTCCCATTTCGTCTAGTACCGCCTGATCCTCCGCTGTGCTCAGTACGGTTCGCCTCGTACTGGGCGATAGCTTCAGAAATCCTTTCTTCCAACAAAGAGTTCAATTCCTCAGCAGTCCTCGGCATTGGAGGAGGAGGGGGTTGATCAGAATCTCGAGTGTTCACAACTCTCCTAAGTGCCATGTTCTTTGAAAACACAACACCACAGAGTTAGTTATTTGTTTGATATCATCATACAAGATAGTAGTAGTACATATATGTATAAACATATACACATAAGCAATATCAAACAATCCACCAACATATAAATCAATTCATACAGCAACAAGCATGCATAAACAGATAAATACCAGTGTGTCATAAGATATTCACCGAGTTTTATACATATCAGGACAACTTGTTACATCATTGTTTGTGAAGAAAACAAAAATGCATAAGGGTTACATCACCCCATAGTACAAGTTTAATACATATAAAAGACAAAATATCTTCCTTCACATTGGTGGTCCTTGTCTTCAAGTTGTACCCAAAACTCGGTCGTAGTCTTTAACTCCAAAAATACGACTCCAACAAAGTACCTGCAAAGAAAAACCTAATGGGCTGGTGGAGAGGGTGGGGGTGTGGGGACATGAACAGGAGAAGATGGCGCAACAAACATAGCGCCATCGTCATCATCAGTCGGGTAAGCTCTCAGCCCAGCAGCAAAAAGGGCAGAAGATGTCACTGACTCAAAGGAATCAGCGTCAGTCTCAAGATCAGTGTCAGAAGAGATATCGATAACAGACACAACAGGAGAGGCTAATTCTAGGTTAGCGGGGGCGTACACTTCTCCATCGCCAAGATCGTCATCGAGGCGCTCCACCTCAATCAAGGGGACGTCAACATCATCATCCAGATCATCAACGAAAGGCCAGTCCTCGTCAGGGATGGCGGCAAAAGGAATAGCATGAATGGGAATAGGCTCAACGAGGTGCTCACCATCGGGATGTCCGATGATCAGCTGGTCATGGAAGGGTAAAGGTAAGGCTAAGACATCATCGATGAAAAGGACATCGTCACCAAATTTTGGTAAGGCGAAAGGCTGAAAATCGTCGAGATCATCATCATCGGACGCCATCTCCGGATCGCTCTCGGAGTCGGACGTGAAGATCTCGGGGACGTGTGCTATCTCATCATCAGATACTATCGCCATAGGATCATGTTCTTCAGTTAGGCTGCTGCCTTCAGACGAAGACATGTGTACCTGTAACATTTTATTCATGGTATATGTATGTATTAATTACTACTACTTAATTAATATACAAATAATTGTACACATTGTTGCAAGTAATTCCTAGTTGAAGATAAGTGATACCCCAGTGCACCCTAAATCTCGTGGTGTCTTTACTTGACCCTCTGAAAACAAGTTCAGGTAGTGGATGTCGCGGAAAGTTTTTATGCAATGAAAAACTTTTGAAAAATTGTTTTCGTGAGAGGATCCAAAGGATTGTAGTCTAGACTCGATAAGGAATCCTAGTTCACTACAATCGCAGCTCTGATACCAATCTGTCACACCCCTTTCTAAGGCGGAAGCGTGATCCTGAAAGGTTCTCATTGCATACGAATGGTAAACATACTACATGATCATAAAACAAACTCCAAGATGCCATTAATAGTAAATATTCAAAACATAAGTTGAGTTAAGTGTTTACATCACACGATAGTTAATTGTTTGAAAAGTTTACAACTTATTCCAAAGACAAACATCAAGGTTTTGATCATTATATCACCACATGCGGTGGAATATAACGAACAAATCCCACAAAATAGGCATTGGAGTCTTGACACGACATAACTAAAAACATAACATGATCCTTGAGCAAGAGTGAGACCGCACGTACATCCACTTAGTTACGTAAAATACATGTAAGTTTTGGAAAATCGTCAACATAATGTTGGTGTGAATTCATGCAGTTGTTGTATAAGATGTTGAATGCTTGTATGAAAACATGGTATGTAATTTGTACTTGAAAAAGTATTCTGTAAATATAAGCGTAAGGAATACGAGATCACTAGTGGTTTGCAAGGCCACTAACATGTGTCACGACATAGGAAGCATCCAAACCATAGGCATTTTACTTGTCGGTTAACGACTAGAGACACAAAAGCACTCCAGGTAGCACGTGGCCCAGAGTGTGGCTGCCTGAAACCCATTAGATCTAACTTTTGTTCCGCGGTCTAGGTATATAGTTGATTAATGGTGCTTATGGCACCCTATTCGTCACATGATCTAAGTGTCATTCCTTAGTTTTGTGTTCTACATACCATAGTACATGTATTTTCCCAAAGTTTAGAAAACAAGTAAAAGTTTAAAAGTGGGGACATGAACTCATAGTTTTGCGTATCCTGCGTCGTAAACTTCACCAGTTGTTTTTGTAGCATAGTGACCTATACGTGTTCTATGTATGTTAGTCACTAGACTTGTATCACACAAGTACAAGTCACCATCTATAGCTTATGTATTTGTTCTTTGTATGTTCATCTTTCATGAGGGTCATGCCCTTATTTGTCGGGTCTTGCCCGTTTGCCATGTCTTTGCACTTTGAATTTATATGGTTTAGTGTAAATATATATTTGACTTCTCAAAAATATATATTTATTTATGTAGAACTTGTTGAAGTAGTAGGTGTTAAAAATAAACTTTATTTTTAACTAGGCTATACATGTTACTTATATTATTTTTCCAAAAATAAATATAAGTATTTTGTGAAATAATATTCTCAATTTTATTTTTGTGCAAGTATACTTAGGAAAGTATACTTGTATTTCTATGTAAATACTTGTGTATTTTACATTATTTGCCAAAAATCAAATCAATACTTTGATTTTTATTACTTTCCGGAATTATATTTCTTAAAAATAATATATTTTAAGTCTTGTGTGGAATATATATATGTAACAATCCTAAATAAACCGACACCCTCGAATATTTTCCGACACCCTAATATATTTTAAAATATTCCTATATGTCTTTAAATACACCCTATATGTGAAAACCGAGCCCGAAATACAATATAGCATTAAAAATAATGAAAAAACAAGAAAAAATTAAGTTGAGGCGGGCCGCGTAAGACCCACCCCAACCTTCACGCGGGCCGCGTGAGATCGAAAAGTGGCGCAGCCCGATGCGGCCACGTGGCCTAACACCCGGCGAACCTACCTGATGACCCGGATCACCTACGCATTGACCTGGAGTCAACGCGGGCCGCGTAGGCCCTGCCCTTGTGTTACGCGGGCCGCGAGAGAACCAGACTTAGCAACTATAAATAGAATGCATCGGATCTTCAGTCTGTTCGTCCCATTTTCTTTTCTCAATCTCAATTTCTGAATAGTAGACTTTATACGCGGGTATTATACCCCCTAAATAGCAAAGTTCTGCTCCGTTGTAAGTATTATAACCACTGGATACGTATTAGATACGCTGCCCGATTGATCTAGGGTTCCGTAACGGCTGTCGTGGTTCTGCCCGACGTAGTCGTTGGAATGCCGTCTCGGGGAGGGTATTACTAATGTTAAAATGGGTTATTATACTAACACGTGTGCTTTCGTGTAAATTATATATTGTCACCAGGAAACCCTTACGAAAAATCTAAGAAAGCAATGTGAGTAATCTCCTTTTTTGTAAACTGTTTTTACAAAACCTTAAATATTTTACAATGCAATTTAGCAGTGATTGAGTCTTTGTAATTCTTCAATTATTGCCGGTATTATGAGGTTTTGTATACATTACTTGATAACCTTCACAATTGGACAACGGGTTAGCCAATGTGTGATATGACCATAGCCACAGATACGTTCGAGTGGCAAGTACTGAATGAGTAATTGTGTAGATATAAACATTGTAATCGCTCTCAATACTGTTTAAATTGATCACATGTTTCTTGATTAAACTGGGATTCACTCACCAGTATTTCCCACTGACAAATGTTTTTAAAACGCGTTTCAGGTAACACAATGTGAAAGCCAATTAGAAGCCAGCTGGACAGCACTGAAGGCTTGGAAAAGTGGCTATAAAAGTTACCTAAATAAAGAAGGCGTTTTAATTCAAATAAAATGGGATTTATCCCTATAAATCAGTTTGTAATAAAAACTTGGGTTTTATCCCAACATGTTTTTTTATATAAAATGTGGTATTTTACTCTGATAAAATATTTCCAAACTACGGTCCTGATGTAAATTCCGCTGCCAAATTAGACAATACGAGATACCACCGAAACTGGTTCGCGGCCGCCCGTTCCCGGGGACTTGGGATCAGGGGTTGCGACAGAAGGTGGTATCAGAGCTAAGCCACTGATTCAGCCACAGAGGTGTTCTGCTGACATAAAAAATGTAAAGTGTTAGGAAATAAATTACGGAAATACGTGCATAACTGTATTTATTGTTATGTGTTATTTGCCTATTTGTTAGTTTACAGTATGAGTGACCAAGGACCATATGACGCGTATCGTCAATTGTCTGGTTCGCCTAGAAGCGAAGGCACCTCCTCTTCTCAGCCTGCCCTCTCAGGGTACTCTGCGGATACGGAAGAAGGAATCTTTGTGTTTAAGGCTCAGTCAGAGGAGCCATTTCCTCAGAAAAAGAGGGGATGGTTCAGTCGAGGGGCACACGAGCGTAGGAAGCGTATGAAAAAGTTACAAGACCAGAGAGCATTAGCAGCAGCCAAGAGAGAGATAGATGCCTATGCCCAGGATATGATAAATAGGGGTATAGCCAATATTCACATCTTAGCAACCACTGCAGCTGACCCTAATCTGGAGCAAATAATAGCACCTCAACCACAGCTACCAATCCCTGACCAACCCATGGAAATAGAAAACCCTGAAAACCAAGTAGAGATGCATGACTTCAATCCAGAAGAAATCCCTAGGGTACCAGCACCAAACCCTGTAGACCCAAATTATGATCCCTGGTGGGATGATGTTAGGGACTATGTGCAACGTTACCCGATACATGAAGACACACCTATGCAGAACGTAGGAGCTTACCTAGGTTTGGACCCTTTAGATCCCTATTTCCATGATGAATACATTAGGGAGATTTTAGAAGATCCTTACCAATTCCAGGTACCTACACCACCACACCAGGAACTCGCATCCCAGATTCCGAACCCATTCCTAGAACCTGCACCCCCAATGAGTGCAGAAAACGTACAAGAACTTAGGACATTTGGTGAGGAAATTTTAGAAAGCAGTGAGAGAATGATACAGGTGGGAGAGCGACTCGTCTGGAAATACGACGAGCGCAATATGGATTTCTGGATCAATCCATATCCGTGAATGTGATGGTGAAACGGTAGTAGTAATAATAATAAAATAATAAAATAAAATATGTGTGTATGGATGCCTATTACTATTAGTATAACTTTATTTCAGTTGGTATTGTAATCTTTATTTCAGTACTAGTGTGTAATAGACGCATAGTATATGAATAGAGTAAAGTCGCAATGATCGACGCTTTTGGAAAAAATGCGTGTCATGTGATTGACCATACTAAATATTATTTTGTGATATTAATACGGGGTAAATGTTTAAAATTCAGATGGCCGACGAAGGAAATCATGGAAATCTGAATAACGATAACCAGAGTAACATTAACGTGGTTAATGAGAATCCGAGCATCAATAACAATGGAAACCAAATGGATAATAGTGCCGTTCAACACATAGTGGCACAAGGAATTATAGATGCAATGCCATTTATTATTCAAACGGTTCAAGAAGCGAATAATAAAAGTAAGCATAGCAGTAAGCGACCAATTGAACCAGAACACAGCGTGAACAATGGACCTATACTTCAAGTGCCCATTCCCAAAAGAAGTAGAACCATGCCTAATGGTTGTTCTTATAAGGAATTAAGGTCCTGCAAACCATTAGAATTCTCGGGCAATGAAGGACCCATTGCAGCTCTACACTGGATAGAGAAGACTGAGGCTGTTTTAAAAATAAGCAAGTGTGCTGAAGAAGACAAAATAATGTTTGCTTCTAATTTATTTAAGAACTCAGCCTTAGAATGGTGGAACACTATCCTCCAATCAAGAGGAAGTGATAGGGTTTACAACATGGAATGAGAGGAATTTAAGAATATGGTAGAAAGGAAATTCTTCCCTCCTAATGAAAAGGAACAAATAGCTAATAAATTTCTGAACCTTAGAATGACCGGGGTAGATAGTAAGGGTTATACTACCACATTCTTTGAATATGCTAGAATAGTGCCAACCCTTGCATCACCTGAACCAGTATTAATCTCCCGTTACATCTGGGGATTAATCGGAGAGATTAGACATGTAGTCAAGGCAGCTAGACCTCAAACTGTGACACCTGGGTCACTGCGACCATCAAACAAATACCAAACCAATGAAATATTGTATTTCATACTTGGGATTTGTACAAATAGGTGTATCATTTGCACATATCAATTCTTGTTCGATTTCGGGCTCTAAATCGCTTTCTGGAAGGTTATACCCGCACTGATGCGTAAATATAACCAGTTTAATGCAACGAACACTCCAGAATAGTGAAATAGGCTTAACATACCTTAAATAACCTATAAATATCTTATAAATAAGTTTTGAAGGGGTTCGGTGTGCTAAAATAAACTTTTGGCTCATTCAGAGACTAAAAGTGTCAAAAAGTGCACAAGTTTGCACTTTCGCGCATAACTTACGTTCTGAATACATCCGGACATCCAAAAATTTATGTAAGCACTAAAATATTTTATTTTAGTGTTTGGCATAAGAAAAATCCATTCGTCACGCCATTTGGATCGTTTTTCGCGCTTATGCGCATTCCGTCGTAATTAACCGAACATCGCAACCGTACGGCCAAACGAACCGACATCCGAGATGTTTTCAAGCATATTTCATGTTCCCTATGTCTTAACATCATTGTGGAGCTTGAAATTGGGTTTGACGGGTGTTAGAAGTGCTGTTACGCAACGAAACAAGGTGCAGGGACTGAAACTGTAATTCTGCCAAAGTTAATGGCTTACGGACCGTAAGCCATGACCCTTACGGTCCGTAAGGGGTCCCCAGAATAGCAGATCAGTTTAAACAGCTGTTGCCTCTTCAGGATAATGAGGGGCCAATTTACACTTGCCTCTTCAGGATAATGAGGGGCCAATTTGCACTTGCCTCTTCAGGATAATGAGGGGCCAATTTACACTTGCCCTTTCATGCTCATGAGGGGCCATTTTGATGTTACCATAAGGTTTCAACAAGTGTATGGACCAGATCAAAGCACGTTATTCGATAAACGATCCTAACGGTTCCAAGAATCCTATAAATACCCAACCCTTTCACAACTCAAAACCCACAAATCTGATCTAAAAGCTCTAAGTTGAAGTCATTGCTTCATACCTGAGCTATTCGATCGAGTTTTACTAGCGGGGACCCTTTGTAAGTGTTCTTTCGTTCCTTTCTTTCATTTTAACGTTAAAGTCAAACTTTGTTTGACTTTATGCATTGACCAGTTTATGGTCAATGCGAAGTTCGTTTGAACTTCATAATGTGAGCGTGATCACGATGGTTATAGTCCCTAGTGACTATACCTACTGATTACCATGTTATCTAGGCTCAGTGACGAGTCGTAGTTTCGGCCAAAATGCGCATTCTTGCGTATTTTGTAACCAAACTACTCTTAGGTATCAAAACCGTTTGTTTTGATACCAAACCTGTTTTCTAAACTTAGTTAAGCATGTTTTAACATGCTTAGCTCGTCACTTTTAGTTTAGTGCCTATATAGGGTCGTAAGGTAAGCGATCTAAACAATCGCTTATACTTTCGAACCCGACCCGTTTGGTCGATCATTAGGATCCGACCAAACACATTCGGTGACCATAGTATATAGGGAATAACCTTCCGAGGTTATACCTTATGGTCACGACGTTTACTTAGTTGTATGATAGGTGGGTTATATGCCTTAGGTAAATTACCAAAATACCCCTTTGACACCAAAATTCATTTTAAGCATATGTAACATAACTTTTGGTATCTAAACTGATTTAGCAACAATATTAGACATGTTAAGGCGTATTTTACTTATCATAGGGCTAGTTAGGCGTTCCGAACGCGTTTTACGCGAACGACGCGTTAAAGTAGCATAAGCTACCTAAACGAGTCGTAATGGGTCGTAAGCACTTAGGCTAGGTTTCATTTTAGTATGTGGGCTTTGTTAAACCATATTGCATGAGTTTCCATACTCATTTGGTTTACGAACCCTCATTCTATCCAATCCTCCGATTTTAGGTCCGGTATATTAACATAGTTACCTATATTAGGTGCCGTTTGATATCCGTGATCTCTAGCATTGTTTGGTTGTTACTCAAAGACTACTAAGCAATCTCAAGTGAGTACATAGACCCCAATTTTACTGTTTTCCAAACATTTTGGGGTGAAACACATGTTCCTACTTGTTACTTTCATGCTTTCCTGTTTTCACATCATATACTTGCTATGTTCATTAGTACATTTATAGTACATGATTTCATTGTGTTTATGCTATGTATGCCCATTGTGTGCGTACTTAGTACATTGTTTTACATTACATTTTATGCTATGTATGCCCATTGTGTGCGTACTTAGGACATTGTTTTACATTACATTTTATGCTATGTATGCCCATTGTGTGCGTACTTAGGACATTGTTTTACATTACATTTTATGCTATGTATGCCCATTTTGTGCGTACTTAGTACATTGTTTTACATTACATTTTATGCTATGTATGCCCATTGTGTGCGTACTTAGGGCATTGTTTTACATTACATTTTATGCTATGTATGCCCATTGTGTGCGTACTTAGTACATTGTTTTACATTACATTTTATGCTATGTATGCCCATTGTGTGCGTACTTAGTACATTGTTTTACATTACATTTTTTGCTATGTATGCCCATTGTGTGCATACTTAGTACATTGTTTTACATTACATTTTATGCTATGTATGTCCTTTGTTGCATACTTAGTACATTTGTTATTCATCACATGCTTACATTTTGGTATGACATTTGGTTTGTTCAAATGAGACAATGTACATTCATTAACATTAGCTACGCCGCTCGTTAGTAGGTAATGGTACCATAGGACTTGACAACTCCCATTCCTGAACCCTAGGTTTGTTTGGGTGGAAGGAATGACCGAATTCGATAAACATAACAACAAGATAGACCTTTAAATTCGTTTAGGGGTTTATCGCCACAGTCACAAGGCTTGGATGTATGCATTTTCACAATACCGCATAGATGTTTATATCAGTATAGCATGCATTTATTCCACAAAACATAACTTTGATTTAAACCATGTTTTACTTCAATACCTTGTTTTTGTGCATTTTACATATGGTTTAGTTGATATATTTCACTTACCATACATAAACATTTTTGACATTGATATACATAATTCATGATTTACATTAGACATAGACATTAGACATGGTTCTCACATAAACATTTTGACATTTGATTATACATAAGCATTTTACTTTGGTGGTTTGGTTTAGGTAAGTGATTTAAGTAACGAGGCGTGTGTAATACGATACAAGTATGGTGGATACGCCGCTGGTACTTCCTATATATAAGTGCTTGTATGGTATTACATATCGTAGCGTTATTTGAATCATTTCAATTTAGGCATATAACATTTCATACAAATAACATACTTTTCACAATACATTGTTTTACAAACAACTTATCTAATACAAACTCATTTTACTTGGTTATTTACTTAACCATGTATTATTCTTTTATACATATATATCATTTGGTTTATTTATCACTTTTCAAACGATTTACAAGACAAAGCAAATTTCAAGGTTCATGACTAAACATTTTCTTAAACATAAGTCATGAATTCTATTTTAACAAAACCTACGTATCTCACAGGCATTTTTATGCTGACGTACCTATTTTCACATGTGTTTCAGGATATGATGCATAGGATTTATCAAGTTACACTTAGGCGGACTTGGGCCTTAGCGACAATAAAAGATGCAAGACTAGTTATTTATGTTATGTATTTCTTTGATTGTCAAGACATTGTAACTCTTTTAATCAATAAAACAATATTTCAATTTCCATGTGTTATGAAACAATGATTCTGTTACAACACTCCCCGACGTTTCCGCCATGATTTGATGTTCTACGTGGTCGGGGTGTGACAGAAAAGTTGGTATCAGAGCTCATGGTTATAGGGAATTAGGTTATTAGTAATGCTTTGACCTAGACTATAACCTTCCTAGGACCCTAACGCGAGTTTACTTGCGTTTAGACATAAAACAATACCGTCACCTATCCTTAAGTGACAACCGCAACAAGAACATAAATTTCAAAACCGCTTTGAAAACTAATCATCTGTTCTAGGATGATTGATTACTAGGTTTTGAACCCTCTGTTATATGGTTTTGAACCACTTTGAATTTTCAAAACCTCGTCAAAGTTTGGGTCTTATAGTGTGAACACGTGCAATCTGGAAGAGTGGATGCCTGTACTCTGAGTTTTCTGTCTAAGGCTAGAGTGTTCGTACAAATCCACATAATCGGACCAGTCACTCTTACTTGGGAACTCTTGGGGTGAGTGTCCACTTATAGACTAAAGCATGTCTTCGCGATACGTTAATATGACCCGCTTACTTTGATTAGTCACCGTCTCATTTGTTTGCCTTAGGTAACAAACAAATGATCGCAATTTCTATGCGTTGTCATTTTGTTTTATTTACCGATAACATTTCATTTGTTTCCTCCTATATCCTTCATTTCCTCCAGAATGTCTCTTCATCGCAATGATGCGCAGATATCCGAGCAGACTGCCAAATTTGCCCAGCGGATAGGCGAAGTAATTCTGAAGACTGTTGAATTTGGCATTGCCATGTTTCGTCTCAACAATGAAGCCACTCAAGGGCCACCAAAGGAAGCAGAAGTCAAGCCTGCACCACCAGCCAAGAAACCAATCAAGGAATCAAAGACCATGGATGAACAGACTGGATCCCCTAAGAGGTCAAAGAAGCGAAAGGCTTCTCAGAACTTCGTCGTGGTCGCTCACAATGGTCAAGCCATCCCCAACCAACCAGCTCAACCCCCTGCTAGGAAGCCATATAAAGGAACTGCTCCTTTGTGCAAACGATGCAACCGTCATCATTCAAACCTCTTACCCTGCTTCAAATGTACCTACTGTGGACGGTGGGGACATCTGATTAACATATGCCGCTTTGATATCCAAAACAAAGCTGCTATAAACATTGCTGCTACCCAACCACAAGCCAATCCTGCTCAAGCTCGCTTCCCGCCTGGATCGTGCTACAACTGTGGCAAGATGGGTCATTTCGTGACTAAATGCCCGAAGCTTGCTAAGGCGAATCCAACCCACGGATGAGCAGTTGGCTGATTAGAAGATGTTGTTGTCTTATGCTTTTGTTTCTTCTATTTTCTTGTAATGTGAAACAATCTGTCCCGTTCATAAATAAAAGTTGTTGTTCGCAATTCTGATATACAAGTATAGTTACATGTATGTATGGCATTCCCCTACGATACCTACATTAAGGAACTATGTTCCTTGCAAACTACTTTTGTGAATTTTTCCCATTTTTGCGTTTACTCATGATTTCCTTGGTAAATTCTAAGTACTCGTTTTATTCTAAGAAACGAAGTACAGGAAATAAAGTGACATTACGAGTGATCGTGCTTTTGCACATCTGTGCCTTTGAATCCTTGGTTAGATGACCAAGGATACTTTCAAATCTCATGCCCATTACGTTCTGATTTTTTTTCAACATGCATAACATAAGTTTTCAAAACAACCTTCATGATTTCAAAAACATTTTGAAAACATTTTTAATATAGTGTATTTACATAACATAACAAATGCACGATTTCAAAAGCATCATTCATGTTTTCAAAAACCTCATACATACTTTCAAAATTCAACTCATGATTTTAAAACATTTTTACAAATGTACTTACCTAATACACCTACTTTATGATTTCAAAAGTATTTTGTATAAGGTTTCAAAAACATTGAACACATTTTTTTTTAAGAACCCCATGCATAGTTTTCAAAAATATTTTCCTCATACATTGACTTAGCCTTCAAATTCCGCTTCATATGTCGCCTTTACATATCTAGCATCTCAACTTCATAAGCATTTTTACTTCATGTTTTAATTTAAGCACGTCGAATGCAAGGTTTTAAAACAGGTTTCAAAACATCTCCAACTTCTAAAATCCATATGGGATATTTTTATCTCCATAATTAGACCCTCGTGGATGATTATCATACAAATCAGAGTCCTTAATTGGATTCCTTGTGTACCTAATTCGAACATTTCGGTTCTTTATAATCAAAATCGAATTTTCTCTTTGAAAGATCTTTCTATCTTTATAGTTAGATTCTTAGAAATATTTAAAGCACCAATCAAAATCCACTGATTGGATACCTGGTGTGCTTTGAATACATGTGCACAGTTAGCAGAACAAATTAACAAAATGATAACAAATCAAGTTAAACAATTTTGTGGTTATGTGACTATGTGTTTATGCATTTTGTGTTTTCTTTTATGCATTTTTCTGTGTTTTTGTATACTCTGGATATTCGTTATCCAAATCCTCGTAGAACCTTTCGTATCTTCATATGAGGGATTCCTAGAGGATATTCAAAAAGGTACTACCTTAAATCCTTATTGGGCTTCTACATGATAGTTAAGACCCTTGGATTGTATAGTACCACTCCATGATTCATAAGAGACCCTTTTAGTGGTCTAGTAAAAAAGATTGATTCAAAAATCTGGTTAAGAATGACATGTGATGGTATAAGCTGAAAAGACTCCTTGGTTGTCTATTAAAATCATTTATTGATTTAATAAAAGGGACCCTATGGTGGTCTAGTCACAATCATCATAGGCTCGTTCATTGTTTTCTTCCCCTACACATTTTAAGATGCACTACGTGACTATGCAAGGAATTACGTAATTATGGATGCATACATAATTACGAAGTTCAGTGCACGGAAACCACAGTAAAACTTATTATGTGTAAGAACCGATAGTGACCACAATAACACAATGTGAACGATGTAATGGAGGTACGGTGGACGCACCAATAACATTTTATATACTTGTATATAAGTGTCCCTCTCACATTGCAAGCATGATGTTATTTAAAGTTACTAGAAGTTCAGGACTCTAACCAGTGTTGTTTGATCTTTTCAACTTCATGTTTCAAGCTCTCACAAGTTCCTCTGAATAAATTTCGGGACGAAATTTCCTAAAGTAGGGGAGACTGTGACACCTGGGTCACTGCGACCATCAAACAAATACCAAACCAATGAAATATTGTATTTCATACTTGGGATTTGTACAAATAGGTGTATCATTTGCACATATCAATTCTTGTTCGATTTCGGGCTCTAAATCGCTTTCTGGAAGGTTATACGCGCACTGATGCGTAAATATAACCAGTTTAATGCAACGAACACTCCGGAATAGTGAAATAGGCTTAACATACCTTAAATAACCTTTACATAACTTAGAAATAAGTTTTGAAGGGGTTCGGTGTGCTAAAATAAACTTTTGGCTCATTGAGGGACTAAAAGTGTCAAAAAGTGCACAAGTTTACACTTTCGCGCATAACTTACGTTCTGAATACATCCGGACATCCAAAAATTTATGTAAGCACTAAAATATTTTATTTAGTGTTTGGCATAAGAAAAATCCATTCGTCACGCCATTTGGATCGTTTTTCGCGCTTATGCGCATTCCGTCGTAATTAACCGAACATCGCAACCGTACGGCCAAACGAACCGACATCCGAGATGTTTTCAAGCATATTTCATGTTCCCTATGTCTTAACATCATTGTGGAGCTTGAAATTGGGTTTGGCGGGTGTTAGAAGTGCTGTTACGCAACGAAACAAGGTGCAGGGACTGAAACTGTAATTCTGCCAAAGTTAATGGCTTACGGACCGTAAGCCATGACCCTTACGGTCCGTAAGGGGTCCCCAGAACAGCAGATCAGTTTAAACAGCTGTTGCCTCTTCAGGATAATGAGGGGCCAATTTGCACTTGCCTCTTTAGGATAATGAGGGGCCAATTTGCACTTGCCTCTTCAGGATAATGAGGGGCGAATTTGCACTTGCCTCTTCAGGATAATGAGGGGCCAATTTGCACTTGCCTCTTCAGGATAATGAGGGGCCAATTTACACTTGCCCTTTCATGCTCATGAGGGGCCATTTTGATGTTAGCATAAGGTTTTAACAAGTGTATGGACCAGATCAAAGCACGTTATTCGATAAACGATCCTAACGGTTCCAAGAATCCTATAAATACCCAACCCTTTCACAACTCAAAACCCACAAATCTGATCTAAAAGCTCTAAGTTGAAGTCATTGCTTCATACCTGAGCTATTCGATCGAGTTTTACTAGCGGGGACCCTTTGTAAGTGATCTTTCGTTCCTTTCTTTCATTTTAACGTTAAAGTCAAACTTTGTTTGACTTTATGCATTGACCAGTTTATGGTCAATGCGAAGTTCGTTTGAACTTCATAACGTGAGCATGATCACGATGGTTATAGTCCTTAGTGACTATACCTACTGATTACCACGTTATCTAGGCTCAGTGACGAGTCGTAGTTTCGGCCAAAATGCGCATTCTTGCGTATTTTGTAACCAAACTACTCTTAGGTATCAAAACCGTTTGTTTTGATACCAAACCTGTTTTCTAAACTTAGTTAAGCATGTTTTAACATGCTTAGCTCGTCACTTTTAGTTTAGTGCTTATATAGGGTCATAAGGTAAGCGATCTAAACAATCGCTTATACTTTCGAACCCGACCCGTTTGGTCGATCATTAGGATCCGACCAAACACATTAGGTGACCATAGTATATAGGGAATAACCTTCCGAGGTTATACCTTATGGTCACGACGTTTACTTAGTTGTATGATAGGTGGGTTATATGCCTTAGGTAAATTACCAAAATACCCCTTTGACACCAAAATTCATTTTAAGCATATGTAACATAACTTTTGGTATCTAAACTGATTTAGCAACAATATTAGACATGTTAAGGCATATTTTACTTATCATAGGGCTAGTTAGGCGTTCCGAACGCGTTTTACGCGAACGACGCGTTAAAGTAGCATAAGCTACCTAAACGAGTCGTAATGGGTCGTAAGCACTTAGGCTAGGTTTCATTTTAGTATGTGGGCTTTGTTAAACCATATTGCATGAGTTTCCATACTCATTTGGTTTACGAACCCTCATTCTATCCAATCCTCCAATTTTAGGTCCGGTATATTAACATAGTTACCTATATTAGGTGCCGTTTGATATCCGTGATCTCTAACATTGTTTGGTTGTTACTCAAAGACTACTAAGCAATCTCAAGTGAGTACATAGACCCCTCTTTTACTGTTTTCCAAACATTTTGGGGTGAAACACATGTGCCTACTTGTTACTTTCATGCTTTCCTGTTTTCACATCATATACTTGCAATGTTCATTAGTACATTTATAGTACATGATTTCATTGTGTTTATGCTATGTATGTCCATTGTGTGCGTACTTAGTACATTGTTTTACATTACATTTTATGCTATGTATGCCCATTGTGTGCGTACTTAGGAAATTGTTTTACATTACATTTTATGCTATGTATGCCCATTGTGTGCGTACTTAGGACATTGTTTTACATTACATTTTATGCTATGTATGCCCATTGTGTGCGTACTTAGGACATTGTTTTACATTACATTTTATGCTATGTATGCCCATTGTGTGCGTACTTAGCACATTGTTTTACATTACATTTTATGCTATGTATGCCCATTGTGTGCGTACTTAGGACATTGTTTTACATTACATTTTATGCTATGTATGCCCATTGTGTGCGTACTTAGGACATTGTTTTACATTACATTTTATGCTATGTATGCCCATTGTGTGCGTACTTAGTACATTGTTTTACATTACATTTTATGCTATGTATGCCCATTGTGTGCATACTTAGTACATTGTTTTACATTACATTTTATGCTATGTATGTCCTTTGTTGCATACTTAGTACATTTGTTATTCATCACATGCTTACATTTTGGTATGACATTTGGTTTGTTCAAATGAGACAATGTACATTCATTAACATTAGCTACGCCGCTCGTTAGTAGGTAATGGTACCATAGGACTTGACAACTCCCATTCCTGAACCCTAGGTTTGTTTGGGTGGAAGGAATGACCGAATTCGATAAACATAACAACAAGATAGACCTTTAAATTCGTTTAGGGGTTTATCGCCACAGTCACAAGGCTTGGATGTATGCATTTTCACAATACCGCATAGATGTTTATATCAGTATAGCATGCATTTATTCCACAAAACATAACTTTGATTTAAACCATGTTTTACTTCAATACCTTGTTTTTGTGCATTTTACATATGGTTTAGTTGATATATTTCACTTACCTATATTAGGTGCCGTTTGATATCCGTGATCTCTAGCATTGTTTGGTTGTTACTCAAAGACTACTAAGCAATCTCAAGTGAGTACATAGACCCCTCTTTTACTGTTTTCCAAACATTTTGGGGTGAAACACATGTGCCTACTTGTTACTTTCATGCTTTCCTGTTTTCACATCATATACTTGCTATGTTCATTAGTACATTTATAGTACATGATTTCATTGTGTTTATGCTATGTATGCCCATTGTGTGCGTACTTAGTACATTGTTTTACATTACATTTTATGCTATGTATGCCCATTGTGTGCGTACTTAGGACATTGTTTTACATTACATTTTATGCTATGTATGCCCATTGTGTGCGTACTTAGTACATTGTTTTACATTACATTTTATGCTATGTATGCCCATTTTGTGCGTACTTAGTACATTGTTTTACATTACATTTTATGCTATGTATGCCCATTGTGTGCGTACTTAGGACATTGTTTTACATTACATTTTATGCTATGTATGCCCATTGTGTGCGTACTTAGTACATTGTTTTACATTACATTTTATGCTATGTATGCCCATTGTGTGCGTACTTAGGACATTGTTTTACATTACATTTTATGCTATGTATGCCCATTGTGTGCGTACTTAGGACATTGTTTTACATTACATTTTATGCTATGTATGCCCATTGTGTGCGTACTTAGCACATTGTTTTACATTACATTTTATGCTATGTATGCCCATTGTGTGCGTACTTAGGACATTGTTTTACATTACATTTTATGCTATGTATGCCCATTGTGTGCGTACTTAGGACATTGTTTTACATTACATTTTATGCTATGTATGCCCATTGTGTGCGTACTTAGTACATTGTTTTACATTACATTTTATGCTATGTATGCCCATTGTGTGCATACTTAGTACATTGTTTTACATTACATTTTATGCTATGTATGTCCTTTGTTGCATACTTAGTACATTTGTTATTCATCACATGCTTACATTTTGGTATGACATTTGGTTTGTTCAAATGAGACAATGTACATTCATTAACATTAGCTACGCCGCTCGTTAGTAGGTAATGGTACCATAGGACTTGACAACTCCCATTCCTGAACCCTAGGTTTGTTTGGGTGGAAGGAATGACCGAATTCGATAAACATAACAACAAGATAGACCTTTAAATTCGTTTAGGGGTTTATCGCCACAGTCACAAGGCTTGGATGTATGCATTTTCACAATACCGCATAGATGTTTATATCAGTATAGCATGCATTTATTCCACAAAACATAACTTTGATTTAAACCATGTTTTACTTCAATACCTTGTTTTTGTGCATTTTACATATGGTTTAGTTGATATATTTCACTTACCATACATAAACATTTTTGACATTGATATACATAATTCATGATTTACATTAGACATAGACATTAGACATGGTTCTCACATAAACATTTTGACATTTGATTATACATAAGCATTTTACTTTGGTGGTTTGGTTTGGGTAAGTGATTTAAGTAATGAGGCGTGTGTAATACGATACAAGTATGGTGGATACGCCGCTGGTACTTCCTATATATAAGTGCTTGTATGGTATTACATATCGTAGCGTTATTTGAATCATTTCAATTTAGGCATATAACATTTCATACAAATAACATACTTTTCACAATACATTGTTTTACAAACAACTTATCTAATACAAACTCATTTTACTTGGTTATTTACTTAACCATGTATTATTCTTTTATACATATATATCATTTGGTTTATTTATCACTTTTCAAACGATTTACAAGACAAAGCAAATTTCAAGGTTCATGACTAAACATTTTCTTAAACATAAGTCATGAATTCTATTTTCACAAAACCTATGTATCTCACAGACATTTTTATGCTGACGTACCTATTTTCACATGTGTTTCAGGATATGATGCATAGGATTTATCAAGTTACACTTAGGTGGACTTGGGCCTTAGCGACAATAAAAGATGCAAGACTAGTTATTTATGTTATGTATTTCTTTGATTGTCAAGACATTGTAACTCTTTTAATCAATAAAACAATATTTCAATTTCCATGTGTTATGAAACAATGATTCTGTTACAACACTCCCCGACGTTTCCGCCACGATTTGATGTTCTACGTGGTCGGGGTGTGACACAAACTATAGAAGAAGCTGTAGAACTAGCAAACACCTTGACAGATGAATTAATCCGTACTAGAGAAGAAGACCAGAGGAGGAACTTAACCCAAAGACTTACCCAGGAATTCCGATCTGGAAATTCCAACCGTGTGAAAAATGTAGGGTCCACATCTGCACCTTATTTCAAGTATTGCAAAAGGAAGCATTCTGGAAGATGCTCCATATATTGCAATTTCTGCAAAATATCGGGACACAAGGAAGAAGACTGCAGGAAGAAAGCCAACAGGGTATGCTACAGCTGTGAACAACAAGAACACTAAAAATGCTAGGGCATTTGTTCTGACTGCAGATGAAGCCAAAATGATTCCAGATGTGATAGCGGGTACGTTTTTAGTTAATGATGTTTTTGCTAAAGTATTATTTGACTCTGGTGCAAATCAAAGTTTTATTAATACTTCGTTTTGCAAACTTCTAAATCAATCATTAACTAAACTACCACAAGAATGTCTAGTAGAGACAGCTAATGGAGAAACTGTTAGGATTTCTGAAATCTTGCAGGGAGCAAGAATAGAAATTTTAAACCAAGAGTTTATTGCAAACCTTTATCCCACGAATCTGGCAGGATTTGATGTTGTATTAGGAATGGATTGGTTAATAGCCAATAAAGCCAGTATTTTATGTGATCAAAAGTCAATCCAAGTAAATTCACCAAAAGGTAAAACGATCACAATTAAAGGAGATAAACCATCTAGATCCACAAAATTCATCTCTGTAATGAAAACTGCAAGTTATATAAGAAAAGGTTCTATAGTGTATTTGATTTCCATAATCACTAACACTAAAGGAAAAGAACTAAAAGACATTCCAGTAGTGTCTCCGTTTTTAGATGTATTTCCAAAAGAATTACCAGAACTGCCGCCAGACAGAGAAGTTGAATTCAGAATTCACCTGCTACCTGGAACAGCACCGATTGCCAAGGCACCTTACCGTTTGGCACCCACAAAAATGCAGGAATTGAAGAAACAATTAGATGAATTGCTGGAAAAAGGATTCATACAGCCGAGTTCGTTGCCATGGGGAGCACCAATTTTATTCGTTAAAAAGAAAGACGGATCAATGCGTATGTGCATTGACTACCGTGAATTGAACAAAGTTACGATTAAGAATCGATGCCCATTACCGAGAATCGATGATCTGTTCGATCAACTGCAAGGAGCTCGATTTTTCTCTAAAATCGATTTAAGGTCAGGATATCATCAATTAAAGGTATAGGAAGAGGATATTCCTAAAACCGCATTCAGAACAAGGTATGGCCATTATGAATTTACTGTCATGCCATTTGGTTTAACCAATGCCCCAGCCACATTTATGGACATGATGAACCGAATATGTAAGCCATATTTGGATAAATTCATAATCGTCTTCATAGATGATATTCTCATTTATTCTAAAAATAAGGAGGATCATGCAAAGCATTTGCACGCACTTCTAAGCCTATTAAGAAAGGAAAAGCTTTACGCTAAATTTTCAAAGTGCGAGTTTTGGTTAGAACAGGTACAGTTTCTTGGACACTTGGTGAACCATGAAGGAATTCATGTGGATCCCACAAAGATCGAGGCAATAACTAAATGGAAAATACCTGAGTCACCAACCGAGGTTAGAAGTTTCTTAGGATTGGCCGGTTATTATAGAAGATTTATTCAAGATTTCTCTAGAATAGCCATTCCTTTAACTAAGTTAACCTGTAAATCCATTAAGTTTGAATGGGGACCAAAACAAGAAGAAGCTTTTAGAATTCTTAAGCAAAGATTAACTAATACACCCAAAACAAGAAGAAGCTTTTAGAATTCTTAAGAACTTCTAAGCCTATGAAGAGAATTATTAAACTCATGATCTAGAACTAGGAGCTATAATTTTTGCCCTTAAAATTTGGAGACATTATCTTTATGGTAGTAAGTTTACCATATTCACTGATCATAAGAGTTTAAGGTATATTTTCGGGCAAAAAGAGTTAAATATGCGACAAAGACGCTGGATGGAAATGCTTAGTGATTATGATTGTGATATCCAGTATCATGAAGGAAAGGCAAATGTAGTGGCAGATGCTTTAAGTCGAAAGTATCATGAAAAGCCAAAAAGGGTACGTTCTCTTAAACTAAATCTACAAGTAGATTTAAATGATCAAATCAGAAAAGCACAAGAATCAGTAATCAAGGAAGATACTGAAAAATTAAAGGGTATGATTAAGGAATTAGAACAAGGAACAGATGGAATTTAGAAATTCCATAAGAAGAGAATGTGGATACCTAAATTAGGAAACCTACGTCATCGTATATTAGAAGAAGCCCATAAGTCTAAGTATACGATGCATCCAGGAAGTGATAAAATGTATCAGGATTTAAGGAAAAATTTCTGGTGGATAGGAATGAAGAAGGACATAGCAGCCTATGTTTCTAAATGTTTAACTTGTTCACAAGTTAAAGCTGAACACCAGAAACCCTCAGGTTTGTTACAGCAACTAGAAATGCCAGTGTGGAAATGGGAATTAATAACAATGGATTTTGTTACTAAATTACCCAAAACAAGGAAAGGTAATGATACAATCTGGGTGATTGTAGATAGGCTAACTAAATCAGCTCATTTCCTACCAATAAAAGAAACTTTCAGTATGGAATAGCTAGCTAAATTGTATGTAAATGAAATTGTTTCATTACATGGAATTCCTTTATCAATTGTTTCTGATAGGGATAGCCGATTTACCTCTCATTTTTGGTCAAGTTTCCAAAAGGCAATGGGAACCAAGTAAAATCTGAGCACAGCTTATCATCCTCAAACGGACGGACAAAGTGAAAGGACAATTCAGACGATGGAAGACATGCTTAGAGCTTGTGTAATTGATTTCGGAGGTAATTAGGACGATCACTTACCTTTAATAGAATTTTCTTATAATAATAGTTATCACACAAGTATCAATGCTGCACCATTCGAAGCACTTTATGGACGAAAGTGCCGAACCCCAGGCTGTTGGGCAGAAATTGGGGAAAAGCAACTATCTGGACCCGAGATAGTGTAAGAAACAACCGACAAGATTATTCAAGTCAAGGAACGACTAAAAGCAGCTTGTGATCGACAGAAGAGCTATGCCGATAACCGACGCAAGCCATTGGAACTTCAAGTAGGAGATAAAGTATTGTTGAAAGTCTCTCCTTGGAAAGTAGTGGTAAGATTCATCAAAATAGGGAAGTTAAGTCCCAGGTATGTTGGACCTTTTGAGATTATTAGAAGAATAGGACCTGTAGCTTATCAGCTACAACTGCCAGAGGAAATGGCAGGGATACATGATGTGTTTCATGTATCTAATCTCAAAAAGTGTTTAGCTGATGAATCATTAGTAGTGCCTCTTAAGGATATAGAAGTAAATGAACAACTCAAGTTTGTAAAGAGGCCTCTACAGATTGAAGACAGGAAAGTCAAGAATCTCAAACATAAGAGATTAGTTCTGGTCAAAGTGAAATGGGACTCCAAAAGAGGACATGAGTACACATGGGAGCTGGAATCTGAAATGCAAAGAAAATATCCACACTTGTTCCAGTAGATCTCGAGGACGAGCTCTAAAACAAGGTGGGGAGGATGTAAAAATCCTAAATAAACCGACACCCTCGAATATTTTCCGACACCCTAATATATTTTAAAATATTCCTATATGTCTTTAAATACACCCCATATGTGAAAACCGAGCCCGAAATACAATATAGCATTAAAAATAATGAAAAAACAATAAAAAATTAAGTTGAGGCGAGCCGCGTAAGACCCACCCCAACCTTCACGCGGGCCGCGTGAGATCAAAAGGTGGCGCAGCCCGGTGCGGCCACGTGGCCCAACACCCGGCGAACCTACCTGATGACCCGGATCACCTACGCATTGACCTGGAGTCAACGCGGGCCGCGTAGGCCCTACCCTTGTGTTACGCGGGCCGCGAGAGAACCAGACTCAACAACTATAAATAGAATGCATCGGATCTTCAGTCTGTTCGTCCCATTTTCTTTTCTCAATCTCAACTTCTGAATAGTAGGCTTTATACGCGGGTATTATATCCCCTAAATAGCAAATTTCTACTCCGTTGTAAGTATTATAACCCCTGGATACGTATTAGATACGCTGCCCGATTGATCTAGGGTTCCATAACGGCTGTCGTGGTTCTGCCCGACGTAGTCGTTGGAATGCCGTCTCAGGGAGGGTATTACTAATGTTAAAATGGGTTATTATACTAACACGTGTGCTTTTGTGTAAATTATAGATTGTCAGCAGGAAACCCTTATGAAAAATCTAAGAAAGCAATGTGAGTAATCTCCTTTTTTGTAAACTGTTTTTACAAAACCTTAAATATTTTACAATGCAATTTAGCAGTGATTGAGTCTTTGTAATTCTTCAATTACTACCGGTATTATGGGGTTTTATATACATTACTTGATAACCTTCACAATTGGACAACAGGTTAGCCAATGTGTGATATGACCATAGCTAAAGATATGGTCGAGTGGCAAGTACTGAATGAGTAATTGTGTAGATATAAACATTGTAATCGCTCTCAATACTGTTTAAATTGATCACATGTTTCTTGATTAAACTAGGATTCACTCACCAGTATTTCCCACTGACAAATGTTTTTAAAACGTGTTTCAGGTAACACAATGTGAAAGCCAATTAGAAGCCAACCGGACAGCACTGAAGGCTTGGAAAAGTGGTTATAAAAGTTACCTAAATAAAGAAGGCGTTTTAATTCAAATAAAATGGGATTTATCCCTATAAATCAGTTTGTAATAAAAACTTGGGTTTTATCCCAACATGTTTATTTATATAAAATGTGGTATTTTACTCTGATAAAATATTTCCTAACTACGGTCCTGATGTAAATTCCGCTGCCAAATTAGACAATACGAGATACCACCGAAACTGGCGGCCGCCCGTTCCCGGGGACTTGGGATCGGGGGTTGCGACAATATATATATATATATGTTTAGTCATGCTTGAAGATGTATATATTTATTTTTGTTATTCACCCGATTTTTGTATAACTTCTATTACTTGGTAATAGTTATGCATTTGTCCAAATATATATATATATATATATATATATATATATATATATATATATATATGTCCGAAGTGTCCAACATTTGTCTAAGTCCAATAATACGTTAAGGAATATAATTTCATAAATATATTTTCTTGTATTTGTTCATATATTCTTCTTGTGAGGATTTTGTATATTTGAATACTTAGGTATTCTCATGTATTTGTATGTGTATTTTGGTATTTATACTCCTTGGGAGTATTTAGTGTATTTTCAAGTCTCTAATACACTACTATATATAATACACATAATATTCACTTAGCACAAAATTTGGTGATCACTTAATATATATATTTCTCCTAAAAATATACATACTTGATATAAATTTTACTTGAAGAAATCATTATGTTTTAACTTGAAATTTCACACAAAAATTAGGGAAACATTGGTAAATATTTTTAGGTGAATTTTTGCGGAATAAGTTTCACCAAAACTTGTATTTTTCTAAGTGTCAAAATTTTATAAAAATTTTGACATAGTCTCCCCTAAAAATGGAGGTTTCCCATGTTTTCAAAACATGTGTTCATTTTATTTTTATCACCCAAACCAATTTCAACAATTTTCAACAACAACACACACTAATTTCTTCATATGAAACATCATGGTGAACTTTATTCTTGTTAAAAATGTATAGTCATTGAGATCTACACTTATCATACAATGATCTTTCCAAAAACAAGTCCTCTTGTAATTGTTAAACAAACTTTTGTGAAACTTTAATTTACTAACTCAATTATCCATGAGTTTTATGGTTTCAAAGTTTGTAAATCATGTTCTAAAACTATTTTTATGTTTATTAGAAAGATCATTATGTTTAACATCATGTTTCATCACGGATCTTTCAAGATCCATGCTTAACATCTTTAGATCTTTCATAAACATGCTTCTTGAAAAACCATTAACAAGCTTTTCATATATTTTAGTTTCAAAAGTTAGTTTTATACACACTTTGTTACTTCAAGATTACAAGTTCATGCTTAAAAATTCATTTTTCATGTTCACATAAGTGTTTCATATGTCCATCTTCAAGTTTAACCATGGATCTTTTAAGATCCATGCTTAAACTTGTTAGATCTAAGCTTCTAACAAGCTTAACATACTAGATCTAAACGTATACACAAGATTCAACATCAACAACTTCATTACATACACCAAAAATTACTATAATCACTTGTTTTCTTCATGATTATGTTAGATCTTCTCATTTTCATCTTTTAAAGTTTAGTTACTTTGATGGTGAGACTTGTACATAACATAAACTTGAACTAAATTAGTGATCAAGAGGCTTACAACTAGCTCTAATGGCTAGGGAAGTGGCACAAGAAGGTAGATGATGAAGATGGAAGAAATCAAGTGGTTAATGGCTCCTCCAAGTGGTCCTTCAAGTTCTAGCACCTCACACCTTCTTTGATAAGCTTCTTACACCTTGTAGTAACCTTGGTAGGAAATGGTTTGAAAATGATGGATGCGTGGGTGGTGAAGGTGAGCCGAGAGCAAGAGGGAAAGAAGGAGAAGAGAAGGTGTTGAAAACTTGAATGGAATTATGAGGGGTGTTAACTTGTAGGCTAGTTTATAATCTTTTCAACATATAATTACATGGTGTGTATTGGGTCCAATAAAATCTTAGCAAACCTAATAAAATAATAAAAGAAAATCACAAGTGGGTCCCCTCATGTAACCGTCTACTTAGGGGGGGGGGGGTCTTGGTTTTATTTCAAACACTAGTTAGGTGATTAAGTTAGGTTTCAAGTGTTATAGTTAGTGTTTAGTGATTTTAAGATGTGTTATGATTTTCGGTGATCATAACTAGCTTCAATACATTAAAACAATGCTTCTAGTGAAATTTTGATGTTTCGGGTAGTGTCCGGTTGTTCGTTTGGTTACCGGTTCGTTAAAGTGCTAAATTACGCAGTTTCACTAAGTATGAAGCACCTTTTGTGATAGTTTCAATTCCCGACACTTTGTTAGTTATTATGGACACTAAAACATCAATTCTGCAAATATTTTAGTGTTAAATAGCTGAATGATAGCTGAATTCTGCAAAATTTAGCTTTTACAGTGAGTTTCGGGTGTCTTTGAGAGCTTATTTTAGCTTCCGGAAAGTGTATATGTTAACCCTTGTATCCATACTTGGGTTTTAATATATTTTAGATGTTGGACCTACTCCTAGGCCCTAATTCTATTGTCTGATTGCTTTCTGCAGAACTGCTGACACAGTGTGTCTTACCGGTGAATTTACTAGGCTTTCTGACGCAACGCTTAAAGTAATGCACAAGGCAATATTTGAAGTATAAAACATGCATGAATTCATATGTAAAGCAAGTAATCACGTAATGTTGACGTTTAAGTACATAATTGCAGTTAATAAATAATATTATAATAGTACGGAAATTACCGGTTTGGTGCCAGTTGTCACACTCAAGACCTAAGAATAGATTTTCTCCTATCTTTGCCCAACATACTAGAGTTCGTCACTTTCGTCCATAAAACACTTCAAATGGGGCAACATTAATGCCCCGTCAACTAATCTAGGCTTGCCACGTGTGACACATGGCACTACGTGTCATCTGGGGAATCTTACCCCGAGCGCCACGCGATGACCCTCAAAGGTCCTGTCGCGTCACGCGACGGGAATTTTTTGAACTCTTTTCATTTTCGGTTTTCGTCGGCACGTGCTTGGGGTTTTTGATTACGGATTGTTGTGGGATATTTTTTAGGGTTATTACAAACCTCCTTACCTACAAGTTTCGTATGATACTAACCAGGCATGACATTTCTTTATTTATGTCTTTTTCGATAAATATAACTCTAACCTTGGTGTTGTTTCCGGATTTTATGTCCCTTGATGAGTTGGAGTCGTGGGCCAAAAAAAGGGGACTTGATAACGGGTACATCATTATTACCAGGCGGTCGAAGAAATATGGTGTTAAGGACGTGAGGTATGGCTTCATTGCGACCATAGGGACTAGCACAAGGGTATAACCACGCTTATGAAAATTGGCAACAGAAAATGTGGATGCCCTTTTTTGTTGATAGGGTTTTACAGCGGATCTCGTCGCGCCTAGAGGGTAGATATGAGGAACTCGGAACATAAACACAACCCTGCTCAACATCTAGAGGCTTACATGTATGACATGTGACTTTTTTTAGAGTGAGTATAGATTGGTGGAGCAGTTGTCAGCGTAAGACACAGAGGTGTGTAAAATCTGGAAAACCCTAATCACACATAACCCCGATAACAAATGTGTTACGAAAGACATACACAACACTCGTCAGAAGATTAACGCCGAAAAGATTGACCCATAAACGTCTTCCATGCAGTAACTTGAAAAAATTCTTGTTGATAATCACTTCACTTATTACACTCAACATGACCCCCCTACAAACGCCATTGAGGGTATTTTATTTGCTCATTCGTTCTCCTTCGACATGTGGCATACATTTCCACATGTTCTGATGATAGACGCGACCTATGAACTAACATGTACAATCTTTAATTTGTGTAAGTTGTGGGTATGACGTCGACCAACCAGACCTTTTGTTGGAAGAGGAAGCAAATTACATATGGGTCCTGGAGAGGATTAGGTCTATGTTGGAAGAGTGTACGGAGCCGCGTGTAATAATAGCAGACAAAGACCAAGCCCTGATGAATGCGTGTGAGAAAAGTTTCTTGAACGCTTACATGTATCTTTGCGGGTTCCACATTTCACAGAATATTGTAAAACACTACAAGAAATACTTTACTAAAAAGGACTGGGAGAATTTTACTCGAACATGGTCGACATTGTATGAGTCTCTGACGGGCGAAATATACCAGCATAACCTCAACAACCTCTATAAAACACTTGTTGCAGCTGTCTATAAACATAAGTTTTGTTTTAAATACATACATACATTTTCATATACAAAATTTGATTATGTTTTTTGTTCTAAGATGTTTTTGATAATGAGAATGGCCAAATTTTAAATCAATCACATACAAAATTTGTATCCGCGAGAAGCAAGATCAATTTTCATCACACTACAACCAATAGAGTCAAAAGTTCGCATGCTGATTTAAAGAGACACCTTAATTCACATAAAAGTAGTCTACATAGGCTGGTGAAAAATGTCGACGATAGTGTAATAAAACAGCAGAGACAAATAACGAAATGTTTGGAAGAAAGTATCAGCAAATGAATGAACAACCACACATAGATAGCTTGGCTTGACAATGTACTAGGTAAAGTTTCCCTCCAAGCTCTTAACCTAATAGAGATAGAGCTACATTGGAAGCTATCTGCGTTGCATACATTTGATACAACCTATGGCTGCTAGCTATACATGAGTTGTGGGTTGCCATGTGCCTGTTATTTGGAAACCTATGAAAATACAGGTACTTATCGCCTATTTTATGATTTTACTTACTATTTTAATATACTTGCAAGGTTTTAATCATCCTTTTTATGTATAGATCGCAAAATTCTGGTTGGTTTGGTAGACATGTTCTGGAGAAAGCTTTACCTTAATTTGCCAAAAATTAATAACGAAGAGCTTGATCTGGAAAAAGAATTGGATCGTGTGAAATAATAAATGTTGTCACAACCCTCGCAATGAAACAAATATGATGTCGAATATCAAGGCGGTGTTGAACCCACCGAAAAGCGACAAAAAACGTCTGTCGGATAACAAAATACTCGCCGACGTCCAAACTTGTAGGTTCAAGAACAAAGGAGAGATGACGCTACTTGACAAGCTCATTAGAGCATTACAAACAAAACAGGTACGACCTTCCCCGACATAGCTCTTTTGTACAACCGCAAGACTCTCTAATATCAAGTATTATTGTAAAGTCACAAAAGTTAGTAATGTGACGTAGTAGTTCAACATATTCTAGAAAAAAAGAGGCATGCGGGAACTGTCATGGGTGTGGTTGTGGGTGCGGGAGGTCTGTAGTTGACCCGCTTGATGACCACCCATATGTAGAGTTTGAAAAGGGTATAAATACCTTCGACCATTGTTAGAAGCGACGTCGGATGTAGGTCGCCGCACATGGCGTAATCGATTGGTTGTTATTAGATGAGATCTAGGAGGTTAAGAGAGCCCGGGATATCATCGGACATAAGATTGTTTGACCTTGCGTTCTACTTGACATTTCGCGAGCTGGTTGTCGTGTTCATTTCCTCATTCACTTTCACGCCTCGATCGGGAGATCAGCTAGAGATGGACAACGACCCAGACCACCCATTTATTGACGTCAGTTTTCGTTTGGCATCACAGAAATTTCTGATGATTCTGCTTCGTTTTTCTTGGGTCTGTGACTTATATACTGAGCCAGAGACGGTCACCTCACTTCACATTGACATGATCTGGATCGCAGACCGATCTACTCTCATCAGTTTTTAGAGGGTGATCTTCCGCCATTGGCAAGACCAATGGTCGGGTCACCGCCATTAGAGACCCTATGTACCAGTATTTGCACAAACTCATTGGTACATCCATTGCACCATGCAAGATGAGTTACGGTGGTGCAACCAGGTCGACCTGTACTATTTATACTAATTATATACAGACGGTCATGCGACCTGTCCAGGTGTCTTGCCGAGTGGTTCGTGTCAGCGCATCACCAGCAGGAGCAGTCGTCGTTGTACAAAGGGGTGTATATCACCATCATCGCCCACAACTTGGGTCTCTGAAGTGTCATCAATTATACATATTTTTAGTGTATAATTACCCCCAAATTCTTAGTACTTTTATGACTTTATAGTTGAAAATATTACCTAAATCGTTCCTATTTTACAAATGCAGGTTTTTAAGGTCTCTGGATGAAAATAAGTGAAAAACGAGCAAAAACAAAGCAAAAGTCCAAGATTCCAAGAAAATCAGCAAAATGTTAGATAGGCATGGCCATGCCAGGCTATGAGCATTGTCGTGAACAACACCCAGGAGCACAAAGTCAATAAGCCAACCCAAGAGTGGTCAACAAAAGTCCACCATATGCGGAGGCACAGTCGTGCCTCATGCTTAGATAAATATAAATCATAGAAGCTTCGAGATCCGATAAGAATAACACCTGTTGAAGCCATATCAGGATCCCTGTCCATGCATAACCCTACCTCCCTAAGCACACCCACGCCCATAACAGAAATCTCAATGGAATGTACCAGGAAGTGATAAGAAAGACAACCCGTTGCCGGGGGAAAGGACAAGGCACGCCCATGCGACCTCAGGCATGCATGTGCTCACCTGCACTCGTTTAGCCAACACGTAGAGACCATTGGTTTCCCATTTTCACCATCCCATTCCACTTATTCCTCTCCCACTTTTCACACACATACTCTCTAGTCTTGT
This sequence comes from Helianthus tuberosus, assembly GCA_030545235.1. NCBI lineage: Eukaryota > Viridiplantae > Streptophyta > Magnoliopsida > Asterales > Asteraceae > Helianthus > Helianthus tuberosus. The sequence goes on along the minus strand of CM060375.1, from coordinate 1,174,708 downwards.
GAGGTCACATAGGAGTTTTGGATCACTCCAAGAAAACACTTGTATTAACTTAGTTTGGGAGAGAGAGAACTTGTAATCAACAACCTTCACATAGTTGTTTGATCATACACTTGATTCACCATGATCGTTCCCATGTCATTGCTTCTGGATAAGTTACTATGGCCATTTCTGGCTAAAGCCTTTGTGTTTCTTGTGTTGTTGATGAAACTTGGTATGAATTAAGTGTTTAACCTTTGGCAAAGTGGTGTGTTATGTCTTTGATGATTCTATCTATTCTTCTTCTTCGTTAATGCGACTTGTGATTCAGTTTTGGTCTTTGATCTTATGGGTGTTCTTGATAACCTTAGTGGTGTGAAGCATATTAGTCCACTCATGGTGTGTGACAACCCATATACTAGTAGGGGGATCCCATATTGGAGAAGTGGTTGACCCATTTACGGAAACACATCTTAAAATCAACCCTCATTTATAAAGGATATCATTGTTTGCATGCACGATCTATATGTTAGGCTTTAATGATAAGCCAAAGCTTGGTTATGCAACTTGTCTAACACAGTCTATATTGTAGGTTTGGCTCGAACCAAGAGTTGGTGAACTCATGTTAAAATCTATACATCTTTATATATATATATATATGTATATACATATATATATATATATATATATATATATATATATATATATATATATATATATATATATATATATATTATAATGCTTCCCATTAAATAAAAATCAATCACCTCAATCAATCACAAGTGTCATTAGCAACCTATAAAGAGCACCAAACATATCCTTGGTGATTCCTAGTGAGAATGGTCACAACCAAAAGGATCGTTGATTATAGTGATTGTAGAAGAAGAACAATAGTTGGATGTTTGTAACCCGAAATTAGGGGATTTCTCTTTAAAATGAGTCTTCTTATAAGTTTGGGAAATGAATTAACTTTAACCGGATCTAATTATGTTTTAACCTCAAAGTCATAATTTGTAAATCTAATGAAAACTCTCGGTAACCTTAGCTAGGAGTCGGGCTTCTGAATTAATTCACCACACCACTTGCCAATAAACTAACTGTAATTCATCCCAAGTGGGGTCGAAAACTCAAAGCAACACTCTTCGTGCTCTTGATATTCTATACTAATTCTCTATTACTTGCATATATTTTCTAGTTTTAAATATAAATTAAATTAATAAACAAGCAATAGAAAATTAATCAACTAGTTAGTAATTTAAAGTTGAGTAGTAAAAGTCGTATCCTTTAGGTTCGATACTTGGTTCTTACATAAACTTAACTACAAACAATAGGTACACTTGCCTATTGGTTGTGTTTAGTCTAGGTAATAATCATTTCTTACAAATTTAAAACTAGATAGACGTGTTTAAAAGTTATGAAATTAACCAATCTAATCGTGCTAAAGTTATTAAATCAACTAGACCAATACAAAATCGTCATCAAGTTTTTGCTGCTGTTCCCGGAGAATACCACAATTTAGAGAAAGACTTTGGACTACTAACAAGTTTATTTTTTATCTTTTGTGTCTATCCTTTCTTTGCTTTTGTAGGTAATGTATGATCTTGTGTTCCGGATCGGGCATAGCTAAACCACTCACCGAACCCGAAAGATTTCTCCATCAAAGACTTTGAGAAAAATGTCGTCCAAAGATGGATCTCAATCCACCAGTTAGAACCATTTCTGAGTTTGCAAAACCATCTATTGATGCTTTGGGATCTAGTATAGCTAGACCAAATATTGATGCCGTTCACTTTGAAATCAAGTCTCATGTCATTCACATGATACAATCATCACGCACTTTTAATGTCTACCCGATAAAGATCCTTATGCTCATATTGCAAATTTCCTTGAAATTTGTGATACCTTCAAGCTTCATAATGTCACACCTGATGCCATTCGTCTTCACATGTTTCCTTTTTCACTAAAGGATCATGTTAAGGCATGGTTAAATGCTCAACAAACGGGTTCCATCTGTCGCAACCCCCGTCCCCTATCAACCCGGGAACGGGTGGCCGCAGCCAGTTTCGGTGGTATCTCTTATTTTATCCATTTTGGCTGCGGAAATTACATCAGGACCGTAGTTAGGAAATATTTTATCAGAGTAAAATACCACGCTTTTAATATATTAAACAAATGGGATAAGACCCAAGTTTTAAGTACACACATTTTCATAGGGATACACCCTCTTTATTTAATAAAACATCTATTTATTTTTAGGTAACTTTATTGCCACTTTTCCAAGCCTTTAGTGCTGTCCAGCTGGCTTCTATTTGGCTTTCACATTTTGTTACCTGAAACGCGTTTAAAAACATTTTGTCAGTGGGAAATACTGGTGAGTGAATCCCAGTTTAATCAAATTTAAATTAAAACCATTGTACAGTATTGAGGGCGATCTCGCAATTACATTTGTTTCCAAGTCATATAAATTACCACCCACGGTACTATCAAACCCGACTTGTGGAAATGTTACTCCTTGCAAGGCAGTAACAAATTTTGTATACAAAACCCCAACATACCGACGATAATTGTGTCCTTACAAATACTCAGTAACTGTTTAATATATAATTAGTCGTGTGAGGTTTTGTAAAAACAATTTGCAAAAAGGAGATTACTCACATTGCTGTCTTAGAATTTCCTTTAGGGTTTTCCTGGTGATTATCTATTAAATACACAAAGGCACACGTGTTAGTATAATAACCCATTTTTACATTAGTAATACCCTACCCGAGACGGCATTCCAACGACTACGTCAGGCAGAACCACGACAGCCGTTACGGAACCCTAGATCAATCGGGCAGAGTATCTAATACGTATCCAGGGGTTATGATACTTACAACGGAGCAGAACTTCGTTATTTAGGTGATATAATACCCGAGTATAGTGTCTATTATGTGAAAATTGAGAGAAAGATCGAAGAACTGAGCGACGTAAACTGAAGGCTCGAGCTCCAGCTTTATAGGGCTGATTCTTGGGTTCGTCGCGCCCCGCGTAGCACACAGCTAGGGCCTTCGCGGCCCGCGACCTAGGTGCGTTGTGTCACAACCCCTGACCCCTATCCCGGGAGCGGGCGGCCGCCAACCAGTTTCAGTGGTATCGGTGTTTATCAATATGGCAACGGAAATTTCATCAGGACCGTAGTTAGGAAATATTTTATCAGAGTTAAACACCAAAAGTATTTTCAACAAAGAAATGGGATGAAACCCAAGTTTCTCTGCTAATACATTTATAAGTGGGACAAAAACCCGATTTTCAGTTTGATATATTTATAGGGAATAACCCCAATTATTGAAAACAATTCTCATTTTAATTAGGTAACTTTTATTGCCACTTTTCTAAGCCTTCAGTGCTCTCTAGCTGGCTTTTATTGGCTTCACACTAAGTTACCTGAAACACGTGTTTAAAACATTTTATCAGCGGGAAATACTGGTGAGTGAATCCCAGTTTAATCAAGTTTAAATAAAAACCATTGTACAGTATTGAGGGCGGTCTCGCAATTACATTTGTTTCCAAGTCATACCAATTACCACCCACGGTACTGCCAAACCCGACTTGTGGAAATATTACTCCTTGACCAGGTGGTAACAAATTTTGTATACAAAACCCCAACATACCGACGATAATTGTATCCTTACAAATACTCAATAATTGTTTAATATATAATTAATTAAGTGAGGTTTTGTAAAAACAATTTACAAAAAGGAGATTACTCACAAAAAGGTTTACACAAAGAGAGGATTACTCACATTGCTATTATAGATCTTTCCTTTGTGGCTTCCTGGTTATAATATAGTTAAATAAATAATGCACACGCGTTAGTATAATAACCCATTTTAACATTAGTAATACCCTCCCCGAGACGGCATTCTAACGACTACGTCGGGCAGAACCACGACAGCCGTTATGGAACCCTAGATCATTCGGGCAGCATATCTAATACGTATCCAGGGGTTATGATACTTACAACGGAGCAGAACTTCGTTATATAGGGGGTATTATACCTTAGTATAGTGCCTACTATGAGAAAATTGAGAGAGAAAGAAAGATTTGAGACGAACTGACTGAAGATCCGAGCAACGCAATTTATAGGGCTGATTCATGGGTTCATCGCACCCCGCGTAAGCCAAACAAAGGTCTTACGCGCCCCGCGAGGGCCCCTAAGGCGGCAACCGGTGTGCTGAGTCATCGGGTGAGGTTGACGCGTGTTATGCCACGTGGCGGCTCCGGGCTGCGCCACTTATCCTCTCGCTCGCGGCCCGAGTAAGATGAAGACCAAGTCTTCGCGGCCCGCGAGAGACTATAAAACTGATTTTTATTTTTGTCACACCCCGATATTTCCACGTATTACCGGTGGGCCCGGTGGGAGTATCGTGACGTAGTTGATATCATCATAGTCAAACAACACAATATATAAATGCACAGCGGAAGCAAAGATAGAATCATTTCAACTTTAATAAATTGTAATATTAAGTATCACGATATAGTTGAAATAGATCCACAGGCGGATCAAAATAAAAAGGAGACATTGTTCAACAGTTTTGTGACATCCAAGCTTGCGAGACTTATTGTGGACGCTAGGAGAAAGCCAGCCTAGTTCGAGTAGTACCTGCACTTAACCTTTTTGGGAAAATACGTCAGTTTACACTGGTAAATACAATTTAACTGACTCATTTTGAAAAGTTTAATAAAATTGATTTGAATGCACGAGGCACAAAACTTTTTATAACTTGGGATAATTATTTGAATATAATCTTGTAAAAGAATTACATGTTTCTTATGCGTTCAGTAGCCCGGTTTGTGCCGGGTTAAAGATCAATAGACACACCACATTATTATTTTAGGCACTGACGGGTGTACGCCTACACCCCGTGCTTAGGTCGTGGCCATTTCGTAAAATGATGCCAAGGATATCCGGGACATGGTCATTAATCCCCCAAAGGCTTTAAGCAAACAAAACATTCCAAACGGAGCATATCAATGGTTTAACCTCTATTCGATTAAAGATTCAATGTCCGACCAAGCGGTATTTTATATACCATACCCCAAGCCCGTATAGGGAAAATAAGTTAAAAGTATTTACCTTTGCAAGTATAATTCACAAATGGCAAATGCGTGTAGCTTTTACTGGGTCTCCTATTCTAGAACAAAGGTTTATAATAACCTATTAGATTTCTAACGGGTCTTTAATTAAGCTTAAGCTTAGACCGGTTAGTTTTAAAGGAAGATACGGTTCAAACGCATGATTAAGCGAAGACCGGAATGGAATGTGATTTTGACCCGAAAAGTTTGAAGACTTGTATAATATGGGTTAACTAAACACATTCTGGATTTTGAGACAAAAATGATAAGGTTTGACCCGTTTCGGTCAATTTATGCAAACTAGTTACATAAACCGAACCGAACGCGAAGGATGCGTAACGGGTAACCATAAGAGCCATATACAGGTTCCCTAAGTTAACATGCCTTAAATATGTTGTGACATCAGTAAGATATTTTCTATTATGCCCGAAATGGATTTAAACTCAAACTATGCCTCGTAAGGGCATTTTGGTCATTTAAAAGGTTATAAAAGAGTTTAATTAGTAATCTGAGTTACAGGTCTGATTTATTTAGTAAGTATACTTAATTTAATACGTTATAACAGTAGGGTACTAGATATATGTGAAATTCATCATTTAAAACCAAACTATGCACCTTAGGGTATTTTGGTAATTTCACTTAGGCCAAAAAGGTCAAAATTGGAATTCTGAGTTTAAGACTTTAGCTTACTGTCAAAGTATAAAAATATACTTAAAATATCAGTAGGTATCAAACCTTATGTGTTTAAAATAGTTTTAATACATACTATGCGTTAAAAACGCTTAAAAAGGCGATTTGGAGTCATTTCCGGGTTCTATATAAAAAGCTGATATTTTTATTATTCCAGAAGGTTTAAAATAATTTATTTATCATATAAAATCAGTAGCAAAAGGTTTGGGGTCAAAAATATTTGTAAAACTCATTTTATAGCTCAAAAGGGCAAAACCGGCATTAACCGAATTAAAGCTACAACCCTATGTTATGCTCAGCCTAAAATAAATTAAAAATCTTTAAAAATCCCAAAATATTATTTTATATCAGTGGGTATAAAGATTGATATCAAAAATTGGGTTTAGATAGGCTATATGCTAATTATGCCATTTAATTCATAAAAAGTCTTCTAATTACGCTAATGAGCATAACTCTTAATCTAGACCTCTAACTGATGTCAAATTTTGGGTACAAGTTTATAAATCAATAACCAAGGTGTCAACTCTTTTATATTTTCAAAAATCATATTTTAAGGTCATTTGGGCATAATGGTCAACATATAAGCATTTAACGGAAACATGCATGTGAATCGGATATCTATTGAACCAAGGTGTATAAACACAGAGGGTTATACTAACATGAAACCTGGTCCTAATAGGGCTCTAAGGAATTTCTAAAGCATGCTACAATGGGTCAGAATCGAAAGTCAATTTATGCGCCTTTCGGTTCCGAACCGAGTCTAAACTGAAAATTGTCGGATTGAACATGTTTAGACATGTTCTTACATTAATTACCAAGTTATATTACTGATAAAACAGGTTACATGGATCCTACATTGCTAATTATGTATTAATTTGAAAATAAGTATTCTGTTGACTTTTTAAAGTTAGCTTTGACCCGACAATTGACCTAGTTAGAGTGGGAATCAGAGAGTACCCTTTTAAGGGTTTATTACCCACATAAATACCTACTTATAGGTACTTTTAATTCGAGATTTGACTGAACAAATTTTAATTAATCTCGAAGTCAAACTCTAATTATGATGGTTTGACTTTTAGCTAGTTAATTAAGCTAAACTGAATTAGGAAGGGTTAAGGATGCTTACAAGAGTCCTAAGCACGACTAGGGATCACTAGGAAGCTTGTTGCTGATCAGGGGAGCTCCAGAGATGCAGTTGTGAATGTTGCAAATGAATGAACAAAGTTGTTGCAACTAGAGCTCCTTATATATGCATTTTGATTCAACAAGATCATGCCAAGGAGGTCTACAAATGTTACAAGATCAGTACAAGTGCCCCTATTGCATGTTAAACCATTGGAGAGATCCCTGGTATAAGAAAACAACCTTTTTAAGTCGGTTACAGACCTGCAACTGGCATCTGCAGGTTTTCTATCGCTGTGCTGCCCTCGCAGGCCGCGTAAACCCATAAGGGATTCTTACGCGGGCCGCCTGGCCTTCCAGAACCTGCCAAACAAGTTTCAATCTTTGCATTTTTGGTCCCTGGTCCTTGTATGCGTGGTTTTAACTTCCAATTTTGCATTTCCAGCCCTCTAACTTGATTTTTAAGGACCTTAAGACTTTTACAAACTTGGTTAAGTCCTTGGTTAACTTTGTGATCACCCATAAGTCATAAATTTCAACGTTGACGCTTTTAACCCCTCGTATACGAATATTGTCATAACTTTCTCATACGATAACGAAACTTGGTGAAATTTTTACCACATATTCTAGTGAGTATAACTTATCATTACAAAGCTTCGGGTTTGCTAAAAGGTCACTCAGAGGTATACCTTAAACATGTTGACACATTTAACCCCTGTAGTTTGTACTCTCTCACTTTCTTTCATATTTAGCTTTGTATGATCCATGATTTATTCGTTTAAGGTTATAAACATCGTATAGGGCTATTGTACGATATATTTATCCATTGTTGACACTTTGAACTCTTATATTCACATACTTTCTCTGTTTGTCAACTTTAGTCCCTCTAAAGTATTCTTTCATACGTTCAAAGCTTATGACACGTGTTAATACATTATTGGACATAAATTTTTCGAGGTGTTACAATTTTATTTTTAATTATATAAAGATATTTCGGGACCGTTTTACGTATACGCGGTGTATTTAGGACATTTGGGGGTGTCTAAAATATTTTTGGAGGGTTGATATATCTTGGTATAACTCCTGGATTAATAAAATATATAATACACTCACATTAAGTATAGTAACCCAATTCCACTTTGTCCCTAACGAGACAGAACCCCAACGAATTTAGGCAGAGCCTTGACGTACGTTACGGGGCCCTAGATCAATCGGACAGGGTATCAGTGATCATGGGTTACAATACTTAAAACGGGGCTGGGCATTATTATTATTATTATTAAAAGAAAAGAACATATATGTATATGGAAAGTGGCGATATCTAGAGAGAGATAGTAGAAAGAAAGGAAATCTTAGCAAATGAGAACGTATGCCATTGTTCTCTATTTATACAAGACTTTTGACTTGGAAAGAAAGTTGTTGCAAAAGATTCCTTTTTGCCTAACCATCTTACACGTATACACATATTTGAGCTTGAATGTTATCTAAAAATTATTATTATTTTATTTTTCAAAGTACACGTATACTTTACATATGTTAGTTTATTTAGTTATTATTTTAATATATATATATATATATATATTATAATTAATTCAACTGCTTCACTTATTTGACGCTTATAACTTCAAAAATATGGTGTGTTATAAGACAATAAATATGTCATTAGAACGCGAATAATTTTATCTACCTTTTGAACCAAGTTTCATTAGAAACGGAGTAGGTTCAAATATAATGTATTTTTATAATTATAATTATTAAACGGTTTCTACGTTTGCCAAAACACCTTATATTTCTATTGGTCAACTTACCCATGACCTATTCGTGTAATAACTTTATTTTAAATTTAGAAATTTTGGGAATGTTACACGTAGGGCCTAGCTTCGCTGCGTCACTAGTCTAGCTTCGCCACGTGTTGCCACGTGGCGGCTTCCGGAGGAGGGCGGGTGGCCAGGTTCGTCGCGGCCCACGACGATGTTAGCTAGGGACGTCGCGCCCCACGACAGCCCAATAATTTTTGTTTGTATTTATTTTTCAATGCTTTAACGTATTTTGGGCTCGGTTTTCGCAGACGGTTTATATTTTAAGACATATTGGGACATTTTAATATATTTTAAAGGTGTCGAAAATATTTCAAGGGTTGTTATATCCTCCCCACCTTGTTTTAGAGCTCGTCCTCGAGGTCTACTTAACAAGTGTGGATATTTCCTTTGCATTTCCGATTCAAGTTCCCATGTATATTCTGGTCCTCTTTTGGAGTCCCATTTCACTTTGACTAGAACTAATCTCTTATGCTTGAGGTTCTTGACTTTCCTGTCTTCAATTTGTAGAGGCCTTTCTACAAATTTAAGTTGTTCATTTACCTCTATATCCTCTAAAGGTACCACCAGTAATTCATCAGCTAAGCATTTCTTGAGATTAGATACATGAAATACATCATGTATTCCTGCCATTTCCTCTGGCAGTTGTAGCTGATAGGCTACATTTCCTATTCTTCTAATAATATCAAAAGGTCCAACATACCTGGGACTTAGCTTTCCTCTTTTGATGAATCTTACCACTCCTTTCCAAGGAGAGACTTTCAATAATACCTTATCTCCTACTTGAAATTCCAATGGTTTGCGTCTATTATCAGCATAGCTCTTTTGTCGATCACGTGCTGCTTTCAGTCATCCCTTGACTTGAATGATCTTGTCGGTTGTTTCTTGCACTATTTCAGGTCCAGATAGTTGCTTTTCCCCAATTTCTGCCCAACAGACTGGGGTTCGGCACTTTCGTCCATAAAGTGCTTTGAATGGTGCAGCATTGATACTTGTGTGATAACTATTATTATAAGAAAATTCTATTAATGGTAAGTGATCGTTCCAATTACCTCCGAAATCAATTACACAAGCTCTAAGCATATCTTCCATTGTCTGAATTGTCCTTTCGCTTTGTCCGTCCGTTTAAGGATGATAAGCTGTGCTTAGATTTAGCTTGGTTCCCATTGCCTTTTGGAAACTTGTCCAAAAATGAGAGGTAAAACGACTGTCCCTATCAGAAACAATTGATAAAGGAATTCCATGCAATGAAACTATTTCATTTATATACAATTTAGCTAACTGTTCCATACTGAAAGTTTCCTTCATCGATAGGAAATGAGCTGATTTAGTTAGCCTATCTACAATCACCCAGATTGTATCATTACTTTTCCTTGTTTTGGGTAATTTGGTAACAAAATCCATTGTTATCAATTCCCATTTCCACACTGGCATTTCTAATTGCTGCAGCAAACCTGAGGGTTTCTGATGTTCAGCTTTGACTTGTGAACAAGTTATACATTTAGAAACATAAGTAGCTATATCCTTCTTCATTCCTATCCACCAGAAATTCTTTCTTAAATCTGGGTACATTTTATCATTTCCTGGATGCATTGTATACTTAGATTTATGGGCTTCTTCTAATATACGGTGGCGTAGGTTCCCTAATTTAGGTATCCACATTCTATTCTTATGGAATCTCTAAATTCCATCTTTTCCTTGTTCTAATTCTTTAATCATTCCTTTTAATTTTTCAGTATCTTCCTTGATTACTGATTCTTGCGCTTTTCTAATTTGTTCATTTAAATCTACTTGTAGATTTAATTTAAGAGAACGTACCCTTTTTGGCTTTTCATGATACTTTCGACTTAAAGCATCAGCCACTACATTTGCCTTTCCTGCATGATATTGGATATTACAATCATAATCACTAAGTATCTCCATCCAGCGTCTTTGTCTCATGTTCAACTCCTTTTGCCCGAAAACATACCTTAAACTCTTATGATCAGTGAAAATGGTAAACTTACTACCATAAAGGTAATGTCTCCAAATCTTTAGGGCAAAAATTATGGCTCCTAATTCTAAATCATGGGTTGAATAATTCTCTTCATGATTCTTAAGTTGTCTAGAGGCGTAAGCTATAACCTTTTGGCGTTGCATCAACACACATCCATAACCTAACTTAGAAGCGTCACAATAGACTACAAAGTCTTCAGTTTCTTCTAGTAACGCTAGTATGGGTGCGTGGGTTAATCTTTGCTTAAGAATTCTAAAGGCTTCTTCTTGTTTTAGTCCCCATTCAAACTTAACAGATTTACAGGTTAACTTAGTTAAAGGAATGGCTATTCTAGAAAAATCTCGAATAAATCTTCTATAATAACCGGCCAGCCCTATGAAACTTCTAACCTCGGTTGGTGACTCAGGGGTTTTCCATTTCGTAATCGCCTCGATCTTGGCGGGATCCACATGAATTCCTTCATGATTGACTAAGTGTCCAAGAAATTGTACCTGTTCTAGCCAAAACTCGCACTTTGAAAACTTAGCATAAAACTTTTCCTTTCTTAGTAAACTTAAAAGTGTGTGCAAATGCTTTGCATGATCTTCCTTACGTTTAGAATAGATGAGAATATCATCAATAAAAACAATTATGAATTTATCCAAATATGGCTGACATATTCGGTTCATCATGTCCATAAATGCGGCTGGGGCATTGGTTAAACCAAATGGCATGACAGTAAATTCATAATGGCCATACCTTGTTCTAAATGCGGTTTTAGGAATGTCCTCTTCCTGTACATTTAATTGATGATATCTTGATCTTAAATTGATTTTTGAGAAAAATCGAGCTCCTAGCAACTGATCGAACAGATCATCGATTCTCGGTAATGGGTACCGATTCTTAATTGTGACCTTGTTCAATTCTCGGTAATCAATGCACATACGCATTGATCCGTCTTTTTTTTTTGACGAATAAAATTGGTGCTCCCCATGGCGATGAGCTTGGCTGTATAAATCCCTTCTCCAATAATTCGTCTAACTGTTTCTTCAGTTCCTGCATTTCTGCTGGTGCTAAACGGTAAGGTGCTTTGGCAATTGGTGCTGTTCCTGGTAGCAGATGGATTCTGAATTCAACTTCTCTGTCCGGCGGTAGTCCTGGTAACTCTTCTGGGAAGATATCTGAAAACTGGGATACTACTGGAATATCTTTTAGTTCTTTTCCTTTAGTGTTAGTGATTATAGAAATCAAATACACTATGAATTTAGTGGATCTAGAGGGCTTATCTCCTTTAATTGTGAACTTTTCACCTTTTGGTGAATTTACTTGAATTGACTTTTGATCACATAAAATATTGGCTTTATTGGCTATTAACCAATCCATTCCTAATACAACATCAAATCCTGCCAGATTCATTGGGTAAAGGTTTGCAATAAACTTTTGGTTTAAAATTTCTATTCTTGCTCCCTGCAAGATTTCAGAAATCCTAAAAGTTTCCCCATTGGCTGTCTCTACTAGACATTCTTGAGAGAGTTTAGTTAATGGTTGATTAAGAAGTTTGCAAAACGAAGTATTAATAAAACTTTGGTTCGCACCAGAGTCAAATAATACTTTAGCAAAAACATCATTAACTAAAATGTACCGGCTATAACGTCCGGAATCATCTTGGCTTCATCTGCCGTCAGAACAAATGCTCTGGCATTTTGGTGTTCTTGTTATTCGTAGCTGGAGCCAATTTTGGACAGTTTGGCTTGATATGACCTTTTTCTCCACAGTTGAAGCACAGTCCATTACTAGATTTCCTCCTGCAGTCTTCTTCCTTGTGTCCCTGCATCTTGCAGAAATTGCAGTGAGTGGAACATTTTCCCGAATGCTTCTTCTTGCAAGCCTTACAGTAGGGCGCAGAGGTAGAACCCACATTCCTACGGTTGGAATTTCCATAGCGGAATTCTTGGGTAAGCCTTTGGGCTAGGTTCCTTCTCTGGTCTTCTTCTCGAGTACGCACTAACTCATCTGTCAAGGTGTTGGCTAGTTCTACAGCTTCTTCTATAGTTTGAGGTCTAGCTGCCTTGACTACATGTCTAATTTCCCCGATTAATCCACAGATGTAACAGGAGATCAATACCGGTTCTGGTGATGCAAGGGTTGGCACTATTCTAGCATATTCAAAGAATGTAGTAGTATAACCCTTACTATCTACCCCGGTCATTCTAAGGTTCATAAATTTATTTGCTATCTGTTCTTTTTCATTGGGAGGGCATAATTTCCTTTCCACAATGTTTTTAAATTCCTCCCATTCCATGTTGTAAACCCTATCACTTCCCCTAGACTGAAGGATAGTGTTCCACCATTCTAAGGCTGAGTTCTTAAACATATTGGAAGCAAACATTATTTTGTCCTCTTCCGCACATTTGCTTATTTTTAAAACAACCTCAGTCTTTTCTATCCAGCATAGAGCTGCAATGGGTCCTTCATTGACCGAGAATTCTATTGGTTTGCAGGACCAGAATTCTTTATAGGAACAACCATAAGGCATGGTTCTTCTTCTTTTGGGAATGGGTGCTTGAAGTACAGGTCCATTGTTCACGCTGTGTTCAGGTTCAGTTGGTCGCTTACTGCTATGTTTACTTTAATTTATTATCAGCTTCTTTAACAGTTTGAATAATAAATGGCATCACATCTATTATTCCTTATGCCACTATGTGTTGGATAGCACTGTTATCCACTTGATTTCCATTGTTATTGTTGTTTGGATTCTCATTATTCGGGTTATTGTCGTTCTGGTTTTCATTGTTCAGATTTTCCTGGTTCACTTCGTTGTCCATCTGAATTTTAAACATTTACCACATATTAATATCACAAAATAATGTTTAATATAGCCGATCACATGACACGCATTTTGGTCAAAAGCGTCGATCATTACGACTTTACTCTATTTTTATATAATATGCATCTACTACAAACCGATACTGGAAATAAAAATTACAATACCGACTGAAATTTAAAACTACACTATTACTAGTAGGCATCCGTAGTTTTTTTTTCATACACATACACACATATTTTATTATTATATTATTATTATTACTATTATTATCACCATCTCTATCATCACATTCATGGATATGGATTCATCCAGAAATCCATATTGCGCTCGTCGTACTTCCAGACGAGTCACTCTCCTACCTGTCTCATCCTTTCACTACTCTCTAAGATTTCCTCACCAAATGTCCTGAGTTCTTGTACGTTTTCTGCACTCATTGGGGGTGCAGGTTCTAGGACTGGGTTCGGAATCTGGGGTGCGGGTTCCAGGTATGGGGTGTGGGTGCCTGACACGGGTAAGGATTCTCTAAAATCTCCCTAATGTATACATCGTTATCGTAATAGGGATCTAGAGGGTCCAAACCTGGGTATGCTCCTAGATTTGGCATAGGCACGTCTTCTGGCATGTGGTAACGTTGCACATAGTCCCTATTGTCATCCCACCATGGGTCGTCATTTGGGTCTAAGGGGTTAGGTGCGTGTACCCTAGGTATTTCCTCCGGGTTGAGATCATGCATTTCTACTTGATTTTCAGGATTTTCTATTTCCATGGGTTGGTCAGGGAATGGTGGTTGTGGTTGGGGTGCTATCATTTGTTCCAGGTTAGGGTCAGCTGCAGTGGTTGCTAATATATGGAAATTAGCTAAACCCCTATTAATCATGTCTTGGGCATGGGCATCGGTTTCTCTTTTGGCTGCTGCTTGTACTCTCTGTTCTTGTAACTTTTTCATTCGCTTTCTACGCTCATGTGCTCCCCTACTGAACCATCCTCTCTTTTTCTGAGGGAATGGCTCTTCGGACTGAGCCTTAAACACGAATATTCCTTCTTCAATATCAGCAGAGTACCCTGAGAGGGCAGGCTGAGAAGAGGCACCTTCGCTTCTAGGCGAACCAGACAACTGACGGTACGCGTCAGATGGTCCTTGGTCGCTAATACTGTAAACTAACAAATAGTCAAATAACACATAACAATAAAATACAATTATGCACGTATTTCCGTAATTTATTTCCTAACACTTTAGATTAATTTTGGGTGTCAGCAGAACACTTCTGTGGCTGAATCAGTGGCTTAGCTCTGATACCACCTTCTGTCGCAACCCCCGTCCCCTATCAATCCGGGAACGGGCGGCCGCGACCAGTTTCGGTGGTATCTCTTATTTTATCCATTTTGGCAGCGGAAATTACATCAGGACCGTAGTTAGGAAATATTTTATCAGAGTAAAATATCACGCTTTTAATATATTAAACAAATGGGATAAGACCCAAGTTTTAAGTACACACATTTTCATAGGGATACACCCTATTTTATTTAATAAAAACATCTATTTATTTTTAGGTAACTTTATTGCCACTTTTCCAAGCCTTCAGTGCTGTCCAGCTGGCTTCTATTTGGCTTTCACATTTTGTTACCTGAAACGCGTTTAAAAACATTTTGTCAGTGGGAAATACTGGTGAGTGAATCCCAGTTTAATCAAGTTTAAATTAAAACCATTGTACAGTATTGAGGGCGATCTCGCAATTACATTTGTTTCCAAGTCATATCAATTATCACCCACGGTACTGTCAAACCCGACTTGTGGAAATGTTACTCCTCGCAAGGCAGTAACAAATTTTGTATACAAAACCCCAACATACCGATGATAATTGTATCCTTATAAATATTCAACAACTGTTTAATATATAATTAATCGTGTGAGGTTTTGTAAAAACAATTTGCAAAAAGGAGATTACTCACATTACTGTCTTAGAATTTCCTTTAGGGTTTTCCTGGTGATTATCTATTAAATACACAAATGCACACGTGTTAGTATAAAAACCCATTTTAACATTAGTAATACCCTCCCCGAGAAGGCATTCCAACGACTACGTCGGGCAGAACCACGACAGCCGTTACGGAACCCTAGATCAATCGGGCAGAGTATCTAATACGTATCCAGGGGTTATGATACTTACAACGGAGCAGAACTTCGTTATTTAGGGGATATAATACCCGAGTATAGTGTCTATTATGTGAAAATTGAGAGAAAGATCGAAGAATTGAGCGACATAAATGAAGGCTGGAGCTCCAGCTTTATAGGGTTGAATCTTGGGTTCGTCGCGCCTCGCGTAGCACACATCCAGGGCCTTCGCGGCCCGCGACCTAGGTGCGTAGGGCCTAGCTTCGCTGCGTCACCTGTCTAGCTTCGCCACGTGTTGCCACGTGGCGGCTTCCGGAGGAGGGCGGGTGGCCAGGTTCGTCGCGGCCCGCGACGATGTTAGCTAGGGACGTCTCGCCCCGCGACAGCCCAATAATTTTGTTTTTATTTATTTTTCAATGTTTTAACGTATTTGAGGCTCGATTTTCGCATACGGATTATATTTTAAGACATATTGGGACATTTTAATATATTTTATAGGTGTCGAAAATATTTCGAGGGTTGTTATACCATCACCACATGACCTTGCCCAAAAAAAAATTCAAAATATTTCTCACCCGCGAAAACCGCAAAATTAATAAATGACATAATCACTTTTACCCAAGATGAAGGTAAATCACTATACGAAGTATGGGAGCGTTTCAATGATATGCTTCGAAAATGTCCTCACCGTGGGATTGAAGTTTGGCTCGAGGGTACTAAACTGGAACACCTGGAAAATCCAACTGACTCGTGATAATACGCATCATGAATCTTGGATATACGAGACAAGTTCTTCCGGAGTGAATGTTAGACAAAAAAATCCCGGAGCAGTTTGATTTTGACTTTTAGAATTACAATTAGGTTTGATTTTTGGTTGAATTTGATTGCATGTCATTGGTTGATGGCCGTCTATCTTGACATACGAAAGTGTTGCTGATTTTAGTGTCATCAAGTCGTTCTAGTTAAATGGAATTTTCTTAAGAACAAAGTAAAATCCGACTAAACGCTGACATGAGTTAGGATATGTGGAGTGCAAATTCATTGAAAACCATTATAATTTTTGGAACCAAGAAACCTCGCCCCTGACATGAGTGTCTGATACTGAGTGGCACCCATAGTGAGTGAAAGCTTGATTTACCTAGTCTTCTTGAACTTGTTCTGGATCTACATGGTTGATGGAAAGTTGCATGAGAAATGATCATCAGTAGAATAATCTGATTCATCAACACAACTTGATTGATCAATGGTAACAACTTAATGCGCAGTTACAACGCGACGCAAATGTACTGCAATCTATAACAACTGGCTGATCGACAACAACTTGAATGATAGATCTATCTGCACTTTCTAGTTTTTTAAGTTTACTTTACATAGATTTTAACTTTAAAATTTGAAGGAAAACGTGTCTTAATTCTTAAAGACATTTTTTTCTGGTAAATACATAATAAGAACTAGTTTACATTCTAAACAAAAAAAAATTAGTTAACTACAGAAAATAGTTAATAATTCAAATTACATCATTACGAGTTGTTTTGATATCCATAAATTACATTATTAAAAAAGAAAAACTTATGTTCCTTTCTTAACAACCAAATTAAAAGTTTTAAGTAAACTAAAAGTTTCCTTTCACTTTTTTATTATTTAAAGAGTAAACTGCCATTTTGGTCCCTGTAGTTTGG
The DNA here is from genome assembly GCA_030545235.1 of Helianthus tuberosus. Taxonomy (NCBI): domain Eukaryota; kingdom Viridiplantae; phylum Streptophyta; class Magnoliopsida; order Asterales; family Asteraceae; genus Helianthus; species Helianthus tuberosus. Next base: position 1,157,394 of record CM060375.1, on the reverse strand, counting down.
CCAGTTTTGCCACTTTAGTCCAAATCTGAAACTTATTACATCTGGGTCCCTGTGGTTTGCATTTTGTTGCCATTTTAGTCCAAAACTCAAAAACCCTATTTTTTTTACTGTTGCAACCTCCTATTTTGTCTTTTAGTTCAGGGGCATTTTGGTCATTTTGCTTTTCATTTAACATTTTCTTAATTCAAAAATTAATATATATATATATATATATATAATCAGCTCTCTCTCTCTCTCTCTCTTATTAAAACCCAGATCAAATACCCCCTATCCCAATTACATCAAAACCCTAAAATTAACTTCAGCCGAAAGATGGAGGTGGTGGATGTTGCAGCAGTTGCAGAAACAAGCAGGTCGCCGGATATGTTGCAGGTCGCCGGAGATGTTGCAGGTCGCCGGAGATGTTGCAGCAGTTGCAGAAACAAGCAGCAGTTGCAGAAACAAGCACCAGTTTTCTTCACATCCGTTAAACCCCCTTCAACATTCAACCCCCAAACAACAATCTTCACCATGATCTCTTCACTCCCTTCAACCTCTACATTTCAATTACCCACTTCCACCCCTCCACCAACAAAAATCCTGACCCTAATCACCCCTAATTCCAAGTTCAACATCTGTAAAAAAGCATGATAAACACCAAAAGAAACCCATCATTCAATTCGGTGAACAACAACAACATTATTCCGATTCAAAAAACCCAAATTTCAAAACCCAAATAAAACTCTCATCTAATTACAGTGAACTTCATAAAAAGCAGGCCATAATTTGGGGAACTCTCATCTGTTTTTTAACCATCAAAATAAACCTAACCTCATAAAAACCCACCACAAGACTCGCTTTCACAGAAGCAAAATCATTACCATTGAGAGCCGTTTCAAGACTCGCTTTCAGTTCCAGAAGCAAAGCAGGCCATAATTTGGGGAAATCATGGCTAGTCGTCGACGGCGGTGCTGTGGGGGTGGCGTCGGGTGCCGGCTCTGATGAAGACGATGACGGTTGCTGATGTTAATGATGGTGTCAGTGGTGGTGTTACTCGACGGAACCAGCCGGCGGCGGCGACGGAACCAGCCGGCCTCGTTTTCTTGAGCGATTTTGCCGGTGGTGAAAGTGGGTTTATAGATGAAGATTAAAATGGGATGTAGGTCATAGGAGATGGAAGTGGAGGTAGTGGCAGCGGTGGGTATTTGTGTGGATGCAGGTCATCGGAGATGGAGGTGGAGGTGTAGGTCATCGGCGGTGGCGGTGGCGGTGGGTATTTGAGAGAGAGATGGGTATGTGTGAATGTCTGTATGTGTGTATATATATATAATATATAATTAATTTTATTTTAATTTATTAAAATAGTAAATTAAAATGACCAAACTACCCCTACAGATAAAGACAAAAAAGAAACCTTAAAACAGTAAAAAATGAGATATTTTGAGTTTTGGACCAAAATGGCAACAAAATGCAAACCATAGGGACCCAGATGTAATAAGTTTCAGATTTGGACTAAAGTGGCAAAACTGGTCAAACCACAGGGACCAAAATGACAGTTTACTCTGATTTAAATAATGTCCCATTATCTTTTCTTTTCATTATCTTAATTTGGCCCATTATTCTTCGAATCTCCCTGCATTACTGGAGCCATCCCCGTGCCAGGTGAATTGATCCTTTGAACGATGCACTTTTATTCTAAATAATAATTAAAGTAATCTGATAAACATTTTGATAATCATTTTAAGAAAATTCTTTTTAATTAAAGAAATTATAGACTGTTTATTTTACTTATATGTTTTTTTTCTTTGAGTGAGACTTGAATTCAAAATCTGAGACTTGGTGTTTTAAAAGGCTTTATCTTGCCATGATAAAAGTATATATGTACAAACATACTTTGTGAAAACTAAAACAAATAAAACTATGATTGCTTATGTAGAACCACAAGTTTATGATTAAAAAAAAAATACATGAAAAGAAAGACAATAAAGCGGCACCGGTCACTAAAACATGAAAGTTGCATAAAGAAAAAAATAATAGTAACTTTTTTATTGCTAGTCTATTTTCTTGTAACTTGGTTCTCTACTGCATCATATATACACATACTAGGAGGGTGTCCGTGCGATGTGACACGGGTAATAATATGCATTGCGGTACTCGTTTCCGATAGTTTTTTTATTTGTATAATGTTTATTGTAGTATCACTGTGGTGGATATACATCATAAGTGGAATCATCGATAAGTCTATTTTAATATGGTGTGCGTGGTTCGGTCGGTTTGGCTATTAACCTCAACCGAAGTCATCAGTTAGTCTGTCTTATAGTCATTTAAAAATCGCGAGGGTAGTTAGTTTTTTATAAACTAGTTATCTATAATTTGGTTAAAGATGAGGGCATAAAGTGTAACTAGGATGAAAGGATTAAAGTGTAATTATTATATGAAAGATTAGTTTATCCTTATTTTAGGGTTGTATATTATAAGTTATTAGCTTTTAAGTATCTTTTCTTATGTAAGTATAGATTAAATAAAGAAAAGTAATGTCTAAGGAGACACTTATGTAGTTGGATTATTCTCACTGCTTTCAGGGTGATTCTTCTCCATTGAGGTTTACAACTCCTCATGGGTTTCTTCATTGTTTTGCTACCAATGCGCTCTGAAAATACCTGAGATCCTTTTTATTAGTTCTAAATGTGAAAAGATAATGTATATTAAAAGATCCGTACAACCATCATATGATCCTTGTTTATATATAACCCCATTGGTTCATTTATTATAGTTTTAAAAGAAATTACAATCCATATTCGTTGGATAGTTTTTTTCTAACCACAAATGTTACTTATACTCTACACCAAATATTAAAAAAAAAAATACTTTTTTGTTTATGTTTAATCCAAACCTCCCCTTTTAAGAGACGTGTCTTTATTAAGTTGGCTAACCTCAAGTTGGATAGTTAATTATACACACACATAGATAGATAGATAGATAGATAGATAGATAGATAGATAGATAGACAGACAGATAGATAAGGTTAAAAAAACTCTTCATGTGCGAAACGTATGATTGATTAATATAGGTTCCGTAATTATATTTACTTCATGTGTAATTATGTCTACTTTATGCTTAATTATTTTAGTTCACGCGCAATTAGGATGCGTAATTAATATGCTTCATGCGTAATTATATTTACTTTTTTTTTGAACGGCCAATATTTACTTCATGCCGTAGTTAACTTTGTACGATTTGCACGTTGATTCCCCTTGCTACACTAACCAACCTATACACATACACATGGGAATTATATTTTGAAAACCTACTTGAATTGAGAAACTTATGAAAACTCAATGTAAATAAAATAAAATTTGTAGGCACTTGTTAAACATGTGCTTTTATTTTTGTGTAACATCTAAATAACGAAATTTGTTACACATTTTTAGATGTGTACCATTTTTAAATTTAATTTTTGAAATAACTATAATAACATATATTATATTCATATCTATATCTATACTTATACTTATAGTATATAATATATTTTAAGCCTTCCAAAAAAAAAAAAAAAAATATAATATATTTTAGATGGGCAAAATTGTAAATTCAGAGTATATATTAAGACAAATTTAATACAAGATATTAATTCAATTATCAATTTAATGAATTGAAATTTAATAAAGGTGGACTATTAATTAATTATCTATGTCTATTTCTATATTTATATTTATATCTATATCTATCTATATCTATACTACTATATAATACATACTAGTCTAAGTTCCCGTGTGATACACGGGTGGCTAATAAGAAAAATAACTACTTTAACATTGTTGACGTAAAAATTTTAATTATATATACGTTGAAATATTAACGGAAATGGTAGATAATATACATCATGTGCCCAAAAAGATATCAAGAAAATATCACGTGCCCAAGAAGATGAAAGAACGAACTAACAGAACATAGATTATGTTTGGCCAAGTTAATGATAACAATCCATGTTATGCAACTATACTCAAATCTCTATTTTAAATAAAATTATTAGATGTCATCAGTGCACACAAAGTTTGATGTCTGCATACATACTTTACGAAGGTAATAGACTCCATCTAGTTGGAATTATAATGATTTACAAATGATGCATTTGCATCTAGTTTTGTTGGAAAACACGATACTGATTAAAAAGGCAATACCTTTATCCTCCATAGCACATATGCAAGCTCTATACAACACGTTAAGTTGTCTCGTTATCTAGCTTAAACTGCAGTTGGCTCTAACAAAAAACTTCCTAATCTACCTTTCATTTAATCTCATAAACCTCAATGAGCCAAAAGTCAACAAAGTAAAAGTTGTGTCTAGAAAATTAATGGTCAAGTGTTGTGATTCCAAATGACCAGATGTCTTCTTTGATCTCGAAAAGGTCAATATCATCAATTTGAAGACCAACAGCCTTAACTGCAACTGGAATTGCAACAGCAAGGCCAATGCCCATTATTGCTGGTGGTACACCAATAACAACAAAAGTCCTGCAATTCGATAAAAGACAACAAAATTATAATAATGAACTTAAAAAGCTAGAGTCAATGAAGTAACCGCATACCTGAATACACCAACAGTTGGTAATATATTCTGTAGAGCGATACTTCTCTTCATAAGGACGACGGCTCCAGCACCATCACTCACTTGGCTGGAAGTTCCCGTTAGGAAAGCCACAAAAAGAAATAAACATTGTAAGATACGATACTGAAAAAGACTACTTTTTGGCTAATGACATACCAGCAGTGGTCGCCTCGTCTTTCCTAAATACGGGTTTTGATTTTGCAAGATCTGCCAAACTTGTTCCTGGGCGGATCCCATCATCAACAGAAATGGTAACAAGCTTTTCGTCTCACTTTTCAGCTCAACAATATTTTTCAATATAAACACTTTACGTCAGAGGGAAAATATTATAATAGTATAATACTACAAAGAAATATAGTGAAAAATGACATTTTTACCTTAGTTTTGATTGGAATGATTTCATCCTTGAATCTATGGGCAGCAGTTGCAGCAGCAACTTTCATATGGGACTCAACTTATGCAACAATAACACAGTTAAATTAATTCACCGAAAGGCGAAAACCTACATTTGAAGAAGACATAATGCTGGTAAATCAAGTTTAATTTAACTATCTACAGCCTGATCAAGTTTAAATACATACACTACAACCATGACTGATTTAAATACATACACTACAGCCTGATCAAGTTTAAATACCAATGTTTTTGATGGTGGAATCCGAGTCTCGAACGTACAATCTGTACACAATTAAAAAGGACCAGCAGAAGAATCAAAGTATTAGGACTTTGTGATAGGTTTTCATGGAGAAGTTGTATGATTTCTTAGTATATTAATCACTTATATTTTGTATCTATAGTGTGCATAGGGAATCTGAATATATCTGAATGACATTCTAACAAACTTAAAATTGGATCTTATTCAAAATATATATATATGAATGCGATTATATTCTATTTGACCAAAAAACCAGAAATATGACATTAAAAAGGACAAATGAGGCTCATGAATTAAGGGTTGAACAAATCGTAAAACTTACCATTACCAAAATGCTACCTTGATTTGGGTCATGAATTAAGGGTAAAGATATTGTATAATATAATTTAAATACCAACTTCAAGTTTTTAACAGATTTACGAAAATGCTACCTTGATTTGGGTCATGAATGAAGAAGGAAAGAAGCATACCCGCCTCTGGTAGAGATATTGCTTACAAAAAACATTTAAGCAGATTTTATTAACAAATTACAATGTTTCAAATTAAATATGGAGTGGTAAAGTATAAAAATTAACTTTATTGTTTCATGTGTGGACTTCGCGATGTAGATCAACGATAGTGTAGAATAACTTGTGGCCACATAGATATCCATATTATATTTTTTTGCATAACGGTCATTATTTTTTGTATCATGGTCATTATTGGAAGAAAATAGAAACTTTCAGTTGCAAAAGATAATGTATAAAGAGTTGTTTATTTAAAAGATAATCAAAATTAGTTTTTTAAATGATAGATGTGTTTTTGTTCATGATTTTATCTATGTATATCAAATGTTTGTTCTAAGGATGAGCATCGGGTACCTGGTACCAGTACCGAAACGGTATCATAGCTGTACCGGGTACCGGTCTGACTTTCCCGTACCAAAATATTATCGGTACCGATTTGATACCCACTTTTTGGCATTTTCGGTAACGGTATTTAACCGATTTTTACCTTCAAATACAGGTACCGTACCAATCATTTTCAGTACCGGTATCCATTTTTGGTGATTTTCGGTACCAATATAGACCAGTAATCTGCTACATCCAGAAAACCAATGAAATGCATGGGGTCTAATGCTTGAGACTTAAAACATTGTATTAAGCATCAGCACAAACATGCCACCATCATGTTTGGGGTCTGATGTTTGAGATCATAAGTAGATTTACCTAAACGTGTGTCTATATTCACCAATCTACTCGAACTTAGGCTCGTATGATCCACCGGCCCGTATTATGTGATAGGTATGGGGTGGTGTCTCTTCAGCTATAACATTTTGATTAGAGTTTTCGGAAAGCAAATATTAGCCATTAACAATGATGATAAAACTGAACATGATTAAATAGAAGCACAGTTACCAGGATAATGGCAGCCACAAAGCATTAAAGAACCTCCCTCCTTCCAACACCATAGCTACCACCATCCTCAATTTTACAATTAATTACATCCTATTCATGAAATCAACACATAAATTTATAAAACTGATACACAATCAATTGATATTTTTTAAAACTAATCATGATGATGAAATGACCAATTATTAAAATCAACATAATGATAATAGTTAAAGGTTTTATGGACATACTTATTTTAAAAAGCATGAGCAAAATGCAAATTATAAAAGTTGTTATAAAATTGTAAAATGAAACAATAGTCTAGGATTAAAATTGTAATTTTCAACATTAGAAATGTGAAAAATACAAAGTAATAATAAAAAGGTTAAAACTAAAAGTGTTTAAGTTGCAGGGGGTAGGTGGTAAATATACCACCGACTTTATACTTTAAGAGTTATAAGAATGCTAATGCCAACTTCTATAGAAAGAAAACAAAACACGATATTGTTTATATTTCATAATAAAAGTAAAAGATAGAAATCAAGTAACGAACCCTCATTTAAGCACCAATAGTTGATTCAGAAGCAACCTCTTCAGCTGGCCTTTTGATCAAAGATTCCAACAACGGCACCACATTCGAGCTTAGTTGTCACAACCCACTTCTTGTCTTCAACCAACCCAAATGGTCTTGATTCCACCAAGTGGTCTTTTAAGAAGCCCCACATATGGTATCTAGAAACATCAAATAGATAAGTAAAGTTTTGTTCATTGTCACTATTAACAAATATCTAAAAATTAAGTTGTTAACTTACAATACTAATAACACAAGGAAGCCATCTATTTAACACCATAAGGAAGCTTTTTGATTAGAGGATTGAGATGTGTAAATTGAAGGCAAAATTATATGAAAGTAATTCAAATGGTTTGAAAGACAAAATATATAAAATATATTGCATATTACATGGGATACAAAATAGATTCAATTTTCTAACCAGCTTTCATATTTTCAAGTAAAGTCAACGTCTTCTCTTCTTATTGACTTTACTTATCTCAACCACATGTTAACCACATGTTCTATAGCAAGGGAATCGTGTGCAGCTGCATAGGGATGAGCATTTCGTACTGGGTACCGGTCTCGTACTGGTACCAAATTTCCCCTACTTAATTTGTTCGGTACTATTACCGGTACCCACTTTTTGGCATTTTCGGTACCGGTACTTTCGGTATCGGTACCGGTAAAATACCGATTTTTACCTTCAAATACCGATACCTACAAAACATGTTCGGTACCGGTACCTAGTTTTGATGATTTTTCGTACCGGTACCACATCAAAATGCTAAATTTTATTATACAAATCTATGTCTTGAGGCTTCTAAAACTTGCGTTGATAAATCAACAATGGTATCAATAATATAATGCTTTTGTTAATCTATATATGTATGATGAAGTTGACGAATCCAAGTATAAGAAGATCCTAAAAGAGAAACATTCAACCATTACATAATCCGAGATTACAATAATATTACAAATGGATGAGAACAATCATTGTATAACCACATCCATATCTGATATATTTAGCTAGACCTTAAAAATGGAAAGGGACAAATAATCTACACAGACAAAGTTAAATAGAAGTAAATCCGCTTACCAATTGAACATTTTCATGTTTATTAATTTTTGCACCTCGGCGAGCTCCACCTTTGCCATTGTCGGAAACAGAAGCAACTGAAAAAGGACTCTCAAGCTGTGATAAATCAACTGCAGAAGCCCTACAAAAATTACTTTCAGGGTAAAGGAGCATGTACAGGACAGCCATAAAGTAACATATTATTACATTGTCTGTATCAGAATTTACCTTAGCCGGTCTTCTTGTTTTTTAGTATCAGCCCATATATTCCCTGGAGTGATCCATTTCATAATATACCTATAGAAGCACCTCCAAGCATCCCATCTACTCCAAATGGTAAGTATCTATTGTACAAAGAATACCGGTACCAAAATCGCCAAATATGGGTACCGGTACCGAAAACGTTCAGTATGGTAGGGTACGGTACTGAAATTTGTGTGTAAAATTTGGTAAAATACCGATACCGTAACGAAAACGCCAAAAGTGGGTACCAAATTGGTACCGAAAACGTTCATTATGGTAGGGTACGGTACCGAAAACGGTCTAAGCTTTGCGCAACATTGCCCTCCTGAGTGACATTGCCCTCCCCTACAAACAATTAATTACATGCTTAGTTACTTGACTTTTTGAGTCAACCTATAATTAGTGTGTTAACAAAATTACTAATAGCATTGAATGCGATTCTTATCGTTCAAAGAAATAGTCTCACCATCATATGGCCGAGGTATGATTAACAACAAAGAACAAAGAAGTATATACCTATTGATCGATTTCCCCAGCTACATTAGTTGGTTATTTATTACTTGATCCTCAGTCTTCAAGCGACGATAATCTGTTTCAAAAACACAACCGAATTTTTTTTAAGCATATGCATAACCTCAATTTTTAAAGATCCACCAAACAACATAATTCAGCTTAAAGATGCAACCAAATATTCAGAAACATACCCAATAGATATCTGAATCAAGTTAAATATGAAATTCTACTAATATATATCAAAGCTAAATAATTAATAATTTGTTTTTTTTCTTCTGAATAGCAATTAATACTCTGCTTTAGTTGTCAATTTTATGTATAACAAAGATAATTTACACACAGTAATTTACAACACGGGTGGGAGGTTGATGTATCACTAACTGAAACAACATATGTGGGAGTAGAAGTAGCAGCAGTCACATTTTCCTTTATGCTCTCATTTTTCGTTGTTCTCATGAAAAGATAAGCTACAAAATATAAAAATGATGAGTTGATGGATAACTCTAAAAAGATAATAATATTTATATGGAACAATGGATTTTAATAATCCTAACTATTAGTTGTTGGCCGGCAACGATCCCAACTTAAAAAATAACCAGTGGTAGTCCCACCTTTCGTATATTGTAAACCAATGGACCTTTACTAAACCGAAAAGGATAAGAGGACAAAAAGAAATTAAGGTTTTTTAGTAAAAGTCCATTAGTTTACAATATGTGAAAAGGTGGGGGACCACCACTGGTTATTTTTAAAGTTAAGATTGTTACCGGCCAACAGCTAATAGTTTGGATTATTAAAATCCATTATTCCTATTTGTATTTCACTTTCTTGTATACACACATTCACGCTCCTATTTATCATGGCTTCCCTAAGCTTACGTGTTGCTAGCAGCACACACCATTTGCCCTATGAGATACCATTAGTAGATCACCATTAGCAATGAATCGCCAGACATGTGACAAAAATTTCATAATTAAATGTAGTTTACAAATAAATGCAAAATGGCATCAAAAGTTGTGAAAGTATGGAAAAAAATCAATGCGAAGGAGATAACATACAACCTATATTGATGTTGTTTTGTTTGGTTGCTTTTTCAACTCCAGTTTGTAACTTCTTCTTTCCAGTTGGTTTCCCTATTTCTGGACCAAAACACATAAACCCTTTAACCAAAATAATAATAATAATAATAAAACACATATATGATTAACCCCCTAACCTTAATTAACTCAACTCAATTCAATCCAAACAATTTTCAAAACCATTTCTGTTCCAAAACACATAAACCCTTTACCTAAAAAAATAACACCTAAACACTAACCTTAATTAACTTAACTTAACTCAACTCAATTAAATTCAATTTAATCCAAACAGTTATCAATAAATTAAACAGAAATACTTTTTTTCCAGCAAATTTCCTCATTTCTGTTCTAATACACATAAACCCTTGAACCCAACTATTCACATAAACCCTAATCTTAATTAACTCAACTTAATTCAATTCAATTCAATTCAATTCAATTCAATCCAAACAATTTTCAAGACCATTTCTGTTACAAAGCACATAACCATCTGTTTAATACCAGATTTGAGATTTAGGATTTTCTGAAAATGACCATTGATTAGAAAGGATTCAAATCCCATGGCTTTGACTATCTAACATCCTCATCAACAAAACCTCTTCACAATAAAAACCCTAAAATAAATTGAATCAGTAGATTTAAGGTATACCACCAGTGAACGAAATCCTTGCCAAGCATGTTAGGGTTCGCTCAAAAAAGAAACATTCGATTGAAATTCAGATGAATCAAAACACCTACGACTTACCATTTGATGACTGATGGAAAGATGATAAAACATGGATGGATGGCTCCAACCACCACTTGTTTCCATTCTCTCTCTCTCTCTCTCTCAAGCTTCAAACTTTTATGAAGATTTTAGAGTTTCTCAATGGACGGCTGAAAGGAAGGAGAGTAACCAACATCACAAGTTTCATAGGATTGTAAGATTAAAAGCTTGAATAATCGATGTAAAAAACAATAAACATACCTGGATTCAATTCCACTGGTTACAATTTAGGGCTTCCAATAATCACTTTGATGAGAATCGCCCTGCTAGAGATTGAGTGTTTCGAATAAAATCGCAGATGTATGAAATCGCCAGAGAATCACCTCACCTATATGATAATTAGGGTTTGTAAAATTGAATGTGGGTGAAAGATGATAGCTAGAGCAAAATGTGTGATGTTTTGAGAAGCTGTGTGAATGTAAAGAGAAATCAATTTGCCTGGAGAATGATTTCAGTTGATTGAGAGAATTGATTACTTTCCAAATTGAAGAAGAGCGTAGGTAGGAAGAAAGAAGGAAATACAATTGGCGCCCAAAATCCCAATTCTCTGGCCAAAGAGAATAGCCACATCAAAGTCAAATAGTCAACCATTATTTTGCTTTAGTATAAGAGATAGATTAGACGGGCATCAAGGTAATTTAACTTCATTTGAGGAGGGCATCATTGTAATTTACCCCAAAACTTAAGACACATTAATACATTATTTAATAAACTTCTAATTACATACACTAAATGCATATAAAGTTCCTTATTGTTTTGAACCTAACTTATTGTCTAGGGTCCTAATTGTAAATAAATAAAACCAACCTATATAGCAGAGCCTCTTTCTTTTCCCTGTGTTTTGTTACTATTGACTTATGGAGGCAACGAAGGATCAACACCAAGTCTTTCCACTTTCAGCAATTAAATGTGATTTTACACATTCTGGATCATAACCGAACAGTTAATACACTATTAATCGCTTAATGATTGTCGTTAATCGTCTTGATCACTATAAAAGGATAACCTACGACTGTCGTTAGAGCCCTTTCGATTTAACTATCACACTCAATTCCTTGTTTGAAATATATGTGATCGATCCAAGCGGCACCGGCGAACCAAGAAACTCCGGCCACTCTCCTTGAAATATCACACTCAATTCCTTGTTTGAAATATATGTGATCGATCCGAGCGGCACCGGCCAATCAAAAAACTCCGGCCACTCTCCTTGAACTTCATCCCTTAGCCATCGGTAATGTGTTTTTTTTTTGTACGTCTTTATTCGTTATTTTGATCTAATCAAAAGCCCCACATGAAGTACTTGTTGAACAATCTGTTGCATGACTAACTTGACGTTATTCCAGACTCGAATCCAACATTTGGAGGTCCTCCATTGCTAAATCAATCACCCTCATTTCTTTCAACAAATCAATTTTAGAACATCTGCTGGATAATTTCTCCGCAATTCAAGTTTTTTTAACATTAATTTCGTTAGGTAAGACTGTAACCCACTCTTTAATTTGAATTTGATGTTTTACACTATAAATCAGCTTGTACGGTGGTTGGTTGTTTAACCACGACTGCACCACATGGCGGAGACGCTACGGTGGTGTCCATGCTTGTCTAACGTTGATGAAAAGCATGGAATATTATTGAACGGACGGAAAAAAGCATATAAGTTAACCCACCAATCATTCTCAATGCTTTTTACTCTTTTACCAGTTGCAGAAAAAAACAAAGAAAAGTTATAAAAATTACATTTAAAAATATCTTTCAATTAGCGATGGATTACCAACGAAATATCTGTATGATTTCCAATGGAGTCCGACAAAATATGGACATTCTTGCCCCTGGCCAAAAATCTCGGTCGGCAATCGGCAGTTTCCTCATATTATGGTAACTATCGGTTATCTACGACGGATCACCGACAATTCTTTTTATTTACCTTTTTCATTTTTTCACTATTCACTTGACCCTGTCGGAGATCCGTCTATAATTACCAATACTTACATATAAATTAATTACGTTTAGTTTTAAGATAAGATGTAATTTGAATTTTTGTAACATTTTTTGTTCTTATTTTACTTTCACACATATATAGTGTGAGTTCAAATAAAATCAATCGAATTTAAAAGTTTTTTTACTGAGGATGACTTTATAACCGTTGGATCTAAGATTATGGAGTTGTTAGAAATAAATGGTCAGATGAAGTAAAAGAAACAAAAAAAGACACATGTATAAATCATCTATCCGCCACTGTTCGATATATGATTCAACTTAAAAGGTTTCTAAAAGGTGTTGTGTTTTGTTTATATTTTCACACAATAGACACATACCATTTTGTTCATCGATGTTTATAAAGTGTGGACCGTTTAAATCTAAGCGATCGGTAGATCCATCCGGTTTGATTTGTACATGGTTTAGAAATCGGGTTTAGTTGTTTGGTTTATTATATAAGGTGAATAACAAGGTTTTAGGACTATGTTAGTTTGTAAATAAGCTTGTTGGTTTATTGTTTAGATTTTGGAACGGCATATATGTTTCTATAATATTAAAAGTGACCCGAAGCGCGGCGGAGACAAACCGATTTTAATGAAACACTAAAAATAACACAAATAAAAAAACGAAAACATTACAAAAATCCAAAAAAAAATGTTTTAAGAGGTTTGGTTTATTTTTTGCCTTACCCGGTTTCTACCCCGTACCGATTTGGGCAAAATCGGTTCTAATCCTGTAGGATCGATCTGTGACCCAAACGAGTCGTTCAGAAGAGTTCTTAGGCTATACGAAAGGCGGAAACAGACGTATAGACTCGAAACAGCTTGATTATCACTTTAAACTTCTTGTATATTGAATTAACAGCGATTACAGTCACAAGAAATACCGGCAGCACTTCGGTACAAGTTCCTGATTCCCCACCAAATTACATGATCACTAGCCTATTTATAGAGTTTCTGATTCCCCACGAAAGTGCAATGTTCATTTCGTGGGAAATCAACATTTTGTCATTTCGTGGGAAATTAACTCTAAAACTCTATTTTCTCGTACAATGTGCCCTGATCTAACATATCTAGTACTAGACTCGATACAAGACGAAGTCAACAGATGTATGCACTAACAAACTCAACCTCAGATGTTGACGAGTCTTAAGTGTCGAGTCTTCAACGACTTCAGTCTTTATCAGTCTTCGGGCTTTTCCTGCTCTTGACTCGCTCTATCTTCTCCTGAATATCAGCACCAACAGATAACTTCCCAAACTCTCTCTAACAGACTCCTCCTCAAAACATGCTTGGATCATAGACTGACTTTTACAGAATCAGGATCGCAACCTGGCTTGCTACTCTCAATCAGAATCCAGGATTTCCTGCAAATCCTCTACCCAAAACATAAGTTTCATAAAAATAAGATACAACAAATTATGACATTACTAATGACCACTAGTAAACATATCATTCATTTTCAGAACACTTTTCTTTCTATAGACTCCTTTTTTTTTACTTAAAAACTTTTCAATCAAATTCTCCCAAACCTGTTCATCATGTTCAGCACTCGGAATTTTGAAAATCAGCTCTTCAATATCAGTTGCCTAAAATGTTTTTGGATTTTTCAAAATTTTTGCTAAAACATACTGAAAATCTTTTTGGAATTTTGTGAAATAACCGAAATGAAATGCAGTAAAAAAATATTTACATACAATATTTTTGTGAGTTTGTGTAAGAGGATCATATCAGTTTCTGAGACAAATCACCAACACCGTTAAGCTTTAAACATTTTAAGTTCTAAACGATTCACTTAGATTGTCAGTATACTGATCCACTTAAATTTTCACACAAAGTTCAACTGTTTCGAGATACGAGATTAATGTTTTAGAGACTTAAACTTATTCGCGTGTCCCACCTCAGAATATACTCCCGTATCCAGATCCCAATATTCAGTCTTACAGGTGATTATACCTAGATGATATCTGTAAGGGGTTAAATTGCGAAACCGTGAGAGCTCAGGTCAGAACTTCCGTTCAGCAGAGAGATGACGGCTCGACTTTTGGTGGGTCCCCTTTAGAGGATCTTTTTTACAACAGCATTGATTAGCAATTTTATTGTCTTATCATTTATGCTGAGGGCGGCGCTATATTTCAAGCAAGCGTAAAGTATTCTCCGGGGACTAGGCCATTGCTTCCTCAAAATCAGAAGTCCCGGGATAATACCCCAGATATCACTAAGCATAAAGACCTAGTATCTCAGAAAGAGGGGTCCTTCAAACAAGATTTCGGGGGTTACCCATATATCCGAGAGATGTTACCCACGATATAAGCAAGTTTGAATTTTAGGTTTATATCTCGTCACAATCTACTAAATGTGCAAAAACCTACTGGCACATCATCAGTGAAACCGTTTATCACTTTTTGACTTTCCAATTCTTTAGCATGCTGTGATCGTCCACTGATGTACTATCATTTCCTCTTTTATACAACAAAACTCATTTTGAATTTTATCATGTTTTTGACTTTTTCAAATTTTCTAATGTTTTTGGATTTTCTGAAATTTTTACTCCAAAAACTTGTAGGATCGATCTGTGACCCAAACGAGTCGTTCAGAAGAGTTCTTAGGCTATACGAAAGGCGGAAACAGACGTATAGACTCGAAACAGCTTGATTATCACTTTAAACTTCTTGTATATTGAATTAACAGCGATTACAGTCACAAGAAATACCGGCAGTACTTCGGTACAAGTTCCTGATCACCCACCAAATTACATGATCACTAGCCTATTTATAGAGTTTCTGATTCCCCACGAAAGTGCAATGTTCATTTCGTGGGAAATCAACATTTTGTCATTTCGTGGGAAATCAACATTTCGTGGGAAATCAACTCTAAAACTCTATTTTCCCGTACAATGTGCCCTGATCTAACATATCTAGTACTAGACTCGATACAAGACGAAGTCGACAGATGTATGCACTAACAAATCCTTCTAAAAAAACCTGAACCGGCTTTGAACCGGGCCTGATTTGAGAAAATAAAAGCGGAGTTATCTCTAGGTGTTATTATTCTGAATGTATTATTATTATTATTATTATTATTATTAATTGTTAAGAGACTTCCTATCTCCATCACTATTACACCTACTCCTATATATACATATTTAATGATAGCTTCCATCTTTTTATAGCTACACCTTACACATACAAACGCAATGACATCCGGGGATGAACACCGCCTTCATCTCGACTTGAACAAGCCCCCACCAGATCACGACCAACGCTGTTCCGAACCAGCTACATCACGTACGTTACAGAGTGCATGCAAAAAAAGATACAATGAGTCACACGGTGCCGGAAAGCGTCTACGTAGGGCATCACGAAAAACATATAGACAAGACCTGCAACAAGGGAATAACACCAACAGTCCCCTCACTGAAAATACATCAACACCAACCTCCCCCTTACACCTCAACCTAAACATCCCCCCTCCAAATCACGACGATTTGTTAGGACATTCTGCAGGTTCCTTTTCATATACCTACCTCACAAGTTTACTATATTGTATTTTTAATTTACACTGACCACATTTCATTACTTAGGTACTTCAGTTGAGCGACGTTCATTATCACGTCAACTTCCAACTATTAATCATGACGATCTGAATGGGCAAGATAACGTGCGGACAAGAACCTCCCACGTTGGTTTCGACCTAAACATGCCCCCTACAGATCCCAACAATGCGCCTGACCATTCGGAAGGTTAATTTTGCTACACCCACCACACACTTTCCATTAACTCTTTGCCTTTATCTGTTTGCACTGACCGCATATTATTACTTAGGTGCTCCACACAACCCACAGAGAACGCCACTTCCCTTTCATAACCATCTTTGCGGTGCTTCGAATCAACCAGAAAACAACAACGAGGATCCTTACAACTTCGTCTACGCTGGAATACCCAGGGGCGTTCATCTCCTAAAGGAACAACGCCCATGTGCTTATTGCGGAGCTAGACGTTTCCCGCGTGAATTCCCAACATTTTGCTGCATGAGCGGAAAGACTACATTGGCGAGCATCCCAGTCCCATCTGAATTACACCAGTTATTCACAACTCAAGAAGAAATTGGCAGGATTTTCAGGGAAAATATCCGTGCATACAACACAAACTTCTCCTTCACCTCGATGGGTGTCTCATTAGACGAGACAATGGCTAACATGAGAGATGGCGTTTACACGTTCCGAGCACATAAGGGAATATACCACAAAATTGACCAGTTAGTACCACGGGACGGCAAACCCAGGTACTTACAGTTATACTTTTATGACCCAAATAACGAGATAGACGATTGACTCCTATGGCCAAATCTGGACCGCGCTATCACAGAGATCCTCACACGTGTTCTTTCCGCCAACCCATATGTCATGACCTTTCGAAGTCTCGCAGAACTAGGGCCCTTGGACAATTACAGGGTCACCTTAAATGTATCAGTTGAACTTGACCAACGTGTCTACAACCGCCCAACCACATCCGAGGTAGCTGGTATTTGGGTAGAAGGTAACAATGATATCACCTCATACAAAAGAAGCATCATCGTCTACGGGAGGTCCGCACAGCCGCAGACTATTCAACCGTGTAGGTCCCCTTGAGTTGTATGGATCTTCACAGAATTGTCAATCCAATCAAGAGTGCGGAATCCTCTTGATCAGAATATCACAGAATGAGTAGAAACAGAAATCAGCAATTCACTTTCAAACTGGGTTTCTATTGATTATCGATTACAAGAATTACAATCAATCAAACCCTAACCAACTCTCCAAATTTCGTCCAAGATAAGTCTCTCACGAAATTTCTATCTAGCAACTGTTTTGGCTGATTAACCTAAACCCTAAAGCCTAACCTTGTTTATATAACACAAGGTTTGCAACTTGGGCTAGAGTTTCCTACATGGGCAAGGCCCATTTCGTCCACCCTTGTCCTAACTGGGTTTTGTTTAGCTCAAACTCTATAACTCACTAATACAAAGCTAAACCCACTAACCGTTTATCGTTTATCTAATTACAAGATATCTAAAGACCACATCTAAGCTGTTGTCACCAATATGTACCAACAAACTCCCCCTTGACAATAGCTTCATAAAATAACTTTGTCTTCAGTTATCTTGCAATCTTCATGTAAGCTTGCACTGTCTTTGGTCTTTGGATAGCTTCAGCTTCAACAGCTTCTATCAGCAACAGACTCCCCCTAAGCTGATGCATCCAATCACCAAATCTTCAAAAAAGTTAGCACTTGAGTAAACTCCAGTTCAGCATATGTATAGCAATCTTCAAACTCTTCAATCTTGTCTGCAATGTAGAAAGGAGGTTCTACCATGCATCCAATCACAAACTCTCACATCTTCACAGCAACTCATCACTTTAACTTCTCAGCAACACACTGCTTCAATCTGTATACTATAAAACAAACATCTCGAGAAACCATAAGAATTTTTCAACAAAGTTAAATAAATTATTATTTTTCAAGAGATAGTTAAACTGTATTATAGATTAAGCATTTTCAACTTATCACCAACACGCAAAACTTTTGTTCAACACACAAGAACCTCATGATTTTAAAATTTTGAACTCACTTTCTAACACCGTCTCCCCCTATCAGTAACAATTCCTCAAAGAATAACAGTTTTCCATACATTAAGAATTTTAAACAGAAAAAAAAACACTATTTTTTGGATTTTTATATTTTCAGAAAGCAAGTAAATAATAAAAGCAATAAACACTCTATTTTTGTGAGAATCACTGGTAAGAAGATTACATCAGCAAAATCAAACTGTTTTCACACAATTAGATAATTCTTTATTTAATTTTTCGTGAAAAGCAATCCAAGACGATTACCAGTATGTTTGTCCACTTAAACAAAATGCATGAACATTTCAAGTACCATTACCATATGATACGTTAAGGTAATTTTATTACTGATATACTAGTGTGTCCCACTTCAGGATATACCCCCGCGATCAAGGTATGCACAAAGATTCATCGTAGTAGGTGAGTATACTGAATTCATCCGTTTTGTTTTCAACGTTTAGATAATTGGTGAACAGGTCAGTACTTCCGTACAGCAGAGAGACCAAAATATCTAACGAGGGCTATGACAAATACCATTTTTGGTACGAATTATGCATTTTGCACATTTGAATAACTCTCTTTGAGAGCTTCTTCATTTATGGGTTTCGGCATTTTTAGCTCTTTTAAGATATCCTGGGTGTGCCTAGGTCAGCATGTATCTGGATGCAGCAGAAGGACACCCCCGATATCCCCAGATGAAATAACAGTATAAAGACCCAAAACTTCAGATTTTGGCAATCTATCAATGCAAGATTTAAGGTCATTAAACCATACACCACTGATGTGTTCCTCACTCATACACAGTTCATTTAGGTTTATATCACATTGGTAAGTTGATTATTTCATGCTTTTTGCCTACTGATACATCATATGATGAAGCTGCTATCACACTTAAGCAATTTAATTTCATTTTCAGTGTGACAGTCTAACTTGCTGATGTGCTATCATTTCTTCTTTTTCACACAGTGATAACTCATTTTTAATTTTCTATTTTTTTTAAGTTTTTGATTTTTTTAATGTTTTTGTATTTTTGAATTTTTTTTAGAAAAGCAGTAAACTATTTACAAAAATTCTTATGAAAAACCAGTTATTCAGGATTCCTCATCCCGTTAAGTTCGACTAAATGTTCAAAGCGAGCCCTGTCAAATGCTTTAGTATAAAGATCTGCCAGGTTATCTAGTGTGTCGACTTAGCACTTTGAACTTCAATTTAAATCATTTAATATATATATATCAACAATCTCACATCCCCCGTCATGTGCCTGAAGCAGCTACTATCAACATAAGTTGATAATCCTCCTTAGCAGCTCCTGCACACACCAACTAAGAAATTAGTTAGATTGGGGGACCCAAGCCTTAATGGTCTTGGGTCGTCCAAATTCACCAACTACTGGAACATCCATCCAATATCCATTACTCCTAACTGGAGTCTTGGATCTCAGACCTGTTGATGGAATTTGATTTTGATTCCCATTAGGTCTTTGGTCCTGAGGGTTCCTATATATGTTTGGACTATTTGACCTTTGAAAATTTTGATTTTGGTACCTTGAATTTTGATTCCAAGAAGCATTATTGTTGTAATTTCTAAAGCCATTGTTATAAAAATTTCGACCACCATTATTCTGGTATCGATTTTGATATTGACCTTGACTCCTGAAATTATTATAATTATAATTGTTCATTCTTGGTGAATAGCTTCTAGGTCTCTCATATCTGCCTGGTGGAGATTTAGGCTGAAATCTTGGTTGATTTCTTTGAAAACGAGGAACTTGTGGAGTTCCTTTTTCAGCCTTATCTACACCAACAGCAACATTCTCTGGTTGCTTAGGAGCAAATTTCTTTGGAGAATTTGAGTCTTTCTCCTCACTATCACCTTTCTTCTCTGGTGATTTCCCTCTCTGTTTTTCACTAAGTTGTGCTTCACTCTTTTTGTTAGGACAGCAGCTAGGTACATGTCCCTTTGTGTGACACTTGAAGCACGATCTCTTTTTCAAAGACTTCTTAGCTGGAGTCTCTGAGGTAGATCCCTTATCAGATGGTGATGATCCCTTGGATGAACCTTGTTTAGTTTGCTTGGATTCAGATTTTTCTTTGTTTTTATTTTTAGCAAACTCTACATTTGATTCATTTTCAATAACAGTTATTTCATTTTCATATCACTACCTTGAACAAAATTAATCTTTTTAACAAAAGCTTGATTTTTATTCTTAGGCGGTGAATTTTTCCTTTTCAAAAGTTCCCTGTTATTGTTCTTCTTAGCATCATCACTCTCAGATCCATCACCTTGACTTGATGTGGATGCGAAACTACTTGGTGCAGATGCCATAAAGTCTGCTAGCTCATCTTCACTAGGCAGGAATGAATAGTCATGACTAAGAGGTGGTGGAACTTCATTAAAGCCCTGGAAGCCCACACTGGTCTTGTCATTACTCTTCTTTAACCCACCCATCATGTGTTTCATTACAAAAGACGAATCTCTGAATTGACTCAATTTCTTTTCAAGTTCAACAATTTTGAGTTATGCATCTGACAACTCTTTGCATTTTTCAGAAATCTCTTTTGTTTTCTCAGCCATCATGTCATGAGCTAAGTCTATAACTTGAAGTTTTTCATTTAGTTTGCAAGTTAAAGTTTCAATTTCAGCTTCATAACATTTTATCTTCTTCAAGTATGACGATTCATTTCTTTTAGCAAAAAAATTTGACTCTTTAATGTTAGACATCTCGCTTATCAAACTTTCGTTTTGTGTTGACAACCTGTCAACCTCACCCTGTAGTTCACGACATCTCAAACATACAGAATTAGATTGTACCTTTTTCTCATGAACTTCTGTAGTTTCATCAGCAACAACCTGTTCAGCTTCACTCTCTTTTTCTACTTCAGCATCCACTTTTGCTTCAGCATACTCCACTTGAGCTTCAGCATTCTCCACTTGAGCTTCAGTATCATTCACAGTTGTTTCAGCCTCATCAACTCACACTATCTCTGCCATGAATGCCTGAGTGGCACTCTTATTATCTTCCAGATGAACACTACAATCATTTGAACCTTCTCGTTCTGTAGAGATCGCAGCTTTATTCCTTTTGACAACTTCATTTCCTTGATACCTCTTTTCTAATGCATCCCACATATCCTTTGAATTTGTGTACTTCTTGAAGGTATGCTTGATGCTATCAGGTAAGGGTGTCTTTATTGCAGCCAAGGCTCTCTTTTCAGCCTCATACATCTTTTTATCATCCTCTTGCATGTTCACATAGTCTGTTCGACGTGGTCTGCCCTCAAAATCGTGTGTTGGGTTTATGTACCCATCTTCAATACAGATCCACATGCGTGCATCTTGAGATTCAATGAAGGATTTGAAGCTGTCCTTCCATGTAAGATAATTCTCCACCTTCATCATCTTAGGTGCATTCAAATTCGTCATGTTCGACATTTTTTTTACCCTAAAAATACAACGAATTCAACGGTGCAGACGGTTTTGTTAAACGAGCTATGGATCAATTTCTAATTGCAAAACACTGAAATTTTATCGACGCTTGCCAACAAAAATTCCACCGTTTTAAATTCGCTGGTCTCACTTAATTTCGCTGGGCCAGTAATTAATTTCGCTGGCCTGTTGTTTGTTCAATTTCGCTGATTATCTTCGCTGGACAAATTCGCTGGTCTAATTTCGCTGTTACGACGACCAGTAAATTCGCCGTGAACCGTAATAATTTCGCTGAGGAAAATTATACGGTTACCAAAGTCGCCTTTGGATTTAATTTCGCCGACAACCGAGATATTAAGTCCCAACTTCACTGATCAGTTAATTTCGCAGGTTCAGATCAGTGTATTAATTTCGCTGGTGTCTATATTTGGAAATTCAATCTTCTCGATATTTCTGATGATTTACCAGATTCTTTCAACAGTTTCCTGCAAAATCACAAGGCAAGATATCAGTAATTTTTCGAAAACAATATGATGAACACGAAGAACAGTCTTCGAATTCCAGCCAAATACTCTTCAAAAACAACCAAATACTGTCCTGAAAACCTGCAAATCAACAAAACTGGAAACACAGTAAGATCAAAACAGCCAATTCTGATTAAGACAAATTTCGAAAATTTTATCAAACCAAGAAAAGTTTCGAAACCCTAATTTTCTGTTTCAAAAATTTCTGAAAATTTTTCTTGTTTCTGCAGCCAACAATTCTGAACCAAGCCTTCAAGAGCCTAACGCTCTGATACCAATTGTAGGTCCCCTTGAGTTGTATGGATCTTCACAGAATTGTCAATCCAATCAAGAGTGCGGAATCCTCTTGATCAGAATATCACAGAATGAGTAGAAACAGAAATCAGCAATTCACTTTCCAACTGGGTTTCTACTGATTATCGATTACAAGAATTACAATCAATCAAACCCTAACCAACTCTCCAAATTTCGTCCAAGACAAGTCTCTCACGAAATTTCTCTCTAGCAACTGTTTTGGCTGATTAACCTAAACCCTAAAGCCTAACCTTGTTTATATAACACAAGGTTTGCAACTTGGGCTAGAGTTTCCTACATGGGCAAGGCCCATTTCGTCCACCCTTGTCCTAACTGGGTTTTGTTTAGCCCAAACTCTATAACTCACTAATACAAAGCTAAACCCGCTAACCGTTTATCGTTTATCTAATTACAAGATATCCAAAGACCAAATCTAAGCTGTTGTCACCAATATGCACCAACAAACCGTACTTCAGCTGCTACGATCCCCTCTCATATCCTTTTTTTTCCAAATGGTGAGGCGAGATGGCATAGTGGAATTCCACGCAACGGAGTCGAAACCAACACTCCACATAACGATCACGAAACCGATGACGATGAAACAGAAGGTACAAACACATCCCCACCCTACTTACACACACGCATACACGTTAAGAACTACAATACATGTACTATCTTATAATGTATACTAACTTGTTGATTTCCAAAATTTCTTAGAGGCATCGACACGCGGCAATAGAAAAACCGTTAGTATGCGAGAGTACTACTGCTACAAGTTTCAAATCCGCCCAACACAAAATATTCTTCTCCATGGTGGCAGATTGCTACAACAGTTTGTGGTTGACACATACATCAAACTGGAGACGGCACGCTTGCAATTTTGCCAACACAACCAATCTAAAATAAGGGCAGATTTGTATCAAGGCATTGTTAACTGCATCAATGCGGGGGATGCTCAACCAAACAGAATAGGAAGACGAATTGTGCTTCCTGCATCTTTCATCGGTGGGCCTCGCGACATGCGACGCCGGTTCCTAGACGCAATGGCATTAGTCCAGGACGACGGCAAACCGGATTTCTTCCTAACAATGACATGCAACCCAAACTGGCCAGAGATATGTGCCAACTTATACCCTGGACAGGCTGCACAGGACCGACCGGATCTTGTTTCGCGAGTTTTTCGGGCTAAATTAGAGACACTCAAAGAGCAACTCTTAAAAAAGCATGTCCTCGGCGAGGTGAAGTCTTATGTCTACGTCATCGAGTTCCAAAAACGTGGTTTGCCACATGCCCATTTCCTCCTCATAATGTACCCACAACACAAAGTCAGTAACCCCGACCAGTATGATCAATTTGTTTCAGCCGAAATCCCTTGCGTAGAAAGGTTTCCCCAATTGCACGCAGTTGTCGTAAAACACATGCTTCATGGACCCTGCGGCCCTCTACGAAAAAACAGTCCCTGCATGCAAGGAGATCCCAAAATATGTCGCTTCCGTTATCCAAGACAATTCAACGAACAAACGAGACAAGGAGAAGACGCATATCCATTGTACCGCCGACGCAACAACGGGATTAGTGTGGACGTTCGTGGGAAAACACTTGACAATAGATGGGTTGTCCCATATAACCCAACCCTGTTGATGTTATTCAATTGCCACATAAATATTGAGATATGCTCCAGTATAAAATCAATGAAATATCTCTTTAAATATATTTATAAAGGTCATGACAAACAAGTCATCCAAGTAGAACCAGATGCCGAGAACATTATCATCGATGAAATCAGACGTTACCAAGACGCGCGCTATGTTTCACCCCCCGAGGCAATGTGGCGGATTTTTTCATTTAGCCTCTCTCTGATCTACCCCGTTGTTTTAACATTAACGCTACACCTCCCACAAAACCACGTGGTGACATTTACTGAGCATTCTAACATGTCAGAAATTGTAGATTGGGAAAGGGGTAAAAAAACCATGCTCACTGCATTTTTCGAGAAAAATAGGAACGACCCAGCAGCAAGGGGCCATTTGTAGAAAGATTTCCCAAAACACTACACATGGAGTAAAAGTTCGTGCTGTTGGAACCGTAGAATTCACAAAGGACGAAAAGGTCGTATCGTTACTGCAAACCCGGCAGAAGGGGAACGATACTACTTACGCCTCCTCCTGAAAAATATCAGAGGGCCTACTTCCTTTGTACATATTCGCACGGTCAATGATGTTGTACATCCTACATTTCGCAAAGCTACACAACAACTAGGACTAATTGAAAACGAAGACATCTTATCGCAATGCCTGGAAGAGGCGGCTATATTTCAGTTCCCCAATGCACTTCGCAGGTTGTTTGCAACCATATTGATATTCTGTGAACCTGGCGATGTTCGAAAGCTATGGACCGACCATTTTGATGCCCTTTCAGAAGATCATCGCCTACATTCTCAAAACATCGAACACATCAACAATCTGGTCCTAGCTGAAATCGAAACCAACCTACAATCAATGGGTAAAACTTTGAATGACTTCGACCTCCCACGCATATCACAACAACATCACAACCAAAACGTAACACACCGTGATATACAAGAGGAGTACAATATAGTTGTTGACCCCGCCCACTTAGATGCGCAGCACTCCCTTAACTGCGACCAAAAAAAGGCCTTCGATGAAATCATGAGATATGTCAATCACGCTCTACCAGGCGTCTTCTTCATAGATGGCCCAGGTGGAACAGGGAAAACATTCCTATACAAATCATTACTCGCAGAAGTTCGATCACGTGGCCACATTGCACTCGGGACCGCTTCTTCAGGCGCTGCAGTAAACAACATGCCAGGTGGGAGAACAGCACACTCAAGATTCAAGATCCCAACTAAACTAGACAACAACTCGATGTGCGGTATAGTAAAACAAGGTGCACGTGCACAACTTATCAGGTTAGCAAACCTAATCATCTGGGATGAAGCATCTATGGCGACACGACAGTCTATTGAAGCCGTTGACAGGACCTTCCAAGACATAACAGGCGTTAACCTCCCATTTGGAGGAAAGATAATGGTATTGGGAGGCGATTTTAGGCAAGTCCTACCGGTAAATAGACGAGGCACACGAGCGCAAATCGTAGACGCCAGCCTACGCATGTCACCTCTTTGGACCTTAACTACGAAAATATGCCTCTCCATAAACATGAGAGCGCGTACTGATCCGTGGTTCTCGGAATTCCTTTTACGAGTCGGCAATGGAATTGAGGAGACCATAGATGGAAACCAAATCCGCATCCTCGACGACATGACAATCCCATTCACCACAAAGGAAAACTCCATCAAACAACTCATTAAAGCCATTTCCCCTCCCTCAACGCAAATGCCCAGTCCCCCGATTACATAACCTCTAGAGCCATTTTAACAACGAGAAATGAGAGTGTCGACGAGATTAACAACCACTTAATTGACATTTTCCATGGAGATGAAAGACACTACTATAGTTTCGATGAGGTTGATGATGACCAACACCATTTGTACCCGATTGAGTTCCTAAACTCACTAACAGTAAGTGGCATCCCACCACACAAACTACGTCTAAAAATTGGATGCCCAATTATATTGTTACGAAACATCGACCCGTCAAATGGCCTATGCAATGGCACCAGACTAATATGTAAACGGTTCGAGCGAAGTGTTATTGATGCGGAAATAGCGGTTGGAGAACATAAGGGCAAACGGGTCTTCCTACCAAGAATACCCCTCACTCCCTCTGAAGACGATATGTTTCCATTCAAACTAAAAAGAAAACAGTTCCCAGTCCGGCTTAGCTTCTCCATGACGATAAATAAAGCGCAAGGGCAAACCATTCCCCACGTCGGTGTTTACCTCCCCGAACCTGTATTCTCACATGGCCAACTTTATGTGGCGTTGTCACGATGCACAACAAGGCAGAACACAAAGGTATTAGTGCATCCAACCAACAGCTATAACAAAAACGGGGTTTTCACCTCAAATGTCGTCTACCAAGAGGTTTTACGCGACTAAAAACAAAGGTACATCACTTCAACCTAACATATACCATCATTTGCTACTCTTATCCATAACATTAGATTTTATT
This sequence comes from Helianthus tuberosus, assembly GCA_030545235.1. Classification (NCBI taxonomy): domain Eukaryota; kingdom Viridiplantae; phylum Streptophyta; class Magnoliopsida; order Asterales; family Asteraceae; genus Helianthus; species Helianthus tuberosus. Next base: position 1,130,631 of record CM060375.1, on the reverse strand, counting down.
TCCGCAACATAAAAACATTCTTCATTTATTGCAAACCATACAATACTAACCTCATGCCCCATATACTACAAATTTTGCAGTTCACCAACGGAGGAGACAACATGTATACCAAAATATACCTTACCTACTAATTCAACATCCAAGCTACATTTACTCCGGTGTATTTACAAGCAAAAGATTTTCCGTTTCGTAATAAATATAGCATTGTTACTTTTCAGCACGCTACATTTGTTTTCTAGAGCACTATTAGAATGCACACATAGAAGGGAACAAACTAAGAATAATCCAAATTGTTCAAATCATTCAAATTAACAAATCATTTGCGCAGTGTCTACAATACGTATCAGCAAAAATTATGATCCCGCCGCGTAGCGCGGGTTTCCCACTAGTACTATATAATGCTTTTTAGTGGAAAAATTGTAGATTCATAGTATATGTTAAAACAAATTTAACACAATGTATTAATTCAACTACCAATTTAATGGATTGAAATTTAATTAAATTGGGTTATTAATTAATTATCTATATCTATTCTATTAAAATACAACTCTTTAGGATAAAAAGGTATTTTTCCACCTGATATGTAAACGATATTAAGACGATACGATATATAGGGTTCTAAAGTGAAAGTTCGGAAAGAAACCTAAACTCGGAAGGGTCTCTAAACTCGGAACACAAACTCGGAAAGGTCTCTAAATCCGGAAGCTAAACTCGGAACCCACAAATCCGGAACACTCACAAACTCGGACACCCTCATAAACTCGGGACAATCGCTAAACCCAACCCCTAAACCCGGAATACCACTAAACCCACTTAAACTCGGACTTCCTTTATCTCTAAACTAAATTCGGAACCTCTATACCCTTACATCACAAATTCGTAATAGTTGTTATAACCTAAACCGATTCAAATTTCCGTGTATATATATATATATATATATATATATAATATATATAACATGCAAACCCTAGTCGTCATTCAGAAACCTGCGATCTCATTCTTCTCTCTGAACGACGACTTTGTTCTTCAAAGCTCTCAACTCTTTAGTTTTTCAAGCTTTCTTGATCTTTATCGCTCCTGGACGTGGTTGACCACACTTAACTCTAGTCACTAAATTCTAGCCGAACAAATCTAAGGTGAGTTCACGACTTTACTAAAAACATGCAATTCCTGGTTTTGGAATTACACTGTCCCTGGTTTGGGACCACACTTATATTCCTGGACTAGAATATGGCAATTTAAATATTCTAGTTTAATTTCATGTCTATAGTGGACTAAATGGAACATTTATTTGGAAAGTCCCTACTCTTTATACCGATTAGTTATCGGGTTGGCAAACGAGCTACTATTTGATAGCGCTATTAGGTTTGACAAAACCTCACACCGTGTTGGGAGCCGGGCGAGAACTTTTGACCTTAGCTATTGCATCAATGCAGATAGACATTGATGTGGAGGGCACAAAAACTTACTACATCAGTTTTCGGTATCACATGTTTAATTGCTTAACAGTGGGTTAACTACCCATGACATGCCTTTAAAACGTTGTATTTGGAACTTACTTTTCGCTGAACAAAACTGTGAACTCGCCAAACTTATGTTGATACACTTTAGCATGCTTTGCAGGTCGTTAGGTATAACGCGCATGGGAACGAGCAACTTGGATAGTGTCATGGTGTTAATGAAGTATTCTCATTTTTTTATGCTAAACATTTGTGGTTTTCCATTATATCTGGACTTTATACTTTTGTTTCCGCTGTTAACTTAAACTAATGTTTTTTTCGAACATTGAGACTGTTATCACTATTCAGGTTGAATGTGATAGTTAAACATTTTCCAAATTAATTAAATAGTTCAACATGATTAGTGGCTTGATCCTGGTATGTCACGCGTCTCGCGGTAAAACCCCGCATGTGGAATTTGAGGGTGTGACAATTTGGTATCAGAGCCAAGTTATAGTGAACTCGGTTTAAGTTTTTGAAAAACTAGACTATAATCGTTCACTTTCGAAAACGACAATGACATCACACCCCAAGGCGCAAGGTTCACCATTCTTATTGCATACACTACACACACATACTTACTTAGCACTCATTCATGCATTGCATTTCACTCATGTTAAGTCCTCAAAATTCTAATGGTAAGACACCAGCCGATACCGATTCACCCTCACAACCTCCCAGATCCTTCCTTGGGTCTAGGAGAATCCTACGCGATACTAATATGATAATACTTAGTTTTTTTAATTTTATGAAGAGTTAATTGCCATTTTAGTACCTGAGGTTTGTCCAAATTTGTCATTTTAGTCCAAATAGTTTTTTTCGCCTCTGAGTCTCTGACTTTTCCCTTTTTTGCCATTTTGATCACATACCCTAACTCCATCTAAAAACCCCCATTTTTAACCAATGATATTTTGGGGATTTTCATTTTAAATCTTTTCAATTGCCATTTTGATCCAATTCTAAAAAATCAAAAAATAAAAAAAAATTCTAAAAATAAAAAAATTCTAAAAAAATCAAATAAAATTCTAAAAATAAAAAAAATTATAAAAAATAAAAAAAATTCTAAAAAATAAAAAAAGATTCTAAAAAATCCAAAAAATTCTAAAAATTCTAAAAAATCAAATAAATCATAAAAATTCTAAAAACTCAAAAAAATTCTAAAAAATCAAAAAATTCTAAAAAATAAAAAAAATCATAAAAATTCTAATATATGTTTTCATAGCAAAACTATTTATTACAATAATATTTTCATCTTTAATTTTGTATCAATTAATTTAATTTAGTAAATATAAATATCATGAAATATAAATTTTATAAACTAAAACATAACATGCATTTCGTTAGTTAGTGGTTCTATCTCATCATGACCACTCATTCACTCAACAAAATAGATAGAACTTGAAAATATATTCGTCTGAACGAGGAATATATCGTCATTTTTTGAAGTTGAAACTTTAAAATATGTTTGTTTGAGATTTTAGATTTTTAGATTTTTTAGATTTTTTTATTTTTTTAGATTTTTTAGAATTTTTATGATTTTTTTTTATTTTTTAGATTTTTTTTTATTTTTTAGAGTTTTTATGATTTTTTTTTATTTTTTAGAATTTTTTTGATTTTTTAGAATTTTTTTTATTTTTATGATTTTTTTATTTTTTAGAATTTTTTTGATTTTTTAGAATTTTGGATTTTTTAGAATTTTTTTTTTATTTTTAGGATTTTTTTTTATTTTTTAGAATTTTTTTTACTTTTAGAATTTTTTAATTTTTAGAATTTTTTGGATTTTTTAGAATTTTTTTGATTTTTTAATTTTTTTTGATTTATTAGAATTGGATTAAAATGGCAATTGAAATGATTTAAAATGAAAATCCCCAAAATACCCCTGGTTAAAAATGAGGTTTTTGGATGGAGTTAGGGTATGTGATCAAAATGGCAACAAAAGGGAAAAGTCAGAGACCCAGAAGCGAAAAAAAAACTATTTGAACTAAAATGGCAAATTTGGACAAACCTTAGGAACTAAAATGACAATTAACTCTTTTATGAAATAATGTGTAATTTTGCATCAATTAACCATATGTTGATGAAATAATGTCCCACCTTCACGTTAGCTTCTATCAATGCCTCTTCACAATATTTTTTTTATAGTTTTTCACACCCGCCACAACGTGCGACACGGGAGTCCCTGTGGTATACTTAAACCTCTGCCGCAACGCGCGGGTCTTTCATAATAGTTTATATTAAGAGTTAATTACATAGTTAGTCCCTGTGGTTTGCACAAAATAACATACTTAGGTACTAATAGTTTAAAATCACCTTCTAGGGTATTAACTTTTCATTTTGTAATGTTTGGAGGTATTAACTTCTAGGGTATTAACATAGTTAGTCCATGTGGTTTGCACAAAATAACATACTTAGGTACTAATAGAATGTGATTTTAAAACTACAAATAACATTAATACCTTCAAACGTTACAAAATGAAAAGTTAATACCATAGAATGTGATTTTAAACTATTAGTACCTAAGTATGTTACTTTGTGCAAACCACAAGGACTAACTATGTAATTAACTCAAACTCTTATATTAATTTGAAAACTTCTCCTCACACATAGATTTACTAGTCAACTTTTTACAACTTTGCATGCTCAATATACTTCTCTCATATGCAAAACCCTTTAGTTTTCTCTTCCATGTACTTAGTTTTATCAACATGACAAAGATGTTAAACCAACATAAAGAGCTAACAGATAATTAAAAGTTTTACTAAATATACTTTTATGGATTATATAATAGTTATTAGCTATAAGTAATAGTTTTTTAGCAATTGTAATTATAATAATAATATAATAATAGATCTATTAAATATAGAAGGTTGAGAATAGTAATCAGCTCTGCGTGTCAGGGCTGATTGGCTACTTTTTTTTTGCCTTCTCCGTCTTTAGCTTGTGTTTAAATGTATTTTCCAAAACATTTCACGTGAGGTATTTTGGTGTTGTGGTTTGGGGGGTTTTCCTCCATATGTATATGTCGGGGTTCGATTCCCGTTAAAGGTGTTTTTTCTCCCCTGGTTTTTTTTTCTCCCCTGGTTTTTTTCCTTACATCTGCGAGACACATAGTCAACCATCCATGTATTAGTTTTTTTTGTTTTATTTATTTTTTATCTTTTGTCACGTGTACAGGGAAGACCAACCTTTCCTTCCACGTTTCTGCTTCTTGGAAAGAGGATAGAGAGAGAATCCGAACCCTAAAAGCTAAATTGTTTGTTTTTCAATTTCTAAATCATTGCAGACGATCAGATATAAGGTTTCGTTGAGGTTTGAATCGCGATTTTGATCTTGTATTCTGGTATATGATACACTAATTGTTTGAGTGAGTTCATCTTTGGGTGTTTTCTAGGTTGTGACATCCACTTTTGATCTTGAATTCTGGCATATGATACATTATTTGTTGTTGATTTCAGTTTCTCCTACTTAGAAACTACTTATTAACAAGCTTCAGGTAACCTAATCACAACTGATATTGTTTTTTTGTTGAATATACTATTTTTTATTAATATAATTATGCTTAACATATTATGTTTTCGATAAACAACTTTGAAGATATTATGTCTTGTAAAATTCTGAGTATGCAGTTACAATATACTTATTTTTATTTTATGCACAAATATATGTTTTATACAAAACTGAGTTGTTAAGAGTAATAATGTGCAAGTGATCGAAGAACAAACATACATATCAAAGCTACATCACTGTTTAGTATTTTGATTTTCATATAGAGTGACAAGGTTTAGCCTTTTGTTTCTTAATAATATAATATAAAGTTGAATAAAATTCAGAATATACTGTTGCGGTGTGTTTATATTTCTCTTTTGGTTGCTATACCGAATGCAGATACCATATCCATATCGTAATGAAACGAACTGATACTGACTAAATTCTAGCCGTAACGCACGAGATATTTTACTATTTTGGATGTTGTTCACGTTACATTATTAAAATCCATTTTTATCATACATTGATAAAATAAAGTTATGTAATAAAAAGTGTTATTCATATTTCTATATATATTTGACAAAATTGTGGAATGTTGCTTTCTGGATATGTCACGAGTTTACAAGCTAGCTTGTGTGTATACAATCTATATCTATACTATATAATAAAAGAAACCAATAAGTGACACGTGTCATTCATTGAAGGCCTTTACGTTTTAATTTCCCACCTTTTCGTAATAATCTTATATCAATTAATTAAATAATAAATAATGAATTAATATTAATCTTATCTTACTTTGAATGTCGGATAGAATCACTCTATTTTTTCTAATAAAATATTATCTTCAAATTTAAATTATAAATTTAAGATATTTTTTAAATAATAGCACAAAACAATAATCTTAAACTAAAAAAAAAACAATAATACGTTCATATAAAAAATTTAAAGGACAAACAAAATATACAAAATAACTTATTAGACATTAGACCAAACTTAAAAAAAAAAACTAAATAGGAAGAGAAACATTAAAAAAACTAATTAGGAAGAGAAACGAATAATATAATTCTGTTTTTGATTTTTCAAATTGGGGTTCTAATTAATTCTAATTAAACTTAACCAAGTTTATGATTAGATTCGAATTAAACTGAACCAACTTTATGATTTTTTAACCGAATCCAATAGCATATTATTTATTATACAAAATTACATTTATTTAACCCGTGTAATACACGGTGTTTTTTAATATATTACTTTTTTTAATTATTTAGTATATCTTGTTAGATTTATTCAACCCGTATAATACACGGGGTTTATAAAAATATAACTTTTTTATTATTTAGTTTATAAAATTACATTTATCCAACCGGTGTAATACACATGGTTACCAAATTACATTTATTTAACCCATGTAACACACAGTGTTTTTAAATATATGTAATTAGATTTATTCAACCTGTGTAATACACAGGGTTTTTAGAGATATTTTTTATTATTTGTTATATAAAAGTACATTTATTCAGTACAATACATGGGGTTCTTAGAGATATAATTTTTTATTATTATTTAATATATAAAATTCATTATTATTTAATATATAATATTAAATTTGTTCAACCCGTGCAATAAATGGTATTTTTATTATTTTAATCAAGGGTCAGAATATATGTTGGACCCAGTATGGCCTTAAAACAACTTCTTTTCACGTAATATGGCAAGTGATTTCAGTATATGTGATAAAGATGTGCGGAAATGGAAATCAGACTTTCAAGAAACAAGACCTACAGAATTATCAAATTTATATCACTTTGAAACAAAATGGTTACAAGGTGATTGTAAGATTATTATCTAGTACAAATGAATCTTGAATTCTGTGAGTGAGAGGGCAATGGAGTTTTGATGTATGTATGAATGATAAGCTTCAAACTCACTTTGCTTCTCCTGGTGGAGCCTTCTATTTTATAGAAGGCTGGGTGCATGAATAAACAATAGTTTATTCATGCAATAAGTCCTGCAAAAACTGGCCAATTGACATATTCATTGAATCCAACGTTCAAGTTGCCTTTTTCATCATGATATCCAATAATGTCAACTTGCATCGGTAATTGTGGCAGGATAGAGCTAACTTCAGACAAGTGGGGTGTTTCACCAGAAATTCTGATAAACCACTTCATCAGAAATTCTGGTGAACAAATCATCAGAAAAATCCTGATGATCAGAATCGTCAGAAACTGATGATATTTCATCAGAAATATCATCAGATCTATCAGAAGTAACCTTTTCTGATAATCCAATTCAGCTCTTGATCAACTTGTGTTTCTTTGAAGTAGATGCTGTGCATTTCTGTTGTCCTATCTGATCTTCTTTTTCTAGTTCGCGATCTTCAGGACTGTGATCTCTTCATAGATCCAGTTGATTGTGATTTTCTTCAATACTTACAAATAAAGTTTCTTAACAGTTTCCCCCTAAGTATTGTAAGAAAATGAACTATCTTATGAACAGAAAATTTCCAAACAGTGGAAATATAATACTTGCAAATTTAAACCAGTTACTGATGTTTTTGAAAAACAAATTACATAAAGGATAAAAAAAATCAAATAAACATGTTCTTCAATTTAGCTTCATTCTCTTGTGCACATCTCCTTCCTTTAACTTCTTTTTGTAGGAGATATACTTGTTGCAGCTGACATACATGTCTTTGTACCATTCTCTTGCTTGGATCCATTCTTCAATCATTTGCTCAATTTCTTTTCTTTTTCCTTCCAAGTTCTTTTCTATCTTCTGAAGATGTTCTTGTCTTCTGTTCATGGTTTTCAAGATATACCTCAGAGTTTGATTTGAGTACTTACAGATGTCAACACTTCTGAATAGAGCCTTGTTATTATCATGATCTCTGAAGATGACACCATATTCATGTTCTTCATTTTTACTTGTCACCATAATGATGTCTCCAGATCTTGCATCTTCCAATACATCTGAGGGAACTTTTGTCTTTGGTGATCTAACATACACCTTTTTGTTGTGTACATGCTCAAAGTTGATGCATATATCAAAGTCTGAGAAGGCTATTCTTTCAAATAGCAACATTCCAGCCTTTGATATGCCATATAATGCCCTTCTGACCTCTTGGTTATTTCTCTTTTCCTTTTCATAGTGATCCTTCATAAACATAATGTCTAAAGGATGCAATTGGTCAGCTATTTCTTCATCAGTCACCTTTTGTTCTTCCCCATTTTCTCTCTGAAGTGTGTATCTGTTTTGAACATGAGTTCCTCCAACATCATCAGTTGCATCTTTCACTTCATCCACCTTTAAAATTCTCCTTACTGGATTCTCATTCTGTTTGTGAATGCTGCCTGCCCCTCTTTTTATCCTTTCTTCTCTTAAACCCATTCTGGTAGGAGACAATGATCTTGGTTGTTCATCTTCTTTTTTTTAAATAATAACTCACCAGATTGTACTCAGGAAATATCATTACATCCCTTGCAATCTCTTTAACCATGACAGACTTGGTTTCAGAGATTTTTCTCTTAACAATCTTTGATTTTGTGGATGAATCACCTTCTTGTTCCCATTCATTCATTGTTTGTATATTCATGAATTTACTTATGGCTGAGTCATCAGACACTGTTGGATTTGGAACAGATGCTAGCAATTTCAAATTTGTAATAACTTGAGGTTTTGCAGTTGCTAACCTTTGCAGCATTTCATCTTTTGGGACATTTGGAGGTGGACCCATCAATGTGGTTTCAGCTTTGGTGATTGGTGTGGTTAATGTTTATTGAGGATTTGACTTTGGAGCTTTTTGATGTGATCTTTCAGCAGGAATTTCCTTCATGAGTTCTTGGGGCTCCACTTTGGCCAATCTTGCAATGTTGAATTGCATCTTCTCTATTAGCTATTGCACTTCTTTTACCTGTTTTGAGTTGCTGGTCATGTTTTTCTGAACATTTGTGAATTCAGTTTGAGCTTTTGTCTGAATTACAGCCCATTCTTTTGACAGCTTCTCAAGGGCGTCTGTGATACTGTTATTGCTTGCCCTTAGCATGGTAACTTCCTCCAAAACTCTGTTTGCATTACTTGACTGCCTTGACTCCATCACATTTGCAACTTGTGCTTTGATCTTTTCTATTTCTGTGAGAATCGTTTGGATTTCTGATGCAGAGATGTTGGATTCAGGTGCCTTTTCTTTCATCTTTTGAAGAGACTTTAGTGTTTCAGTGTTTTCATCAGTTTGTTTCTTTATTGCCTCCACTGATTCTGACAAAGTCTTCATATCAGCTCTTTGACCTTGTATTTCTCACAGCAACATATCAAGTTTTTCTTCAACTTGATCTCTTTTGAAGACTTTGTAAACATTTTCCAGCACTGTTTTTAAATTTTCTTGGTTCATGGGTGTTTCAGGGATATTGGGAACAACAGATGTTCCTCGTAACATACCAGCTGCAAACACATTGGCTGCTGTTTTGGAAATGATTGGGTCACTTTTGGCTTTACCAGATTTTGGTGCAGCTTTAAGTTTACCAGAATCATCTCCACCAGTGATGAAAAACTCATTTTCATCCTGGATTTCCTTGTGTCCTTGAACCATATCAACATATGATTCTCCACAAGTTTTTGAGGTAAACAAATTACCTTTAGCCAGATTTCCTTGATCAGTTTCCTGATCTCTATCTGTTGGGATCTCATCTTCTTCCTCACTTTCTGATTCAGAGTTGAGATTAATGGAACTAGTAACCTCCTCATCAACTTTAGTTGTTCTGTATTCTATCTTGTAGGATACATTAACTGAGCTCTCTGATTTTGTTTCTTCTCTGTGAGACTCAACTAAAACAGTGTTTAAAAGAGATGTACCAACAATGTGAGATTCATCATAATGTATGACTTCAGTGGCTTCAATTTCAGCAGTATGAGTTTCTCCAGCAATATGTGATTCTGCATAATGTTTTTGATGGATTTCAAATTCATGATGAGTTCCTGCTTCATGAATCTGTTGACTTTCAGCATGTTCTTCTTTGTTTTCTGGTGTGTTAGCTATCTCCAAGTTAGCTGTTTCCAGAATTCTTCTTCCTTCTGCACCTTCCTTTTCTGATGGCGAGGACTTCTCATCATCTCCTTTTTCTGTTGATGAAGAACAGTTCACAACTTCTCTGCTGGGTTCTTCTGTTGGAGAATCTGATTTTGTCAGAAGTTTTTCATGTTGTATTCTGTATTGTGAGTCTGGTGCAATGAAGCATAACATGCTTTCTGGTAACACAGGGACATCTTTGTCTGATTCCCATCCATGATTGGAACTCCAGGCCTTCATGGTTTTTGATCTCCAGACATCTTCCAAGATTGGAATTTCCATATTTCTTTCAATAAATGCTTCAGAAATGAAAATTGAGATTAACCTTGGATATGGCAGATGAGAGGTTATTCTTCCATTTCTGGTGATGATTGATCTTTTGAGAAGGTTACAAATTTCTGACCCGTAATCGATTTTGAACCCATTTATGAGTCCAAACATGATTGTCAGAATAGCTTGACTGATTTGATCAGTTCCTCCTATCTTTGAGGTGAGACATTTGTTTAGTACTTCCATCATCACTTGCCAGATGGCTGGCAATTCACTTCTTCTTATTGCTCCAATTTTGTTGATATCTCTTTTCTTGTATCCAAGCCCCATGATGAAGTTTATTAAATCTTCTTTGCTTGGAGTTTCAGTATAACCATCAAGAATAGGCAGTTCAAGCCATTCTCTTACTCTTGCAGGGGTTAATGTTACATAAACACTCCCCCATACATGAGCAGATACCTGATTTTCTTCAACTTCGTTTAATGTGTGAACAAATTGCTGTAGTAGCCTTTCTGGTACTTCTCTTCCTTTTGTTAGTGCTCCAGAGATCGGACATTTTGTGAGATATTCTACCAGAAGTTGACATCTTTCATCGTATTTTGAATGCTCTGTATTCATTAGCAGATTGTTTTCCTTCATTGGTAGAAATTCTGCTTCTTCAACAAAAGGTACTTCATGTTGAGCAATTGGGATGTTGAGGTTTACTTCTGTCATTTTTGATCTTTGTGAGTTAGGGTTTTAAATTTAGGGATTTTTGAATTGTAAGTGAGAAACAGGGGATTTTCAGGGTTGAAGTTTTTGTGAAGAAGGTGAGTGATTTTTGAATTTCTGCTAAGTGTGTGTTATATAGAAGTATTTCAGCAGTGTGTTGTGGGTGTATGGAGTTGAGGGGATTTTAGAACGTGGCATGTAATGGTGGTTAAGAGCTCATTAAATGTCTTTATAACCGTTAGATCGTGTGATATGAGTTATTGGCTTAGAATGTAACCGTTGGATCGTGGGTATCAAGACATTAATGAGATGATTTATCATGTAATCGTGGTTATGCCTTTTCAATTTGTCCCTTCAATTATTTCTTTACGAACGTGTTGATCGTCAATATGATTGGAGAAAACTATCGGTTTTATGACACCTTTTCTTCTTTGTGGACCCTATTAGACAGGAGGTCCAATCATCTTCCTTCATATGCATCCTCTTTTCATTGTAAGTCAAAAATTCCCATTCTGATGATGTCATCAGAAATTTAACCTAAATTCTATTGAATATATGTATTCCCTTTTGTTCTGACTTCTGTTGACCTTTTAGATGTGGTCAACAGAAGTAAACAGACTTTTCAACAGAATTTCTGAGTTTTCCCCCTAAACTTGTGATCCTCTTTAACAATTTTTTTTTTTGAGAGATGAGAGGGAATGAGATTGGATTAGAAGACTCACATTTGTATTTCTGATGATGTCCATGTATCTTGGCGTTTTTCTGACATTTTCTAAATCAGTTTAATATTGAAGTTTTATCAGAAAAAAAATTAGATCCATTTTTGAATTACCAGATTTTGTCTTCTATCATCAGAAAACTTGAGTTTTGAGTCAGAATTTTGATTTCTGATGATCATATCATATTTACCCATTTCCCAAAAATATAAACCATAAACAGATGATCAAGCAAGCACAAAATATTAACATATAGACAGAGAAAAAAAAAACATGTACAAGCAGAGCAAACAAAGCCTAATCAATATCTATGCCTTCACCATGTTCCATTTCCAGGAGCAACAACATATCAGTTATTAACCCAAAGTTGTGATTGGTGGGTACAAGCATGCTGAGACCCATGTTTTCTTGAAGTCTCATATCAGCTCTTGGATAACTTGCAGGAATGCCTGCAAAGTGTAGCTGGCTCGTTATTATCTTTGTCAGAAAACGAGGATACATCAAAAATGGCTTGTCAACCCACATATTACTTGCAAAATCACTCATTAGATAATGAGAGAAATTGTAAGGTACTTTGAGTATAAGTGCCAGTATAGGCTCCATCAATCTAAGAGATACTTCATGATGATTGGTGACCTTCTTTGAAAAGTATGCACCCATCTGTGTGACCAGATATTGCCATGGCTTGATGAAGCCATGTTTGTTGATTGCCCGTTGTTGGGTTTGTGTGTGATAACCCATTTGCCTCAAGACATCATCCTTCTGAGCCCTTGTGAACATCAGGACGTCATTATCATCATTGAGTTGAAGAGCTGTCCTGATGGTGGCTTCATTTAACAGAATTTGTTGATTTAGCACCTCACTCTTGATGACCATCTGTTCCCTGTTCTGATACTCAGATAATGTGGCATTTTTCCAGAAGATTTGAAGAATTTCTGGATGAACACTTATGTGAGCAGTGAGGGCATAACTCAAGTTGCTATTCATGAGCATATTGAGTACAACTTGACACCCTTCCCACTGTGGACCTTCAAGATTGGTCCTCAATCTAAGATTGTGATATGGATAAAGGATAAGTGGGAAGCATTCATTTTTTATGGTGTTCATTTTGTGAGAGTGTGTGAATATGAGGTGAAGAAGAGGAGTGAAGAAGACGGATTTTGACTCGAAGTGGTGATTATTTATAGTAAATTTAATATTTGCCATAAATGGAAGCTACCAACTTGTAGATTTTCTTCACCGAAATCTCCGTTATTTTAATGATTACCAGAGGACAAAAAAAATACCAGAGATATGTTTCTACTCCACTTCTCATGCATTTAATGATATAGGCGGCTAATTTCTGGTGATGTAATCTGATAGCCTACCAATATGTCACTTCAACCTTCTTAATACATCATGGGGTGTAATAAATGAATGAGAGAGAAAGTTCCATATTAACGAGTTCCCAGGAATTTTCTGTTTGAATGACGTTATCAGCACTAACAGGAAAAAAAAAACCTCTTTTTGTATAAATAAAAAATGCCAATGTACAATTTATGAATATACTTTCAAGAGATATGAATAAGGATGATCACATGCAACAATTTGTTTTAATGAACTATGATAATTCTGATTATCTAGCATATTTTCTGATGATTCACCAGAATTCTGATGATTTGTCAGGTGTTCTGATGTTGTATCAGAATTTCTGATAAGTTGCCAGAATTTCTGGTGATTTATCAGATATATGATTTTGATTATCACTAAAGCAATTTATCAAGCATTTTTCTGGTGATAAAATTATCTGAGTAACTTTTTATCATTGAACTGACCATAATGAAGCAGATTATTTGATAAGCCTTCAACATAGGCTACTCTCTCTATGGTCATACATCCATACCTTATGCATCCATATCCCATGATCCTCCCTTTCACTCCATTTCCAAAATTTACCATTCTACCCAGCCTTGAAACAAAGTTGCTGAGTAAGCTCCTGTTCCCAGTCATGTGCTTGGAGCTTCCTGAGTCGCAGTACCAGATCTGCTGCACATGATGGTCCTGAAATGAAATGATTAGAGGGTTTTTGGTACCTAGGCATGCTTGGGTACTGTTTCTGATGGAATTTTAATAATTTTATTTCTTCTTCTTGGTTTTGCATCAGAAACTCTGTTATATGCTGAGCCATTAACAGATTTTACATTTTTCTTTTGAAGATGGTGTTGAACAAGCTTCAGTATGTCAACACACATACAAGAGTTATCAGAATTTTCTGATATTACTTCTTGTGATGGAATGAGTGGATAATTTTGAAAAGATGAGTGAACTGCTTCTGGAGTCTTTACATATTCTTGACTACATTCACTCTTGTTTGTTTTGAAGTTTGGTTTTTCAAAAGAGTATTCAGAACAGGTTGTTTTGCAAGATTCAGATTCAGATTCTGATGTAAATTTATCAGGATTCTGATGAGTTGCTTTTACAAAGATAGTGGGTTTATTTCTATTTGATCTTGTAGATTTTGTATAACCTAAACCCTCTCCTTTGTTCTTTGGTGTGGACTCAATTGTAGGTCCACCCGGAGGATCGAGTAACCTCTATTCCCTGTTTTCCGACAAACCCGAAAGTGCGGAATCCAAACGGGTAAGTTAAACCAAGTGACGAACACGTAAAACACAAGATTCAACGATTAACACTCCATTGTATTAATGCGTATGAAACGGTTACAAATCAATGTTTACAAATGGTCTCTGTAACTCTCAGTGTGTGTGTGTTACAGTGTGTTCGCTCTCAAATCTATTCAGACTTGTCTCATGTGTTCTGTCTGTTGTCTGTGTATATATATTGAACCAGGTCGACGAAACACTTGAAAGTCGACGAAACAAATGTTTCGTCGACGAAACACAATAACATTATCATTAAAGTCGACGAAACAAGATGTGTTTCGTCGACATACATGTTGGCTAATTTGGGGTTAGGCCCATTTGAAGTTCCGGCCCAATGAGTAGTGACCCAACATGCATTTTGCTATTTAGTTGATTGGCCCAAGCTTTACATACACTAGCCAACTTATGAGTGTTGAACTATGGGACGCACGACGGAGGAATGTCGTGACGTCGGGCTTGAGCCGAACCTAAACGGGTTGAACCGAACCGAGTCGCGACCACATAATATGTATCAACAAACTCCCCCTTGGACGCTACTCGAGAGGTTCATCTTCGATGTCTTTCATGTCGGAGGATCTTCAAAGTCTTCACGCGTCGTAAGTAGAAAGTGTATCAACAAACTGTCTTTTCATTTAGGTAGTGTGTTAACAAACTCCCCCTTTGATTATGCTTGCTAATCTTTTGACTTCAATGCTTGAGATCCTTGTGATGTTGGTGATTGATCAGCGGCAACTCGATCATCTTTATCATTTGAGTGCCTTCACGTCGTGTCTTCATTCCGAAGCTTATCATCGAACATGTTCTCCTTGCCTTTAGCATCTGCACATGCATGAAAGCTAAACGTGTAATGAGAACAACTGCTTGGAATATAGTTAACATTAAACAAATGACACACATGTGACCAATTGTTATTCAACTACCGTCAGACAGTTTAGTTTGAAAAGTTAACAGATTTTTCAATTTAGATTATTAACTTTCAAAACTTGCAAACTCTGGCCGTTTATGAAGATTCAGTCGTTTTGGTTTTCATTCAGATTTCAGGTAACAAAGCCTTGAGTTCCAACATCGGTTAATCAAAACTAAAGTAGAAATAAAATCTTTTTGACTTTTATAAAGTTTAAAATTAAAACACACCTAAAATCTTTTTGGTATTTTGAATATTTCAAACGTAAAGACTGAAAGCAGTAAATAAATATATACAGAGATGCAGAAACTAAGAAAAGTAAATATATACAAACATTCTTTTTGCGAGTTTCGAGGGTAAGAGAATCATATCAGTGTACGGTCATGCCAAAACGCTCTTGTTGTTCTTTTTGTTAACAATTTGATAAATATCCTATAACGATTATCGGTATTGTTATCCACATAAGCTTAACTTATCATATGTAATCATGGATAGGGGATACGTTAAGGTATGATTTATACTTACCGACCGGTGTTCATCCACATCACGACACATTCCCGTATCAAGGTATGCACGAGGATTCATCTTACTGGTGAGTATACCATTTATCATCTGTTTTGACGTATATGAAAATGTGAGAAACTCACTTATTTTGAATGAAAAAAAGCCCTATGTGATAGAATCACTTATTGATGAGGAACTTGATTTTCAGATGCATGAGGGCACAGGAGCAAGTCCGTGAACAGGTCAGTACTTTCGTACAGCAAAGAGACGAACTTGACTCCCGGATAAATGTGATATATTATCACTTGTTTTGAGGACATGTGATTGTTGATCACTTATTGAGGTCGTATGCAATATGCACACGTATGTATGGTATCATGGAAGATCTAGACATCGTCTCCGTTTGTTTCGGTAAAAGAAACAACCATGATACCCAGATGATAAACAGCATAAAGACCACATATCTCAGAACCTCGGCAATCTCTCAAACGAAATTTCGGTACTAAGACCATATGCCAATGAGTGGTTCCCACCTAGTCTTCAGTCGATTTAAGTTTATGTCACCCTGCACACTTTAAGATGATTGTGAGCCTACCGATACATCTTATATAGAGCTGCTTAACATTTTTCATTTTGCATTTCAGTTTAAAAAGGTTTAGACAGACCACTGATGTACTATCATTTTCTCTTTTGCTCGCCAGGAAACTCATTTTTGTTTTTCTATTGTTTTTGGGTTTTGAAATTTTTTGATGTTTTTGAATTTTTCAAATTTGGATTTACTCCCCCTAAAATCAACAAACTTAAAAATAAATTTTAAAAACACAAAGATATTTACAAAAACGATTTTCCGATGCGGATTACTCTTGCTTGACCTTAATGCCGTTTACCAATAATAAAAAGTCAAATCTTGATTTATCAAATGCTTTGGTAAAAAGGTCGGCACGTTGGTCATCGGTGTGGACCATGACAACATTGACGAGTTTCATAGTGAAACAATCACGTGTGAGGTGATATTCGAGATCAATGTGTCTGGCCAAAGAGTGCTGTACGAGATAATAATAATTCATAAAGCAGCTTAAATATCGACAAGTATAGGAGAGATTAGAAATTTAAAACCGTATCCTGCAATTGCTTCATGCATTGCAATGAATCTGAGTGCTCTCCCAAACTGGATATCCACCCGGTGTGGATTTCAAAGTCGATTTTGTAGCTACTGAGAAATCTCTTCACAACAACAAGATCATAGACCTCTGGGTCCGGCTGGTCTTCCATATTGCACCAGCGAAGGTTTTTGACTTTCTCTTTCAGAAGTAGTGTGCGGTTTTTCTATCCACGCTAAGGCATCCGCACACCCGGTTGGTTTGTTCAACAAACACAATTTCTTCAATCACACCGTAGAGAAAAGTACCCTACACGTTCATCTTGTGGACTTTGAACTTCTTGTGGAAGAAAAATCCATGAATCTTCAAAAAGCTTCAGACGTGCTACAGGCGCGTACTTTTCATTGGAATCTTTCCTGTCGACCCGATCAAAAACCATAACAACCAAGTTTTGGCACATTTTTCATCTGGTCGAATTTTTCAACTTCATTCTTGCATCATACATTTTTGTCTTCTTTCCCTTTTCTTTTCTCTCCATCAATGGCAACAATATTCTCCTAAATGTAACAATATTTCGGAGCCTTATGTCGCCGATCTTGTGCATGGACGCTCCACTATCAACAATCCTAAGACTATCAATAGTTCCTCCTGGAACATCCTGCACACTCATTTAGAGATTAGTTGGAAAGGGGGACCCAAGCCTTCACAGACTTGGGTCGTCCGTCATCATCGAGAATTGTGACATCCATTTCCCGATGATTCGGAATTGATGTAGCTCCCCCTGAAACAATTTCCGGTTCTGGTTTCCAAATCTGTTTTTGTTTTTCATTTTTAACATTTGATTTAACAGACTGCGTTTGGACAACCTATGGTTTTAAAATTGTAGGTCCACCCGGAGGATCGAGTAACCTCTATTCCCTGTTTTCCGACAAACCCGAAAGTGCGGAATCCAAACGGGTAAGTTAAACCAAGTGACGAATACGTAAAACACAAGATTCAACGATTAACACTCCATTGTATTAATGCGTATGAAACGGTTACAAATCAATGTTTACAAATGGTCTCTGTAAACTCTCAGTGTGTGTGTGTGTTACAGTGTGTTCGCTCTCAAATCTATTCAGACTTGTCTCATGTGTTCTGTCTGTTGTCTGTGTATATATACTGAACCAGGTCGACGAAACACTTGAAAGTCGACGAAACAAATGTTTCGTCGACGAAACACAATAACATTATCATCAAAGTCGACGAAACAAGATGTGTTTCGTCGACATACATGTTGGCTAATATGGGGTTAGGCCCATTTGAAGTTCCGGCCCAATGAGTAGTGACCCAACATGCATTTTGCTATTTAGTTGACTGGCCCAAGCTTTACATACACTAGCCAACTTATGAGTGTTGAACTCTGGGACGCACGACGGAGGAATGTCGTGACGTCGGGCTTGAGCCGAACCTAAACGGGTTGAACCGAACTGAGTCGCGACCACATAATTTGTATCAACATCAATAAAATTTATGAACTCTTTGGCCTGTTGAAAACCTCTTACATTGATTTCTTTGTCATTGATTTTCTTGTAAAGATCTTTTCTTTCATTTTCATAAAACTCAGTTTTAGCTCTTTGATCTAAACTATCCTCTATAAGAAGTTGGTTTTCAAGAATGATTTTATTCAAAGTCCTTTGCAACTCATCAGATTTTCTAATATCTGATTGATGTTTTTCTTGCAGATTTAGAAAATCTGACATGAGCTTGTTTAGCTTGTGTTCAAGATCAAGATTGTCTAAATTTACCTTTTGTTCTGAAGTTTCTGGTAGACCTTCAAAGAGTGCCATGAGGCAGAAATTTGCCAATTCTTCTTCTTCATCATCAGCATCAGAAGAATCATCAGATAACCATGTATCTGTTCTAGCAATTAAGCTTACTTGTTGCAGTTTCTTTGCTTCTTCAAGCTTTTTCTCATAATATGCAACATCCTTCAACTTTTTGGTTTTGCATTCTGATGCATAATGACCTCTCTGTTTGCACTTGTAACACAGAACTTCAGCCTTCCCTTTATCCTTAGATCTAACCTCTTCTTTAGATCTTCCATCCATCCTTCCTCTGTCACTTCTCTGGTATCTCTGGCTACCTCCCCTCAACCTCTGCTCAAATGTTTTGGTGAGCAGTGCTATTGCTTCAGCAAAGGCTAAAAAATCTGATGATGCATCAGAAGTTTCAAGAGTTTGGCTGTTTGATGGTTGTGGATCATTGGTTGTTGTTGATCTTTGTGAGTTTGAGATAAGAGCTAAAGATCCCCCTCTTTGAATGGTTTCTTCAAATATTTCTTCCTCTCTGGAGATCAAGATGCTGTATAAGTCATGAAGACTCATGTTTCCTAGTTCTAAGGTTGATAATAAAGTCATGGTTAGACATCTCCATTCTCTAGGAAGGGCATCAAGAAATTTTATGTTTCTTTCATCATTTGACTTAGTTATTCCAAATTTCTTTAGCTCGTTTAAAAGTTTTGTAAATCTTTGATATGTATCATTTAACCTTTCATTTGGCAAACTTTTAAACCTTTCATAAGATGAGACATTGTTTGTTCTTTTGTTTCTTCTCATCCTTTCTCCTCCTTCACAAAGATTTTCCAACTGATCCCATATTTCCTTAGCTGATGCACATGCATCAACTTGTGAAAATATGTCATTAGGGATGGCCATTATTAAAAGTGACTTTGCCCTTTCATCCCCAGCCACCTTTTCCTTGTCTTCCTCACTCCAAAGTATTTCACTTTTAGGAGCGTGGGAGGCAGGGATAGCAGATGATTGGTCAGTTGCTGGAATAGCTGGTATTACAGTCATTGGTATATGTGGACCCCTTTCAATGGATTGAAACAGAGCACGGTCATGACCATTAAGGAAATTGACCATCCTGATTTTCCATTGGGGGTATTCCTCTCTGACCAGAGTCGGAGGTTTGGACATAGAACCAATGTTAAAAGCATTATTCCAGGATTGAAAGCTGGCCATATTTAGAGAAAAGAAGATGAGCGATTGATCGTTTGAAAATAGTTTATTCAATCGGCTCTGATACCAATTGTTGGACCCAGTATGGCCTTAAACCAACTTCTTTTCACGTAATATGGCAAGTGATTTCAGTAGATGTGAAAAAGATGTGCGGAAATGGAAATCAGACTTTCAAGAAACAAGACCTACAGAATTATCAAGTTTATATCACTTTGAAACAAAATGGTTTACAAGGTGATTGTAAGATTATTATCTAGTACAAATGAATCTTGAATTCTGTGGGTGAGAGGGCAATGGAGTTTTGATGTATGTATGAATGATAAGCTTCAAACTCACTTTGCTTCTCCTGGTTGAGCCTTCTATTTATAGAAGGTTGGGTGCATGAATAAACAATAGTTTATTCATGCAATAAGTCCTGCAAAAAGTGGCCAATTGACATATTCATTGAATCCAACGTTCAAGTTGCCTTTTTCATCATGATATCCAATAATGTCAACTTGCATTGGTAATTGTGGCAGGATAGAGCCAACTTCAGACAAGTGGGGTGTTTCACCAGAAATTCTGATAAACCACATCATCAGAAATTCTGGTGAACAAATCATCAGAAAAATCCTGATGATCAGAATCGTCAGAAACTGATGACATTTCATCAAAAATATCATCAGATCTATCAGAAGTAACCTTTTCTGATAATCCAATTCAGCTCTTGATCAACTTGTGTTTCTTTGAAGTAGATGCTGTGCATTTCTGTTGTCCTATCTGATCTTCTTTTTCTAGTTCGCGATCTTCAGGACTGTGATCTCTTCATAGATCCAGTTGATTGTGATTTTCTTCAATACTTACAAATAAAGTTTCCTAACAATATATATATATATATATATATATATATATTATTTATTATTTATTTTTATTATTTTAATCAAAAGTCAAAATAAACTAGAAAGTTTATTTTGGCTAAGAATGCTAGTAAGTAATCTTAACCATCAATTGATTAATTAATGGCTTGGATTAAATAGGTATAATTAATAAAAAAAGAAGTAGGCGCGTAAATTTGTGTAGGGGTATTCTAGTCAATCCAAAGCAATAGTTTCTCTCTCCTCCAACCCCCCCCCCCCCCCCCGTTTTTTAAACTTTAATAACTCTTTCATACGACATTATTTTTTTTATAAAAGTTGCACAAAAAATGAGCGTTTTTTATCTTTAAAATGAGTATACTATTGCTATATTTTTTATTTTTTTTTGAAAACCCAGATACGTAAAACACAATGGACAAAAGCATAAAAATGATTTTTTTTTATAAAATGCAATTGACAAAAACCACAAAGAAATGTCTTGTTTCTGAAATGCAATAGACAAAAAACACAAAATAATGTGTTATTTCTAAAACGCAATTGCTGAAAAACAAAAATACAAAGAAATGTCTTTTTTTTTTCTAAAACGCAATAGCCTAAAAACACAAAGAAATGTATTATTTCTAAAACGCAATGACTAGAAAACACAAAAAAAAAATGTTTTTTTTTCTAAAACACAATGGCCTAAAAACAAAAAAAAAATGTCTTTTTTAAAAAATGCAATTGACTATAAACACAAAGAAATGTTTTTTTTTAACCGAATGGAATAAAAAAAAACTTTTTTTTAAACGTAATATATTAAAAATAGAAAGAAATGTGTTTTTTTTTTTTCTAAAACATAATGTAACAAAAACACAAAAGAAGTATTTATTCTAAACCGCAATTGACTAGAAACACAAAGAAATGTGTTTTTTTCTAAAATACAACGTACTAAAAACACAAACGAAGGTGTTTATTATAAAACATAATTGACTAAAAACACATAAAAATGTTTTACTTAAAACGCAATAGACTAAAACCACAATAAATTGTGTTGTTTTTAAAACACAATGGATTGAAAATACAAAAAAAAAAAGTGTTTTTCCATTCCTTTGTAAAACGCAATGACTCAATTCAAAAACCAAGATCGTAAAAATGCAACTCAAAGTTTTCTTACATAGATCGAAGCCGATTTCTTCATATTACTTCGACGATTGACGAAATTTGAATGCTAGCAACACTTATCAGCGATTGAATCGAACGAATCAAGTGATTCGCTTCAAAATCACGGGAAAAAGTATGAAATTAAATTAGGTTTTTTTTTAAAAAGTTGAAGAACACGTTGATTGGGTGTTTGAATCATTGATTGATGACGAAAATCGCACTTTAATGTAGTGGTTATTGAGATAGAAAGTGAAGAAAAAATTGAAAATGGTGGGTTTTGAAGTTACAGGGAAAGAGAAGTGAGAAGATTGGATAAAATTGACTAAAATACCCTTCTCCTTTATTTTAAATTTTTCCACATGTCATAACTCTATTGCTTCCTATCCTTCCTAGCCAAACTATACTTCCTATTTGATCCTCTCCGTTTTAATCAATACCAGTTCAGAATCATGTGTATTACACAGTGTGAATTAGTAAAACTAAATTGTACTTTTTTAATTTTAAATATGTGATCATAAAAGGCAAAAGATGAAAATGAGAATCACAACTCTTAAATTTAGTGACATAAGAAAAAAATAGAGCCCAATTAAAATTTTATTATAAAAATAATAAAGTTTAAATAATGAAAACGTAGGAGGTTGATAAAAACGAAATAAAGAATGTCTTAAATGTAATATTGAAAAAGAAACCAGGTACATTTGAAAGGGGTAAGGATCTACGTATAAGTTAAATGAATATACGGTTTAGACGGAAAAACAAAATTTAACGTTACCTTGAATTGTGTCATTTGTTTCATAAGATTTTTATTTATTCGGTTGACAAAGATATAGATATAGAAGAGATCAAGATAGAGATATATATTATATAAAGATTTAACATGTATATTGCTATATGGTAGTAAATTAAAATTAATATTTAAATTAAAATTAATGTAAAAGATAAAGAGTGAATTGCAATTTTGTCCTTTATTCATATACCTAATTTCAGGCGGTGTCATTTGTCTTTAAAATTGACGAGTTTTGTACTTATTGTTTCAAAATGTTGCACGGTATGTCCTTTGGACCTAACTAAGTTAATTTTTTTGTTAAATCAGATCACGTGCCTTGCACATGAGGGTGTGTTGGTCATTTCACTTTTCTAGGGACTAATTATGTACATAATTTAAATACCCAACCATTTTTAAAAACTTATAATACTTTAAAAAATAAAATAAAAATTATATACATAAATTACTCATGACTTTATCTCTCTAAAAAACCCTATCTCTCTCTCTCTCTACTCCATCTCTCTCTGTACCCTTCCACCACCACCACAACTTTCTTCCATTAACAACCACCTCTAGCCACCACCCACGACTGTTACCAAGACACCAACCCTGCACCACCCCACCCCACCCCACACCACAACCACCACTTACCCCTCTTTATACCTCTCTCTACCGCCACCATGAACCACCTCCAGCCACCACCCTCCACCACAACCACCACCACTCTCTTGGTCTCTCCACCCCCAACTCTCTCTAGATATGTATCCAACCCGTCCGGAATGTTAACAACCTGAAACAAATCCAAGTCGGACTTTACTCATTGGTCGGAGTCTCTTACGGATCTTAACATAACCGATGGATGTAATCTTGGATCTTTTAATAAATTTGATCAATTTCAATTGTACGCAACTTCAAAGCTTAATGGGTAAACTGTCATATACAATTTCAAAGCTTCATGATGTTTTTATCTCTTTGGTTTAATGATTTACAGGATGAAATTGGAAGTGTAATTTGGGGTTGTAGAACATAGAAGTTGTTGATCTTGAATGGATATGATTGTTAAGATTTTTGAAGTCTAACTTTGGAGATTTGGATGTTGGACTTTGTCATTTTGAATAATGGGCATTTGGCCCACGGTTTGATTAAATTTCATACCAGGTTGAGTAAGTCTTTGTTTGTTCCACCTTTAGTTGTGAACATTTGTTTTGTTGCATCTTTTTCGTTTGAGTCATTTAGATGGCCGGAGGTTGGGGGTAGATGGTCGGAGATGGTGTAGATAGCCGGAGGTTAGGGGTTCGGAAGATGATCAATACAAGTTTTATATATAATTTTTAAACAATAGTCCCTGTATATTAAATACTTGCACAATAGTCCCTGTATTGGTAAAAAGACAAATATGTCCTCACATGGAAATCACATGACCAGATTTAACACAAAAATCCAATTAGGTTTGAGCTAAAGGACATACATGTAGGCTTTTAAAACATTAAGTATAAAACTCAACAAATTAAAGATAACGGACACCGCCTGAAATTGGGTATAAAGATAAAGTACAAAACTTGCAATTCACTCAAAGATAAATATGGAAAAGTGATTTTGGTAGTAACACATGAATATTATTTAGAATCATTTATTATAAAAGAGAAGAAATTATGAATATACAGTTCGATAACACCCTAAACTCAATACTCCTCCATCATCAAGTTAAAATGAAACATTGGCCAAAATTCTAAAGCATATACATAGAGACAAAGCTTGCTTTATGAAAACTGCAAAAACATGCATGCTTGTATAATAGCTTTAACAAGCCATCATATGTGTCGTTGGTTTAATACATACATATATACAACACATACACACGTTCAATAGATCAATTTTAAGTCACAAAAGAATAAAAACCTCATATATTGGTAGATTTTCATTTTGCTTGATAGATATGAAGAGGGATCGATTATGAGATGGTTATTCGACTACATACTTGCCTAAATATCAATTTAAAGCATTAAATAAATCTGTTTTTAGGTTATCATAGTATCTTACTTGAAATTGATTATTGAACGTCTTTTTATCAGAAATATATGTATATATTTTTCATTAGACATCTATGTTTATAATTTCGTGAAAGTATATTTCCAATAACTTTTTTATAATAGCAAATATCAATATTTTTCCGTCCGAATAGAAACTAAGGTAACACCAACTTTTTGATTGACAGGAATTAGCTCATGACGATGGTTGTCAAAGAAATTTGAATTACGAAAAAGTTAAATATATGTGATCGTGTTAACTGAAATCCATGGCCGGCCTTTAGAGTGGGCGGGGAGGACCACCGGCCAGTGGCCGATACTTCAAAAGGCACATTATTTTAAAAAAAAATTTTGATATGTAAATGTAAAAATAAATAAATTAATAGTGGTATACTCATACAAACACCAACATTGGACCACTTATAAAACTATTTTTATGGTTTAAATTAGTTATTAGTCAATTACCATTAGGTTTAAACCTTTAATGAGTCCAATACCCAATTTCGTTAAGGCCTAAGGGCACGTTTTCTCGAGTTCGAACAGGGTACATGAATTCTCAGGACCGGCCATAAAACATAAAACATGCCCATGTGATGATGTGTGTTTCATATAATTAAAAATGAACCACCTGGTTATGTACTAAGGGGGAGCGGAGTGGTGCAGTAAACACCTCGGTAAAGCGGGTTACCGATCGGTAACACCGTCGCCGATGGTGTTTACCGCTCGACTGCATTGGATGATCGATGAAGGTTTACCGATGAGGGAAGGGGGAGAGAGAAAGGTGTGTGGTGGGGTCCATTTCTTCTCAACCAATCACATATTTTTCCTTTTTTTTAAATAGTTTACCTAAACCTCATTAGGTAAACCACCGCCAACGTTTTTGAGCATTAGGTAAACAATTTAAGTGAACTGACGTGACACTGTCTGATTGAGTGAATGGAGAGTTTACCTTTTCCAAATAGGTAAGCACTCCCTTCACCCTAATAATATATGTGTGAATCTAATATATTTCTCTTTAAGGGTAGATCATATTTATAGTACCAACTGTTATTTAAGGAAAGATAAAAGACAAGCAAAGGACCATTTGCCATCAAATTTAGCAATATCAGTCACACCTCAAATATTTCCCAAATAGGAAACCTTAATTTCTCTGAACAAGAAAAGCCTCACCTTTTATTTTATTTATAAACTTTTAATTATTAGGCAAGTACTTGTCACGTTCACCAACCTAGTGGTTGGTCTGCCACTTTTATTATTTTGCGATTCAGATTTCTCATAGGATGTTTTATTCACTTAAAAGACTAAATTACCCTTTTCTTTAATATTTTCTCCTCCAACTTTGTTTTCTCTTCCACAAATTGTCTCAAAGTATGTTAAACGTAATATTAAAGTCGACAGTTCCGAGAATGCATCTAAGTTGAAAGCTTCGACGTATTTTTAAAGGTTAGAATATTTAATAATTTTACCATTGTTTAAAGCAATATGGTCGTCAATCCAATGCTGTATTGTACTTCTTAAGACGTGTTATTCACGTTGACTAGAATAATTCTTAAATAACATATCTATGGGCGTAGCATAGTGGGGATGGGAGGAGGTGACCGACCCCTCAAACTTTTCGCTCAGTAGTGTAGAGTATGTAGTTTTTGTATAGAAATTTTTTGGTATACACGTTTTTGACCCCCTGATTTTATAGAAATTTTTTGGTATATATATTTTCGACCCCCGTTCGAAAATCTCAAGCTTCGCCACTGAACTTATCAACAATGTCATACCAAAAAATGTTAAAATTAAAAAAAGAGAATATTTATTTTTCTTGATATATAGCTATGTGAGGAAAGGGTAAGGTTCTAGAGTGAACACTAGGTTGAGAGTGAATTGTGTGAAATAATCTGGGCTATTGGATTACATCATCTAGAGATTTTTAAACAATGGCAATATTGTAATTATAATGCTGTAACTCCCCTTTAAAATAAATGACAGAAGGGTATTTGTGTCTTTTGTACATTGCATTTATTAAACAATATAATCAAAATCCCTAAAATCTCGCTAGTTTCCGTATATACAAGATACATAGTTGTTAGTGTATACAAATGTGTACAGTCTCGCTAGTATCAGTTTATACAATATACACAGCTGTTAGTTTATACACATGTGTACAGTCTCGCTAACTATCAGTTTATACAAGATACACAGCTGTTAGTTTATACACACGTGTATAGTCTTTTATACATCTGTGTATTATATTCAGAAATGGTTACATATGTCTATATTAACAACATATAGTATATTAGGCATGCGCACGAGTAGATTCATATAAAAATTATGAAATTAATGAAAATGAAACATATCACATGTTTGCAAAAATAAATAACTTCATCACATATTCAAAAAAATTTAATGCCCAAAAATAATTATAATTTCAATCTCAGAGAAATTTTTTAATGTTTATTGAAAATTATAAAAAGTTAAAAACAATGTATTATGATATCTATATATACGGATAATAAAAGAAAAACAATATTCAAGTTAAAATTAAAACAAAATCTATAGATAAAGAAATAATGGAGAAATAATTAAAAATCATAGAGAGAGAGAGAGAGTTAAGAGATGAGAAAATTAAGAGATTTTAATTAAACATACTTGGGTAATGTCAATCTTACCCTTTTAATTTGAAAAATGATGAAGAACTAAGATTAGTTCACTCAGTTCACTATTAAGAAGTTGTTAACTCTTGATCCTAATCCTATCAGAAAAATCATTCTAATAGCTACAAGATACACTACTCTATATAGTTTACCTATATATTTTTCTTAATATATACTTTTATTCACATGTCATAACTTTATTCCAAAAATATATGTGATACGTGACCAACTTTACACTCACGTATCGTCATTAAATGTGTAACTTATGACGAAAACGATTAAGGCATACTATTTGTTAGGATTAATGCTCTTTTTTTATATATTGTACACTTCACTTAGTTTTTCATCCATTCTTGACATCTTTTATATATGTCCCTACCGACATATAATATGGATTGTTAATCAACTATAGTCGACATTATATACTCAATTCAATAGGCTTATACTATGTCTCTCTCCTTTTCTTTTCATTATTGTCATGGGAGGTATTCGTGTGGCCATTCAGGATCACGTTTGGGTTAATTTCTTTTCTGGGATTTTAGTTGGTGCAAGTAACTTTTTTTTTAATAATATTGATATTCTTATTATTACAAGCGATTGGAATTTGGACAATGTGCAAAACATAGTTATGGCTCTTAACTGTTTTTATTTGGCATCATCGGGCTTGAAACTTAATTTGTATAAATCGCGGAGTGGGAGTTGATTTCGCAAAGAACGTTACTTTTGCTAATGTAGTGGGGTGCAAAGCTATATCAGTGGATATTACGGCAGCGGTTTCATATCCGACGATTACTAGGTCTCTAAACATTTAGTTCGATGCTGAGCTGCCACCAAGGTATGAGAGAGGACTCTTCGGTACAGCAGTCACGGGAACGGGGCCTTTGTCTCTAAGCACGGGGCTGACCCAACCCTTCAGCATGTCAATGACAACAACGGTCACCTATGCCTGTCCCATACAGTACATCCCTGAACACTAGTACACCGGTGTTTACACCGGTCTCGGGCCCAAGGGATTACTATTATCAGTTACCTCCGCTCATCTACACGTCTGCTGTCGGGATGACTGCCCAGTATTACCCGCCGGTGGATAATTTCCAATTCCCGTCGTTATATTCAGCGACCCTAACTGCAGGGATGTCAACACCGCCTCACCAGCGGGTAATAATGTCGCGGGTCGTGCAAAACGCTCCAATCACGCCAGGAAATTAAGCATATATTCCACCTTATTATTACATACCGCCTTATGGGTACATGTTGCCTCTGATGTACGGTTTTGGGAGTCCATACGAAGGAATTCGATCAACACAATGGGGCTATTAGTACCCGCAACCCCAGTTTTGGCATGGTGGCGCCAGTCCATACTCTGTGCCTGACAATATCGCCACAACAGCGACACCCTGTGGTAATCTTTCTAATGCAAGACAACGGTTTAATTATGCTCAAGCTGGACCATTACCAGTTACATACGTTGCAACCCCTCCCGCCACTTAAGGTCCGCCGATAGTAGTACCAGTGGACCCGGAAGAAGACGAGCTAACTAGACCATACAAGCCAGCTGAGGTCATGTTCAGGTCAAAATTTTCTAGACAGATAGCCGAAGCCCCCATAAAAGATAAGCCAAAGATGCCACCAACGATAGGAAAATATGATGGGACCAGTGAACCGGACGATCACATCAATCTTTTTCAAAGAGAAGGTGAAGTAGCTTTATGGCCAATGCCTCTATGGTGCAAAATGTTTATCCAGACCCTAGTCAGGGCGGCTCGTGTTTGGTGGGTAGCCTACCGACTGGGGTGATTGATAGTTTTGATGAACTGGTGTCAAAATTCTCGCAACAAATTCAGTCGGCAGGGGAGGCATACCAAAGATCGGAACAAAGTATTACATATACGCCGACGAGACAATGAGCAGTAGAAAACTTCCTGGCAAGGTTCAAAAAGAAAGCATAGAAATACCTGGGTTGACCCAGGACTTGGCATGCGGGGCCTTTTTACAAGGCGTGAATAATGATGAATTACTCAGGAAGTTGCACGAAAGAGACGAGGTTCCTAACACTATAGAAGAAATCATCATGATCGCCAAAGTATATGTGCGCTAGGAGAAGTCCATCCTAGCCAGCCATGCGGCAAAAAAAAAAAGAGTCCTACAAAGAATCAGGTGAAACAGATCGCCGCGGGGGGGAGGGGGGGTTAAAAGCCAGAGTGGCAGATTTTCAAGGGGAAGTAATGCCGAATCACAGGGAAGATATGACAGGCCAAGAAACACATTAGGGAAGACCGAATACTCCCAAGTAGGGCCACATCAGATTTCCCCATGCTGAGCAAAACACCCGCGGAAATTCTTGCCTCAAAGAACCTCAAGCTCAACTGTCACACCCCGATATTTCCACATAATTTGGTGGACCCGGTGGGGACTGGGGAGTATCGTGACGTAGTTGATATCATCATGGTCAATTAAACACAGTTATAGCACAACGGAAGGCTTGTAAGGAAATTACTATTACAAACCGAAAGTTCAAAGTACGAATTAATAATATACAGACGGTTGTAAAAAGGGATCCACAGGCGGATCTTAAATAAAAAACAAAATGGAGTTCAACAGACTTTAAGGCATCTAAGGATTTGCATGATCCTCTTATTTAACGCCAAGAAGCTCCCAGCTTATTACGCGTAGTACCTGTCACTTAGTCTTTTGAAAATACGTCAGTTTACACTGGTAAATACAATTAACTGACTCTTTTGAAAATGTTTATGAAAATTGGTTTAAGTGCTCAAGGCACGAAAAAATCTTTTATAAGTTGGGACAATTATATTTGTAATCTTGTATACAGATTTACATGTTTGTCATACATATTGGGCCCGGTTTGGAAATCACTTATAAAACCCACAGAGGAGTTATCCCCAACTTGTGGGTAATTTTTATATTTTAGCATTTGCATCTGTCGGGTGTATACCTACACCCCATGCATAGGTCGTGGCCATTAGTAACTTAAATGAGCCGAGAATATCCAGGACACGGTCGTTAACCCCTAATGTTTATGTTATCAAACAAAACAGATTAAAACGGGTTATGCGGATTTATTAATCACAATCCGACCAAATGATCCCATACCCGACCAAGCAGTAATATTTTACCGTATCCCAAATAAGTCCCTATGCATAAAGAAAATAATATGGTCACAAAGGAACCAATCCGACATATTTGGGATACGGTAAAATATTATTATGTAACCAAGCATATAAACTCAGATTACTATGTGACTATGTAATATAACCTCAGAGGGTTATACTATAACATAATATGGTCACAAAGGAACCTTAACGCATAAAGAAAATAAGCTAATTCGGGTCAGAACTGAAAGTCAAAGCAAAAGTCAAGCTTTTGCGACTTTCGGTTGCGAACCGAGTTTAAACTCAGAATTGTCGGGTTGAACATGTTTATACATGTTCTATCAATGTTTACCAAGTTATTAGAGTGATAAAACATGTTTTATAACTTCTACATTATCAGATTTGAATTTATTTAAAAACTAACCCGTTTGATTTTTTATTTTAATAACTTTGACCCGACAATTAACTAAGAAAACATGGTAATTAGGAGGTGCCCTTTTAATGGATTAACACCTACCTAATTACGATCACGTAGCCATATTCGCCTCGAACAATGGCTGGACCGTTTAGGTCTAAACCGAAAGTCAAAACCTTTTAGCGGAAACTTTGACTTTCGGCTTTTAAAAGCTTAAAAACCGAAAAGCAGAGGCTAGGGACACTTACAACAGGTCCTAGCTCGAATATTGAACTAAGGGTCTCCTTTATGATCATAAATCTCCAAGAATGCAAAGCAAGAGAGAAAGATGAGATTTTATGAGGTGCAAGTTCAAATGGCAACCAAAGGCTCCTATTTATACTAGTTCTTGGATTCTCAATGTCACACCCCCAAAATCCACCATGCGGAGTACCACCGCTTGGAGGCGTGACGTGACCAGGATCAAGCTACCAATCATATTGAACAAGCATGTAAGTAATATATAAAGATCTAGCACAATACAATTGGTGTCTAAACCAAACAATAGTTTAAGTTGCAAGCGGAAGCATAATGTTTAAAACCAAGTCATAAGTTTAAACGTTTCAAAAGTTTAGTATGGCACACAACTGTCCATGTCCCACAACGACTCTTCCCACTCTGATGCAAGCTCCATAGATACCTAACGACCTGCAAGGCATGTAACAACGAGTCAACAACAAAGTTGAATGAGTTCACAGTTGGTTATTTAGTTATAGCATTCGTTTCGTAAATCATATGTTCGTTTTGTAAACCATGTATCGTGTTAATTCGTATCGCGGTCTCCCAGGCATGTTTGCGAAGATTAGTGGGGGCATCCCATGTGGATAGTATTAATCCGTATCGCGATTTCCCAAATATGTTTGCGATGATTAGTGGGGGCTTCCCATGTTGTAGACTAGTCGTGTGTGTACGTGCCCTTCTTGATCCAAGGACCGTAGTAAGTATGAGTGTACGTAGGTTTTACGTACGTGCCCTTGAATCCGAGGACAGTGAAAAGTAGTTTAATAGTAATGAAAGTACGAGTAGTTATTCAATCCCATTCCCAACCCACCGGGAATCCCATGCCTTAAGAGTCTGAACTCACCTCGGTTTGCTCGGTTAGATTCTCAAATATAGCTAACAGTCAAGGTCGGTCAATCACGTCCTAATATGATTACCAGTTAGTCATTTAGTGATTTTCAAATAGAGCACAAAGTTCCTACACGTATCTATCACATATCATGCATTACTTTAACGGTTTATGCCCATATAAACTTCCCATCTATTCCCGTTCATAAATAAACATACGATATTGCACATAACACATATAACATGTTATATCATTCACGGATAACATTCTCGACATTTAGATACGCAAATTACAACTTACGTCATTTCAGCTTTAATATTCAAAACCGGGCTGTTTTCGGAGATTTTAATAAAATAGTTAAATTGTTCCAAAAATTCCCAAATTTTTACAGAATATCTTAAAAGTTCCAAATTTTATTGTGTAAAAATATCGGGGTCCAGTTCATTACTAATATTTTATAAAAATTCATTTTCCGGACTGAACTCAGATTTATCTTTTTCTGACCACAGTCCACGGAATAATTTATTTAAAATTCATCGAGAGTCCGATTTACGAAATTCCAGTGAGAGAATTACAAATACATCGGTGGTCATCTACAGTACAAGTTTCATGATCTAACTCTACACATAACTCAAGTTATGACAGAAAAAAACCCCGCATATTTTCAGTAGAAAAATGCAGCTCTAGCTGCTGTTACGAAATGACACTTTAAAAATAGTAAACGAAGTCCAAAAATTATGATTCCGGTGCCATTAGAACCGTATTTCATAATACATAAACCTAGACCTCAGAAAATACATTTTTCGTTAAGTTACTGTCCTGTTACAGTGTAACACCTCGAAAATTCACGTCCTATAATGTATTGACACGTGTCATAAGCTTGAACGTGTGAAATTATATTTAGAGGGACTAAAGTTGACAAACATGGAAAGTATGTGAATATAAGGGTTCAAAATGTCAACAAGGGATAAATATACATTACAGTAACCCTACATGATGTTCATAACCTCAACCGAATAAATCATGGATCGTACGAAGCCAATTGTTAAAGAAAGTGAGGAATTACAAACTACAGTGGTTAAATGTGTCAACATGTTTAAAGGCATACCTCTGAGTGACCTTTTAGCAAACGCGAAGCTTTGTAATGATTAATTATACTCACGAGAATGTGTGATAAAAATTTCACAAGGTTTCGTTAAAGTATGAGAAATATATGACAATATTCGTATACAAGTGGTTAAAAACGTCAACGATTTAATATCTCGCGATTTTTACGCAACCGACGAATGAACACGCAAACATCGACTACCGATCCTAATTTGCGTATTTTAGTATTAATATTATGCTCTACGATGCTTCCATGATGTTCGGGTGCGAAGACGGGCTTGTGGGCCTTGGGCCCAAGCCCACAAAACCTCCACTATATAAATGAAATAAAAAAAATAATAATAATAATAAAAATCTTTTCACCAACTCTTTCTCTCTCTAAAAACTCTCTCTCTCTCTAGAAACTTTTCCGGCGACTTTTCCGGCGACCGACGACTTTTCCGGCGGCCGTTTTCCGGCCAAGAGTACACTTTTTCGACTATATCCGACGTTCCGGATCGCGTGGTGTGGTTAGTTTTAGCTAATTCTTAGCGGTTTGAGTTCTATGGCAACTCCGGCGACATTCCGATCAAATTCCGGCGAGTCCGTTTTGAACTTTTGACTTTGCAGATGCTTCGATCGGGACTTTAGGAGCATTCCTGCAAAGTTTCAAGAAATTCTATTCTCCGGCGAAATCTCGACTCCTGACATGATTCTGGCGATTTCCAGCCATAAGTTTTCGATGAAAAATATATTTTTGGACTCCTAGTGACCTGTAGAGTCTATCGAACCACTTTCGACTCGGGTGAAAAATCTAAGTTCGGGACGCTCTCGGGCTCGACTTCTGACATGGTTCTGGCGAGTTCCAGCCATCAGTTTTCGATGAAAAATATATTTTTGGGCTCCTAGTGACCTGTAGAGTCCATCGAACCACTTTCGACTCGGGTGAAAAATTTAAGTTCGGGACGCTCTCGGGCTCGGTTCAACTTGGTCAACAGGTCAAACGTGGTCAAAACTGGTCAAGGGGAAGTTTTGGGTCATGTTAGTGCCTCGGTTCAGTTTTGGGTTCGGTCAAACCTGGTCAACATCGGTCAACCGTGGTCAACTGCTGGTCAACGCAGTCAACACGAGGCTCGGTAAAATTTTATCGATGCAAATTTTGTTATATTATGTGGGCATTAAACCCTTAAAAGGGCACCCTCTAATTCCCACTCTAACTAGGTCAAATGTCGGGTCAAACTTGTTATTAAAAAGTCAACAGGATAATTAATTTCTAATTTATGCATAATTAGCAATGTAGAACACATACAACCTGTTTGATCATTAATATAACTTGGTAATTAGTGTAAGAACATGTCTAAACATGTTTAACCCGACAATTTCCTGTTTAGACCCGGTTCGGAACCGAAAGTCGCAAAGCTTTGACTTTTGCTTTGACTTCAGTTCTGACCCGTTTTGGTATGATTTAGAAATACCTTAGAGCTCTATTTAGACCAGGTTACATGCTAGTATAATCTTCTATGATTATACACCATGGTTCATTAGTTAACCAATAAATACGCATGATTCCGTTAATTGCCCATATGTTGACCATTATGCCCTTTTCACCTTAAAACGTGTTTTTGAAAATGTAAAAGAGTAGAAACCTTAATTACTGATATATAAACTTGTATACAAAGTTTGACATCAGTTTGAGGTGTAGATTGAGAGTTATGCTCATTAGCGTAAATTGAAAGCTTTATGTTAATTAAACGGCGTATTTAGCGTATAGCCTATTTAAACATACTTTTTGATACTAAACTCTTTACCCACTGATGTAATATATTATTTTGGGATTTTTAAAGATTTTTAATTAATTTTAGGCTGAGCATAACTCATAGTCGTAGGCTTAACCCGGTACTTGTCGGTTTTGCCCTTACGGGCCATAAAATGGGTTTTACATATCTAAACGACTCCAAACCTTTTGCTACTGATCTTAAATGATAAATAATTTATTTTAAGCCTTTTGGAATGGTAAAAATATCAGCTTTATGTATCGAACCCGTAAACGGCTTTTAATCGCCTAAATAAGCGTTTTTAACGCATAGTATGTACTAAGAGTATTTTAAACATACAAGGGATAATACCTACTGATATTTGAGGTAAATTATAATATTTTAACAGTAAGCAAAGGTTGTTAATCTCAGACTTCAGTTTTGAGCTTTTCGGCTTATGTGAAATTACCAAAATGCCCCTACGGTGCATAGTTTGGTTATAATTGATAAATTTCACATATATACTTTACCCTACTGTTATAATTTATTAAATGGAGTATTTTTGCTGATTACATCAGACCTGTAACTCAGGTTAATACTTAAACTCTTTTATAAACTTGAAAATGACCAAACTACCCCTACGGGGCATAGTTTGTGTTTAAATTCGTTTCGGGCATAATAAAAGACATCTTACTGATGTCACAACATATTTGAGGCATATTAACTTAGGAAACCTGGTTAGGACTCTTATGATTACCCGTCACGCCTTTTGCGCGTTCGGTTCGGTTTATGTAACTAGTTTACATAAATTAGCCGAAACGGGTCAATCCTTATCGGTTGTATCTCAAAATCCAGAGTGTGCATGAAATACCCATATTAAACAAGTCTCTGAACTTGTAGGGTCTAAATCACATTCTATCTGGTCATCGCTTAATCGTGCATACGAACCGTATCTTTGAAACTAGCCGGTCTAAGCTTAAGCTTAACTAAAGACCCGTTAGGATTCTAATAGGTTATTATAAACCTTCGTTCCAGATTTAGGAGCCCAGTAAAAGCTATCTGTACTTGCTGATTTGATACGGCTGGGATTGAATTTATATTTAGCTCAGGTAAATACTTTTAACTTATTTCCCTATACGGGCTTGGGTACGGTATATAAAATACCGCTTGGTCGGGCGTTGAATATTTAATCTTATTATGGTTAAATGATTGAGATGTCTCCGTTTAATTTGTTTTGTTGCTTAAAGCCTTTGGGGGGTTAATGACCGTGTCCCGGATATCCCTGGCATCATTTTACGAAATGGCCACGACCTCAGCACTCAGGTGTAGGCGTACACCTGTTAGTGTCTCATAAATAAAGTGGTGTGTTAATTGATCTTTAACCCGGCTCGATCCGGGCTACTGAACGCATAAGAAACATGTAAATCCTGTACAAGTTTATATATTTAAATAAGTATCCCAAGTTATAAAAGATTATTTGTGCCTTGTGCCTTAAATGAAATTTTTTTAAACTCTTTTCAAAATGAGTCGGTTGATAGTATTTACCAGTGTAAACTGACGTATTTTCCAAAAAGGCTAAGTGCAGGTACTAATCGGAATTGGCTGGCTACTCCTAGCATCATTAAAGAGTCTCGCAAGCTTAGATGCCTAAAGTCTGTTGAACTATTGTTTCCATTTTATGTTCGAATCCTTCTGTGGATAAACCTCCGAATATTGTGGTATTTGATATTACAATAATAAATTCGGTTGTATTATATTTTCAATTGCTTCCGCTGTGCATATTAATATTGTGTTGTTTGACTATTACGTTACCAACCATGACGTCACGATACTCCCCCACCGGGCCCACCGGTAACACGTGGAAATCGGGGTGTGACATACAGCCAACTGAAGTTGGCTGTAATCACTAAACAGCTTACTGTTACAGCTTTTATCTTTCTAACTTGTGTTCGATTGATTCCGTTAACATGTTTAGTGATCACAACAACATCAAACATCAATATTAACAAGTAGATCAGCAAGTAATCAGCAACATAATCAAGATAACTTCATATTATCATCACTTCATTATATTTCAACAATATTTCATTACAAAGTTAGTTTATATGCAAGACTTTGTTCATGGTTCTTTAGTGTTCATGGATTCTCATCATCAAATAACTATTAACCACTCTAATAACATGAAAAATGAACGGATCTAAGTTCTTACCACTAGTTCAAGACTAGGGAAGTTCGAGTGAAGAAAAGTGGTGGTTAATAGCGAATAGAGAAGGTCCTTCCACTTCCGAACGCACCGAGCTTCGTTGTATGCCTTCTAACACCTATGGATGCTTGTGGAATGTATAAGAAATGAGTTGAAGGTGGTGGTATGATGATGGTTGTTGGCTGCCGAGATGAAGAAGGAAGGGATAGGAGGTTGTGTGTTGTTGATGTGAATCATAAAATGGATGGAGATCTAGTGGTTAAATAATCATCCTTCCAACATTTCTAAGTCTAATGGGTAATGTGTTTCATGGTCCACCAACAAGATCCAATATTATATTAGCACAAAATCAATTGTGTAAGGCCTTGGTGGCCATGAGGTAGAGGGGGGGGGGGGGGTCTTAGGCTAGGGTGCTAACTAGTTAGTTCCATCCTAGTTCAAATCCAAGTGTTTAGTTAGGATGTTTAGTTACTAGATATTTTTATGGTGTGTTATGTAATATAAGGTGTGTTAGGGTGTTCGGGGACCCTAACTAGCTCAGAAAAATAAGAACAATGTGTCTGGCAATATTTTTGTGTTCCGGGTAAAGTCCGGTTGTTCGGTTTGACACTGTTCCGTTAAAGTGCTTAATTAATCCGTAAAGTGTCCTACATATATATTTTTGCAACGTTTTTAATTTTTAACACTCAGGAAGGCGTACCGGACTATTTAGTAACTTTTCTGTATACTATTAGTATGTTAACAAATACATGTAAGCATAACACAGTAATCAGAGAGCAGTTAAATGATTCAGCACAGTCATCAAGTACTTTAATTAACATTAATAGATTGTACGGTTACATGTAAATTTGAGGGTTGTCACACTCAAGATGAAGCCAGGTGTTTAGAGGCCTCCCTTGATCATCACAAGTGTCCAAGAGGTTTTTAAAAACCATCTACAAGCTCCTTGTATCGAAATCACGCTGCATGGTGGTTTGATTGGGGAACAAGGTTGCAATACATGCAGCTGTCCACTATTTTTGCATCTGGGCGTTGACTCGCGGCCCGTGAGAGGTAAGGGAGTCCGGGTCGCGGCCCGCGACTCTCCTTCGACCTGGTAAACCAGTTTTCTTATTTTGACAGTTTTAGTCCCTGGTCCTTCATACTTATTATATGTTTTATTTTAGACACCCTTGGCCCCAAAAGTTAGTTTTTGATGATCATGGAAGTTATAATAAACATAGTTAGGCTTTGATTTCGTTAAAAGATCACCCGGAAGTACTAGTTTCTATCGTTGACGCTTTTAACCCTTCTTCTTGCAATCTTGCACATATTATCATGTAACGGTATCAAAACCCTTCATAGCCAATATCAAGCATTCCCTAGAGTATGATTGAACATTACAAAGCCCCGGTATTGTTAAAAGGTCTCTCAGAGGTAAGAATTAACATGTTGACACTTTTAACCCTTTTGTTACCATAACTTTTATTTATTTTCACAAACGGCTTCTTGAGCCCAATAATTTACTCGTTTGGGAATACGAACATCGTATAAGCTCATTCAGAGGCATAATTTAAGCATGTTGACACTTTTGGTCCCTCTCTATACATCTTGTCATTGTTTGTCAACTTTAGTCCTTCAAAGTCAACCTTTTACACATTTAGGGTTTAGGACACGTGTCTTTACATCATTGGACACGATTTTTACGAGGTGTTACATCAACCCCCCGAAGCCTCTGAAGGATTCGCCCGAAAAATATTATTCTAAATACTGTGAATATCAATGAGGATGACAAGGTGGGGGAAAACAGCGTGACATGAACATGGTATAAGTCAAAGACGGAGGAGGAACCAAACGGGGAGGCGCGATTCTGGAACCATGGATGTTGGTCGATATGCACATAGGGCCTTGACAGCGGGAGACCCACTGACGTGAGGTCGAAGTCTCACTAAAAATAATCCAAATACACTAAATAGATAATGGTAAATGGGTGTCGAACACAGGGAGTTTGTGGAAAATGTATTGTCTAAGTAGTTTACGAATTACTAAAACTAAAACTAATGTGCAGAAAAGTAATATCAAGATTTGGTTGTTTGATTGGTTTGGTTCGGTTTATAAAACTAAAGTAAATCGCAAATCAGTAGCAAGTTTGCAAACAAGTAAAAGAGAGAGTGATCTTCCCGGTTTCCAGGTTTTATGTGACAATTAGTGTTTATGTTCAACTGGAAAGAATCACATGGACATGGCTCGTATGTGTGCAATTGTTTGTGATAAAAGGGGACTAAGTACTCGGATCCAACCCTAATCCCTCCCACTATATCTCGATTGCCAAAGGCACCAAGAACGTATGGTTTAGAAATAAGATTAAACAAAGTTAACAAACTGCAAACAAGCACACCACACCATAATAATACTAAACATAGAATGCATAGATCACTATTCTAGAAATATATGAACAAAACATAATTGTCACAAGAAAACCTTACATCCGGGAAGAACACAAAGAAAACTAGCCGCTCATCGTTTTGCGAATCATCATAACTTTCAATCCGTTGTTCATCAAGATCAAAGATAAAGTAGCAATGATTAAAACACTCAAACTAATGTTATGGAACCTAATTTTCGTCCAATACAAGTTCTGAAACGATTATTGTGAAAAAAAATAACCAAAAGTCTCCACAAAAGTTGGTATTAAAAGAAATGTAAGAATCAGCGTTTGGCTCCACCGTAAGGGGTGGGCTGCCACTGACTTATGGTGAACACTACAGTATCAAGGCCTACCGTAGCTTATGGTAGGCACCGTACCGTAAGCTACGGTGGAACCGGGTTTTGTCCACTTTGATTCTTCACTCAATTCTCCAAAGTTCCACATCCGGCCAAACTTTCTTTTTCTTCGTCTTTTATAACTTTTGTACCTGACAAAACAAGTAAACCATAGTAATCCAATTCCTTAAAATTATGTAATCAAACATATGATTTTTGTCCCATTTACCTCATTTAAGGGTTGTCCTACAGACCACCTGTCACATCCCCACACTTACTCGTTGCTTGGTCCCAAGCAACTCATTGAAAACAATCCACCATGGAAAACCACAAACCAACTTCCTTAACAAAATAATACAAACCACATAAGTACCCATCATCTTTTACAAGCTTTCCATTATTAACCACACAACACACCCTCACAAAACACTATTTTCGGTGATATATGGTAGCTAGCAACAATGTTCTAGAATGCACTCAAAGCATATGTGTGATCTTATAGTAATAAGCTTGTGCAAAAATCGAACCTCCGCCAATATAAACGCTTAAACATGCATATGAATCGAAAGGACGTATAAGGTTGTAACGAGGCTAAGTGTTAAGGTAGGAAATAAAGGGATATAGGTAAAGTAGCGCAATGATCCGACCCGGCCTTTTTATTACATCTAAACAACATGACTAACTAATTACGACATGTTACAACTCTTTTTGTTTCTTTTATTTTTCTTTCAACTAATACAAACATTTATTCTCATTTTCTTTTTGTATTTTCTCGGTTTTTTTAACACAATCATACAATCAAAGAAACACTAAACAATAACGAACTATTCGGACGGATCTTCTCAAACGGGTAAAAATTTTGGGTGGTAGGTATGGGTTATCAAATGATAGGCAATAAGCTCAAATATGGCTACTATTAGACCGAACCCCCGCCTCTCTCGCTACCATGCTCATATGTGTAATGTATGAGACCAACCCCCCAAGTTCCCACACTCGCACACATCGAGACGAGGCTACCTAAATGCCTTAATCACTTTCACAAGCATGCTAAGCTATGGCCTCGGAACACATCTAATGCACAAGTTCTAATGCACTACCACACATTGCCACTCTCAATCAAAGAAAGAATTATCATCAATGCAAATGTGTAGCCCAAACATTCACCATGTAAGGATAAAGGGTTTCTGGTATATTGTGTAGATGCAATGACAAGCGTTCAATTCAGACGGTACTTATTATTATTTTTTTTATTTTTTAATTTTCAAAAAATTCCCCCATCCCCACACTTGGGATACATTGTCCCCAATGTATGGTTTTGGTAGAAACGCACACCAACAAACATGACTTTTTTTTAAAATTAAACTATTTACACCACTAACTCAACACCCCCAAAGCTCACACCCCTCAACATCAATATCAGCACATCATGACGTCGTAACACCACCCAACCACCCAAAACACAAAACTCACAAAAACACAATAAATAACTATGCAATATGAGATACAATCTGGTAGCCATCAACGCAGCTCAATAGTAGCGTGGTTGTAACACCTCGTAAAATCATACCCAATAGAATAAAGACACGTGTCATGCAAGGTAAACGTGTCAGGGACCCGGATCGAGTTACAGGATGTACGGTAGGATTTAAAAAGTGTCGACATGTTAAGATATACCTCTGAGCGACCTAAATTATAAATCCCAACCCTTAAAATAATAGACATCTGATTTAATTAAATTTCAAACCCGGTTACCCTTGGTAATAATTAATTAAAGCCCATATGATAGAAATTCTATGAAGGTTCACGACAAAAATCTCAAATATTGAGTCTTTTGAATTTATGTGCTTGGCAACACATGCAAAGACATGCAAAGTCTGTCTCTATGGTCCCCTCCTGCTAACAATGACTGAAGATTCGAGCTTTAAAGGAATGCATGGTCAAGCCTAAAAGTTTGCAAAGTTTTTGTCTTCTGATAAAGGCTTACGGACCGCAAAGGCTAACCCTTACGGTCCGTAAGATGGCGGAGCTGGGCATCGGAAAATAAAAAGCAGATACGGACCGCAAAACCAAAGGCTTACGGTCCGCAAGGTTGTAACTGGGCATTTTTTATCAAGGTCGGTTACGGACCGCAAGACCGAGATATTACGGTCCGTAAGGCAGTCGCTGGCAGCAGAAAATGGACAGATGCCTGTTCAGCCTGTTGCACTGCCTTATATGAGTGGTTTTCGAATTCAGGGCCTTGCAACTGGTTTTGGCATTATAGGGACACATGGATACATCTGAGTTGAGTCCTAGACTATTGTGGCAAGATCTTATGACTTATTCTTGAGTATATAAGGAATTGAAGTTGCAACAAAGGGAACTTGCTCATTCAAACTCACTTCAAGGACTTCTCTGGAGCTCCTCTGATCAGCAACAAGTTTCCTTAGGCTTCCTAATCGTGCTTAGGACATTTGTAAGTGTCCTTAACTTCCTGAATTCAGTTTTAATTAGCTTAATGACTATAAGTCAAACCTATCGTAATTAAGGGTTGACTTCGAGATTAATCAATAATTGTTCAGTCAAATCTCGAATTGAAAGTACCTATAAGTAGGTAATTATGTGGGTAATAAACCCTCAAAAGGGTACTCTCTGATTCCCACTCTAACTAGGTCAATTGTCGGGTCAAAGTTAATCTTAAAAAGTCAACAGAAAGCTTATTTCAAATTAACACATAATTAGCAATGTAGAACCCATGCAACCTGTTTTGTCATTAATATAACTTGGTAATTAATGTAAGAACATGTCTAAACATGTTTAACCCGACAATTTTCAGTTTAAGCTAGGATTGGAACTGAAAGTCGCATAAGTGGACTTTTACTTTGACTTTCAGTTCTGACCCATTAGAGCATAGTTTAGGATTGCCTTAGAGCTTTATTAGGACCAAGTTACCTACAAGTATAACCCTCTGAGATTATACAACTTGGTTCGATAGTTATCCGATTCATATGCATGTTTCCGTTAATTGCTTATATGTTGACTATTATGCCCATATGACCTTAAAACGTGATTTTTGAAAATGTAAAAGAGTAGAAACCTTAGTTACTGATTTATAAACTTGCACCTAAAATTTGACATCAGTTTGAGGTCTAGATTAAGAGTTATGCTCAATAGCATAATTAGAAAGCTTTTATTAATTAAACGGCGTAATTAGCATATAGACTAGTTTAACCCACTTTTTGATACCAAACTTTTTACCTACTGATGTAAAATAATATTTTGGGATTTTTAAAGATTTTTATTTATTTTTAGGCTGAGCATAACGTAGGGTGATAGCTTTGATTCGGTAATTGTCGGTTTTGCCCTTTTGGCTTATAAAATGAGTTTTACATATCATTTTGACACCAAACCTTTTGCTACTGATTTTATATAATAAATAAAATATTTTGAGTCTTCTGGAATAATAAAAAATATCAGTTTTCCTTTGAAAACCCGGAAATGGCTCCAAATCGCATTTTTACGCGTTTTAAGTGCATAGTATGTATTAAAACCATTTTAGATATATAAGACTTGATACCTACTGATGTTTTAAATAAATTTTTATACTTTAGCAGTAAATAAAAGTTTTAAACTCAGATTTCCAGTTTTGACCTTTTTAGCCTAAGTGAAATTACCAAAACGCCCCTAAGGTGCATAGTTTGGTTTTAAATGATAAATTTTATATATGTGTATTACCCTACTATTATAACTTATTAAATTAAGTATTTTTACTGATTACATCAGACCTATAACTCAGACTAATATTTAAACTCTTTTATAACCTTTAAAATGACCAAAATGCCCTACGGGGCATAGTTTGAGTTTAAATTCGTTTTGGGCATAATAGAAAATATCTTACTGATGTCACAACATATTTAAGGCATATTAACTTAGGAAACCTGTGTATGACTCATTTGGTTACCCGTTACGCACTTTTCGCATTCGGATCGGCTTATGTAACTAGTTTGCATATATTAGCCGAAACGGGTCAAACCATATCGTTTTCATCTCAAAATCCAGAATGTGTTTAAGTTACCTATATTAAACAAGCATACAAGCTTGTTGGGTCAAAACCACATTCTAAACCGGTCTTCGCTTTATCATGCGTTTGAACCATGTCTTCCTTTTGAAAACTAACCGGTCTAAGTCTAAGCTTAATTAAAGACCCGTTAGGATTCTAATAGGTTGTTAAAAACCTTCGTTCCAGATTAGGAGCCCAGTAAAAGCTACGTAAACTTGCTGTATTTGATTTATACTTTGCTCAGGTAAATACTCTTAACTTATTTTCCCTATATGGGCTTGGGATACGGTATTATAAAAATACCGCTTGGTCGGGTATGTAGTCATTTAAATCGGATTGTGATTAATGCATTTACATAACTCGTTTTATTCTGTATTATTTGGTGTATGGCCTTTGGGGGTTAAATGACCATGTCCCGGATATCCTTGGCATCATTCAAAGAAATGGCCACGACCTAAGCACGGGGTGTAGGCGTACACCTGACAGTTGCATATGTAAAAAATGGTAGTCCACTTAAAGAAATCAACCTTGTGGGTATTATACCTGTGGCGTGTCAGTTAATCTAGACCGGCCCTACAAACCGGCCCTGACGGACGACAAATGAGTAAAACTGTATACAAGATTATTTTTAAATAATTGTCCCAAGTTATAAAAGATATTTTTGCCGAAGTGCATTCAAATTAA
This sequence comes from Helianthus tuberosus, assembly GCA_030545235.1. Lineage (NCBI taxonomy): Eukaryota > Viridiplantae > Streptophyta > Magnoliopsida > Asterales > Asteraceae > Helianthus > Helianthus tuberosus. Next base: position 1,086,159 of record CM060375.1, on the reverse strand, counting down.
TTTTTAAACACTTTTCAAAATGAGTCAGTTAAGTTGTATTTACCAGTTTAAACTGACGTATTTTCCAAAAAGGCTAAGTGCAGGTACTATACGAAATAGGCTGGCTACTCCAGGCATCAATAATCAAGTCTCGCAAGCTCTAGATGTCGAAGTCTGTTGAACAGTTTTCCTTTTTATTTTGATCTGCCTGTGGACCTGTTTCAACTATTTTGTGATACTTAATATTACAATTTTATTCGGTTGAAATAAATCTATCTTTTGCTTCCGCTGTGCATTTAAATTTGTGTTGTTTGACTATGACGATATCAACTACGTCACGATACTCCCCACCGGGCCCACCGGTAATACGTGGAAATATCGGGGTGTGACAGTGGTTGAGGTGGCCCGAAGATAGACGTCATCATGTCCGAAAATTCCCCAAATCCGAACGCACCTTCACCGCTACCGCTTACTCCTTCATCCCCTTCAGGCTGTTGAATAGATGACTGCATGCCTTGGTCTTGACGTGGATCTACCCACATAGAATGGTGTAATGGTGGTGTAGGGTATGACACACTACCGTCATATGACGACAAGGTATTGTAATCCACAATAGGCGGGTCAACCACAACCGGCTGTCCCGCATGCCATGCATCATGCATGCATCGGTTTCTGTCATCCAAGTATCAGTTATTCATTTCCTGTTCAAACGCCGAAGCATGGGTGCGGTTCCATGGTGGCCTTCTTTCTTGAATTGCCAATGCCTCTTACTTTTGCTCCTCCACTCTTAAAGCACATATGTGTACCTGATCAAAAGCATCACAAACACAAGTTTCCAAAACATCCTCCTCGTACTCGTGCGGGTCGCACTTGTCAACTAAGTCTACCATGAAACACTCATCACCACCCAAAGAGTTAGAAAAGTTAGTAAACACATTTAATCTACTTTTTCGATTCCCAAATGCCATGTCAACCATACTATATCGACAATCAATAAAGGCATGAGCGGTATTAAAAAATGGTCGGCCCAAAATGACATTTTGTTGTTTGGCTCAACGGATGAGTAATCCAAAACTAAAAATCATTGGGATAATAAAATTCAACTACTTTTACTATCACATCCCACACAATCCCTCGGGGAAGCTTATGAGACAAGTCGGCTAAAACAACCGTTGTCTCGACCTGTTTCATTGGACCAAAATCATATTGGTCATATAATCCCCCCGGGAGAATGTAACACCACGTAAAAAAACATGTCCAATTGTGTGAAGACACGTGTCCTAAACCCTAATCATGTGAAAGATTGAGTTTGAAGGACTAAAGTTGACAAACGATGAAAATATGTAACCAAAGGGACTAAATGTGTCATCATGCCAAACTTGTGTCTCAGAATGACCACACATGAAGAATATATTCTTAAACGAGTAATAATTCGAATACAAGAAGCCGTTTATGAAAATAATCGAAAGATTATGAATTATAGGGGTTAAACGTGTCAACATGTTAATTCTTACATCTGAGTGACCTTTTAATGAACCTGAGGCTTTGTAATATTCAAATATACTCCCAAGAATAAGTGATATCAGTTTCACAAGGTTGCGAGATCGTTATGCAAGTTTTCAAGATTTTGGGTTAAAAGTGTCAATGTTAAGAAACTTATGTTACGGTGATCGTTTAACGGAACCGGGCCTAATGGAGTTTGGTTACACTCCCATGATCCTCTATAAACTAACTACAAGGGCCTTTTGTGCCTAAAATGAAGTTAAAGAAAGTTACAAAGGACCAGGGACTGAAACTGCCAAAGCTGAAACAAGTTTAACCTGAAGTCAAGGTTGTCGCAGTCCGCGTAGACTCCCCTTGAGTCCTACGTGGCCCGCGAGAGACTGCCCAGATCAGAAATCTGTTGCCAGCTGCATGTTTCAGCTCAGAACCGGCTTTAACCCTTCCAATTCGATACCTGGAGCTTGCAAATGGTATTAGAATTCCACTAGGACACATGTTATCAACTGGGATCATTCCAAAACACCTGTATTGATCTTTGATCATATCATTCAACTATAAATAGGCACTTATGTTGCCTTGTTCATTTACACATTTCAGTTGAATCATTCTCTACTCTCTCATCTGGTGGTTCCTGATTAAGAAGGGAGCTCAAGTTTGTAGAAAAGATAGCTAGGACCCTTTGTAAGTGTCTTAGCCCCCCTATTTAGTTTAGTTTTTGATTTAAAAACCGAAAAGTCAACATTATTGTAACTGACATTGACTTTCGGTTTAAACTCAAATGGTCCAGCCACTAATCGAGATGAATGTGGTTATGTGACCATGATTAGGTAGGTGATTAACCCTTAAAAGGGCACCTCCTAATTATTTCGTTTGCTTAGTTAATTGTCGGGTCAAACTACTTAGTTAAAAAGTTAAACTGGACAGAATTATAAATAATAATTAAAACTAAAAATACAGAGGTTATAAATTATACTTTAACACTCTAATAACTTAGTAATTATTATTAGAACAGGTTCAACCCGACAATTCTAAGTCTAAGGTCGGTTCTCAACCGAAAGTCGCAAAAGCTTGACTTTTGCTTTGACTTTCAGTTCTGACCCGATTGAGCTTAATTCTTCCATGTTTTAAGCTTCCATTAGGACCACATTAGGTTGTAGTATAACCCTCTGGAGTTATATTACCTGGTCATTAGTATTCTGAATTATATGCTAATCTCCGTTAATATGCTTATAAATGCCCATTTTGCCCTTTTGACATATAAACAAGATTTTTAAAAATATGAGAGGACAAAAACCTTTATTACTGATATATAAGGATGTCCCGAAAATTTGACATCAGTTTCTGATCTCAAACAGAAGTTACGCTCGATATCGTAAATTGAAGCTTTTTATTAATTAAATTGCGTTATCTTGCATAAGGCATGTTTAAACAAGGATTTTGACCCAAAAATCATTACCTACTGTTAAGATATTATTTTTAGGGATTTTTGGAATTTTTGATCAGATTATAACCTGACCATATCATGGAGTTCTTGTGTAATTCGGTAAATGACGATAATACCCTTTTCATACATAAAATGGGATTAACAAATGATTTGAATGCCAAACCTTTTCCTACGGATCTTATATATTAAATAAATTATTTTGAGCATTTAAGACTGATCAAAATCTCAGATGTCCATAAACATTTTAATTATCGTCAATTAGCGACTTTTACGCTAATTAGGTGCATAGTATGGTTTAAAACCATATTTAACACCTAAGACTTGTTAACTACTGAATTTGTAAATAAATTTTAATGTTATTACAGTAGGTATAAGTCATGAACTCAGACTTCCAAAAATGTCCTTAAAAGCATATGTGAAAAGACCAAAATACCCTTTCGGGGCATAGTTTGGCCATAAATAGTAAACCTCACATATGTATGATATCTTACTGATATAACTTGATAAAATAAATATTTTTACTGATTACAAAAGACCAGAACCTCAGTTTATTCTTAAATCTCTTTTATAAACATTAAAATGACCAAAATGCCCCTACGGGACTTAAATTGGTTTTAAATACTTTTTGGGCATATATGTTAACATCCTACTCATGTGTTAACATATTCTAAGCATAATAACATATGAGACCTGTATATAATTCATTTGGTTACCCGTTATGCTTTTTTGCGTTCGGATCGGTTTATGTAACTAGTTTACATAAAATAACCGAAACGGGTTTAACCTTATCATTAAATCTTCAAAATCCAGAATGTGTTTAGTTTACCCATATAATACAAGTATCCAAACTTGGAGGGTCTAAATCACATTCCATTCCGGTCTCCGCTTAATCTAGCGTTTAGAACCGTAAAGTATCTTTCAAACTAACCGGTCTAAGTCTTTGACTTAAATAAAGACCCGTTAGTATCCTAATAGGTAAATAAACCTTCTATACATATTGAGTAGCTTTGGTAGAAGGTACTTTCACAAGGCTTTAGGAATATACGGCTGAGTTACTTCTTTCACATCTAGCTCAGGTAAATACTTTTAACTTATTTTCCGTTATACGGGCTTGGGATACGGTATTATAATAATACCGCTTGGTCGGTTATGAAATCATTTAATCAGATTGTGATTAATAAATTTTCATAACCCGTTTTAATCTGTTTTGTTTGATAACATAAACATTGGGGGTTAATACGACCGTGTCCTGGATATCCTTGGCTCATTTCATTTGTAAATGACCACGACCTTTATACGGGGTGTAGGTATACACCTGACAGATGCAAATGCTAAATAACCCACATGTTGGGGATAACTCCTTTGTGGGTTTTATAGTGGTGAGTCGGTTAATCATGACCGGCTTCCAAACCGACCCCATATGTATGACAAACATGTAAAACGGTATACAAGATTATCTTAAATAATTGTCCCAAGTTATAAATGGTTTGTGCTGTGTGCACTTAAATCAAGTTTCTTAAACTCTTTTCAAATGAGTCAGTTAATTGTATTTATCAGTGAAAACTGACGTATTTTCCAAAGACTAGTGACAGGTACCTCTATAACTAGGCTGGAGCTACTCGGTGTCAATAAGAGGATCTTGCAAATCCTTAGATGCCTGGAGTCTGTTATTTCAGTTTCTTGTATTTTATTTTATGATCCGCCTGTGGATCTCTATTACAACCAAGTCTGTATATTCTTTTATTTGGACACTCGGACACTATGGTTTGTAACAGTAATTATTCACCAAGCCTTCTGCTGTGATATTATATTGTGTGATTGACTATGATGATATCAACTACGTCACGATACTCCCCACCAGGCCCACCGGTAATATGTGGAAATATCGCGGTGTGACAGGTTGGCATTAGAGCTAACATTGAGTGAATTAAACACTAACCTTTTGTGTTTAATCTCAATGACACAATAAGCACATTCCTTAGACTTCCGAGTCTTGGCATATGACCTAGGGTTTATTCTTAACTTTCCTTTCGTCGTTTATATGTGGTTTTATTTTTTTGACAAGTTAATTAAAAATGCCACCGCGCGTTCGAGGAAAAGGAAAAGGTCCGATGCGGGGAGGACCATCAAGTAATGCGGGACCTTCACATAGGCGCACGCCATCAGCGTCTTTTTCTAGCTCCGATTCTCGAGATAACTGGAGACATTCTTTTGAACCGGCGAGACACTCTGTTTCGCTAGGTTCCTCACCTTCAGATCCCCCACCTTTGGGGCTACCAATTCAGGACGAGCCCCAAAATTCGTACCATTCTCACCAATCACATCATTCACACCACTTTTTACATTCTCATTCCTTTCACCATTCTAGTTCTCACGATCGTTATTCCCCGGGTCAATTTAACCCAAACGATTATTTTAATGAACCACTCGGTTATTATCCTTTAGGACCCGAGGACCATTTCTCCCAAGATATGGAAATGGATGATGACCCCAATCCAGAGCCGCCAACCGGGACACCAACTCATCCCATCAGCATCTCCAGCGGTTCTCCTTATCAAGGATCGCCGAATCAAGGCCCCGATTCATGGGCCGAAAGGTGGAACAAGTATGAATGGGAATTTACCCCATCTTTTCATAACTCTCCTCAACCTCCATTGGAGGAACCGTATCTTCAAGCGGTTACTCCACCGCCTTTGCCCGTTGAGGAACCACCTCAACAACCACCTCAACCACCTCCTAAGCCACCAAGGCGAAGGAGGAACGCACGGATGTCCGTGCGAGGGGGACCTAAGTTTAGTTCCCCTCAAGCTTCAAGCACATACCCTCCAATCCCCAGGGATCCACAAATGGGTGTACCCTCTCATGCGGTACCGGAAGATGATCCCCCTCCAGTTACATTTGCACCACTGCCACCGCCAGTGGGTTATGATAACCCCATACCGACTTACCCAGGTTCGTCTGGGTATAACCCCTTTGAATATCCAAATCCTACGGATTATGGATATCAGGCCCCTGCCCAAGATCCATATCTTGAGGCAGCTCAGTTTAATGCACTTTACCCCTCACCCTTTCCTCTAGTTTACCCAACTGGATATCCAGTGCATGGGTATCAATACCCTCCTTACCAACAACAACCCCCACCTTCACAACTGCAAACACAAGAGATTCTGAATAGGTTGGATCGGGTTGAACATAAAGCGGAGGAACGTGAGAAAAAGCATAAAAAATTTATTAAGGGCCTCGCGAACTTCATATAAGGCAAAAAGAAGTAGAAGTTTATTTTATTTTATTTTGTTTTGTATTTTCAATCAAGTCCCTGCGAGGACATTTTATTTCTGTACTTGGTCCCTGCGTGGACTTATTTTCTTTTTTGTAGTCCCTACGTGGACAGTTTGTTATTTCAAGACCCGTTTAGGGCATATCTTGTAATCGCTTAGTATTTCAATGAAATTTCTTTTGGAAAATTTTTATATATATTTTATTACATCATTTTGTCAATATCATTTCAATTTATAAATTGATCTGCCAAAACAATACCAAAAGAAATTCTTAAAGGTATAATCTAGCCAATATTAATGGCTATGATGGTACAACCTTTTTAAGAAAGTGATTCCTTGTTAACATCTGAAAACATGTTAACATTCTTGGCTGTGTGACTTGAGAGACCACACTAGCTTCCAAAAGTACTTGGATCTTACCAAGCCACCTTCATAGCCTATATGATCAATATGAATCATGGCTATTAAACATCAAATATGATATATACATCAAAACATCCATTTGAGATGTAAGCCTTTGGGCGAAGGTGTATTCATGACAATGATAGTTTATTTTATAAACTTCTTATAAAAAGGGCAAGGAAATAATGTTCGACCCTTAAAGATCATCGATCCAAGAGATCATGTTTTAATCGTCCTTGTGATAAGGCCTTTTGGGCCACCTAAATGTCCTTCGAGATGAGCCTTGTGCTATATGAAAAATGTCTCTATGACATTGACAGTTGTGACTTATGTCCCCTGTCTCATAAATATACAGGATTATATCATATTGATTGCCTATAATGGTTCAATTGTAGCCTAGGCAAATCTTGATCAAATAGATTTTTGACTTGTTATTTAAAAATGGTCTATATGGTTTATTAATACCATGGCCATCTAATTATCAATACGATAATTCATTATATAATCTAAATAAATTATCATTGTTTAATTTTAGTACCCAAATCATGGATGGCTCTGACGAAGCAAACAGTCATCCGATAGAAGGGAACAATAATGAAGCCAGGATAAATGTTACTGGTGCTGAATTGCAAGCAATGATTGATACACCAGTTGCCCAAGCTGTGGATAAAATATTCAAAGAACCGATTCATGTTCGGTCCAAAACTCATACAACGTCCCTATCACATTCGCATACATTGAAAAAGGATGAATCTCAGCATTCATCCAACCAGAGATCTAAATCTCAGAAGGTTGTGTTGAATCAGACTCCCAGGTACAACAAAGGTTGTACCTACAAATACTTCGTCTCATGTAAGCCAAGAGACTTCACAGGAGAAAAGGGACCAATAGATTGTATGAAATGGTTAGATGAAATGGAAACGGTGATTGATATTAGTGGGTGTGCAAAGGAGGACATCGTTAAGTTTGTATCTCAGTCCTTCAAGGGTGACGCCCTAACCTGGTGGAAAGCCTTGGTACAATCCACTGGAAAGGTTCCTTTGTATAACCTTTCCTGGAACAAATTCGTTGATCTTATGAAGGACACTTATTGTCCTCAGCATGAAGTGGAAAGGATAGAGACTGACTTCCTCACTCTGGTGATGAAGGATTTGAATTGCAGGTCCTATGTGACCAGTCTTAACTCAATGTTGAGGCTTGTGCCGTATTTGGTCACCCCGGAACCCAAAGGAAATGTCAAGCCTTCTAAGCCCGCTACCTATAGATCTGCTGTAGATCTATCTTTGTCACTTACTCTTGATGTTGTAAGGAGTAAGGCAAAGAAAGCCACCGAGGAAGGGAAAAGAAAAAGGGAGGATGACCAGTCCCATCATTCAAGCAAAAAGAAGAAAGGAAACTCTGGTTTCAAAAAGGGGCAGTCGGATGACAAGCCCAGATGTAAAACATGTAACAAGAGGCACTTTGGAAAATGCAATCAGGACCCACAAGCTAAACCTTGTGGGATCTGCAAGAAGAAAGGGCACAAGACTGTGGAGTGCCGAAATATCAAAGATGCAACCTGCTATGGTTGCAACGAAAAGGGGCACATTAAGACTAATTGCCCTAAGAATGCTAAGAAGCCTGAAGAGGCAAAGAAGACCAATGCAAGGGTCTTTCAGATGAACGCCAGGGAGGCGGTGAACGACAATAACGTTATAACAGGTACCTTCCTCATTAATGATATTTATGCTAGAGTTTTATTTGATTCAGGTGCTGATAAGTCTTTTGTAGACCATAAGTTTAGTAAATTATTGAAACTGCCTATTAAAACTCTAGACATAAAATATGAGGTAGAACTCACAGACGGTACCTTAGAAACCGCTTCAACTCTTCTTGATGGATGCTTTATATCCATTAAGAATCATTCTATCCCGCTATCCCTTTTGCCAATGAAGTTGGCTGGTTTGATGTAGTTTTAGGCATGGATTGGTTATCGCATAACCAAGCCCAAATAACCTGCGATAAAAAGCTAGTTAACATCAAAACCCCTTCTGGTGAATCAGTCACCATTCATGGAGACACACAATATGGGTTGCCCGACAACGTGTCTATCCTCAAAGCATCGAAGTGTCTGAAGAACGGATGTGCCATTTACATGGCACAAGTGACTATTGATGAACCAAAACCCAAGATTGAAGATATTCCAATCATATCCGAGTATCCTGATGAATTACCTCGATTACCTCCTGAGAGGCAAGTTGAATTCAGGATAGACATTCTGCCAGGATCTGCACCAATTGCACGAGCCCCTTACCGTCTACGCCTACTGAAATGAAGGAACTCGGAACTCAATTGGATGACTTGTTAAAAAAGGGTTTCATACAACCCAGCTCTTCACCGTGGGGAGCTCCTATATTGTTTGTGAAGAAGAAGAAGGATGGATTAATGCGTCTATGCATTGATTATCGTGAGTTAAATAAGGTAACAATCAAGAATCGTTATCCTTTTCCCAGGATCGACGACTTATTCGACAAACTCCAAGGGGCAAGCTTCTTCTTGAAGATCGACTTGAGATCTGGATATCATCAACTCAAGGTTAGAACAGAAGATGTACCTAAAACAGCCTTTAGAACTAGGTATGGCCATTACGAGTTTTTGGTGATGCCTTTCTGGCTCACTAATGCACCTGCAGCATTCATGGATCTCATGAATCGAGTCTGCAAGCCATACTTAGATAAGTTTGTCATTGTCTTTATAGACGATATACTTATTTATTCCCGTAGCCAAATCGACCACGAGAAACACCTTCGGTGTATTTTAGGATTACTACAAAAGGAGAAGCTATATGCGAAGTTTTAAAAATGCGAGTTCTGACTTCGTGAAGTCCAATTCCTTGGACATATTGTCAGTGAGCGAGGTATCCAAGTAGATCCCGCTAAGATAGAAGCCATAATGAACTGGGAAGCACCAAAGACTCTGACTGAAATCCGCAGCTTTCTGGGATTAGCTGGATATTACAGAAGATTCATTGAGAACTTCTCAAGGATAGCTGCGCCATTGACTACTCTGACCCGCAAAAATGTGAAGTTTGATTGGGGTCCCAAACAACAAGAGTCTTTTGAAATTCTTAAACAGAAATTGAGCAATGCTCCAGTGTTGACATTGCCCGAAGGAATAGAAGAGTTTGTCGTGCACTGTGATGCGTCACACACCGGTATGGGTTGTGTACTTATGCAGAGAGGCAAGGTGATTGCCTATGCATCACGACAGTTAAAAGTACATGAAAAGAATTACACCACCCATGATTTGGAGTTGGGTGCCGTTGTCTTTGCACTTAAGTTGTGGAGACATTATTTATATGGAACTAAATGTGTGATCTATTCGGATCACAAAAGTCTCCAACACTTGTTCAATCAAAAGGATCTCAATATGAGACAGCGCCGTTGGATGGAGACTCTAAACGACTACGATTGTGAAATTCACTACCATCCTGGCAAAGCGAATGTAGTTGCTGATGCTCTAAGCCGAAAAGAAAGGATCAATCCTATAAGAATTAATGCCAAGAGCATTGAACTTAAGAACAGCCTGAATGAAAGGCTGTTAGCTGCTCAGAAGGAAGCTGTTTTAGAAGCTAACCTTCCAAGTGAAAAGTTAGGTGTAACTGCTGAACAGTTAGCACCCGGAAAGGATGGAATCCTCAGAATAAATGGTAGGATTTGGGTTCCTATCCACGGAGGGCTTCGAGATTTAATCCTCCAGGAAGCTTACAATTCCAGATATTCAGTTCACCCTGGGGGTGACAAAATGTATCAAGATTTGAAAGCCAACTATTGGTGGATAGGTTTGAAGAAATCTATTGCCACGCATGTAGCCAAATCTCTAACATGCGCTTAGATTAAAGCTGAACATCAAAAGCCATCAGGTTTGCTACAACAGCCTGAACTTTCCACATGGAAGTGGGAGATGGTAACCATGGATTTTATAACCAAGTTACCTAAAACAAGGCATGGAAATGATACTATATGGGTCATAGTTGATAGACTGACTAAGTCAGCACATTTCTTACCTATCAAGGAGACTCATAGCTCCGACAAGCTAGCTCAGTTGTACGTGGATACGATTGTATATCTCCACGGAGTGCCGGTATCTATTATATCCGATAGAGATACTAGATACACCTCTCACTTTTGGAAAAGTTTCCAACAATCATTAGGCACTCGTTTGAATTTTAGTACTGCTTACCATCCTCAAACAGATGGACGAAGTGAGCGTACAATTCAAACCTTGGAAGACATGCTTCGTGCATACGTTATTGATTTAGGTGGTAGTTGGGATGACCACCTACCGTTGATCGAGTTCTCTTATAATAATAGCTACCATACTAGCATTCAGGCTGCGCCTTTTGAGGCATTGTATGGAAGAAAATGCAGAACGCCTGTTTGTTGGGCAGAAGTAGGAGAAGCTCAGTTATCAGGACCTGATATAGTCTTTGAAACGACGGACAAGATTGTCCAAATTCGTGATCGCCTGAAAGCTGCTAGAGATAGGCAGAAAAGTTATGCTGATAAGAGGCGGAAACCTCTAAAGTTTGAGGTGGGCGACAAAGTCTTACTAAAAGTTTCACCCTGGAAAGGAGTGATGCGTTTTGGTAAGAAGGGCAAGCTAGGCCCAAGGTATATTGGACCATTCGAGATCATCGAATGTGTCGGCAGTGTAGCTTATAAGCTAAACTTGCCTGAGGAGCTTAGTGGAATTCACAATGTGTTCCACATCTGTAATCTAAAGAAATGTCTAGCTGATGAATCGCTAGCAATGTCTCATAAAGACGTACAGATTGATGAAAGCCAGAGGTTTGTTGAAAGACCTATATCGATCGAGGATCGACAGGTTAAAAAGCTCCGAAGGAAGCATGTGCCTATAGTGAAAGTTAAATGGGATGCCCGTAGAGGCCCTGAGTATACGTGGGAAGTTGAGTCCACTATGCGACAAAAGTACCCTCACTTATTTCAGTAAATCTCGGGGTTGAGATTTCTTTTAAGGGGGTGAGGATGTAACGCCACATAAAAAAAAACATGTCCAATTATGTGAAGACACGTGTCCTAAACCCTAATCATGTGAAAGATTGAGTTTGAAGGACTAAAGTTGACAAACGATGAAAATATGTAACCAAAGGGACTAAATGTGTCATCATCCCAAACTTGTGCCTCTGAATGACCACACACGAAGAATATATTCTTAAATGAGTAATAATTCGAATACAAGAAGCCGTTTATGAAAATAATAGAAAGATTATGAATTACAGGGGTTAAACGTGTCAACATGTTAATTCTTACCTCTGAGTGACCTTTTAACGAACCTGAGGCTTTGTAATATTCAAATATACTCCCAAGAATAAATGATATCAGTTTCACAAGGTTTCGAGATCGTTATGCAAGTTTTCAAGATTTTGGGTTAAAAGTGTCAATGTTAAGAAACTTATGTTACGGTGATCGTTTAACGAAACCGGGCCTAACGGAGTTTGGTTACACTCCCATGATCCTCTACAAATTAACTACAAGGGCCTTTTGTGCCTAAAATGAAGTTAAAGAAAGTTACAAAGGACCAGGGACTGAAACTGCCAAAGCTGAAACAAGTTTAACCTGAAGTCAAGGTTGTCGCGGCCCGCGTAGACTCCCCTTGAGTCCTACGCGGCCCGTGAGAGACTGCCCAGATCAGAAATATGTTGCCAGCTGCAGGTTTCAGCACAAAACCGACTTTAACACTTCCAATTCGATACCTGGAGCTTGCAAATGGTATTAGAATACCACTAGGACACATGTTATCATCTGGGATCATTCCAAAACACCTGTATTGATCTTTGATCATATCATTCAACTATAAATAGGCACTTATGTTGCCTTGTTCATTTGCACATTTCACTTGAATCATTCTCTACTCTCTCATCTGGTGGTTCCTGATTAAGAAGGGAGCTCAAGTTTGTAGAAAAGATAGCTAGGACCCTTTGTAAGTGTCTTAGCCCCCCTATTTAGTTTAGTTTTTGATTTAAAAACCAAAAAGTCAACATTATCGTAATCTGAATTTGATTTTCGGTTTAAACTCAAATGGTCCAGCCACTGATCGAGATGAATGTGGTTATGTGACCATGATTAGGTAGGTGATTAACCCTTAAAAGGGAACCTCCTAATTATTTCGTTTGCTTAGTTAATTGTCGGGTCAAACTACTTAGTTAAAAAGTCAAACTGGACAGAATTATAAATAATAATTAAAACTAAAAATACAGAGGTTATTATTAGATCATGTTCAAACAAGTTCAACCCGACAATTCTAAGTCTAAGGTCGGTTCTCAACCGAAAGTCGCAAAAGCTTGACTTTTGCTTTGACTTTCAGTTCTGACCCGATTGAACTTAATTCTTCCATGTTTTAAGCTTCCATTAGGACCACATTAGGTTGTAGTATAACCCTCTGGAGTTATATTACTTGGTCATTAGTATTCTGGATTATATGCTAATCTCCGTTAATATGCTTATAAATGCCCATTTTGCCCTTTCGACATATAAACGAGATTTTTAAAAATGTGAGAGGACAAAAAACTTTATTACTGATATATAAGGATGTCCCAAAAATTTGACATCAGTTTCTGATCTCAAACAGAAGTTACGCTCGATATCGTAAATTGAAGCTTTTTATTAATTAAATTGTGTTATCTTGTATAAGGCATGTGTAAACAAGGATTTTGACCCAAAATTCATTACCTACTATTAAGATATTATTTTTAGGGATTTTTGGAATTTTTGATCAGATTATAACCTGACCATATCATGGAATTCTTGTGTAATTCGGTAAATGACGATAATACCCTTTTCATACATAAAATGAGATTAAAAAATGATTTGAATGCCAAACCTATTCCTACTGATCTTATATATTAAATAAATTATTTTGAGCATTTAAGACTGATCAAAATCTCAGATTTCCATAAACATCTTAATTATCGTCAATTAGCGTTTTTTACGCTAATTAGGTACATAGTATGGTTTAAAACCATATTTAACACCTAAGACTTGTTACCTACTGAATTTGTAAATAAATTTTATTGTTATTAGAGTAGGTATAAGTCATGAACTTAGACTTCCAAAAATGTCCTTAAAAGCATATGTGAAATGACCAAAATACCCTTTCGGGGCATAGTTTGGTCATAAATAGTAAACCTCACATATGTATGATACCTTACTGATATAACTTGATAAAATAAATATTTTTACTGATTACAAAAGACCAGAACCTCATTTTATTATTAAATCTCTTTTATAAACATTAAAATGACCGAAATGCCCCTACGGGCCTTAAATTGGTTTTAAATACTTTTTGGGCATATATGTTAACATCCTACTGATGTATTAACATATTCTAAGCATAATAACATATGAGACCTGTATATAATTCATTTGGTTACCCGTTATGCATTTTTGCGTTCAGATCGGTTTATGTAACTAGTTTACATAAAATAACCGAAACGGGTTTAACCTTATCATTAAATCTTCAAAATCCAGAATGTGTTTAGTTTACCCATATAATACAAGTATCCAAACTTGGAGGGTCTAAATCACATTCCATTCCGGTCTCCGCTTAATCTAGCGTTTAGAACCGTAAAGTATCTTTCAAACTAACCGGTCTAAGTCTTTGACTTAAATAAAGACCCGTTAGTATCCTAATAGGTTAATAAACCTTCTATACAGATTGAGTAGCTCTGGTAGAAGGTACTTTCATAAGGCTTTAGGAATATACGGCTGAGTTACTTCTTTCACATCTAGCTCAGGTAAATACTTTTAACTTATTTTCCGTTATACGGGCTTGGGATACGGTATTATAATAATACCGCTTGGTCGGGTATGAAATCATTTAATCGGATTGTGTTTTAATAACCCGTTTTAATATGTTTTGTTTGATAACATAAACATTGGGGGTTAATACGACCGTGTCCTGGATATCCTTGGCTCATTTCATTTGTAAATGACCACGACCTATGCACGGGGTGTAGGCATACACCTGACAGATGCAAATGCTAAATAACCCACATGTTGGAGATAACTCCTTTGTGGGTTTTATAGTGGTGAGTCGGTTAATCATGACCGGCTTCCATACCGGCCCCATATGTATGACAAACATGTAAAACGGTATACAAGATTATCTTAAATAATTGTCCCAAGTTATAAATGGTTTGTGCCGTGTGCACTTAAATCAATTTTCTTAAACTCTTTTCAAATGAGTTAGTTAATTGTATTTACCAGTGAAAACTGACGTATTTTCCAAAGACTAAGTGACAGGTACCTCACGTAACTAGGCTGGAGCTACTCGGTGTCAATAAGAGGATCTTGCAAATCCTTAGATACCTGGAGTCTGTTATTTCAGTTTCTTGTATTTTATTTTATGATCCGCCTGTAGATCTCTATTACAACCAAGTCTGTATATTCTTTTATTTGGACACTCGGACACTATGGTTTGTAATAGTAATTATTCATCAAGCCTTCTGCTGTGCTATTATATTATGTGATTGACTATGATGATATCAAATACGTTACGATACTCCCCACCGGGCCCACCGGTAATATGTGGAAATATCGGGGTGTGACAGAGAATGCTCACTCCGGCTCCAAGATCTAGTAACGCCCTTGACATTTGAAAATCACCAACTTGTATGATAATTAATGGCGTTCCCGGATCTTGGAGCTTAGGAGGATGAAGAAACACAGAACTAATTTTAGGCTTAATTAGTTTGGTTTATGCTCCTTTCATAAGGGTTAATCTTCTTTCAACTTTCTGAGCTCCGATTCAACTTGCTAATCCTGCAAAACTGAGCACCGTTAGCTTGTTAAGAGGGGAATATGGGGGCTTCCCTCTTAACCAGGCTCTGGCGTGAGAATAAGTATCTGCTTTGAGGAGATAATTGTGTGTTAAGAGTGAGAGTGGAGGGAATCGAATGTTTAACCTGTGAACTGAGGTCTCTATTTATAGCCAGAGAGGTGTAAGGGGAGATGTGCTGATGGGCCTTGGGCCGGAAGGCGACAACATAGAGGATATGCTGTTTGTCTCACTGGTGTCGACCGTTAGTGTCTTCTAGATGATCTTTGGTGCTGGCGCACCTTGATTGGAGCAACGTGTCCTAGTTGTCAGCCTTGTTGTCCCTCTGCCATCAGCAGGTAAGTGGAGATCATGGGGCAGGTGTTGCCGCCCCCTGATTGGTGCCACATAGGCGTCCTTGTGTACTTTCTGTCTCCTGCACGTCAGACGATCGAGGAGCACGATTGAGCACAGCCTGGAGGACGCTGATTGGCTTGCCCTTCTGCCACCTGTACCTTTAGTACCTTCTGAAGTGGCCTTTCTCTTTGACTCCTGCGCGACCCTTGCTGAGCACGTTAGTAGCCCGCGCAGGGTTGTAGGAGGTGAAGGTCCTTATTCAGAATGCCAAGTATAGAAACTGCCGTTATCTCTTGGTTTGACCTCGTGCGGGATCATGCTCTGCTTGATCATCCCGCTCAGGGTCTAAAGATTGATCACTGAAGTGATTAAGGAGTATGGTCCAAAGCGCGACCAGAATGGTCCGCGCGGCATTTTTGGGACCATACCCCTTCAAGTCCCCCCAGTCTAGTGCTGCATCACGCGCGTAGTTAGTGGTTGGAGCTCTGGACTTAGAAAAAGGAAGTGCTGGGCTAGAAAACATGCTTGTTAGATCTTGGTGAGTCGCGCGCGTGTAACTGTTTGTTAGTTACTACGGCGCGACTACAAGATTTGTATGTTGGAAATTCTCTGTTTCTGAATGTAAGCGCGCATGTGCATTGGGTGTTTGTGAATGCTGCGCGGATTGGTAACTTCTCCATGAAGTTTGTAGTAGGTTTGAGCGGGAAAACTCTCGATTTTTGAACTCTGACAGGTTGGTGAGAAACGTCGTTGATGGCGACGTTTGAGTTGACTGCTAACACGGCTGTCATCAAGTTGTCCCTGACGTTTCTGCTTTCCGTCAGTCGAGTAAGGCCCACGCATGCGTGATAACCATCACTCCGGGAATTGCGACATACATGGCAATTGCTGATTGGATACGCGCGCGGTGAATCCGGCACGTCTACTCATCGCACGATTGAGCACATCTCTTCTATTGTTTTCTCTTCTCTCTCTATTTCTTCCCGAAATCTTCAAATATTCATCGGAGCAGAAACAGATCTTTAAGTGCAGATCTTCGAATCTTCAAACATTCAAGTTTTTTCCAGAAGATTCATCAAAAATTCTGTTAAATCTTCATGGCTGAATAAGAACCTCAACATGAAGAAGGTCCCCTCCCAGTCCTCAAATGGGACCTGGGTCTATTTGAACAAATTACACGGGGTTTTCGGTTTCCACCGGAGTGGGACGCACGATACCCCGGTCAGAATCAAACGGCCGCCGATGCACCGCCGGGGTATATCACCATGTTTGAAGAGTTCTTTTTGCAAGGCAACTTCCAGTTGCCTGCGACGGAGTTCTTGGCCCATATCCTTCATTACTATGGGTTTCATGTTTCTCAGATGAGTCCACCCGGTATGGTAAGGGTGCAACACTTCGAGTTCTTATGCCGAGCCCACGACATAGAGCCCACAGTTGAGAGATTCAGGGTATTTTACCAGTTGACCCGAAATATGGGATTTTACTCCTTTGGTAGCCGGGGGTCTGCTAAAAAGATCCTTCTGAACCCACCGAAGAGTTTCCATGACCAGAAACAGATATTTTTCTTCATTCGGGAGGAGGTTATCCTGATTGCTATGAACTTCCGTGCGCCGAATGTTTTTGAGAAGGAGGAGCTGGCGATTCCTAAAAAGGAAGATTGGTATGTGAAGCTTACTGCCACCCCAAATCGAGTGTTTGGTGAAAATGTTCTGGTTGCGGCGCAGATGAGTGACCAATGGCCGCAGGACAGCGAGGAGGTGCCAGTGTTGAAATTTCAAGATAAAGGTTAGTTATTTCTTTGATTATTTTCTGCTTTCATGATTTGGGCGCGCTTAATTGTGGATTTTGAATGTAGAATCGCGCCTTTATCAAGCTGCTTTCCCTACCTTTGGTGGATCTACGGGTGTACGCCCACTGAGGTCAGGGGAGCAGTACTGGTACGAGACGATCAAGCCACGTTTTATGTACCCTGTTGATGGAGCTTTTGCCAATCTGCCTACCGCAACTGAAGGTGCGCATATACCTAACCCCAGGCCCTTGCGAGCTATGACTTCCGCTGGGAAAGAGATTCTTTATCTTTCCAGCGAGGAGTCTGTAGGGTCTTCAAATGGGGAGCTAAGTTCGTGGTCTAACATCTTTGCAGGTGTGTTGCGCGACCTGGGGATTGACCCAGAAGAGAAGAAGAAAAAACCCAACAAGAGGAAGAATGTGATTACCCTCGATGCTGAAGTAACCAGCAAGAAAGGCAGAAGTAGCTGCGCGACGGCCGGTGCTGCTGATAAAGATACTCTACGCTTTCGTCAGAGTAACTTGGAGGATTACGTTATTATCAGTGACTCACTTGAAGGTTTATCGCGTATAGGCGAGAAGAAGACCAGCGCCGCTGGTTCAAAAAGCTCGGGGAGCGCGGGTTCTCGGAACCCAGATGTTGGAGCCACTCTGTCTTCCATCATGCTTGATGACGAAGAGGAAGAAGAAGAAGAGGAGCCTGCTGAGAAGTTAGTGAGTAGGAAGAGAGGTACAGAGGAGACAACCGCTGGTGCTTCAGTGGCGCCGAAGACTGGGAGGTCCCAGTAATCGGAAAACAGAGCAGTTTACGCTCTCTCTACAAATTCTCCCCAGGTTAGTTTCTTGACTACCCTCTTTTCTTTGTTTCCACCTTTTTAACACTTGGTTTCTACAGAGACCAAGAAGAAGACCCCTGAAAAGAAGGGTGTTGTTTTTAAAGATCCCCAAGAGCCATCACAGAAAAGACCCAAGGTTAAAATTAAGCCTTTCAAGACTGCTGAGGCTGAGAAGGAGAAGAAGAAGGCTGCTGAGAAGCCTGTTAACAAGGCTGTTGAGAAAGAGGAGAGGGAGAAAAAGAAGGCCTTTGAAAAGCCTGTTGGTGATGATCTTAAGGAGACCGGGGCTGATGCTGCTACAGTTCATGAAAAAGCGCAGGGTCCGGAGGTCGTCCATATCACGGGGATTGACCAGCCCCTTCATGACAAAAGGAAAGAAACTGGCAAAGGACCTGAGCTTGTTAAACCCACCGAGCCGGCGTAGGCTGATGCCCCCACCCAAACTGCTCAAGTTACTTCTGCTGCTGGGGGGGGGGGGGGGTCAGCTGGCACTGCGCATAAAGAGGCTACAACTGCTGCAGGGGGCGCGGGTGCGGCTGGTGGTGCAGGAGGATCGATGCCACAGACTATCGGCCCGAAGGACACAATGGGCGACATTTACTACAAGACCTATACCGAGGAGGCGCGATGTAACGCTCCCCACCAAGCTCCATGGGGCTTAAAGCAGAAGGATACCTTCTTGGAGTTTGGTGCATGTCGTGATTGGTTCCTGAATTCATTCCCTCCTGGTGAGGTTAACCGCCAAAGGGCGCGAACTCACGATGGGTTATACCAAGCCTATGTCGTTGAAGAGGCCAATGCTCGCGCCGCCAATCACCAGATCGTACGTGAGTGGCGCACGATGGTTAAAGAGCGGGCTGAGTGGGAGAAGTATCGTGAGCGCATTGTGAGGCAAGTTAAGGAGCTTGAGAAAGCTAAAGCTACGTTTGCCGAAGAGAAAGCTAAATTTGAGTCCGATAGGAAGTCGGAGGAGTGGGGCCGTGAAGGCCTTAGGGGTAAGCTTCGAGCTGCTGAAGACCTCTTGGCGAAGGAGCGCGTGGAGTGGAAGAAAATATGTGAAAGAGATAATCAACATATGTATGCCGAGCGCTCTAAAATCACGGACCTTGAGGCTCAAGTTATTGATCTGAAGGGGAAGATTGAGGATGGGCAAACCGATAGGGAAAGTGTTGAGGTTCGATCAGTGTTGACCCTTTTTTCCTCTATGCCTTTTGCTTGCCAAATTATCTAAGTCTGTTTTATCCTTTGTAGGCTGAGCTGAAAGCGCAGGTATCTAGTAAGGATAAGGACCTGGCTGCTAAGGACGTGGAGATTGCAGAGTTGAAACGTCGTTTGCAAGAGCAAACCGATAAAAGTGAGTCCTTAGAGATTGACCTCGAAGCTGAGAGAGTGAAAGCTGCTACTACTGAGGAGGCCAAGCAGAAGGCTGAAGAGGCGCGAGACATGAGTACATCTGCTCTCAACGTAGCGTAAAACAATTACTCTGAGGCCCAAGGCATCGTTGACACGCTGGTCGCTGAGGCTGAATGGATGTGCGACAGAGGAGTAGTCCTGGTACGGCTCTCTTTTTAACTTAGGCTTTTTGTTAAAACTTGCTTATCTGTTGGCTTTGTTGTAGATGGCCAACTCTATCCTAAATGCTTCCGAGCTGGATGGAGCTGTTGCTGCTCTCATAGATGCCTCCCGCGCGGTTGGTCACTGTGGAGGTTATCTAGAGTGTGCACAGCACGTTGAAGAGTTACTAGGATAGGAGTTTGACGTTAGTCATTGCTCAGTGACCGATCAGGTCGATGCTGCATTGGCCCGCGCTGAAAAGGTATATGACCATTTATCATTGCCTGTGATGGATCTGGTTGCAGAGGCCCTGAAGCATGATGACTGGTGTCAGCGGCTAAAGGCTATTCTAGACCCTCCAGAGACTATTGAGCTATCTGATGAAGAACCAGCTGGTGATGATGGTGGTGGCGATGGCAATGGGAATGATGACGATGATGGTAGTGATGGTTATGAATAGTTAGTGTTGATAGGCTTCGTGCCTTGTAATTATCTTTTTAGGAATTGAATGTAACTTAAGGCGCGGTCGCGCTTTTTGAAATGAATCAATGATGTTTTGTTATTTTTTATGTGCTCATTGCGCGGTGCGCTTTTTCGAATATAGCATTATGTTTGCCATTAATTTGCTGAGTTACAATTATTGCATTGTTGTTAGAAACTTTGGTTAAGTTAGCACAAATAAATGTAAGTGTGGCTCGTATGTGAGTGTATTTGCCCGGTCTCGCGCTATGTTCGCGGAGGACCTTAGAGGCCTAACTCGAGAGCTCGTAATTTACTGCAGTGTTTTCGTGCTAATCAAAACTTTTAACATGCATTTGTAACGAAGAAGTCATGATGCTAAAAACAATAGGCATAAGTCAATGCTTTCATTAAGTAGCTCTTAAACAGGCGCTAGGCCAATCATACATCATCGAAATAAAAGGGCGTATAGCCAACATAAGTAGTGATAAGGGCACGTGGCCAATATAACTGATAAAGGCGCAAGGCCGAGAATAATCACATGTAACATTTGCGCAATTGTTGCGCGTTCCACGTGCACGGGATGATGTGTCCATCCAAAGTGCGCAACTTGTATGCCCCTTTCCCTAGCACCTCATGTATTAAGTATGGGCCTTCCCATTTGGGTGCTAGCTTTCTAGGGCGTTCAGCGTTTGAAGCTTCATTGTCTCTGAAGACATATTCTCCTGGAGTGAAGGTACAAATGCGTACTCTTGCATTGTAGTACCTCTCCAGTTGCGTCTTGTACTTGGCTTCTATGATTCGCGCTATTTCGCGTCTCTCTTCCAGCAGGTCCAAGTCTAGACGGCGTTCTGCCTCGTTATCGATTGTGTTGACCGCTGTCAAGCGCGGCGAGGGGAGGCCAACTTCAGCTGGGATAACCGCTTCGGAGCCGTAAACTAGGCTAATGGGGGTTTCGCCAGTGCTTGTCTTCGGCATGGTTCGATGAGCCCACAGGATACTCGGGGGCTCATCTACCCAGCCTCTTCTCTTGGTACCCAGTCGGGCCTTTATCCCTTCGACAATACTTTTGTTGACACTTTCTACTTGGCCGTTGCCCTGAGGGTGCGCAACGGAAGAGAAAGTATGTTCAATCTTCGTCTCTTTCATCCACTTTTGAAGGTCCTTAGAAGCGAAATTGGTACCATTGTCGGTTACGATCTTGAGTGGGCGGCCGAATCTGCAAATGATGTCTTCCCATATAAACTTGCGCACCGTCATTGCAGTGGTTGAAGCGAGAGCTTTGGCCTCCACCCATTTGGTGAAATAATCGACGGCAACGATTATAAACTTCACAGCACCAGGAGCTTCAAGGAAAGGACCCACCATATCAATCCCCCACTGCTGGAAAGGCCAAGCAGTGGATACAGGGATAAGATCATTTTTTGGGCGCAGGGTTTTCGGGGAATGCCTTTGACAGGAGTCGCATTTGCGCAATTCCTTTAGAGCGTCGACGTGCATCCCTGGCCAGTAGTATCCAGCATTCATTATCTTCGTGACGACCATGCGCAGGCCTGCATGGATGCCGCAGATACCTTCATGGATCTCCCTGATCAAGTAATTTGCATCTTGGGGGTCTACACAGCACAGAAGTGGCCCCAAGAAGGATCTTTGGTATAAGATACCACCATTCATCTCATAGTGCAAGGCCTTGTTCTGTATCTTCCTTGCCTCTGCTTTGTTTTCAGGGAGTATTCCTTCTTGCAAGTACTGAATGATAGGGTTCATCCAAGATGGTTGCCCTATCTCAATCACATTCACTTGACGCAGCAAAACCGACGGGTTTTTTAATACTTCAATTCTTACATCCTTGGCGAGATGTTGAAAAGAAGTTGAAGCGAGCTTGCTTAAGGCGTCTGCTGGTTTGTTCTCTGAGCGAGTGATGTGCACTACCTTGCATGCCTTGATTTGTTGAAGCAGCTCTTTTGCTTGGTCTAAATACAAAGCCATAACTTCACCCTTTGCATCATATAATCCGTTGATTTGACTGGCGATCAGGAGCGACTCAACATGCGCTTGTAGATTTTGAGCTCCCATTTTTATGGAGAGGCGCAAGCCTGCCAGGAACGCTTCGTACTCTGCCTCGTTGTTGGTATTTTTGAAATCCAACTTGATGGCATATGTAAACTCATGTTTCTCAGGGCTAACAAGGCGCAATCCAGCTCCTGTGCCGTCTTCGTTTGAGGCCCCGTCAGTGTATAACAACCATAACCCATCTGATGTATCTTTGATGGGAGTATCAACAACCTCGCAATCTTTGATCTTATCTTCTGGGACTTCAGTGATGAAGTCCGCTAGCACTTGACCCTTAATTGATGGGCGTGGCCTGTATAGAATGTTGTGGCCCCCCAGCTCGATCGCCCATTTTGCTAACCGCCCCGATGTTTCTGGTTTTTGCAATATTGTGCCGATGTGGAAATTAGTGAGTACGGTGATGACGTGCCCTGTGAAGTATCTGCGCAGCCTCCTGGAGGCGTGTAGCAGTGCAAGCACTAATTTTTCCATTGTTGAATATCGGGTTTCTGGGTCTGTGAGCACCTTGCTAACGTAGTAGATTGGAGTCTGAACTCCATCTCTTTCTACTAGCAATACCGACCCAACTGCCTTGTCCGAAGAGGACAAGTACAGAATGAGTGGTTCCTTCTCGAATGGCGCGGTTAATGTAGGGATCTTGATTAAACACTGCTTCATTTGCTGGAAGGCAGCTTCAGCTTCTGGCGTCCATTTAAATTCTTGTTTTTTTCACACAGTTGCGCAAAGTGCTTATGAAAGGGTATGACTTTGCAGCGTGGTTTGACAGGAAGCGATTGAGCGCGACTAGGCGGCCGACTAATCTCTGCATCTCTTTGATTGTTCGTGGTGATGGAATCCGCTCTATTGCTTGAACTTTCTCGGGGTTAACCTTGAAACCGCCGTTTGTGACCACGAAGCCTAAAAACTTGCCTGCTTCCATACCGAAAGAACATTTTGCTGGGTTCAGCTTCATGTTCACGCTTCGCAAAGAGTTAAATGTCTTCTCAATGTCCTTTAACATCTGGTCCTCCTCAGGACTTTTAATCATGAGATCATCGATGTAGACTTCTATATGCTTTCCGATGTCATCAGCAAAATCGTATCCATCAGGCGCTGGTAGGTTGCGACAGCGTTTTTGAGGCCGAATGGCATCTTTGTGTAACAGAAGATGCCGATGTCGGTCCAAAAAGCTGTCTTGTCTTCGTCCTCGAGCTTCATTTGAACCTGATGATACCCCTTGTAATAATCCAGAAAACATTTCCATCTGTACGGCGCGAGAGAGTCTATCTTTTTGTCGATCTCAGGCAAAGAATAGCAATCTTTGGGACATGCCTTGTTGAGATCGGTATAATCGACACACATTCTCCATCCTCCATTAGACTTCTCCACCATCACGGGGTTTGCAACCCAACTTTGGTACCGCACTTCTCTCAGTATACCTGCTTTTAACAACTCACAGACTTGCTCATTCATGGCTTTTGTTTTATCCGCCCCTAGGCTGCGCCTTCTCTGGACCTTTGGCTTGACGGAGGGATAGGTGTTCAAGCAGTGTTCAGTGATGTCACGCGGGACACCGGTCATGTCTGCCGGGGTCCAGGCGAATATGTCCATGTTTCTGAACAAAAGTTGTTTGAGGTGCGTTCTGATGTTTGGTGAGATTGCATGGCCTATCGTCACCGTTTGCTCTGGGTATATGCGGTTTAAAACCCACTTTTCTGGTTCAGTCGTTGAAATTTTCGCTGCTTTGGCTGGGGGCACATCCTCTGCTGACATCACTTCTTTCTTTGCATAGATAATCGCCACCCCCGTCTCGGTTGGGAACCCGATAGCTGAGTGGGGTGTGGAGGTTACCATGTTTAGCTCTCCTTGGGTTTCTCTCCCAATAAAAACATCATGCCTTGATTTGACAGGCATTACCATGAAGTTGACATTTGTGGTTCTTGAATGCTTCCCGTCAGAGAACGTGACGGGGAAGCTGATTTGGCCTAATGGGAAGACCATTTCGTTGCAGAATCTTGACAGAGGATAATCAACCGGCTCGAGTCTTGCTTTATCTTCATCATCAAACTGATTAAAGCACTGCTCGTAGATGATGTCAGCTGTACTTCCCGGGTCAATGAATATGTATTCTGTCTCATAATGACCGATAATACCGGTGATGATGATGGGGCGCGTAGCGCGTGCACCCCCGCGTACTACCAGGAAGATGACCTGTTGTTCTTGCCATGTAGGTTCGAAAGGGCGCTTGCCTTTGTCTCTTGCGCTGTATCTTGGTCCGTTGACCATGTGAGTTTCCAGGCGCCTGACCTTCTTCTGATTTCCATCATCATGGCGCTGGATCTGGTGTGTCTCTTTGCGCACATTTTTCACCAGGTGGCTTAACTTTCCGCTTTTCAGCGCTCTCTCGATCTCTTGTCGTAAACTGATACAGTCATCTGTCAGATGACCAGTATCCTTGTGAAAATCGCAGTACAGGTTCGGGTCTTGCCCCTTCTTGTTTGTCATAGGCCTTGGAGCCTTGAAATCGTGGTTCTCCGTCATGAGCACCACTTTTGGTGTCTTTGTGAGCGGAGTCCAGTGCTTTTCTCGATTATCGTCCCTGACTGCCTTTCGATACCCAATTCTGTCGATTGTTTCTCGCGCGTCCTCTTTGTTGCGCGATCTTTCCTCATAACCACTGGATTTTCTAGCCTTCCAGTCATGATTTTTGCTCTTGTTGCGCTTGCCGTAGTCGCGCGAGCTTCTCTTAGAAAAACGATCTTCGGTGTATGAGCTCTTGGCTCCAGCTAGCGATTCTTCAGTTTGCGCCACTATTTTTGCGGCTTCCATCAGCTTACTCCATTCCTTGGGCATACCATCTTTTCCGGTGATAGTTTTGATGAGACTATCACACCGAATAGCTTTCTTGAAGTGAGCGCGCATGATCTGTTCGCTGACACCACCGATTTCCAGACATTCTTTTTTAAAATGAGTGATGAAGTCTTCCAAACCTTCGTTTTCTCTGCGCCAGATATCTGTTACTTCAGACGTATCTCGTTGATAGCGTCTCTGCTGGCTGAAGTGGTTTACAAACGGTGTTCTGAAATCAACCCATGAACTGATTTTTCCAGGCGAAAGGCTCTCGAACCAAGAGCGAGCAGCCCCAGTAAACGTCTGGATAAATAAATGACACCACATCGGCATATTCCAACCTCCCATACAACCAACACTTGTGAATACTCGGACATGATCATCAGGATCAGTTAAACCATTGAACTTTCCCACTGTTGGGGGTAGTTTTTCTCTTGTCAGTGGGGCTAAGGCAATCTTTGGGATGAACTTTGAGTTTTCCGTAGCCTCTGCTGGCCTATAGGCTAG
Source organism: Helianthus tuberosus (assembly GCA_030545235.1). Taxonomy (NCBI): domain Eukaryota; kingdom Viridiplantae; phylum Streptophyta; class Magnoliopsida; order Asterales; family Asteraceae; genus Helianthus; species Helianthus tuberosus. The sequence continues at coordinate 1,060,333 of CM060375.1, read as the reverse complement.
ACTGAAATCTCTTTCTGCTTCTTCGCTGTATGCGATGCGCTCCCTTGGCTTGTAATACTCGTGGTTTCTCTGCAGACGGTTAAAGACTGACGAGCCCTCGTCATCTTGCCAAGTAGGATCATTCGGATCTGTGTCTTCCCATTCATTTTTGATGTTGCGCGGCCCTTGCCGGCTGTGAATTGGACCTCTTTGAACATTCGACGGATGATCATAATATCTGCCTGTCTCCCCGTTTGTGTCGCGCGTGTCATGCACGCTTGGCCTTCTTTGGGGAGGGGGTCTATTGATTCTTCCTTTCAAGACTTGCTGTGGGGGTATCTGGCGCGCCCCCTGACTTGGTCCCAGAGGGGTAACCAAAGATGGTTCAGCTTGCAAAATTGCTTGTTGTGCGCTCAAAGACTAATACGCAGTGTTTATGGTAGCAATTTATTTGGCGTACAAGGAAGCTAAAGTCTCGCCTTCTGGTAGCCCTAGTAGCGCCGAAATATTAGGATTTGGAGCTGGGTTTGAAGGACTAGCAACGTGACTTGCCGGGGTTCCCGTCTGAGTAATGCGAGTGAAGCTCACGCGGGGTCCCCCTGTGTTGGTTACTTCGATTTCACCGATTTCTTTAGCAGGTTGGACTTGGACATTTTGAATGTCCTCCACCAACGCTGCATTAGAGTTTGTTCCAAAACCAAAATCAGGAATGATTCCTTAACCAGCCATGATCGAAGGAAAAACAACTTAGAAAACTCAGAAAAAGAAGATGAAAGTGATTTGAAAAAATCGGTGGGCGCCAATGAAGAAACACAGAACTAATTTTAGGCTTAATTAGTTTGGTTTATGCTCCTTTCATAAGGGTTAATCTTCTTTCAACTTTCTGAGCTCCGATTCAACTTGCTAATCCTGCAAAACAGAGCACCGTTAGCTCGTTAAGAGGGGAATATGGGGGTTTCCCTCTTAACCAGGCTCCGACGTGAGAATAAGTATCTGCTTTGTGGAGATAATTGTATGTTAAGAGTGAGAGTAGAGGGAATCAAATGTTTAACCTGTGAACTGAGGTCTCTATTTATAGCCGGAGAGGTGTAAGGGGAGATGGGCTGATGGGCCTTGGGCCGGAAGGCGACAACATAGAGGATATGCTGTTTGTCTCACTGGTGTCTATTAGTGCACTATGTCTATTGACTTCATCTTGTATCGAGTCATGTAATAGGATAGGATAACCAGTGCTCTAGTTGCTAGAAACTGTTTTTAGTGAGTTTTCTAGTAATTTGGTTTGAAATAGTCAAGGTCAGTTTCAAACGAAATTAACAAATGGCTTTGTCCATTTCAAACGGAATTAGCTCAAGTATAAATAGGAGTGCTGCCGTGTCATTTGAAACGAAATTAGGTTGTGTGATTCGGTAACGAAGTGCTGTCGAATTGTCTCCAGGTGCTGTAATTTTATCAAATCAATACAAGAGACATTTAAATTGAATTGAGCGTCCGTGTCATTGATTCCGCCTTTGATTCAGATAAACAACTCTTCTGATCGACTCATTCAGGTCATACAACGATCCTACAAGTGGTATCAGAGCAGAGGAGGAAGAGTTTAGCTTGAATTCATCAGATATCTGACTTCTACACCTTCTTTTTCAAATTGAACAAGTTTTCACGGTCAAAATGAATTGAATTTCACACATTACATGCGAAACAGTGTTTTAACAAAGCCTTGAGAGAATCAGACCTAGATTCAGTGTAAAAGTGACAAAAATGGATCAAAATTGTAATTTCGTTTGAACGAGCATCGTAATTTCGTTTGAAATATCAGTGTTAATTTCGCTTCAAATCATAATTCCGTTTGAAATTAGCGAGTTATTCCGCTTGAAACAGTAATTTCGCTTGAAAGTACACCTGATTCCGCTTCAAAGTGTAATCCCGTTTGAAGATTTCGCTTGAAATAAGTGATTCCGTTTGAAAGTACTAATTTCGTTTGAAGTTGTCATCAAAGGGATTCCGTTTGAAGTCCTGATTTCATTTGAAGTGACATCCAAGTGATTTCGTTTGAAATCATTATTCCGCTTGAGATTCTTATTTCGTTTGAAAGTGGATTTTTCGCACCAAGATCATTTCACGTCAACCGAGGGTCAGTTTATTTCAAGTTGTTTGAGATTGTTTGAACTGATTGTGTTTGTTTGATTGTTTTGCCTCCAGGAAATTCAAGAATTTCAAATCATGGCTGAAGAATTCTACAACATGTTCTACAACGTGTTCACATCCGAATCGTCCAAAACATCAACTGTCACACCAAAGTCAATTACAAAAGTGGTCAATGAAAACATCAATCACGACAACTTTTATGGAACTCATTCCAAACCACCCAAGCTAGATAATATTGAGGATTATACTTGGTGGAAAGAACGGTTTCTCAACTGGGCAAAAGCATATGCACACGAGAGCTGGTTTTGTCTAGAGTTTGGATATGAGAGACCAAAAGATGACAAAGGAGAGGAAATTCCTATGAAGAAATTAGGCCTTGAGGACAAAAGGAATTCTCATCTGAACAGAGAATGATTGCTTTGATCCAGTCGGCAATTAGAAATGACATTTTTGCATTGCTTAACCATGATGGGTCATCGAAATCTATTTGGGAAGCTTTACGAGTTAAAGCTGAGGGGGGTAAACAGATTAAAAAGAACAAAATTGCTTTGTTAAAGAAAGAATTCGATCTGTTTGATAGCATTAAAGGAGAGTCTGTGAGGCAAATGATAAAAAGATTTTGTCACCTAAAAATTGAACTCGAAAGGTTTGAAATTGTGAAAACAAGAGAGGAAATTATTGATAAAGTCATAGAAGCGTTACCACGAGCTGATCAGTGGCAAACGTTTGTTTTCATTTTGAAAAATGATGCTTTGTATGATACAATTTCTCTTGATGTCTTTATAGAAAAGATAGAAAGTCATGAGCTTGAATTGCAACAGAATGTTGGTTTGTATTACAAAGGTAATTTACCTTCGGTGAAAGCTGACAGTTCACCAAAGACAGCATTTAGTGGTGAAAGAACAAAGGAGCCACAGACAAGCTCATCAAGCTACAATCCGGGCTATCATTCATCTGCTTCAAAAGCTAGTTCTGAAGAAACAGAGGAAATACTGTGCAACATTGCTCTCAAATTGAAAAATTCTCCGACAATGAGCATCAATGCAGCTAAACAGCAAATGAGCTTCCTTGCGTCTGTTCTGGAATCATATGAAGGTCTAGTTGCAGGCAAAATTGGAAATTCCGAATTGACCAAAGAAGACTATGACCAGATTGATCCGGAAGAGATGGAACTCATTGACATTCGTTGGTGTTTGGCAAGTTGCATCCGCAGAGCTCAGAGATATATGGAGATTACTAGGAAACAATCATTAGGCGGTGCATCAACAAAGCTTAGATTTGATAAGTCCAAAGTGACCTGCTTCAAATGTAAGCAAAAAGGTCATTTCAAGAGGGAATGCAACAATACTGCGGTTGGTGGAAATGAACGTCCATTCAATGATGATTATTATCGAAAGGCAATCTACCACCGAAGCAAAGAAGAACCGAAAATGATCGAAGATAAATCCAGAGAGAAATCTGTAGCTTGTGCTGTATTTCATCATGATGAAGGATATGATTGGAGTCAAATTTGTCCAGAAGAAGATCGTGTTGATATTCGAAAAACAGCTCATGGCAAATCTATATCGAAGAACAACCATTATGTTTTTGTTGCAGAAATAAAAGAGGAAAACAAAGAAGAAAATGTTGTTGCTGAGGTCAAAGAGAAAACCAGAGAAGAGATTCCGAGTGAGAAAACTTACAGAGAAAGAAACATTGCTTGGAACAGAATGAATATGATGCAAGAAGAATATGAAAGTGCAGTGATCAACAAAAGATGGGATAAGAAGCGAGAGTGCTACGTCAACAGGAATGGTGAACCTGTTGTTCCCAAGGAAGACATAATCTTTGATGACGTTCTTCTAGAAATTCCTCTGTCCGCCGTATACTATACTAATGTTGTAAAAGATGACAGATATGTGAAGAAGTTTGAAAGACGTTTAAGAGATGTTATGATTTCAAGCTTGAGGAAGAGGGATGAAGAGAAAATGAAGAAGAATGTTGAGAGTATGGTTGAAGAGTTAAAGAATGTAGCTGAGGAAGTAAAAGTTGAAGTTGTTAAAGAAGAAGTTGTGAAGATTGTTGAAGAAGTGAAAGAAGAAGTTGTGGTGAATGTAGAAGTTGTGAAAGAAGCTGTTACTGAAGAACAGCAGGTTGAAGAAAATGAGAAGAAAGTTGAAAATTTGAATGAAGAAAAGTTTAAGATTTTGGAGATTGCTAGTGATGCTGGTGATAAGGTTGATATTGAAGGAAAGTAGAAAGATGCTGATTGGAAGCGGACAAATGTTGCTGCAAACACCGAAGTGCCAATCACTGAGGTAATTTCTGACTCTGAAAACTTGAAAACTGTTGAGCAGTGCAAGAAATGCATAGAACCATGCAGTGTTTGTACTGAAAAAGATGAGCAATTCAAAATAAGAGATCTTGAATTTAATAAAATTGAAGAAGTTTTCAAAAATAAATATAAAGAAATGTTAGAAAACGAAAAAGTTTTAAAAGATAATGATGAAAAACTTTTGGAAAAATGTAAAAAGTTAGAAAAAGAAAATGAAGATTTGAAAGAAGATGTTTTTAAAAAGACAGAAGAATGTGACCAAAAAGAAATTGTTTGTCAAGAAATGAAGAAAGAATATGATTCAATAAAATTGGCATATCACATTTCAAAAAAGTCATATGCAAAAGTGAAAGATGAAATGAAATTTGCTCAACCTAGAATGAATTATTATTCTGAAACAACTAAAGAGCTTAAGCGAATGTATAAAATAAAACAAGGTGTTGTTAATTCCTATATTGAGGATGTTGCTAAGCTAAAGCGTCAAATTGCTGATTTAGAACAGGATAACAACAAGTTAAAAAGTTATCACGTGTCGTCATATGTGCTTGAAAGAATTTTCAACATAAAACCGGATGGAAAAGATTCTGAGCAAAACAAGAAAGGTATTGGCTCAGAGTTTCATCAAGTTCCACCACCGGAAAAGTTTGCATTTTATGATGATTAAAAGGTCGAAAAAGCTTTCAACATGGTAGATCAATTGCCAGATAACATTGACGTAACCTATTCCAAATCTGATGATTTTAGTGATTCAGAGGTGGTTGGTAAGGTCGTTGAAAGTGTGTTGAAAGAAGAGTCGGTTGAAACAGGTAAATCTGAATCACAGGATGAAAATGAAGGTAATTTTCATGATGGATATCTGAAAAACACAAAGTCTGAGAAAAATTTGAATGATGATTCAAAAGGATTGGTTTATACCATGATTGGATCGGACAAATTATTTTTAGATGTTGTATTCCCGATTCAGAATGTGATTTCAGAAAAGGTTGATAAAGTTTTCAAAATGGTTGAGATTGAGAAATCTGAAATTCCAAAGTTTGCTGGAAAAGGTCATAAAACTTTTTATAACAAACCGGGTTACAAAAAGAAAAACATGAAGGCTGGTTTGGGTTATAAAAAGAAACAAAGTCGAAATAAAAATGAAACATCAAATTATCAGACAAAGATGAATTTTGTTCATGGAACAAGTTCCGAAGAAGAGAAAGAACTTCAATTTAGGCGTCAGTCTAATGAAGAATTCTATGCTCAAAAGAAAAAGCAACAACCACAGGTCAAAGATGTGTCCAAGAGAACATGTTTTAAGTGTGATCAAATTGGACATCTTGCACAAAAGTGTCCAAATCTGAAACTTGTGGATGTTCACAAAAAGAATTTTGATAATGTTGAGAAACAAAAATCTGAGAATGTGAAACAAAGGTTAACCAAATTTGATTCAAAACAAACTTGGAGGTACAACACAAACAAGTTTGTTTCGAACCAAACTTGGAAATCAAACCTCAATAGGTTTGATTCTAGACAGACCTAGAATTCTCACACACCCAGATTAAGAACAACACAAAGTTGCAAAACAATTGTCGATGCAACGAAACCAAATGAGTTTTGGAAACCAAAAGTTGTTGTTCAAAATGAAAATGTTCAAAAAGAGTCACAGTTTTACAAAAGAGGTACTCCAAAAGGTCAAACATGGTCTGTTAAGAAACAAATGACTTCGGTAAAAGAAGAAAAAGTTGAAGTTAAACTTGAAAAAGTTTTTGATGACAAAGATTTTCCGAAATTGCATGATACATATTGTGTTGAAATGCCTAAGGTTCAACAAACCTGGGCTAAATTGTTCAAGTAATCAAGTAGTCTGAATGTGCAGGTGCTCAAGAAATCTGAAAATTGTGAAATTAGAATTCGGAGCAGCTTGGCACAACGAGAAGAGGAGGCTGCTGGACCCTGTGTTGGTTGAAACAGGGAGTTTGTTTGTTTTCTGTATATAGATAAACAATATTTCAAAAACCCTAACAATTGAAAAATTTAAAAACCAAAAATATGTTTTTATTTTGTCAAAATTTGAAAAATCAAAAATATGTTTGTTTTTAAATTTGTCATATATTCAAAATTCAAAAATATGTTACTTGAATATGCCGAAACCCTCACGGCGGAACAAACATGATTAATTTCACAAGATTGAAAAACGGTTTTCAAGCTGTAAAATATAAATGTGTTGTAAATCATGGGGGTACGTTAGACTTTCTGCAAAACAGAGCACTTTAAGCAGAAAATGGATGGTGAGACAAAACTATCAGTTTTGGTTGTCAAATTTTCTTTAGAATGGTTTTGCATTTTAGGGGGAGTATTGTTGTTAGAAAATACAAAAATATTTGAAAATTTGAAAAAGGCAAAAACATGATAAAATTCAAAAATGAGTTTTTGTGTAAAAAGAGGAAATGATAGTACATCAGTAGACAGTTACAGTATACTAAAGAAATGTAATGATTATATAGCATTAAACAGTCTCAGTGATGATAGCCGATAGGTTTTTATACATTTAGTAAACTTTTTCGGGATATAAACCTAAATTCAAACTTACTTATTTCGTGGGGAACACTACTTGGATATATAGGTAACCCCTGAAATCTTGTTTGAAGGACCCCTCTTTTTGAGATACTAGGTCTTTATGCTTAGTGATATCTGGGGTATTATCCCGGGACTTTTGATTTTGCAGAAGCAATGGCCTAGTCCCCGTATAATACTTTCTGCATGTTTGAAATATACCAAACGCCCTCAGTACAAAAAATGATGAAACATTGAAAAATGCTAATCATGTGCTGTTGAAGAAAAGATCCTCTAAAGGGGACACACCAAAAGTCGAAGCCGTCATCTCTTTGCTGAACGGAAGTTCTGACCTGAGCTCTCACGGTCCTTCGCAATTTAACCCCTTACAGATATCATCTAGGTATATTCACCTGTAAGACTGAATATTGGGATCTGGATACAGGAGTATATTCAAGAGGTAGGACACATGAATGAGTTTAAGTCTTTAATTCACCTAATTCGTATCCTGAATCAGTTGAAATTTGTGTGAAAATTTAAGTGGATCAGTATATTGACAATCTAAGTGAATTGTTTAATTCTTAATGTGTAACTAAGCTCAACGGTACTTGTGACTTGTCAAAAACTGATATGATCCTCTGACACAAACTCAAACAAAAATATTGCTTGTATATATGTTTGTAAATATTTCTTTATTGCTTTATATTTCAGAAAATACAAAAAGATTTTGATTCTGATTTATTTTCGACAACCGATGTCTGAGTGCTGAGTTTCAAAATCTAAGTATGCTGATTGTGTTTCTGAAAATAAAATAAGTTCATTAATTTGAAACTTGAAAGTTTTTAACAAATATCAAAAACAGTTTGTGATATCTCCAAGGTCATTAATTTGGACTTGGATGATTAACTGTGAGGGATTTGGATGCTTATATTGTTAAAGAGCCAGTTTCCGATCCTGTTCGCTGAAACTGCCAAATCAATGAGATTTGTTAAAAAGGAGTGGTTTAGAAAGGTTGGTAGAGCCAGGTTTTCAATCCTGGAAATTCAAAATGTTGTTACTTATAAACGTATGAGTGTTGCAGATACTGTACCAGACTATGATCCCGACAGCAGAGTCTAAGGGGGAGTCTGAAGTCGAGCTCAAAGCAAGGGGGAGCTTGTAACCTGAAAGAAAGGTGTTGATCCCTAAAGCACGGAAGCTTGAAGAAAGGGGGAGCCTGAAGAAGCTGTTAATGTTAGAGCCAGAGACAAATCTTAGTACAATATTCAAAGATAGAAGCTGATCAAAGAAGATAAAGATTGATAGATGCTTACAGTGTTAGACAATTTGGTTAGAGCATGAAGACTGATCAAGACTGAAGATGTGTCATGATAAAGACTCGACACTGAAGACTTCGTCAACATCCAAGGGGAAGTCTGTTAGTGCACTATGTCTATTGACTTCGTCTTGTATCGAGTCATGTAATAGGATAGGATAACCAGTGCTCGAGTTGCTAGAAACTGTTTTTAGTGAGTTTTCTAGTAATTTCGCTTGAACGTGGCTTTGTCCATTTCAAACGGAATTAGCTCAAGTATAAATAGGAGTGCTGCCGTGTCATTTGAAACGAAATTAGGTTGTGTGATTCGGTAACGAAGTGCTGTCGAATTGTCTCCAGGTGCTGTAATTCTATCAAATCAATACAAGAGACATTTAAATTGAATTGAGCGTCCGTGTCATTGATTCCGCCTTTGATTCGGATAAACAACTCTTCTGATCGACTCATTCAGGTCGTACAACGATCCTACAGTGTCGACCGTTAGTGTCTTTTAGAAGATCTTTGGTGCTAGCGCACCTTGATTGGAGCCACGTGTCCTAGTTGTCAGCCTTGTTGTCCCTCTGCCATCAGCAGGTAAGTGGAGATCATGGGGCAAGTGTCGTCGCCCCCTGATTGGTGCCACATAGGCGTCCTTGTGTACTTTCTGTCTCCTGCACGTCAGACGATCGTGGAGCACGATTGAGCACAGCCTGGAGGACGCTGATTGGCTTGCCCTTCTGCCACTTGTACCTTTAGTACCTTCTGAAGTGGCCTTGCTCTTTGACTCCTGCGCGACCCTTGCTGAGCACGTTAGTAGCCCGCGTGAGGTTGCAGGAGGTGAAGGTCCTTATTCAGAATGCCAAGTATAGAAACTGCCGTTATCTCTTGGTTTGACCTCGCGCGGGATCATGCTCTGCTTGATCATCCCGCGCAGGGTCTAAAGATTGATCACCGAAGTGATTAAGGAGTATGGTCCAAAGCGCGACCAGAATGGTCTGCGCGGCATTTTTGGGACCATACCCCTTCAGAGGAAGATCCCCTTTTAAAATTGCACAGACCCGTTCAGTTAAATCTACTCTTTTTGGTACTTTTTGTTATCTCTTTTGGGTACACAATTGTCACGACCCCAGCCCCCGGTTTGACCCGGTTTAGGAGCCGCGGGACAGAAAATCCCGTGGTATTTATTTAATTAAGTTTACAGCGGAAGATTTTAGCAGGATCTTTTAAAAGCTGAAATTTTTCCTGATTATTTTATTTCATAAATTGGGATAAAACCCACGATAATTTACAATAAGATGATTTCACTAGGAAATCTTTATTTTACAAAACATGTTTCTTTATTTATATTGAGCCACTTCCTTAAGCTTGTAGTGCTTCACAACACTTTTCCTGGATCACAACAGATCACCTGAAACATGTTTGAAAAAGGTTTTGTCAGCGGGAAATACTGGTGAATCATTCTTTTTACTAAAACGACATGTTGTTATAATTTACAGTATTAAGAGCGATCAGTATTAAGAGCGATTACAATGTTTCTATATATGAACCAACAACCCACGGTATTTGTCACTCGACCATCCATTGGTAACCTCATTGTCCAATGGTGTCTGTGACTATGGTCATATCACCCCTTGGCTACCCCGTTGTCCAATGGTGACGGTTATCAAGTAATGTATACAAAACCCCACATACCGGCTGTAACTTGGAGATTACAAAGACTTAATCCCTGTAATTATAACTTTGAAAATATTTAAGAATTTATAAAGCACTTTGATAAAAATAGAATGACTCACATTGCAGATTTAATACGGGCAGAGTCTAGTCTACTGATTAGCCTTGTAACCTAATTAAAATATCAATGCACACAAACTAGGTCAGTAACTAATACAACATTTACGATAACTCACGAGATTGAAACCCTCACAACGAATGACAAAGTGCGATACTTAAACATCCATCGAATTCACGACGAATGACAAAGCATAATCCTAATTTGGGCAGCACTTAAACATCCATTGGATTGATTTCTATCGATCAGACATTAAATCGTATCAGCGATCGAGTTATTACCCTGTATTGCGGCAGCGATTCGTGATTCGTGTGTGTTTTTGTAGTAAAAAAACTATAACTCAGTGTATATAACGAATTTTTACGTCGTTCCAACTCCAGAATGCAAGTCCCAAACCCCACTATTTATACTTGAAATTTGACCCCCTCGCGTGACGCGAGGGGTACCACCTTGGGTGTCGCGTGGCGCGAGGGGTCACTACTCTATTATAGAGTAGCCCCGTGTGTTTGTAGCCTTGCTGAGTCAGTGGATTGTTAAAATTCGTTTTTGACAGCAATTTAAGTGGATAATCGTAACTAGGGAATACCCCCCTGAGTTTTAGGGGCCCTGATCCTGATTCTGATTGTTCTGAAAATTTTAAGGTTTATACAGAATCACTTGGGGGTTTCAATTAGGGTTTCCTATTGGACAAAATGTAATAATAATTAGGACTTTTAATGAGAGTTGTTACATCCTCCCCACCTTAATAAAAATCTCATCCTCGAGATTTATTGGAACAAGTGAGGATACTTTCGCTTCATTTCCGATTCTAACTCCCAAGTATATTCAGATCCTCTCTTCGAATCCCACTTGACTTTGACCAGCACTAGCCGCTTGTGCTTGAGAAACTTAATCTTTCTATCTTCTATTTGTAATGGTTTTTCAACAAACTTTAGCTTTTCATTTACCTCTATATCTTGAAGAGGTACTACCAGGGACTCGTCAGATAGACATTTCTTAAGATTGGATACATGAAATACATCATGTACTCCTGCTAACTCTTCTGGTAATTGTAAACGATAAGCAACTGGTCCTATACGTTGGATCACTGAAAATGGTCCTACGTATCGTGGACTTAGCTTTCCTTTCTTACCGAATCGAACTACTCCTTTCCAAGGAGAAACTTTTAAGAGTACTTTGTCTCCCACTTGGAATTCCAATGGCTTCCGTCTATTGTCGGCATAACTCTTCTGGCGACCGCGAGCCATCTTTAGTCTTTCTTTGATTTGAGTGATCTTGTCGGTAGTTTCTTGTACTATTTCAGGACCTGATAATTGACTTTCTCCTATTTCTGCCCAACAAACTGGAGTTCTACATTTACGTCCATATAGTGCTTCGAATGGGGCAGCTTCTATACTTGAGTAATAGCTATTGTTATAGGAGAATTCAATTAAAGGTAAGTGGTCGTCCCAATTTCCACCAAAATCAATTACACATGCTCGGAGCATGTCTTCTAGGGTTTGGATTGTCCTTTCACTTTGCCCGTCTGTTTGTGGATGATACGCAGTACTCAAATTTAGTCGAGTTCCCATGGCTTTCTGAAAACTTGTCCAGAAGTGGGAAGTGAAACGACTATCTCTATCCGATACAATGGAGAGTGGAACTCCATGTAAGGATACAACTTCGTCTACATACAACTTGGCTAACCTTTCCATGCTAAAGGTTTCCTTCATGGGTAAAAAAAAATGAGCTGATTTGGTTAATCGATCCACAATTACCCAAATCGCATCATTACCTTTTCTGGTTTTGGGTAACTTAGTAACAAAGTCCATTGTTATAAGTTCCCATTTCCATACAGGCATTTCTAGTTGTTGAAGTAACCCTGAAGGTTTCTGGTGTTCTGCCTTAACTTGTGAACAAATAAGACATTTAGAAACATATCTAGCTATGTCCCTTTTCATTCCTATCCACCAGAAATTATTTCTTAAATCTTGGTACATTTTATTGTTTCCTGGATGCATAGTATACCTAAATTTATGAGCTTCTTCTAAAATCTTATCTCTTAAATCTCCTTGCTTAGGTACCCAAATTCTTTTCTTATGGAATCTCCAAATTCCATCACTTCCTTGCTCTAATTCTTTTATTCTTCCTTTCATTCCTTCAGCATCGTCCTTGATTGCTGTTTCTTGAATGCTTTTTAGTTGTTCCATTAAATCTAATTGTAGATTTAATCTAAGAGCACGAACCCGTCGTTGTTTCTCATGATATTTACGACTTAAGGCATCTGCAACTACATTGGCCTTTCCTTCGTGATACTGAATATCACAGTCATAATCACTTAGGATTTCCATCCATCTCCTTTGTCTCATGTTTAACTCTTTTTGCCCAAATATGTACCTTAAACTTTTATGATCTGTATAGACAGTAAACTTACTTCCGTACAGATAATGTCTCCAAATTTTAAGGGCAAAAATTATGGCTCCTAACTCTAAATCATGAGTCGTATAATTTTCCTCGTGCTTTTTCAATTGTCTTGAAGCATATGCAATTACCTTCTTGCGTTGCATTAGCACACATCCTAATCCTAGCTTAGAAGCATCACAATATACTTCAAAATCTTCAGTTCCTTCTAGCAAAGCTAGAATTGGGGCATTGGTTAACTTTTGTTTTAAAATTCTAAACGCCTCTTCTTGCCTAGGTCCCCATTCAAACTTAACCGCTTTACAGGTTAGCTTAGTTAATGGTACTGCTATTTTGGAAAAATCCTTAATAAACCGTCTATAATATCCGGCTAACCCTAGAAAACTTCTAATTTCCATGACTGTTTATGGAACCTTCCATTTGACAATTGCTTCTACCTTAGCAGGATCTACGTGAATACCTTCATGGTTCACCATGTGTCCTAAAAATTGCACTTCTTGTAGCCAAAATTCACACTTTGAGAACTTGGCGTAAAGCTTCTCCCTTCTTAACAAAGTTAAGAGTGCATGCAAGTGCTGACAATGCTCGTCTTGACTTTTGGAATAAATAAGTATATCGTCAATGAAGACAATTACAAATTTATCCAAATACGGTTTACAGATCCTATTCATCATGTCCATGAATGCTGCTGGTGCATTCGTTAATCTGAAGGGCATGACTGTAAACTCGTAATGACCATACCTAGTCCTGAAAGCAGTTTTAGGTATGTCTTCTTCTTGTACCTTCAATTGATGATATCCGGAGCGTAAATCTATCTTAGAAAAATATCTAGCTCCTTGAAGTTGATCAAACAGATCATCAATCCTAGGTAATGGGTATCGATTCTTAATTGTAACCTTGTTTAATTCCCTATAATCAATACACATTCGCATCGAACCGTCCTTCTTCTTTACGAACAACACTGGTGCTCCCCAAGGGGATGAACTAGGTTGTATGAATCCTTTACTTAGTAATTCATCTAATTGCTTTTTCAGTTCTAACATTTCAGTGGGTGCTAACCGATAAGGTGCTTTGGCTATCGGTGTAGTTCCAGGAATTAGATGAATCCTAAATTCTACTTCCCTGTCAGGTGGTAATCCCGGGAGTTCTTCCGGGAATACATCTGGGTATTCTGAGACTACAGGAATCTCCTTAAGTTCTTTATTCTTAGTACTAATGATTACTGAAATCATATACACTATTCCTTGCTTTCGTTCATAACTAGCAATTTCATTACTGAAATGAACTTCATGGGTTTACGTGGCTTATCTCCTGTAATCATAATTACTTCTCCGGTGGGTGCCTGAATCTCTATAGAGTTCTTATCACAAAGGATTCGAGCATGGTTGGCTACTAACCAATCCATTCCTAACACAACATCGAATTCGGCTAATTTCATAGGTAATAGGTTTGCAGAGAATTTATGACCTGAAAGTTCTATATTTCCTTCCCGCAAAACCTTATCTATTTTAACAGAATTCCCATCTGCCGTTTCGACTGTAAAAATCTGCCTAAGGTTGGTTAAAGGTAAATTAAGAGCTTGGCAGAATGAAGTATTGATAAAACTTTGGTTTACACCAGAGTCAAATAATACTTTTGCGAAAACATTGTGAACTAAGAACGTACCAGCTATCACATCTGGAATGAGTTCTGCTTCTTGAGTGGTCAGCTGGAATGCTCTGGCATTCTTTTTAGTAGCTCCGTCGGCCGTCTTGGCTTTGTTGTCTGCTGGTTTGACCAATTTAGGACATTATGTTTTGAAATGTCCTGCTTCTCCACAGTTAAAGCAGATTCTTGTTTTCTTTCTGCAGTCTTCTTCACGATGTCCTACCATTTTGCAAAAGTTGCAGGTTATATTACATCTTCCATAATGTTTCTTTCTGCAATTCCTGTAGAACGGCGGAGTTAAGGATTGCCCTGTTCCTCTTTTCTTGAAGTTGCTATTATTACCCACACGAAATCCTTGGGTAATTTTCTGAGCCAGTTCCTTTTTCCTATTTTCATCTCTTGTGCGTACCAGCTAGTCAGTTAAGGTGTTAGCTAATTCTACCGCATCGTCAATAGTGCGAGGTCTCGCAGCTTTAACAATATTACGGATTTCACTAATCAATCCAAATATAGCGAGAAATGAGAACCGGTTCTGGCGAAGCTAGTGTTGGTACCACTCTAGCATATTCAAAGAATGTCGAAGTATATCCGCGACAGTCTACACCCATCATCCGATGGTTCAAGAACTTATTTGCCATTTGTTCCTTTTCATACTCAGGACAGAATTTTCTTTCTATTAACTGCTTAAATTCCTCCCAACTCATGGCATAGGCCATATTTCTTCCTTTCGCTTGAAGTACTGTATTCCACCATTCTAGCGCCCCTTCTTTGAAAAGATTTGACGCGTACATGACCTTGTCGTCTTCAGCACATTTACTTATTATAATCACTGCCTCGGTTTTCTCTAACCAACGTAGTGCCGCAGTTTCTCCCTCGTTTCCTGCAAACTCAACTGGTTTACAAGCAAGAAATTCTTTGTAAGTGCAACCAGGTGTTGCAGCTTTCCTTTTCTTAGGGAGCGGGGTCTGCCGTGTTTCATTATTGTTATTAGTATGATTACCGCCTCCGTTTATGCTATTACTGAAGTTATCTTCAGAAGTACGTTTGCTAGGAATGATTTGTTGAGGTTCAACTGGATTTCTAGCAGCAGCAAGAATTGCTGGAATAGCATTGGCTATCCCTTGAGTAACGATATTTTCTATATCTTGCTTAGTCATAAATTGCTCTTCCTAGTGATGCTCAGATTGGTTAACCTCGTTAACTGGTTCATTATTAGCGTTTTTCATCTGGTAATTAATATATATAATTTATTAGTACAGAATAAATTATATACAAAACAATCATCCACATTTCACAACAAATATATATATCCAAAATTATCGATTTCTCGATTCCCTTTTTATATATATATTATGCCTCCGTACACACTGTTTATTTTACACAAGTTTTATTGTTTATTTTACATGTTTTATTTTAATTATTATAGTATTATACAATCATAACTTCATAACCACATTATCCCTAATCCGCTGGCATTTCAAAAGCGATGTTCCCTCTCATCGTATTTCCAGGAGATTTGTCCTCCTGTCTCCCGGATCCTATTCCCAGTATCCATCAGCTCCTCGCCAAAATGGCGGAGTTCAGCTAAATTTTCATTACTCATATGTGGATTTGGTATAGGTTCTGGGTCGAACTGAGGGAAAAACGTATAAGGGTTATTAAGTAGATTTTGAAATTGCCAATCGTTAGTCCACCACTCGTCCATTCCTAAAGGTTGAGTATGGATTAAAGGTTCTGGAATGGCCAGTTCCAAATTTATTGGAAGTTGAGTTTCGGCAGAATAAGGGTAAAGGTTGTTATTAATAGGTCTAACGATATCACAGCTCGCCAATATCTGATCCAACTCTGCTTGTAATGGCAACTCCTCGACTTGCCTCGAACTTTCCCCAATTTCCATTTCTACTTGACTAGAACCTTCCCCGATCACAATTCCTTTTCCTTTATCTATGGGATTCTCTATTTTGGGAACTCTCCTAGTTGCTGGTTTCCTCCTGCGTACACGCCTCCATCCTACCAATCTTCTCCTTTTCTTAGGTTTGGCTTTCTCCAAAGGTGGAGCTTGAAATTCCATAGGTTGTTCCACATCAGCAAAGTAACCAGTAAAATCTTTGGAAACTTCTATGCTTACGAGGTAGAGGTTGAGATTCTCTAGGGCTCCAGATAACGCATTCATGCTGTTTAGCATATATGCAAAAATACTAAGTTAAAATTTCACAGATAAACATTCAAGTATTATTGCATACCGTGTGGCTAATTTAATACAAAGGACAACTGAAAATTAAACATACTAGGGTTTATTGTAATTTATTTATTTACTGGGTAAAGTTTCTGACTTGCATATGGTAAGGGTGCTAATACTGGGTCAGGGAATTTAAAGATTTGCATTTACTGCTACAGTTGCTAACATATAGAGATCTGCCCATTTTTTCATCTAACTTGTCTTCCCATGGTGGGTTACTACCGAGTTTCTGAATTTCCTGATTAACTTTCATTTCTTTAGATTGAGATTTCTTTATTTTCGCCTGACTTTTCCTAATAATCAAAATTATTTTATTAGGAGAAAGTGGTTCCTCATAATGAGCTTTACGAACAAATATTCCCTCCTTAGTATCTACTGAGTATCTTGAGGATTTTTATTGGGATGAACTTCCCTTCTCTTTTTGCGAACTATCTAATTTAAGATAGATGTTCGAAAGCTTTTGCTTACCCATACTGTAACTAACAAGTAGTCAGTTAACAAAACACATAATCACAAAATGACAATCAGGAAAATTAAGTATTTCTCAAATACTTAATTAGCTTAACTCAGTGGCTCTGATACCACCTTTTTCTATCACGACCCCAGCCCCCGGTTTGACTCGGTTTAGGAGCCGCGAGACAGAAAATCCCGTGGTATTTATTTAATTAAGTTTACAGCGGAAGATTTTAGCAGGATCTTTTAAAAGCTGAAATTTTTCCTGATTATTTTATTTCATAAATTGGGATAAAACCCACGATAATTTACAATAAGATGATTTCACTAGGAAATCTTTATTTTACAAAACATGTTTCTTTATTTATATTGAGCCACTTCCTTAAGCTTGTAGTGCTTCACGGCACTTTTCCTGGATCACAACAGATCACCTGAAACATGTTTGAAAAAGGTTTTGTCAGCGGAAAATACTGGTGAATCATTCTTTTTACTAAAACGACACGTTGTTATAATTTACAGTATTAAGAGCGATTACAATGTTTCTATATATGAACCAACTACCCACGGTATTTGTCACTCGACCATCCATTGGTAACCTCATTGTCCAATGGTGTCTGTGACTATGGTCATATCACCCCTTGGCTACCCCGTTGTCCAATGGTGACGGTTATCAAGTAATGTATACAAAACCCCACATACCGGCTGTAACTTGGAGATTACAAAGACTTAATCCCTGTAATTATAACTTTGAAAATATTTAAGAATTTATAAAGCACTTTGATAAAAATAGAATGACTCACATTGCATATTTTATACGGGCAGAGTCTAGTCTACTGATTAGCCTTGTAACCTAATTAAAATATCAATGCACACAAACTAGGTCAGTAACTAATACAACATTTACGATAACTCACGAGATTGAAACCCTCACAACGAATGACAAAGTGCGATACTTAAACATCCATCGAATTCACGACGAATGACAAAGCATAATCCTAATTTGGGCAGCACTTAAACATCCATTGGATTGATTTCTATCGATCAGACATTAAATCGTATCAGCGATCGAGTTATTACCCTGTATTGCGGCAGCGATTCGTGATTCGTGTGTGTTTTTGTAGTAAAAAAACTATAACTCAGTGTATATAACGAATTTTTACGTCGTTCCAACTCCAGAATGCAAGTCCCAAACCCCACTATTTATACTTGAAATTTGACCCCCTCGCGTGACGCGAGGGGTACCACCTTGGGCGTCGCGTGTCGCGAGGGGTCACTACTCTATTATAGAGTAGCCCCGTGTGTTTGTGGCCTTGCTGAGTCAATGGATTGTTAAAATTCGTTTTTTACAGCAATTTAAGTGGATAATCGTAACTAGCGAATACCCCCCCCCCCCTGAGTTTTAGGGGCCCTGATCCTGATTCTGATTGTTCTGAAAATTTTAAGGTTTATACAGAATCACTTGGGGGTTTCAATTAGGGTTTCCTATTGGACAAAATGTAATAATAATTAGGACTTTTAATGAGAGTTGTTACAACAATTCTTTTAAAAATTTAGCATATGTAGGTACTTGCTTAGTTGCTTCAAGTAATGGAAGGTTAACCTTAACTTGTTTAAACACCTCCCACATTTCCTCTTTTTGACGACCCCTTTTTGAAATAACATTCTTTTTACCCGGGTCAACTAAGGCCGAAGGAAATGGGATTTGACTTGACCCCACTCCCTTGTCCTTATCATTCAATTATTCATTCAAACCCGGTTTTTCAATTATTTTTTCAAAATTGGGTTTTTTTAACAACATTTGTGGGTGAAGATTCTTCGTTGTCACTTTCTAACCCCGTAATATCCTCCACCACCCCATCAACCAAATCCGGTGACATATTGGTTTTGTATTCTTTACCACTTCTCAAAAAACTAACATGATTAATATTAATATTGCGAGAAGAGTTATGGAAAGGATTTACCTTGGTGTCACTTGGCAACTGACCTTTATTTTTCTTCAAATCCGCTACTTTGGTTGCAAGTTAAGCCATTTAAGTAGTTAGTGATTGGAAAGCTTTATCGCGAATTTCATCTTTTTGCAAACGAGCCTCATCCATCTGATTTCTTTTTTGCATATCTTGTTGCATCATTTTAAGCATATCCATAACTTCATTCCCACTCGAACTACCTTGACCCATTGACCCACTTTGTTCATTACCCGGTTGTTGAAATTGTCTTTGATAGCCTTGATTGTTCCTGCCTCGGTAATTACCTTGATTGTTGAATTGTTGGTGAGGAACATAATTTCTTTGACTTCCTTGAGAGTTAGGATTGGCTTGATTCGCCGGATTTCCATAACGGAAATTTGGATGATTTCTCAAGCCAGGATGGTAGGTGTTTGAGTCATATTAAAGTTTCTACCACTTTCCCCTTGACCTTGAATTGCATGCACCTACTCAAATTATTCTTGAACTCCCAAACAATTTTCAGCTGCATGACCCAACTCATTACAATTTGCACACACATCATATACCTGATTTGTAGTTTGAACTCCCCCATCATCCACAACATGCACTTGTGGTCTTGAAATAATCGGCCTCACCCTTCTAGATGATTGGGCCTTCCTCTTTGAAGTAATCAACATTTTTTCTAAAAATGCCCAATTATGTTGCTCAAAATTAGTACCAAAAGTACCGTTAGTGATAGACATCAAATCGCGAGCATCCTCCGAATTCAACCCTTCATGGAAGGCATTTAACAACTCCCAGAGCTCAATACCATGATGAGGGTAATTCTTAATCATCATGTTAAACCTCTCGAATGCCTGATGAAACATTTCTCCCGATTGTTGTTGGAAGCTTTTTAGACTTCGTCTTGCATCATTAGTCTTTTGAGCCGTGAAGAATTCTTCCAAGAACCTTTGTTGCATGTCAGCCAAAGTATAAATCAATGCGGATGGCAAAGTGTGAAACCATCTCTTTGCTTTATCTTCCAAAGAAAATTGAAAAAGGACTAACTTAACATCATCCGAAGAAAATCCTTTACCTCCAATAGTATTGCAAATGGAGTCATACGCTTCCAAATGGAAATATGCTTCTTTCGTGGCCAACCCTTTATAATTCGGCAAACTTTGAAGCGAAATTGTCCTTACCTCAAACGTCCTTCCCTCATGATTTTGAGGAATCACAACCGGAGAAGGGTTATTAGTAATAACCGGTCTAAAATGAGCTTCAACATCCGTCACTACCTCCTGGTTATGCCATCTCAGAACACCCAATGGCACTCTTGGTGGCTGACCCGCTTGTCTTGGAATTTGCCTTTGAGGTGCATACTGTTGCAACGGCGGTTAAGGAATTTTTTGTTGAGGTATTTGCCTTTGAAATTATTGTCTTTGTTGTGGCATTTGCTGATGAACAACTTGTGGTTGTGGTCTACCAAACTCTTGCACAAGTTCTGTTCGTTGCCTTTGTACATAAGCAAATTCATCTTAAGTTCCCATTTCCTCTCCATCACCCCCTAATACATATCCCTCCTCGCCATAACCTGCAAATTCATCCTCATATCCATCATCATATCCATCCCTTCGCACTCCCATAGGCAGTAAGAACTGAGGTTGATGGTATTGCAACCCCGATTGTAGTAGTTGTTGAAAAGCAGGGGTGGTATGGACTATGGATGGGTTATGTTGTAATGGAGGTGGAGGAATTGGTTGAGATGATGATTGACCGAAGTTGGGAAAAAATGAGCAAAAGGTGGCACGGTTCATGAAGGTTGATAGTTAAAAGAATGTTGTGATTGTATGCTCATAGGAATGTTTGTGTTGGTTGGTTTCACTTCACTTGATGATGTAGGAATTGTAGTAGGAATTGGTGGAGGAGTGGTTGGTGTTGTTTGATCCGTAGTGGGAGTTGGTGGATCCTTTGTGTTCTTTGGTGTAGTAGGAGACCCAACGATCTTGTTCTCCCGCAGTAAAACTCGTATCCGTCTAAGTGTCCGTTCAACTTCAGGATTGAAAGCTAATGGTGATAACTTGTGAGAGCCTCTAGTATGCATACACTTGTAAGTACATGCACACTAGCACAACCAACATAAACCCAAAAATAACAAACAAAACTACTAAAGATAACACACGTTGCGCACCACTCCCCAGAAACGGTGCCAAGATTTGACGTGAGGTCGAAGTCTCATTCAAAAATAATCTAAATACACTAAATAGATAGTGGTAAATAGGTATCGAACACAGGGAGTTTGTGGAAAATGTATTGGCTAAGTAGTTTACGAATTACTAAAATTAAAACTAATATGCAGAAAAGTAATATCAAGATTTGGTTGTTTGATTGGTTCGGTTCATAAAACTAAAGTAAATCGCAAATCACTAGCAAGTTTGTAAACAAGTAAAAGAGAGAGTGATCCTCCCGGTTTTAAAGTTTTATGTGACAATTAGTGTTTATGTTCAACTTGAAAGAACCACATGGACATGGCTCATGTGTGTGCAATTGTTTATAATAAAAGGGGACTAAGTACTCGGATTCATACGTCACGGTATAATGGTTAAACAAAAAAGGAACAAAAGTAAAAGTCTTAATACATAGTGTTTGCAATGTTTAACAAGGCGACACATGCCAAAGGCATTAATTAAGACGGGCAGCATTAGAAGATGGAGCGTCGAGCAGGCGGCGAAGTGCTTCCGGGTCTTCACTTCCCGAGGGCGTCCAAGACTTGTTGAACTTCCAGAAGCGGATCGTTGGCCACAATATATAAAGTCTCTCCCATCCGGTTTGGATCTGCAGCGTTCACTGCTAGAAACTTTTCAGTCAATAGTTCCTGGTGATTACACCCCAGATACGCGGCATGCATGCCATCGTGATGCCCAGTCTTATACGCTGCTATAGCCAGATCATCTAATAGGCCGCTAAAATTAGGAGACCTCCAAAGTAACTCAAAACAGGATATCACGCTGTGAGAACCCCACCATTTCTTCTCATCCTTCAGCGTGCCATGCTGGTTTATAAGATCATTTATTTCGGCCAGGGTTTGGTTGGCAGTATTCTCAGTTTCAGTATGACGGGATTTCTCCATGTCAAGGTCACGATGCAGGCAAGTCTTCTGGACAATCAGGTCGTCGCACTTCTAGTGGCTTGCTCATGGCGGGCTTGGGTATCTTCCATCTCTTGTATCAGGACAGTGTGCTGCTCTTGCACATGCAACACAAACTTAGTATCAATACGAAGATCCTGTATCTGGGAAGTCAGAACACAAACCTTTTGTGCTTCGGCCACCGCTTTCCTCTCCAGCTCTTTCAGTATTTTCAGTGAATGGGCTATTATCCGCTCTTTCCCTTGGCAATCACGAGCCCACATCACCCACTCCTCAACAAGGTTGGTAGTTACCCACTTTAGGTCCTCCTCAGCTTTTTGTTTCTCTGCTATCAAGTGGGATTTCCTGACACGGGCGGCAGCCAACAAACTATCCCGCTGGTGAAGCTCATCTATCATTTGCTGACAAGCTTGGCGAGCCTTGTGAAACTCCCAGTTGTGTTGACCCCAGCGACGTTTTATCTTTGCGATTCTCTTAACCCCGGATACCGCATCGGTTAAGGTAACAACTAACAACTGGTTACAATCTTGGCCCCCTACGTACGACACTTCGGCGGGGAGGGGGCGGGGGAGGCATGGTCCACCCAACGATTTACCACAGTGGGATGTAGTAAAGTCGTTCATCTAAGCCATGAGAGCATGAAACACATTATCCTCAGTGATTCGCAGGTCAACCATCAGATTCGGCCAATCTAAACCTCCCCCTTCCTGAGCTACCAAAGAATTGCCTGGGTTTGCAACTGCAGTTGATCCAGTGTTTTGGTTTCTGGCAGATGTAGTTGAAGCAGAACTATGAGTCGGGTGAGTAACAGTCACATTTAAAGTAGAGACAACATTAGGAGTTGGTCTTGACGCTGAGCTGATTGTGACCGTCACATTCGAGTCTGATCTCTCTCTTCTTAGTTGTCTGCATTCACGAGAAAAATGCCCTGGCTCGTGGCAGTTGAAACATCCGAGCTTAGATTTATTCCAACCAAGTTCCTTGTTAGTCACTTCCCAGTTGTTTCTACCAGTTCTCTTGACAAAGTTCTTAGCACGAAATACGGCCATGGCCATTTTCCAGGTGATTTCCATTTCTTTGATATCATCAGGATGGACCTCATGTAACTCATCTACCCCGATGTGATTGGCAATCAGATTCCCAGCAATGAAAGCATGATAACTATTCATAACCCCTGCCATGAATACCATATGTTCTTCAAATTCTTTAGAAATCGTGAAGGGAAGTGAGAAGTTTGACGCAACACCAGACGTAGCATGAGTAGGTGCAGACTGAACTGGGTTCACTTGTTGAACTGGAGTGGCAGGCGTGTAACCCGAATAACCAGGATAATTGGAAATGTTGGCAGGAAACATAATAGAAGCTGAAGTATTAGAGTAGTTGGGAGTGTTAGGAACATTGGGGGAAACATTTGAAAAGCCCCAGCTCCTTGCTGTGAAACCAAAACTGTGTTAGGTGATACTCCAGCATTGTTGTAGCTTGAGGTATGATTGTATAACCTCTGCTTGTCATCCATATCATACGACTTGGGCAAGGAAATCAGTTCAGCAAGGCTCATTCGGGTCAGATCTTTGGTTCTCTGGATAAGTGTAACGTTTGTATCCCAGTTTCTAGGAAGAGCATTCAATAACTTTTTGTTGACAACGGAGTTTTGCAATGGCATATCATGTCTTCTCATCTCACTGACTAGAGAAATGAACCTTTGAATTTGATTTTCAAGGGTTTCTCCTGGAAAGTGATTAAACATATTGAACCTCTGCATCAACATCTCTCTTTTACTTTCTTTCATCTCCTCGTTCCCTTCGTACATTGCCAGAAGAGCATTCCACAGGTCTTGAGCAGAAGTGGATTCCCTGACCCCAACATCAATTTCTGGCGCCAAAGCAGAATGTAGCAGTGCTAGAGCCTTTGTTTCAATATCAACCTTTTCCTATTCCTCTTCACTATATTCTGTAGTAGGCTTTAAAGCAGTAGTTCCTCTTGCCTCATCTACCACGTAAGTGATCACAGTTGGGCCATTGCAAATAGACCTCCATGCCTTTGGATCCTTGATTCTCATGTACTGAATGAACCTGAACTTCTATTCTGAAAATGATCCCCTTAACAGAATCCTGGGGATCCTATTGTTGGTTCCTATGATGTTATCAAGATCCTGGTTTATCGCATCCTTATCGCTTAACTGCATATGGTTAGTAATTTCCATTTCTGAAAAATCAAACTGTAAGTAATAATCGAAAAATAAATTTAGTTCAACACTTAACAATTTTTCAATTCTATTTTAAGTTCAAACAGTACAATTTAACGAATTTAAATTGTACAGTCCAAAGTCCAGAGAGTCCACAGTATGAAGTCGCACAGCCTAATGGTTCACTAAGAAGCCGAACAGTCCAAAAAGTCAAAAGGTTTACTTGTAAACCGCACAGTCCAATGTCCAGTCCACAATTGTAACTATCCGCACACTGAATTTCTAGTCGCACACTTCTTTATGGACCGCACACTGCTTGAATTTTGGGCCGCACACTACGTTATAGGACGGCACACTAAATTGGGCTTCAAACAGAAAATCACTTAACAATCAAATGACCACACACTAATCCTTTGACCGCACACCACTGAGATGGACCGCACACTAATCCTTTGACCGCACACCACTAAGATGGACCACACACTAAAATAAATGGGCCGCACACTTCGTTATTGGGCCCGTACACCAACAAACTGTCCACCAATTAATTAATCCACACACTTACTATCGCATACATGTCAGCACAAATATCCCATCCACTGGAAGTCGCACAATGAATTTAGTTGGTCCCGTACACTTCCAAATCTAATTTTGGAAATAAGATCACTTCGATGTAACAAACTTTCGAGATTACAGGAGATCAAAATCAAATTCTAAATTGATTTCTTTCTACCGATGATCCCGAATAACCTGCAAACACTTTAGAAATCTTCCAAAAACAGATCAAAACCCAAATTTTTAATGAAATCCACAATAATTTTTATGAACGTTCTTTAAACAAAACTCTGGATTTTTAATTTTATGAACGGTTTTAATGCACAAATTTGGGTTTTAAGTGAACCTTGGTCAATTTCCAATGCATAAAAACCAGCTAACACACTAGAAAACAAAAAATCAGTCGAACAAAAAATATATAAAGCAGAATAATAAAACGAGATTCAACCTTTTTCTTTGTTCTTCGAATCAGCAAACAACAATAGTTTTCGTTCTTCAAGTAATACCCGATGAAACCGAGCCTTCGAAAGACTTCTTAGGCTCTGATACCAATTGTAAGTCCAAGAACCTATCAATCAGATAACACAATACACCTAAACAAGTCGTGGAATAACAAGAAAGATGTAGAAGAAGAAGAAGAATTTTATTGATTGAATGTTAAAAGTGCACACGATCTCTATAAGGATCGTCTGGTACACCTATGCTAGTTTACAACACAATCAACAACTCTCTAGAATTCGTTTCTAATGTGCTAACCCTAATAATGAACTAAACATGTCATTATATATGGTCCACCAAGAATTTGGCCCACATGGCCTAACCCAAGCTCAAAACATTTAATTAGCCCACATGGCTTATCCCAATACTATCTAACCCACTAGAAAACTAAGCCCAATAGCTTATAATTGTGTTTGATAAAGATAAGCGTAAACCTACTCAATTATATGGCCTTACAGATTTTGATGGTCAAAATGAATTTTCTGTTAAAGTCATCAGATTAGCTATTGAGCGGGTGGTTCTTTCAGACGGATCTTCCCCTACTCAATGGAATAAGTATGTCCCTAGAAAGGTAAATATCCATGTTTGGAGAGTTTTACAAGACCGCTTACCTACCAAATTGAATCTTAGTAAAAAGGGTTTTGAAATTCACCATATCTCTAACCCTTTTTGCTCAACTTATGTGGGGAATTCTGATCATGTTTTTGGGTCTTGCAACTTCTCATCTAAGATTTGAGATGTTATTTTTCAGGTGGATTGATGTTGTTTTTCCGATTAGTAAGAGCCCGACTTCAATGATTCAATGGATGGATTCTTATGTGTTGTCGAAGTATAAGAAAACGTTATTAAGGTGATTATGTTTGTGTCTTGGTGGATCATTTGGCGAGCAAAATATAAAGAGATCTTTTATAGGAAAAGAAAGACTACAAGTACTTTTTGTTTCTTTTTGAAGATGATGTTTTGTTTCCGTTTTTTGTTGTTTTGTAGTAGTGTGAAAGCCTATAAGATGGGTTGGACTTCTTGGGTTAAACATCCAATGCTTTTCATGTAATTTTCTTCCCCTAGATAGCGGTTTGTTAACCAGGTAGTTCTATATATTTACTTTTTTTCCAAATATATTTAGTAAAATATAATGATCATAATCGAAGTTATATAAAGACACCGATGATCGTTATTACTAGGTTAACAATTTTCTCTATCACTATTAGTTAAATAAAAGGTATAGTGATTCCTAATCCACTCTATAGCTATTGTTGGGACAAAAATGACGTTTATGATAAACATAATCTTCATCTTTTTATGCATGTCATGAATGCCAACAGCTATCACATTCCTCCATCAATGTTTTTATAACAACCCTCCTAAAATTATTAGAACACCCTTATACATCCTAAAATACACCCTGTATACAAAATGTGGGCCCTAAGTACTTTAATTTTATAAAAATTAAATAAAAACAAAATTTAATAGTTCCTGGCGGGGCGCGACAGAGCCTTTGAAGGTTGTCGCGGGGCACGAGCGCTTAGCCACCAGGCCCAGCCCGGTGCTACCACGTGTCGAGATCGTGGCAAGTCTAGCAAGTCAACTCAGCAAACGTAAGCCCTACACCCCTAGCTCGCGGGCCGCGAAGGCCCTGCCTTCTGTTGTCGCGGGACGCAAGAAAAGGGCCGAACAGCCCTATAAATAGAGGTGAATGACCTCAGTTCAGAAATCGTTCAGAATATCAATTTCTCTCTCAATTTCTACATAGCAATTATAATACTCGGGAGCAATACCCCCTAATTAGCGAAGCTCTGCCTCGTTGTAAGTATTATAACCCCAGTTACGTATTAGATACGCTGCCCGATTGATCTAGTGCTCCGTAACGGCTGTCGAGGCTCTGCCCGACATAGTCGTTGGAGTTCTGTCTCGGGGAGGGTATAACTAATGTAAATATTGGGTTATTATACTAATGCGTGTGCATTGTTTAATTTATTAGATTATAACAAGGAAATCACAGGGAAAAACCTAAAATAGGAATGTGAGTAATCCTTTCTTTTTGAAAACTGTTTTACAAAACCTCAATTATTTTACATGATAATTAACAGTGATTGAGTATTTGTAATTCTACAGTTATCGTCGGTATGTTGGGGTTTTGTATACAAAATTTGTTACTACACTGTGAGTAGTAACATGACCACAAGTCGGGTTGACAGTACCGTGGGTGGTAATTAAGGTAGAAAAATAAACAAATGTAATTGCGTGATCGCCCTCAATGTTGTAAAATGATAAAACCTGTTTTGATTAAATTGGGATTCACTCACCAGTATTTCCCACTGACAAATGTTTTTAAACGCGTTTCAGGTAACAAAATGTGAAAGCCAAAATAGAAGCCAGCTGGAGAGCACTGAAGGCTTGGAAAAAGTGGCTATAAAAGTTACCTAAATAAAGAAGATGTTTTAATTAAATAAATTAGGGTTTGTCCCTATAAACATGTTTGTAATGGAAACTTGGGAAGTTCCCATGTATTTACTATTATAAAAATGTGGTATTTTACTCTGATAAAATATTTCCTAACTACGGTCTTGATGTAAATTCCGCTGCCAAACTGATAAACACCGATACCACTGATACTTGTTCGCGGCCGCCCGTTCCCAAATAACTAGGGGGCGGGGTTGCGACAGAGAGTGGTATCGTAGCTACAACCGCTGATTTCAGCCACAAAAGTGTTCTACTGACATTGAAATTGTCAATTCTGTTAGGAAATAATTAATGAGACTATGTGCATACGTGTATATTATCATTTTGTGTTATTTGACAATTTGTTAGTTTACAGTATGAGTGATCAAGGTCCGTCAGACGCTTATCGTCAACTGTCTAGTTATCCTAAGGATGAAGGAACTTCTTCCCAGCCTACCCCCTCGGGGTATTCAGCTGACACAGAAGAGGGGATTTTCATATTCAAAGCACAACCCGAAGAGCCATTCCCTACCAAAAAGAGAGGATGGTTCAGTCGGGGAGCTCACGAGCGTAAGAAAAGAATGAGAAAGTTACAGCAACAGCGAGCTTTAGCAGCTGCAAATAGGGAGATGAACGCCCAAACTCAAGATATACTCAATAGGAGACTAGCCAACTTTCACATCTTAGCTACCACTGCTGCAGACACAAACTTAGAACAAATCATTGCACCACAGCCACTACCCTTGTTTCCAACACAATCCATGGAAATAGAACTGAACCCAGGAAACCAGATTCCCTTACCTGCCTTCGACCCAACCGAAATCCCTAGAGTTTCAGCACCCCATCCTCCAAATTATGACCCATGGTTTGACGACCATAGGGATTATCAAGAACTCTACCCACTAGAGGAGCCTATACAAAACCCTGTAGCACCTTACCCTAACCTTGACCCTCTAGATCCCTATTGGGATAATGACCAGTATATTCGGGAGATCCTAGAGAACCCATATCCACGTGTGGAACCGATGCCCCAGTACCCTGACTCAATACAAGCACCCGCACCACCCATGAATGCCGAGAACATACAGGAACTCCGTACTTTTGGTGAGGAGTTGTTAGATGAAAGTGAAAGGATAAGACAAATAGGGGAGAGGCTCGTTTGGAAGTATGACGAGCGTAATATGCAATATTGGATGGATCGCCACTAGTAGTAGTAGTAGTAATAATAATAATAATAATAATAATAAAATATATGTGTGTGTAGGTTAATATATATATATATATATATATATCCACTAAAATAGATAATCTAATAGCTACTGATGCATACTAGTATTGTATTTTAAATTCCAGTTGCGGTTTGTAATAGATATAGATATCTATAAAATATAGTAAATGTCGCAATGCACGAAGATTTTGATCAATATGTTTGTTGTGTGATTGGTTGCATTAAATATTGTTTTATGATATTAATACCTGATAATTGTTTGTAAATCCAGATGAACAACGAAGCAAATCAGGAAAACCAGAATAATGATAATCAAATAAATAACAGTGCCATTCGACACATAGTAACCCAAGGAATTAGAGATGTTATGCCATATATCATCCAAAATGTTAAGGAAGCGGAAAATAATAACAGTAATAGTGGAAGTAAGCGACCACCTACTGAACCTAGTCACAGCGTTAACAATGGACCATTACTTCAATTGCCAATTCCAAAAAGAAGAAGAACCATGCCTTATGGTTATTCTTACAAAGAATTCTGGTCCTGCAAACCGATAAAATTCTCAGGCAATGAAGGAGACATTGCAGCTCTACGCTGGATAGAAAAGACTGAGGCAGTCTTAAAAATAAGCAAGTGTGCTGAGGAAGACAAAATCATGTTTGCCTCCAATCTTTTTTAAGAATGCCGTGCTAGAATGGTGGAACACTATTCTTCAGTCTAGAGGAAGTGACAGAGTCTATAATATGGATTGGACTGAGTTTAAGAATAGGGTTGAAAGGAAATTATGTCCTCCCAATGAAAAAGAACAGATAGCTAATAAATTCTTAAACCTTACAATGACTGGAATAGACTGTAAGGGTTACACTACTGTATTCTTCGAATATGCTAGAATAGTACCAACCCTAGCTTCACCTGAACCAGTATTAATCACTCGTTACATCTGGGGATTGATCAGTGAGATTAGACATGTAGTCAAGGCAGCTAGACCACCAACCATAGAAGAAGCTGTAGAACTAGCAAATACCTTGACCGATGAACTAGTACGTACACAAGAAGAAAACCAGAGGAAGAACCTAGTCCAGAAACTTACCCAGGAATTTCGCTATGGTAATTCCAACCGTGGGAAGAATGTAGGTTCTACTTCTGCACCTTATTGTAAGGCCTGCAAGAAGAAGCATTCAGGAAGATGCTCTACATACTGCAACTTCTGCAAGATGCCAGGACATAAAGAAGAAAATTGTAGGGAGAAACCTAGTAATGGAGTGTGCTTCAACTGTGGAGAAAAAGGGCATATCAAACCGAATTGTCCGAAACTAGCTCTAGCCATGAACAACAAGACTACTAAGATTTCTAGGGCATTTGTTCTAACAGCCGAAGAAGCAAAGATGATTTCGGACGTGATTGCCGGTACGTTTTTAGTTAATGATGTTTTTTCTAAAGTATTATTTGACTCTGGTGCGAACCAAAGTTTTATTAATACTTCATTTTGCAAACTTCTCAATCAACCATTAACTAAACTTCAATAAGAATGTCTAGTAGAGACAGCAAATGGAGAATCCATTAAGATTACTGAAGTCTTGCAGGGAGCAAGAATAGAAATTTCAAAACATAATTTTATTGCAAATCTTTACCCAATGAATTTGGCTGGATTTGATATTGTATTAGGAATGGATTGGTTAGTAGCAAATAAAGCCAGTATTCTATGTGATCAAAAGTCAATCCAAGTAAATTCACCAAAGGGTGAAAAGATCACAATTAAAGGAAATAAGCCATCTCGATCCATGAAATTCATCTCTGTAATGAAAACAGCGAGTTGTGCAAGAAAAGGGTCACTAGTGTATATGATTTCCATAATCATTAACACTAAAGGAAAAGAATTGAAAGATATCCCCGTAGTATCTCAATTCTCAGATGTCTTTCCAGAAGAATTACCAGGACTACCGCCAGACAGGGAAGTTGAATTCAGAATCTATCTGCTACCAGGGACAACACCAATTGCAAAAGCACCTTAACGTTTGGCACCAGCAGAGATACAAGAATTAAAGAAACAACTGGACGAACTTTTGGAGAAATGATTTATACAACCAAGCTCATCACCATGGGGAGCACCGATCTTGTTTGTCAAAAAGAAAGAAAGACAGGTCAATGCGTATGTGCAATGATTACCGAGAATTGAACAAGGTCACGATTAAAAATCGGTACCCATTGCCGAGAATCGATGATCTGTTTGATCAATTGCAAGGAGCTCGATTCTTTTCTAAGATCGACTTAAGCTCAGGATATCATCAATTAAAGGTACAGGAAGAGGACATTCCTAAAACTGCCTTCAGAACAAGGTATGGCCATTATGAATTTACCGTCATGCCATTTGGTTTAACCAATGCCCCAGCTGCATTTATGGACATGATGAACAGAATATGTAAGCCATATCTGGATAGATTCATCATTATCTTTATAGATAATATTCTTATTTACTCTAAGAGTAAAAAGGAACATGCAGCGCATCTGCATGCACTCCTAAATTTGCTAAGAAAAGAAAAGCTTTAGGCTAAATTTTCAAAATGTGAATTTTGGTTAGAAGAAGTGCAATTTCTTGGACATTTAGTTAATCATGAAGGAATTCATTTGGAGATTCCATAAGAAAAGGATCTGGATACCTATTCAAGGAAACCTACGAGACCAAATTTTAGAAGAAGCCCATATCTAAGTATACGATGCATTCTAGAAGTGACAAGGTGTATCAAGACTTAAGAAATAATTTCTAGTGGATAGGAATGAAAAAGGATATAGCAAATTATGTTGCTAAATGTTTAACATGTTCCCAAGTTAAAGATGAACATCAGAAACCTTCAGGACTTCTACATCAATTAGAGATGCCAATCTGGAAATGGGAATTAATAACAATGGACTTTGTTACCAAATTACCCAAGACACGAAAAGGTAATGATACAATCTGGGTGATTGTAAATAGCTTAACCAAATCTGCTCATTTCTTACCTATGAAGGAAACCTTCAGTATGGAATAGTTAGCCAAGTTATATGTAAATGAAATAGTTTTATTACATGGAATTCCTTTATCTATTGTGTCTGACAGAGATAGCCGTTTTACTTCTCATTTTTGGACAAGTTTCCAAAAAGCAATGGGAACCAGGTTGAATCTAAGCACAGCTTATCATCCTTAAACGGATGTACAAAGCGAAAGGACAATTCAAACAATGGAAGATATGCTTAGAGCCTGTGTAATTGATTTTGGAGGAAATTGGGATGATCATTTACCTCTCATAGAATTTTCCCACAACAATAGCTATCATACCAGCATCAATGCTGCACCGTTTGAAGCCCTCTATGGACGAAAATGCCGAACTCCAGTCTGTTGGGCAGAGAGTGGAGAAAAGCAACTATCTGGACCAGAGATAGTACAAGAAACAACTGACAAAATTATTCAAGTTAAGGAAAGACTAAAAGCAGCACGAGATCATCAAAAGAGTTACGCAGATAACAAACGTAAACGTTGGAATTTCAAGTTGGAGACAAGGTACTATTAAAAGTTTATCCATGAAAATGAGTGGTCAGATTCGTTTAAAGAGGAAAGCTAAGCCCAAGTTATGTTGGACCTTTTGAAATTATTAAAATAATAGGACCAGTAGCTTATCAGCTACAATTTCCAGAGGAGATGGCAGGAATACATAATGTATTTCATGTATGTAACCTTAAAAGTGCTTAGTAGACAAATCATTAGTAATACCTCTTCAAGACATAGAGGTAAATGAGAAATTTAAGTTTGTAGAGAAGCACATTCAGATTGAAGATAGAAAGATCAAGAATCTCAAACACAAGAGATTAGTTCTGCTCAAAGTAAAATGGGATTAAAAGAGAGGAACATAATACACATGGGAACTCGAGTCAGAAATGCAACGGAAGTATCCACACCTATTCCAGTGAATCTCGAGGACGAGATTTAAATCAAGGCGGGGAGGATATAATAACCCTCAAAACACCCTATAACACTCCGTATATGAGAAACTGGACCCGTATAACCCTAATTTTTATAAAAATCAAATAAAATAATGTTTTTAGGGCGCTTGCGGGCCGCGACAATCTTGGTCGTGCGTGTCGTGGGGCGCGACAGCCGGTTTCTTGTTAGTCACCTATGACGCCATGTATCATCACACCTGTTGAAGCTAGGGGCCACCCGGCCACCCTAGCCATAGCTAGAGAGGCCCTCGCGGGGCGCGAAAGGATAGGGGGCAGGGGGTCGCGGGGCGCGAGAGAGGCACGAATTCAGCTATAAATTGAGCTTAATCTGCACTTTCAATCCTCGTTCAAATTTCTTCCTCTCTGTCCCTATAGTGCAAATATAATAGCTCGACATTATACCCCTAAAACACGAAGCTCTTCCCTGTTTTAAGTATTTTAACCCCGATCACTAATTCGTTACCCTACCCGATTGATCTGGAGCCCCGTAACACATGTCGAGGCTCTGCCTGACTAAGTTCGTTGGGATTCTGTCTCGTGTTGTATGGCTAATGTGATTTGGGTTATCTTACTAAAGCATGTGCATTGTATGTTTTAATAGAAAATAATCAAGAAAATCAACAGGAAGCTGTAGAAATACATAAGTCTACAAAGTGAGTCATTCTCTTTTTCTACCAAACCGCGTTACAAAATCTCAAATATTTTCAACTATATTTACAGTGATTGAGTCTTTGTATTCTACAATTGCTGCCGGTATGTGGGGTTTTGTATACATTACTAATCAAGCGTTACCATTGGACAAAGAGTTAGCCAATAGTAATATGACCACAGTCATGGAACTGCCAACATGACAAATACAGAATGAGTAATTGGGTAGATATAAACATTATAATCGCTCTTAATATTGTAAAGTTATAAAAGCTTATTTTGATTAAACTGGGATGCACTCGCCAGTATTTCTTGTTGATAAAATGTTTTAAACGCATTTCAGGTAACTTCATGTGAAAGCTATTAGAAGCCAGCTATGGAGCACTGAAAGCTTAAAGAAAGTGGCTATAAAAGTTACCTAAATAAAAGAAGATTATGTTTTCAATAATTAGGGTTTATCCCTATAAATGTATTGTAAATGAAACATGGGTTTTGTCCCATTTTTTTAATATAAAAGTTTGGTGTTTTGAAACTCTGAATTTATTTCATAACTACGATCCTAATGTCTCATTTCCACTGCCAAATTAATAAACACCGATACCACCGGCTGCTGTCTCGCGGCTCCCGCTCCTAGGGTAGGGGTCGGGGGCTGCGACAGCCATGGTCACGTTTATGGGGAAAAATAAAGCAACAACTCAACCAATGAAATGAAGCCAACTGTCATTAGTTTTTTTTTATTAATTTCTTGTAGTATTAGGTTAGAAACTCGCGTATCACACATGATGAATGTTGATACAGAATTGTGGATACGGCTCGTTCGGTTCGTCATCGTTACAAGTTGAAGACCGAGACTCGATATCCTCCGTCGTGTCTCGGATCATAATCACTGTGCCTGCAAGTCTTATATGATCTGCATATTGAAGATCTATCAGTTGCTGCTGTTTGAGTGTCTATACAAGTCTGCGACGAAAGATCTCCCCTGCTGCACGACGAAAGTCACCTGCAACATGCTGATGACGAAACTCCTGGATGACCTGCTGTTGACGAAACTCTGTTTAAAAGAACAAGTTTCGTCGGACTTGGGAGTGTGACGAAACACACTGAGTTTCGTCACAGTGATGTTTCGTCGAGTTACCTTTCGTCGACCTTTGTTGCTATATATACATCAACAGAAGACAATGGGTGAGACACGAGTGAACACAGAACAGTGAGAGTATTTATCAGAGAGTTTTAGTGTAGTTCATATTGTACCATCTTGTATCTATACTCTGCTGAATCAATACACATTTGTTTAAACGTTGAATCTTTCTGTTTCGTGTTCTCGATCTTGGTTTGCTTTCCCGGTTGGATTCCGCACAACCGGGTCAGTTCATATACAAGGATTAGGCGACTAGATCCTCTGCTAGTTGGACCTACAAGTGGTATCAGATTTTGTGTCCGATGCTTGTCGAATAGTTTAGATTATTTTATGCTGAATTTGTAATAGTTAGTGAAACGGTCAAACGAATGTGTATTGACCCGCTCGTTTGAAGTGGTCAAACGAGAGGGTTATGTGTTTGACCGTGTGTGTGTTTGCTAGACAAGTGGGTGTGGGTATAAATTCCAACCCCTTGTTCATTTGCAAACTAGAGAGTTAGAGTGAGAGAGCTCATTGTTTGAGTTCTCAGTGAGTTTTATGGTTTGGGGGAGAGATCACCACTTGGTCTCTCCCCGGATGTATACTCCTTTGGTATTAGTTCGGTTATCTTGTAATCGGACCAATTTGTAATGTTTTACTACCGATTAATACAAAGAATTTTGTTTATCCATCTCTAATCTCTCCCGTCTTGAACTAATCTCACACTAATCATGGTTTCGGTCACGAAACACGGTCCTACAGATGAATAAATGAAATATGAAATATTAAATAATTAGTTGTCATGAAGATTTGAGATAGATTAGAAAACGATATTTTAAGAGATATATTTTAAAAAAATAGATAGAAGGCAAAACGGTGAAATACGATAAGTAAAGAAAAGAATATTGGACTCATATATAACTCATAAAAAGGTTAAGCGAATGGAGGAAGAACCTTGTTAATGGAGAGAAACAAGAAACTTTTATTAACGATCAACCAAGGTCGGTGATAGCGATTAAATGACGATAAAACAGTGATGAATCAGTGGCAACGATAAACCATAGATGCATGTTTTTATGCACTGATGGTTGAAATAAAAAAGAGGTAGCTTGTGCGCTAATGCAATAGGTTATGTGCTCCGATTTCAATGGCAGCCTCATGCAACAATGGTAGAGCAAAACAAAGGCTCTGATACTAAATTGAGCTTAAGGGAATGTCAAAGAAAAGTTCTAATATGATTGTATTCTACAATTATGGCTTACAACAATTGTATATTTATCTATATATATTTATATAATAAAGTAAACCAACGAAGTACACATGTCATTATATGGTGAATTCTTAGAATTATGTTCCCGCCTAAACCTATTACATTTAATAAAAGTAATTGTTTAATTTAATTTTAAAATATCAATTACATTATCGGTAAAAATTTTATTAAAGTTGGGTATATATGATATTTGTAGTTCAATTCTTGATTGGGTATGTATGAAGTTTGTTAAGTTTACAAAGGTATATATATGGAATTAATCCATTTTGTTGATTTATTAGCTAAAATCTTGAAATTTTAAAAATCATATTTTATATGTGTAAGAATCTAACTTATTACAATCATTAGTTTCTTTTTTTTAACGGCAAATTTCTTTTAATCCTATTTATTATTTTTTTCAGATATTTTATTTTTTTTTCAGATATTTTATTTAACTTCTATTGATTCAAACAAGTTTCCTCTATATAGAATATATGTAATGCGTAATTTCAATTATCATAAGTATTTAAAGATTTTCTTTGATAATATTTTCTTTATCCACTCCGTATATATACGGGGTTTTAACCTACTTGTAATAACATTATGTCGTCAAGATGATAGATAGACCAAACACATTGCAAGATGATACTTGCAAGGCAAACGCTTTACTTTCAGGGCTGGCAATAGCCAAAAGCTTAGTAAACTTGACCGAGTGCTCGTTTGTAGTGGTTTTTGGAACCTTTGGCCTGAGGCGGCTTTCACAGCCCTAAACAAAGGATACTCGGATCATAGTCCTATCTCGCTCATTACTGACCCGTGCAACTTTGGAGCAAAACCGTTCAAGTTTTTTAACTCATGGTTAACTAACCCAGACTTAGACCTTATTATTGCTAGTTGCAATGCGGATTTCTCGCACTCGGGGACTCCTGACCTGATATTGGCTGCAAAATTGAAGTGTTTCAAGAACGCTATCAAAGCTTGGCGGTTATCGTCTAGCCGCGAATCTAATAGCAGGTTGGATTCTCTTAAAGCTCAAGTTGATTTGCTTGAAGGCGTTATGGAAGAGAGATTACTTTCTGAAGAAGAATTGGCGGCAAATCTTGAATGTAAACAGCAGCTATTTCAATGTGACATTGACCGCCTTCTGGACCTCAAACAAAAATCCAGGGTTAAGTGGGCCTTGGAGGGTGATGAGAATTCATCATTTTTCCATCGGCTAATTAACTCGAGGTTATGTCGGTCTAGGTTGAATGGTTTGGAGGTGGGTGGGAGATGGTGTTCAAAACCAAACAGAATCAAAGCTGAAGTTTTGAAATTTTTCTCCAGCAAGTTTAAAGAACCGATCGATAATC
Organism: Helianthus tuberosus; assembly: GCA_030545235.1. Lineage (NCBI taxonomy): Eukaryota > Viridiplantae > Streptophyta > Magnoliopsida > Asterales > Asteraceae > Helianthus > Helianthus tuberosus. The sequence goes on along the minus strand of CM060375.1, from coordinate 1,023,219 downwards.
GGCCACCGTTCTTGTGCTCTAATTTACAGCGGCTGAATGAGGTAGATGCTGCTTCTATAGTGGAGGGTTTCACAGTTGCGGAAGTTAAAGCGGCGATTTGGGAGTGTGACGGGGATCGGGCCCCGGGTCCCGATGGTTTCAATATCAATTTCATCAAAAGGTACTGGGCACTTCTAGAACACAATTTTATGGATGTTTTTAATCACTTTTTCCAGGAGGCCACTATTAGTCGGGGGTGCGCGTCAGGCTTTATAGCTCTAATTCCGAAAGTCAAGGACCCGTCTAGTCTTAATGACTTCCGCCCTATTAGCCTCATCGGATGCATCTCAAAAATTATTTCCAAAGTTTTGGCAAGGAGAATCAAAGGGGTGGTCCATAAACTTGTTTCGGACAACCAATCCGGCTTTCTTTCCAACCGGAACATTATGGATGGGCCGTTGCTTATTAATGAAGTCATCGAATGCTTGAAACGGTCTAAGAAGGAGGCTCTTATCTTCAAGGTCGATTTTGAAAAAGCGTATGATACGCTTAATTGGGCCTTCCTTGACTCGGTCTTGGCTCAGATGAACTTTCCTGTGAGATGGAGGATGTGGATTAAAGCTAGTCTCCATTCCGCTAGAGCTTCAGTTTTGGTAAACGGGTCGCCCACGTTTGAATTCCAGTGTTTTCGTGGAGTTAGGCAAGGGGACCCGTTGTCCCCTTTCTTATTCATTTTAGCCATGGAAGCCTTTACGTGTTTTCTCAACAAAGCAGAGGAGTTAAACCTTTTTTCGGGCGTGCGTCTCCCAAATGGCGGCCCTAGCATCTCTCACCTCATGTATGCGGATGATGTCATTATTTTGGGGAAGTGGTCGGATGCAAATGCGGAGGTTATTGCTAGACTTTTGCGGACTTTCCATTTGGTGTCCGGCCTTAAAGTCAATTACCAAAAGTCTTCTCTATATGGCATTGGTGTCTCGGACCTAACGGTAGAGGCAATGGCGTCTAAGCTTCATTGTAAACATGGTGTTTTGCCTTTTATTTATTTGGGTCTTATGGTAGGGGGGAACATGAATCTCTACAAGAATTGGAAGCCGGTTATTGATGTTGTTGAGGCTAGGTTGGCCTTGTGGAAGGCGTCGGTTTTATCTAGTGGAGGGAGGCTCACATTGCTTAAATCGGTCTTCGAAAGTCTACCGGTGTATTATTTCTCCATCTATCGGGCGCCTTTACGAGTAACTCATAAGCTTGATGGCCTTAGAAAAAAGTTTTTTTGGGGAGGGAAGGAGGATAAGAACAGTATTCATTGGGTTGCCTGGGATAAAGTCACTAAACCAAAACATTGTGGGGGACTTGGTCTTGCGAATCTCAAAGATTTCAACCATTGTCTTTTAGCAAAATGGCATTGGAGATTTTTCAACGAGAGATCGAGGCTGTGGCATAAAGTGATTAGTGCTATCCATCATAGCGCCAGGGTGCCGGCGAGACTTCCAATTAAATCGGTGTCAAGGGGTACGTGGAGTCGAATAGTGAATATAGATAAGGAGTTTTGGACTAGTGGTGTAAACTTGGAGTCTCTTATCAAAGGTCGTCTAGGGGATGGTCGAGTAATCAGATTCTGGCTGGATTATTGGATTGGGACCAGCCCTCTAAAAAAGTTATTTCCCAACCTCTATAGGCTGGAATCCTCAAAATCAGTGGTGGTGGCAGACAGGCTTACAAATTGGGGAGGGAATATCGGATTGGCTTGGCATTGGAATGAGGAACCAACCACGTTTGACGAGGTCGCTGAACTCATGAGCTGTCTTGACATGTTATATGGGTCAGCATGTTCTTCTTCTCCGGATCTGTGGGTATGGAATGGTGTCGCGGAGAAAAGCTTCTCAGTCAAGAGTATCCGGAACATTCTAAAGCAACAGGGGCATAACGGTGCTCGGTCCGATTACAATTGGAATTGTTGGCTGCCGGGTAAGGTTAATATTTTTGGTTGGCGCCTATTTTTGGACCGTTTGCCAACGAAAGACGGTCTTCGCGTTCGAAATGTGCAGCTGGTTTCGAATGAGTGTCCAATGTGCAATGAAGTGGATGAAAGCGCAGACCATCTATTCACCGCGTGTTCGTTCTCTACTGGAGTTTTTTCGGATATCGCTGAGTGGTGTCGGCTGCCTAGCATGTATGCTTTCTGCGCAAAGGACCTCTTGCAGGTCCATGACTTTCTCAGGTTAACGCAGCCCAAACAGAAAGTTGTTCAGTCCATTGTGCTCGTTTCGTGTTGGGCTATATGGAAGGCCCGAAATAACTTGGTTTTCAATGGCAAGACTTCGACGGTGAGCGGTATTGTTGGAGAGATTAAGGCGCAAAGTTTCTTATGGCTAAAGGCTCGGGTGAAGAATGTGAGACTGGATGAGAGTAGCTGGGCAACCTTTGATGTTATGTAATCTGTTGTTTTTTTTTACTTTATTTTTATTTTTTCTCTTGTCTGTTTGTGTTTAGCCGTCTAGTTGCTTGCTAGTCGGTTTGCTCAAATGAAATGCCGCCTTTCAAAAAAAAACACATATTCTGAAATGAATCGTCAGATCTTATTTTGACCAAGACAATAGGCTTGAAATTTTGTAAAAGTCCAATGATAATTTCCCTATCCCTTTCCTAGCCAAAATAACCGTTTGAATCATTACACCCTTACTAATGCTGTATAATAAAACACTAATTTTAAGTTGACATATCTGAGTTAAAGAATAACGTGTATGTGTATTTTAACAATACCAATCGTTATGATTTAGCTATTTTTTATGTTAAAAAAATATTGGAAAACGTGAGATAAGTTAAATCCATCGTCAATGAAAAGGGTTGAGGGACCTTTATGGTAAAGGAAGAAAGATGAAGTCATATAATAAAAGTTGAAGCTCCAGATTGCTGAGGGTAAAATAGTCATAGCGCAACATCTCGAAACCCTCAAAACGAAAAGAGCACTAGGCTTAAATTTAAATAAATAAAAAGTCGAGCTTTTGTGTTAAAAAAGAAAAAAGAAGGCGACAAGTGTCAGTGATCTATAGGATATATATATTGTCAAAACCTGAAAAAAATCATAATCAAATCAAGTGGCAAGGGGATTGGTCCACTTGTCATCATGTGATTGATGTTCTAAATGAAGTAAAAAAGAAACAGCGGTTTTACTAAAACAAGCGAGTGGTTTTAAAGAGAGAGAAAGGCGGTTTTGTAGAAAGAGAAAGTATTCATAGTACCTACCATATATGGAGAGAGGAGACACAACTTTCCTTATGTAGAAGACGACTGACTCTTAGCTCAATTGGGAAACCACACACACACACACGGAGATATATATAGAAAGGAAAGGAGACGACTGATTGATTGTTTTGGTCAAGTCTCAGTTTAAATTTGTCGGCTCTCAAAGTAAGTAAGTAAGTAAGCAATGATTTAATTCTGGATCTCTCATAAATTTAGAGATGAGATTGGCTAAATATATAGAGTGATGATTGATGGGTTTGTGAAATAATTAATTAGGGATCATGGGGAGGGGTAAGATTGTGATTAGAAGGATTGACAACTCAACAAGCAGACAAGTTACCTTCTCAAAGAGGAGGAGTGGACTGCTGAAGAAGGCTAAGGAGCTTGCCATCTTGTGTGATGCCGAGGTCGGTGTAATCATCTTTTCTAGCACCGGCAAACTTCATGAGTTTTCAAACACCAGGTCAGTCACTTCCTTCAGATCTATATGTTAATATCACAACCCTAGTCATATGGATCCTTAATTAGCTTCTGAGTTTTAGGCATTAAGTCATGCTCCAGATCAACTCTAAATATCAACATGTTAATTAATAAGTCATTCTTAATTATGCAGTTCTGTATCCAGAGCTAGAGAACAATTGTATATTATGCTTTAATTTTGTGGGACATATAATTAGATTAAATAGTGTATATATATATATATATATATATGTGTGTGTGTGTGTGTGTAGATCATATGGAAATAGATGTTAGGCAAGCTTTGACCCTTCACAAATGCTAATTAGCAAAATATGCATGCATGTTAAATTAACCAAATGATATATACATGTACATTAATTTACCTTTTCCTTGTAGTTAATGATCATGCATATGTAATGGACGTATATCCCCACCTGGTTTATTTGTTAGTAGTAGATTTGAATAGCTAGCTAGTATATATGCATGATCCCCCTAGCTATACACCAACATCCTTTTTCCAGCCCAATATATATGGCATTCTTAAAACTAAAACATTATTATTCTTTTTAAAACTCACCTCTATACAAAGATCCGAGACCTGATTTTTGGCCTAGCTATATATAGTTAAGATTGAGGCATCCCAATGAAGATAGGAGTGTTTATGTAATTGTCATTTAGAAACAAATGCAAACAATTGTGACATGTACGTATATCTATATGTATATGTATATGATCATATCTATGAATTCAAGGTTAATGATGATAAACAAAGATATATATTCTGATATCTTATTAGCTATATTGTTTTCATATTTTAGGATATAATACAATACTTACATATATGTGTGTGTGTGTGTTTATGTATGCAATTACAAGTTATGTAGACAACTATAACTCAAACAAAATCTATTGAGAATAAATATATTTAATGTTTGTGTGTATTATATGATCGAGATAAGATGAGAAATTATACTATAATATAATCTTGAGAGATTGAGCCTCGTTGAGAGATTAATGGAGTTGATAAAGTTAACATGGGTTGCAATATGTTTGAGATATATATATAAATTTTACAAGACATGACACTCATTTTCCAACGGATTAAAATTTATATGAAACCGAAGTACCTGTTCTTTGTTACTTTATGGAGGGAAATGTTAGAGCTCGTTTTTTTTTTTTTTTCCATTTTAGAGCTAGTATTTAATGTTCATTTGTTTATACGCACTAACTTTTACGAAATGAGTGATTCTTTACTAAGAAACCGGGTTTTATTCCTTTGCAGCATGCCCCAATCCTACACCCTCACACCATTGTCTGTCACATCTCTTTCTTCATCATCATTGTCCACTCCCAACGACACCCTTTTTCTAACCTCGTCATCCACTCACCTAGGGATGTGAATTTCTAACACGGGATACGAACATTACACGAACTTTACGAGTTTCGTTTTAGCTAAATGGCTTCATGCTTCATGTAGAAACCACATAAACATTTCAGGAAACACGTTGTGTGCATATCAACCTGACAGGCGCTCGGATTGATTTGTTTAAATATTTGTGTATTTTTTATACCAAAACTAAAAACTTTATAAAATAAACTGTGATAATTGCTATAAAAAATTATGCTGACTTAGAATTTCATAGCATAACAACAACTACAATAACTTTAATTATGCTGACTTAGAATTTCATAGCATAACAACAACTACAATAACTTTTGGTTTAAACGGGTCGTGTTTGTGTCAACCTACGAATACACGTATTGTTTGCAGCTTAATGTGTAATTAACACAATTTTCTGTGTCGTGTTGGTTTTAAACAATATGATTTTCAGGAAGTTAGATTTCACCCTTGCCTTCTTTTTACCAAATAATGTTTGTGTATAATATTAGAATAAATTTGTAAAACTTAGTTACATATGAATCTAGGTTCTTATTTAAACTAATAAAAAGGCTGTTTGGGTTGACTATTTGACATGTTGGGGTTCAATTTGAGTTAGGGATTACAATTTGCAAAGATATAAAGTTGTTTCTAGTAGGGCTGTAAACGAACTAAATGAACACGAATAAGGTTTTGTCGGTGTTTGTTCGTTAAGGAAATAAATGTGTTCACGAACGCTTACCGAACGAGATTTTATGTTTGTGTCTGTTCATTAAGGGAATGAATGTGTTCACGGGCAGTTCACGAACACAAACAAAATCGGCGAACGCAACATACAGATGGATGGCGGAGGAAGCGACGTTGGAACATGAAGCCATAACAGTAGAACAGAGGTTGATAGTATTCGTTAATGGGAATATTGAGGAAGGAAATAATATCCCGCATGTATCTTGCTGTTTTACTACTTCAGCCAAGTCTCTCAAATCCTAAACCAACTCTTATAACTCCAACTCTGATGTCACACTCTACTAGTCTTCATTTGATAGTTTATTCTCTAATCTAACCAGGGGTGGACCTATGTTGATGGGTGGGTGGGTGGGCGGGCGGACCCCTTAAAAAATTAGTGTATTTTTTGGGCAAAAAACACAATCGTACCTCTTGAAAATATAGTTGAACCCCTTATCCACACCTCCAGGAAAAAAAAATCCTAAGTCCGCCACTGAATCCAACCTAATACTGCTAGAGTTATTTATGATTTGGTTTGGTTTATTACAACTTGCCAACCATGAGCCAGATAATATAAAGAGTTAATTACTGTTTTCGTCCCTGTGGTTTCACTTTCGTAACCATTTCAGTCCATGTGGTTTCACTTTCGTAACCATTTCAATCCATTTATTATGTAAGTACAGGGACTGAAATGGTTACGAGGTGGACTGAAATGGTTACGAAAGTGAAAACACAGGGACTGAAATCGCAATTTTTAAACTAATGGACTGAAATAGTGATTTTTGATAAACCACATGGACGAAAACAATAATTAACTCTAATATAAATGTCAAATGACGAGTTTTCTGACATGTGAGTGGTTCAGTTGGTTTCAATGTGTTATGAGCAAACCTATTTTTTTTTACTTGCTAACTCACACGCCCATTAAATCATATTCTTAAATTTACACATTTGTCCACCTTCAGACTTGAAATCTCAAGCTTATCGGGAATTACATTTCCTTTAACACCTTGATAGCGCTAGACTACAAGCCCTCTAATGTACCATAAATATAATCGCAAATATAATTTGTGTACTTTAATATATATATATATATATATATATATATATATATATAGGGGCGCTAGAATGAGAACCACCCCGAGTTATGAGAACCGCGAGAACCACACCATCCGGGCCGCCGTTGACCAAATTTTTTTTTTACAACTAGATGTGTGTATTATAAACACACTCGTAAAAAAAATTAAAAAAAAGGCCGAGGGGGTAGTTTTTTACACCACAAGTTTGGTGTAAAAAAAAACAAAAAAATAAATAAAAACACCAAACTTGGGGTGTAAAAAACTACCCCTTCGGCTTTTTTTTTTAATTTTTTTTTACGAATGTGTTTATAATACACACATCTAGTTGTAAAAAAAAAAATTGGTCAACGGCGGCCCGGATGGTGTGGTTCTCGCGGTTCTCATAACTCGGGGTGGTTCTCATTCTAGCGGCCCCCTATATATATATATATATATAGGAGAAGGATCCGATAGAAACCACCCTTTATTGCGAGAATCGCGAGAACCAGTGTGAACACAAACAGTAATACCTAAAAAAATCTAAAAAACACCCAAAAAATTTTATTTTTTTTTTACTATTTTTTTTGAAAAAATCGCTATATTTTGTTTATACAAAAAAAATTTTCAAAAAAAAAAAAATCGAGTAACAGTTATCCATGCACATGTGCATTTGTATCATTTCTTTGACAAATTTCGTATTTCATTACAAATATTAGACAATTGCACTTTTATTTACACTATCACGTGTAATACACTACTTTTTACGTTAACAATATTAGAAACGCACATGTGCATTTTTGTCATTTCTTTGACAAATTCCGTAATTCATTACAAATATTTGACAATTGCACTTTCATTTACACTACCATATGTAATACACTATTTTTTACATTACAAATACTAGAAATGCACATGTGCATCTATATGTATCAACATGAAATTAGGTGTTTTGGTACACTACTTTGAATACACTTTCCCTTTCATCTATCATACCATCCATAATACACTACCATTACCTTCTACCATCCATAATACAATACCATTACCTCCTACCATCCATAATACAATATCATTACCAATATTTTCACTTTATTACATGTATATCAACACCATTTATACCATTCAATCAACATATTGCATCATAAATTGACAACTATAACCAAACCATCAACCACTAGATATAACTAACCAAAAAACATGTATATGGGCCTACTTCTCCATTCAAAATCACAAACTTTTTGTACCAAAAAACGTTATATCATGGTTATACATAATAATGCACATGTGCATTTCGAATATTGGTAATGTAAAAATTAGTGTATATGGATGGTATTGTAAATTAAAGTGCAATTGTCTATTACTGAATTTGTCGAAGTAATGATACATATGCACATGTGCATGGATAACTGTTACTCGAAAAAAAAAGTTTTTTTTTTTTGCTAATTAAATATAGCGATTTTAAAAAAATATATATTTAAAAAAAAATTTGAGTGCTTTTTGATTTTTTTTTAGATTTTATTTTGTGTTCACATTGGTTCTCGCAGTTCTCGCAATAAGGGTGGTTCTCAAATAAACCTTACCCTATATATATATATATATGGTAAGGATATATAGAAAACCACTTTTATTGAGAAAACCCGGGAAACTCAAAGCTCCCGACATTTTTTTTTTTTGAAAAAAATAACACATGTAATATATATGTTTTTAAGACTTTTGGGCCAAAAAAAACAAAAAAGCGCCGAAGGGATTTTTTTTTTAAAATAAACAAGTTTCAGCATTTTTTGCCTAACACGTGTTACACAGCAAAGTTGCTGAAATTTGTTTTTTTTTTTTTTAAATAATCCTTCGGCGCTTTTTCGATTTTTTTTGCCCAAAAGTCTTAAAAACATGTATATTACGTGTGGTAATTTTTTCAAAAAAAAAAGTCGGGAGCTTAGAGTTTCCCGGGTTTTCTCAATAAAAGTGGTTTTCTATTTATCTTTAGCCTATATATATATATATATAGGGTGTGAGTTAGCTACAAAGTCCATTTTTTTCTACAAAGTGTAAAGAGTCATAAAACAACATAATGTCAACAATAAAACACACTCAAAACCCACAAATAACGAAGTGAAGATTACTAAAACCTATTTGTCGGTTTTGTGTTGCGTTTTGGATGATAAGGCTTGGATTATCGAATGACTAACATTAGTGTGATTTATGTTGATTATCATGTTGTGTTTTATATTCATAGTTCTACGATGGTGTGTTTGAAGTTTTTATGAACTATTAGGATTTGGATATTGTGTTTTAATGATCTTCATTATGTTATTTGCGGGTTTTGAGTGTTTTCTATGGCTAAAATTGTGGTTTTTATGACTTTGTACACTTTGTAGGAAAATAGACTTTGTAGCCGAACCCCATCCTATATATATATATATATATATATATATATATAGTATTCGGATCAAAGGAAAACCCCTACGAGTTATGAGAACTTGGAAAACTCGGCATTCCTGTGCGAGTTTTGCCCTATTTTTTTCACACCCTTATATTAAAATGTTAGAAAAACAGACGTAAAAAAATTCGAAGTGGGTTTTCGGCCCCTTACAGCTGCTATAAATTAATGTTGTACCATGGCCAATATTAACGTCCGATTCCATTATCTTTTCTAAATTAATGTTGTAATATCTTCTTCTCATTTCCCCACATTGTCATCCCTTTAAAAAAAACGAAAGAGGTACACTAAAATAAATAATTGTTTCAATAGAACCTTCTCCTCTTCCACATATCTAAATAGGCAGGCCTTATGCCTTTCCATTAATATGTATTTGTGGATACCTATTATGATGTAGGTAGCCATGTAAACAAATTGAATGAACATGAACAATACATGTTCATGTTTGTTCATTTAACTTTAATTAAAGACGAACAGTTAAACAAATGGATTTTCCTTTTCATGTACGTTTATGTTCGTTTGTTAACTTTTTAAATGGACAGTTCATGAATATAAATGAATTTTGAATTTAAAAATATAAAACTTAAACACACACACACATATATATATGGGAAGGATCTATGAAGAATACTAAATATTGCAGGAACATAACGAGTCACTCATTTTTCAATTGTAAAAAGTAAATGAAAATGTGACAAATGTAAGATTTATTGTTTCTCATGCTATAATTCAAAACAAAATATGAAATTTTTTCAGTTCTTATATAACCTACACATATATTGGTTATGTGTAGGTTAAATTCTTTATATTTATGTAGGTTATGTGTAGGCAAAAATATCTGTTTTTTACGTATATATAATATTCACATTAATGTAAGAAACATAAAATTTAGAAAATATGAACATTAAATCCCAAAATTTAGTGATATAGAGTTGTTCTTTTTATTCTCGAAATAATTAATGTTCTGTAATGATCCTCGTCATATATATATATATATATATATATATATAGTAGGGTTCATGAGTGAACAATAATGTATTTGTGAACAAAATGAACTTACCCTGACTATTGATTTTGTAGATCTAGATTTTTTTCTCTAGTGACATGATTGTAATTATCTTTTGTAACCTACATGTATTTTAATAGACACAAGGGTATAATTAACTGAGTGTTTTCTCTCTTCTAATTTCTCTTTCCAATTAAAAGAATACTCCCTCCGTCCCATTAAATGTGTCTTATTTTGAATTTTCAAAGTCTTTATTTATAAACTTTGACTTTAATTATATATTTTTTATGTTATATAAAACTTGATGAAAATTAACTCGATAAAAACACTTGTAAAACACACTCAAATCATATAACTTTCATCAAGTATTATCTAACACAAACAAAATTATTTAAGGTCAAAGTTTATAAATAAAGACTTTGAAAATTCAAAATATGACACTTTTAATGGGACGGAGGGAGTATTTAATTACATTCTCTATACTTCTTTCTCTTACAAATTACCTAACTTAATATTTGAAAATTTAAAAAAATACATACATTATCAAATATTGTTCCATCTAGAACACAATTAAAAATATTTAATTACATTCTCTATACATATATATTAGAACAATGTCTGATAAAAAGATGCATAGTGAAAACAATATGTAATAATACACAAGTGTATAAGTCTGGTATATACCGACCTGTATACACTATGTACTTGAATAATACACAGGTGTATATGCCTGCTATATACCGACCTGTATACACATATATACTTGAATAATACACAGGTGTACAAATCTAGTTTATACCGACATGTGGGAACAAGATGTAATAATACACAATTGTATAAGTCTTGTATATACTGACTCGTATACACATATATTAAAAAACATAATTTAATTAGATTTAATACACTTGTAAAACACACTCAAATCATATAACTTTCATCAAGTATTATCTAACACAAACAAAATTATTTAAGGTCAAAGTTTATAAATAAAGACTTTGAAAATTCAAAATATGACACTTTTAATGGGACGGAGGGAGTATTTAATTACATTCTCTATACTTCTTTCTCTTACAAATTACCTAACTTAATATTTGAAAATTTAAAAAAATACATACATTATCAAATATTGTTCCATCTAGAACACAATTAAAAATATTTAATTACATTCTCTATACATATATATTAGAACAATGTCTGATAAAAAGATGCATAGTGAAAACAATATGTAATAATACACAAGTGTATAAGTCTGGTATATACCGACCTGTATACACTATGTACTTGAATAATACACAGGTGTATATGCCTGCTATATACCGACCTGTATACACATATATACTTGAATAATACACAGGTGTACAAATCTAGTTTATACCGACATGTGGGAACAAGATGTAATAATACACAATTGTATAAGTCTTGTATATACTGACTCGTATACACATATATTAAAAAACATAATTTAATTAGATTTAATATTTAATTTTAAAAAGAACATAAAAGTTTATTTAAAAAGCATTAGCCCTTCAATCACTTATAATTAAAATAAGGGAGAAATGATTAAAAATGAAAGAGAGAGAGAAAGGGAGATAGATAACTAAGAGATGAGAAAAGTAAGTGATTTTAATTAAAAAAATGATAAAGGGTCAAGATTAGTTCACTCTCAATAAATTGTTTACAAATGAACCTAATCATATATATATATATATATATATATATGAGAAGGATTCGTTAGGAACCACCCTTTATTGCGAGAACCGCGAGAAACAGTGTGGACATAATCAAAAATACCTTAAAAAATCTAAAAAACACTCAAAAAAAAATTAATATTTTTTTCTAACAAATCGCTATATTTCATCACTAAAAAAAACCAAAAAAAATCTGAGTAACAGTTATCCATCCACATGTGCATATGTATCGTTTCTTTAAAAAATTCCGTAATACATTACTAATAAAGACAATTGCATTTTCATTTACACTGTCATTCATAATACACTACTTTTTTACATTAACAATATTATGTGCATCTATATGTATGAACATGTTATAACGTGTTTTGGTACACTACTTTGAATACACTTTTTCTTTCATCTATCATACCATACATAATACACTACCATTACCTCCTACCATCCGTAATACAATAGCATTACCTCCTACCATCCATAATACAATACCATTACCAATATTTCACTTTATTACATGTACATAAACACCCTTTATACCATCCAAACAACATATTACTTTATAAAGTGACAAATATGTAAGACCGAGTTCCGTGACCGAAACCGTGATTCGTGTGAGATCGGTTCAAGACGGGAGAGATTAGAGATGATAAACAAACAACTTTGTATTAATCCGGTAGTAAAACATTACAAATCGGCCCGATTACAAGATAACCGAACTAATACCAAAGGAGTATACATCCGGGGAGAGACCAAGTGGTGATCTCTCCCGGTGAGGTCTCAAACCTCCTCCAACTTCCTCGTTTTGCAAATGACAAAGTGTTGGCATTTATACCCAACACAGGTTGTATGGTCGAAGGATCTAACAGACCGATCGATAGATCATCTGTCGATCACAAAGCCATCGAAGGATCCACATATACTTCGAAGGATGGCATATCCTTCGAAGTCCATCTGTATCCATCGAATGATATCTTTCGAGCTCATCGAAGGATATACACAATCCTTCGATGCCTTATCCTTCGACACAAAACATTATACAACCATAATCTAACTGTTTGTCTAGCAAAACCCACACGGTCAACCGAATAACCCTCTCGTTTGACCACTTCAAACGAGCGGGTCTATACACGTTCGATAGACCGTTTCACTAACTATTACAAATTCAGCGTAAAATAAAACTAATCTATTCGACAAGCATCGGACACAAAATCTGCATCAACAAATTCCCCCTTGTCCGTTGCTGTCGAATGCTGAAAATGCAACTGCAATCGATCTTCAGTCAAGTATTCATCTTCTCTGTGTTAACAAATTCCCCCTTGACCGATGATCCAGGTAAGTAGTATCTTGATGCTCCTTGTATAATATTTCCCCCTTAAAGAACGCGTATCCGTGTTGGGTGTTGTGCAATTTCCTCAATTGACCGATCTTCCGCTGATCTTCCAATACTCCAACCGGCATTTGATAAGGGTTCCAATCTTTAAGAACTGCATCAAGTCTTGATCTTGTCATAAGAACTTCATTTCATTCAAGCATACTACATTGATAGAGATTTCTGGTGAACTGTCTTCTGTAAACCGTCTTTGTGGAATCGACCAAGTAATGCACTTTAATCTTCAGCATCAACACTCAGGAAAGTCAGCTAGACCAAGTGTATCCCTTGCAAGCTCAACCAGCATGCTTAGTTGAACTACATCCAGATCTCATTGTCTCGCCTTTGTGAAGTTGACCACGTAATGCACTACGGATCTTCAGCATCAGTACTCAGGAAGTCAGCTAGACCAAGTACATCGTTTGCAAACTCAACGAATTGAGTTACCCCCAGATCCCTGTAAAATCCCAAAGAAACATCAAACCCAAAACCGAATCCTGCAGGTCTTCAGTCTTGAACTATCAGCTTTCATAAAGATTCCCCAGGTCTTCAGTGAACAGCGCTTTTGTAACTACTGTAGACTTTAGAAACCTGTATTTTTCCGTGCAAAACCCTTCACGCTGGCTGGAGAATTAATTAAAATCCTCAAATATGTGTATGTGCAAAACATTCCACGCCGAACCGTTTGTATCACCAGAAAATCACAAACTCTACCACCTGTGATTGCGTTTAGAAATTTACCGAAGAAATTCAACATTTGAATTTTTATTCCCCCTATTTCTTTGGTAAGATTTCTAAACCTTAACAGATTCTCTCCACTTCAAAGAAACTGTCGTCAAATGTTCACCAATTCCCTCCACTGAGCGGAACTGTCGTCAATCTTCGTTGAATGTTCTTAGTTTTTCGAAAAATCACGAAAACGAATTTCTTCTTTGCATATGCTAGTTGAATAAGAACGTCCCCTAGTACCACGTAGGATCCGACTTGTATCCCTCCAAAGACTTTGTGAACTCGTTAGGACCGGTATTGACATTCTAGGTTCATTCATTCGTTACCAAATGCGAGAATATGACAATAAACAAAAAGATTTCTTCGTTGCATATTCTAGTTGATAAAGAAATTTCGCCTAGTACCCCGTAGGATCCGACTTGTATCCCTCCAAAGACTTTGTGAACTCGTTAGGACCGGTATTGACATTCTAGGTTCATACGTTCGTCTTCAAATGCGAGAATATGACAATAAACAAAATGCTTTCGAACATTTACGAATAACCGGTAACAATCATAAACATTGACGTGCGGAAGTGAACATACCATTCCGTTTTTGGCCCATAATAGTCGCGTCACCATTTTTGACATTTGCATCGGTAACCGTGACTACCCCACATTTTTCAAAAATAATCAAGTTCTCATCATCTTTTTTTTTTTTTTTTTTTTTTAATCAAAATGTTTTCATCATTCCGCATCATCCCGCGCATTCTCAAAACCCGTACGAATTTCGACATTGAAGCTCGATTCAAATATCCTTTGCGAAAAACCCGAGCCCACTTTGTTCGCGACCCAAAAATATAATAAACCCCAGCCCACAATACACTATGCCTTTAAACCAATATCAATTTAGTGGACCATATATGTCATCGGCCCAAAACAAAATTAATGTACCAAGTCAAGTTGAGGGCCCATCAGTTGAATCATGAGTTTTTTTTTTAAAGATGAAACCTAGCTGCCAAAGTCAGCCGACATCTTCCTTGTGTTGTACAGTAACTCATCCAACATTATCCTTTTTTTTTTTTTTATTTGCTTTGCAAACCCACTTTCATCTTTATCTTTTCAATTTTAAGTCAAAAACCCTTGACAAAAGTCCAGCCGACAACCATCTTCTCATTTTCCCCAAATTATCCTTCAACCAAATTAGCCAAACATCTCCATCTTTGCGATAATCAGACAACCAGAACCGAATCCATGAAAATCCAAAATTAACAGCAAACATCTTCCTGTCCGACTTCTTCTTCTATTTCTGCGATACTTAACATCAGCAGCAAACTTTCATCTTTCAAATCCCTCTATCTTTTTCTGCGATGCACCATCAGCATCCAAACTCTATACTCCTTCAACCTCAAATCAACCATAACAATCAAAACCCAATCGATGAACAAACAGCAGGTCGAAAGATATCAGGTCGAAAGATGGAAAGATATCCTTCGAGGATCATCTTTTCGATGAACAAACAGCAGATCGAAAGATGGAAAGATATCCTTCGATGAACAAACAGCAGGTCGAAAGATATCAGGTCGAAAGATGGAAAGATATCCTTCGAGGATCATCTTTCGAAGTTGTTGAGGGTTCCCACAAATATCTGGTATCTTTCGATCCAGATCTGGATCCTTCGACCCAAAGAACATCCTTCGAGCACCTTTTTCATCTTTCGGGATATGAAGAAACCCTAGTTTCTTTAAGCGCCGCCAAGAACATCAAGAACACAGCAATGTTTATTTTGCAGATTTGACGAAAATTTGATGATGATAACTTGAATATTTAGGTGAAAAAAACATAAAACCCACACTCGTTTCAGCACAGATCTGAATATTCGGGTCCAGATCTGAGTTTTTCTCATTTTACCATTTTTAGATCTTGAACAAAACTCACGAAAATCACAGATCTAGAGCACATGTGACTTAGTAAACTGTTAGATTTACTAAATCAGGCACCATGGCTCTGATACCAATTGTAGGACCGGGTTCCGTGACCGAAACCGTGATTCTCATGATTATGTTCAAGAACGGGAAAGACTAGAGATGATAAACAAACAACTTTGTATTAATCCGGTAGTATAACGTTACAAATTGGCCCGATTACATGATAACCGAACTAATACCAAAGAAGTATACATCCGGGGAGAGACCAAGTGGTGATCTCTCCCGGTGAGGTCTCAAACCTCCTCCAACTTCCTCGTTTTGCAAATGACAAAGTGTTGGCATTTATACCCAACACAGGTTGTATGGTCGAAGGATCTAACAGACCGATCGATAGATCATCTGTCGATCACAAAGCCATCGAAGGATCCACATATACTTCGAAGGATGGCATATCCTTCGAAGTCCATCTGTATCCATCGAATGATATCTTTCGAGCTCATCGAAGGATATACACAATCCTTCGATGCCTTATCCTTCGACACAAAACATTATACAACCATAATCTAACTGTTTGTCTAGCAAAACCCACACGGTCAACCGAATAACCCTCTCGTTTGACCACTTCAAACGAGCGGGTCTATACACGTTCGATAGACCGTTTCACTAACTATTACAAATTCAGCGTAAAATAAAACTAATCTATTCGACAAGCATCGGACACAAAATCTGCATCAACAAAATATAATCAAACCATCAACCACTAGATATAACTAACCAAAAAACATGTATATGGGCCTACTTCATCATTTAAAATCACAAACGTTTTTGTAACAAAACACGGTATATCATGGTTATACATAATGATGCACATGTACATTTTTAATATTGGTAATGTAAAAAGTAGTGTATTACGGATGGTAGTGTAAATGAAAGTGCATTTGTCTACTACGGGTAATATATTACGTAATTTGTCCAAGAAATGATTCATATGCACATGTACATTGATAATTGTTTCTCGATTTTTTTTTGTAACGAAATATAGCGATTTTCTTTTAAAAAAATACAAAAAAAAAACTTGTGTGTTTTTTTAGATTTTTTTAGTGTTCACATTGGTTCTCGCGGTTCTCGCAATAAAGGCGGTTCTCACATGAACCCTACCCTTTATATATATATATATGTGTGTGTGTGTGTGTGTGTGTGTGTATGGTGATTTTTGCATAGCTACTGCGTAATTATCTAACGTTATGTGAATTTGTAGCATGCCTTATTTTTCCAAACAATTATAATGTTACATGATTTTATATACACTGTGTGATTATGTCCTATTACATAACACTCCTATCACTACGTGATTACGTACTCACCTTACGTGATTGTGTAATGACGAGCCCTGGTTTAAAGTAGATGTGTTATAATCTTGTGGGTTCTATCCTTTCATAAAACTTCACTCTTGTATGGGAACCTTGCCCTAATTAAAGGGCACACTAAATATGAAAATATAAGCTTCCACTTTGCACTGCATGATAAAACGTGGTGTGTGGAGCTTCAAGTTCAGTTCATCGTAACGAATGACCAAAACGTTTTTTTTTTTTTTTAGAAACTATCATTATTCAAACCAACAAACACCAAACCATCTTAGCAATAAACTAATAAGGCGGAGTACAACAACAAACCAAACATCAAACAGACTCCCAACCACATGAAACATTACAGACACCAACACAAGACTTCCTAAACAAGAAAAAATCACCATGTTGTCCATTCTTTCTACACCTCATTCACACCCATTCAACAAGTATATAAGGTTCCATCTTCATTGTTCATGTATGCAAGTTTCTGTTCGATAAAATAGTTTCAAGTTCAAGTATTTCAAGTTCAGTTTCAATATTTCGGTTAGTTAAATTTTCGGTTTCTTGTATTTCGGTTTGATCATGAAGTGGTGTGATGTTTGTTGCGACTTTAAGTATTTGTGTGATCATCTTTCTTCTCGGTCTGATTGGTCCTGGGAACCCGTTACCTGTGATACCAACATTGGTATCAGAGCCCAAGGTTCTGTGAAGATCGAGAACGAAGATGATGGTTCTGGAAATTGTCTGAGGGATAAAGGTAAATCCGTTGCTGCCGATTTCGGTGATACCAGAATGAACACTCGAAAGTGGGGCCAGGGCAGCGGAAAAGGTAAACAGTACGCGCAGGGGAAGCCATCCACTCGCTCATGGAAAGCACCCGTCAAAAACTTTCCCAAGAATATGGTTCCAAGAGGCTTTGCGAAGAAGTTTGGCCTGAAGGGAAGTACATCGGTGGGGAGGCCGAGGAAGGCCGGGATTCGTTGTTTCACATGCAAGCAATATGGGCACATCGATTCCATATGTCCAAGTAAGTACATTAACCTAAGCCCGTTACTATTAGAAAGTGATTATTTGGTTAGTGATACTTGCGGAGGATGTTGGGATTCAATTTGGGTAGTGGATCCAAGTTTTAAAACTCACATGATGGGAAATAGGAACGTGTTAAAATGTTTTAAATCACACTTCGGTGTGACGACGAATGATAAGAAAAAGGAATTTTCATTTGTTCATGGGGTCGGCGAAGTTAAGATTCTGGTGGACGGGAAAAGTAAAACCATACCGTGTGTAAGTTACGTTCCAAGCCTCAAGAAAAATGTCCTACGTTTAGAGCAATTATTGTTTCAAGGAATTGAAACGGTCGTCACCACTGGTGATACTTGTGTTTTAAAGAAAATATTTGGTAGTCGTGTGAAAGGGTTTGATGTTTTCGAGAATAAGTCGGAAGTAGAATTGGAAGAGGAACATCTAGACAAATTATATGAGGGTCTAGATGTTGAAAATGGGCACCGCAAAGAAAAAGAAAAACTTAAAGAATATGTCGAGGGGTATTACAAGAAGGAAAGAGAGAAGAATAGAAAGAAAAACGGAGAAGGTACGTCGGGTACTAACAAGAAAGAGATCGTTTACTCGAAGAAAGCAAAAGCCGGCTTCATGATTTACTACGAGGGTTTAAAGGATAATCCATTGCAATCTCGAGAAGAGTTACGTCAAAGAGCGGTGGTTCTTTCCCAAGACCAAGAGGATGTCATTAAAAATGACATGATTGTTGAAAGTTACCTAGAAGCGTTGGATTTGATGTTGTTACATGAAGAGTTGGTCGGGCATGAAAGGTTCTATAGCCCCACTTTCGAGGAAATTCTTTTATGGTTCATACCATGTTCCCTCGGGATATTCAAGGAAAACACTATGCCACCAACGTTGATTGACAGTAGGGAAATAAGCCTCATCTTGCTACACCAAGTGGTAACCGTCAAAGGTGAGATCAAGAAAGTGATTAAAGATGATCTATGGGATGAAGTAGCATTCGAGTGTGACTTTGCACCGGACGATGCGCATGTAGTGAAGATCGCCTACATCTACTACATAGAATTAATCGAGTGGTACTTTGATCTAATGAAGAAAAAGCGAGATAAGAATGCACCGGACGCGAATGAAGCAAGCTCGAAGACATCACAAGAAGAAGCGATCGAAAGTGAAGCAGAACCAGACTTGGTGATAACCATCGAAGTCACCGACAACAACGGCGACTAGAGGACGCAAGCGGATCACGGATGTTCATATTAGGAGGGAGATAGAAGACGATAATCACGTACTTCCGGTGATCCGGAATTGGGCCGCTCGTATATTTATATTTATTAGTTTTAATGGGTCGAACAATTATGTCTTATTTATTTGTTTTGTTTCGAATTGGGTCGTAGGCCAACACTTGGTTATTGGGTCGAAGACATTAGAGTCCATTAGGTTTTATGTTGGGTCGTTAAGAGGAATGGACCTTGTTTATTTGAAACGGTGTGAATGAAGGATATAACCGAATGGTCGGTTATCTGGGAATCGACACATCCCTTTGGCAATAGACGTAACTCCTCATTCACACCATAACAAGTATATAAGGTTCCATCTTCATTTTTCATGTATGCAAGTTTCCGTTCGATAAAACAGTTTCAAGTTCAAGTATTTCAAGTTCAGTTTCAATATTTCGGTTAGTTATATTTTCGGTTTCTTGTATTTCAGCTTGATCATGAAGTGGTGTGATGTTTGTTGCGACTTTAAGTATTTGTGTGATCATCTTTCTTCTCGGTCTGTTGGTCCTGGGAACCCGTTAACTGTGATACCAACAGCGACACATTTATCCCTTTTCCTTCTCACTCCTCCAACCCAGTTTTTTTGGCATCTCATTTGCTAATAAAAAGACTAGCTCTTACAGGAAGGCCCCCACTTATGGAAGTATCTTAAATTGTAGAGGGTGTTAATTAGTTGGATATAACTATTTTATATGTTTTCATGATAATAACCATCTATTTTTCCCACATCCGGCCTGGTAAACCAGCTGGATGGTATTCTTGTTTATTATTATGATTGCATTTATAGCATAAGCTATTAGGCTAAATCCAGTAAGGGTTAGAAACTAACTGTGCTACTGTTATCAGCATGAAGTCCGTGATTGGACGATACCACAAAGCAAAAGAGGAACTACAGCAGCAGATAACAAGCCCAACTTCGGAGGTCAAGGTAAGCCAAGCTCACTATGATTATTAAGCTATAGTAATACTAATACCTCCTACCTAGGACAAGGATTTTAATAGATAGTTAGTTATATGGTCCGTTGGTCACTGTCATTGACTAGCAAACCTTGTGAATTGTGCATGCTGTTTTAGCTTTGTACAAGGGCAAAAACCATAACCAAATACTGTTAAAGAAAATTATATACTCAATGCTTGTGAGACTGGATAAGAGAAAATATCCTGTGAAAACTCAAACCAAACCCGAAGCGATTCTAATTTTTCATCACGAAACCTTCCATGCCAGCCAAAACAAGTACAAGTACTTACCTCTATATTCAATAAACACATACTATTTCTAACACAACATACATACATCTGAATGAAATGTATATGCTCAACCATATTTACGTTGGCAACAGAAGCGTAATTGAATAGGATCGAATAAAACAAGAACAAAGATCACACAAAATTTGATCTTTATATCAATAATGATCTTGATTGCAGTGAACGAAATTAGTGGATTAATCAAAGTCTGTATGATCAATATTGGTGTCGGATTTAGATTCCACGAGCACCTATGTACATATAAATTAACCGTTAATTTTGGCAGTTAAACTACCGGCAAATTCAACTCCCAAACGGAGTTAACCGTCGTCGTTCAACTGTCAACAATTTCTGGCTACAAGTTTGAAATATTGATTACAATAATATCACCTAATTAAGTAATAATTACATACATAAATATAAGTTTAGTTTATTAATCTAATAATTTAAAGTTAACATTTGGGTTCCAAAGAATTATACAGGACTATTCATGGCCCTAAACATGGATAGTTCTAATTCAAGTGCTGATGTTGCAAAATCAACTTTCACGACCATCAAGACAAATGCGACATTATATATGTATATGATTATAAAATAGCGGAGAGTTCAAACGATTAAGAAATTTTTTGTAAGAATAAAAAAAAAATTCAACTAATAAGAATGTTTCATTTTACTCCATTTAATTTTTGTATTTAATATTAGTTTAAGGGTATATTGGTAAACTTAGATGGATCATTAATTGGTAGTCTTCCTTTATAATAGCTAACTACATTAAATTTGTAACTTATTTTCAAAAAAAGAAAAAATATATAATTTAAAGTGTAGCATAAATTACAAGCTGTGTAGGATGAATTACGAGCTGTTTAGGATAAATTTCAATATGTGCAGGATAAATTTCAAAACGTGTAGGATAAATTTTAATGTGTGTAAGAAAAAATTTAAGTGTGGAGGATGATAGTGTTTATGACTAATTAATTAGTCAAAGCTAATAATAAATGAGTTGAGAGAAAAAACTATTTAATGTTTTACATTTGTACCCTTTGTTCTTTTTCTTCTCAAATGAACATTCTCCTATAAAATAAAGCTATTAGCTTCAGCTAATTAAAAAAACAAGTAAAGATTTGTCTCTCTGTTGTGATATTTTTCTGACCAAAACAAATCCACTACTATATGGCCTCTAAATGGAAAACAATCACAAGATGTTATCAATTCGGATTTCCCTAATTGTCTCTAAGAGAGAGAGAGAACTAGGAATATGATATATATCACCAAGGTTCTATATATAATGACTTCCTCCTTGAAAGATCATGCAATGTGGATTTTATCCTAATAACCATAATTTGAATCCATAAACCAAAATTGTTATTGCATTATCAACATGCTTTTTGTTAACTTCAAACAAGAAAGTTGTGATGCATTGCAACTTAGCCTTCCAATTTAAGCAAGCCTTGTAATTATTGACTGCGTGTTCAATAGTTATGGCAATTGAGGGGCACTATATATATATATATATATATAGTCACTACTTTCACAACTCACAAAGCTATTGGATGAGTCTGTGAACGTGTTTCTAACAGTCAAGTCCAATGACAAGATCATACAATTTTATAGCGTAAGCGATGACATTTATTTTGAGAATAGGGGGCACAAAGATACAACAAATTCTCTTAAATTCAGCTCTCCTATAGCAGATTAACTGGACATAGTTTCCACCCAGGGGCGTAGGATCATGCCCCCCCCCCCCCCCCGAATTTTTCGCTCAGTGGTGTTATATATGTAGTTTTCGTATGGAAATTGAATGCCAATTTTGATGGATTAATATTGAATGTCGGATGTCGTGTGTTTCTTTTGAACTAAATCAGCAATCGAATACTTAACGTTTTCAATTTTTCTTTTTTTGGCTCTAGTTATTTTTATGATTAGGTTTAAATGTTTAATTTTTTAATTGGGTTAGATGAGTTCAGCTGGGTTAAATTTTTGGCTCTAGTTATTTTTATGATTAGGTTTAAATGTTTAATTTTTTATTGGGTTAGATCAGTTCAGATGGGTTAAATGGCAAATGAGTTTAGATGGGCTAAAAAAAATGTGTTTGTTTGATTGAGTTAGTTTTTTTTATAATAAAAAAAAGGGGTAATGGGTTTAAAGATGTTATTGGGTTTTAAACTGTGTAGGTTCTGTATTTTTTTTTTTAAAATAACATTATACAAAATACAAAAATATAAATAATTAACTTTTTGGGCCCCCGAGCCAGCCCTAGGAATCATAATTTTTTTTTACAACCAACTAACTATATATCCTAGTTGATAGCAATTGCGACCCGATGATTTGGAATTGCTAGCTGTTAGGTTATGGGGTGTGGGGGCCATGGATTGGAACATTATTTTCACATAGGACCATTAATTAAATGGTATACCATCCCCCTCCTTGATTGATGGTGGTTCCCATGGATTAAACCACGATTACCACGACCCTCCCATTTGAAAAATTTTAAGACAAAAATAAATTAAAAAAATAAAGGGGATAGTGGTTTGGGTCATGACCACACGGTAGTGGTTTTGAATGATAGATTAAAGATGGATGATATGGTGCCTATGTGGAGGGTCATGACCACACCCTATAGCCTTAAAGAAAATGGAGATGGAGTGCGCAACAATATTTGACTGAAATGATATCCATGAGGGAGATTCTAGTGTCCATGCTAAAATGCCTGAAAAGAAATAAGATATTAGAAAATGATAAGAGGCATGTGAACGTGGGTGTAAGCATGGATCTTCAATCTGCTTCGTGGGTATTAATTAAGCCTGATTAAACTGATGTGCTCCATAGTTACTATTAACGGCTAGTGATCGAAGCAACACGAAACAGTAGTTGTGTTGCTTCTTCTTAACAATAAAGTCTAAAACGTTTCCTAATAGCAATGTGATCTGAAGTTCTATTAGCATACGAGATCACTATTTTCATGATGATTGCACACATGGCCCTGAAAATTTCTACAGTTCTGGCAGAGGGAGGCTGCAATGTTAAGGCAACAACTGCAGAGTCTGCAAGAGAATCATAGGTAAACTTTCTACCATCAATCATACATGTTTTCTGTATTAAACTGGCAAACTTAGTCAATCAAAGAATCTACTTTTTCCTGATATAAGTTAACTGTAAGTAGTAACTACAACATATAACCATCATAACTTTTATTTAAGAGGTTATATTATGTATATTATGTAAAAAGGAAACAATCCTAAAAAATAGAAAACCTGCCATCTCTATAATATGTTACATGACTAGCTAGAGCTACTACTAGCCTAAGAAGGAATTATAAAAAAAAAAAAAAAAAAAAAAAAAAAACAGCACCAATACTAGAAAAAAATTCTAAATTAACTACAAAAAGTAATCCTAAATTTGTAATGCAAACTAATACCGGAGTCTTTAATAAAATATCTTGAAATTGATTATGCGAAGGCTCACTGACTAACGATATAAGTGTAGACAGAGTGATTACAACTAAAGAAAACCCCATAAAACTCATTGTGTAGGGATATTAGATTACTAGAGGTGGCAACTTCAACCCACTTCATTATGAATGCGTTGATTTGGGTTTCATCTCAAACAAGTCTAATGGTCAAATAAAAAAACTATAGCTCAAAGGAAAATGTGTCAACGGGGGTGAACAAGTCAAATGGGTTGAGAGTCATCCATAGTCTATGTTTAATGCATACAACTACCTAAATCATTTTATTAGTCTTGATTATTTTTTTTCGTAATCATAATTTATACAAATATTATTTGTCAAATCAAAATATGAACAACAATGTGTAAGCGAGCCAACACAACTGACCCAGATGATTTGAAATGTACTATAAAATGACATGTATTAACTCGTTACCCAACCCACCTGGCACGCATCTTATTCCACCTCTATGGAGGCTAACAAATACAGGTAATATTGTCTGAACAAGATCATCGTGTCATTTTGACAATTACAGACAAATGATGGGTGAAGAGCTTTCTGGTTTAAGTGTCCAAGATCTACAGGTCATGGAGAACCAACTTGAAATGAGTCTGCGAAATATCCGCACAAAAAAGGTTTGAAAATGCTACCCCTACTTCCTTCGCCCCAAGATTAGTGTCCACAAAAAAGAAAAAATTAGTTGTGTACACTTAATGCATATTTATGTCAGCAGGATGCCAATTTACCCTATAGGGCATTTCAGATACCAATAGACTTAGAAAACTGGCAAGGTCAAATGACATAAGTAGTTAAACTTAAGGGTAAAATGGAAAAGATAGTAAAATATACTATCCATCATTTGAAGTGGACAACTAGTTTGGGACATATTAAATAAGAAATGTTTGTGGGGCGGACGAGTTATGTTTTGTTAACGAAAAAAACTTACCTCTTGATAATTGTTGAATCGCTAGGACCAACTTCTTTTTGAGGAAATCGAAGAACTAAAGAGAAAGGTCAATCCCAAAATCTAACAAACTTGGTCAAATGTAATCCTTTGAGGAAGTATCTTCAAGTAACGAAATATTATTTGCTCTTGTTCAGGGGAATATCATCCACCATGAAAATATGGAACTGTGTAAGAAGGTAAACCATATTCGCGAAGAAAACACAGAACTTTATAAACAGGTATATGTCAACAACCTGCAAAAAAGCAAGTACCTCTTAAATTTTAAATATTTGAACTGTTACATACCAGGTTTATGGAATAAGGGAAACAGATTCAACAAACAGGAATGTCTTCTTAACAAATGCTCTAAGTATAAGAGATGATCCACATGCCACCATCCATCTTCAGCTATCCCAGCCAGACCAACACGAAGCACCTGAAGCATCACTACAGTCCACAAGTTTGGGGTAACTTTAAGTTCTAGTTCATTTCTCATTTTAGTCATATATATGGTGCCATGACTGAACAATTACTTTTTTAAACATCATTTTCCAGATTACAACTGCATTAAAGAGAAGATGGGGAATCCTTATCAACAGAAAGCACATATAGTTTAAAAGTATCTCTTATTAGTCAACGATTTCCAGAACAATGATAATTTAGAATGAAATCTGTTGACATTATTGATGAAATCAAACTGGGACATGGGGGTGATATAAAATACAGGTGACCTTAATTAAAAGGTTAATGAAACAAATAAATTGAAGGTCATATAACTGCTTGAGACAGGATTTACATTTTATTTCATGGATATTGTCATTTAAGATTGAGTATTGAGGTAAAAAGACTGACATTGAAAGTAATATGTGTACTTGATTTGTTAAAGTCTATAGAAAGAAATGTATATATTTAACTGTTTGAACATATGCCACACCAGTAGTGTGTTCAGAGAGAAATATAAGCACAGGACCTGCCATAAACAAAAAGAGGCATGCAGCTTCAACAAAAATCTCACACTAAGTATAAACAGGAGCCTCAAATAATTAAGTGACATACTCAGGAACAACAAATATTAGGAAGATCTGGCCATACCTGTTAGGATCGGACTCTCTCCCACACGAACTCAGACCACACACACACTCTGCTCTCACACAATCTGCCACAATCAAGAACACAAAGGATTTACGTGGTTCGGTCTAAACTGACCTACGTCCACGGGTAACTAGGAGTTTATAATACTTGGAGAGGTACAAGGAATTACAATACATATGAATCTCATATATAGAGATTGAAGAAAGAGAAAGAAGTAGAGAAAAAACAAGATCCGTGAATAATGGCCCATGCCCCTTATCCTCTTATCCTGTAATCAGAGATTCTGATGTCCACTTGAGCAAGTGACTTCATACTCAACAATCTCTCACTTGAAGCCACGGGATAATCTTCACATGTGCTTCAACTGTGCATCTGCATTTCTGTAAAAAAAAACCTTTTGATCTTAGCTCCTTCCTAGTTACCCGGCCTTCTCTTCAATTATCCTGAAGGCCCGTTGAAGCTTTCATTAGCTTCAACACATCAGTCATGGCTAAGTCTGCCCCTGACCCATTCTCGGTCTCCACCGGCTCCCACTGACACGAACTGCCGGATTCTGAGAAAACCTGAGAACTAACACTCTCCATCATAAGCAGGTAATTCACTGGAGAGACTTTCACCGCTGGAATACAGGTTCTCTTAACCCAATGTCGTCTGGGAGTTCTGACTGAAGCACTACCTATGCTCCCACTGCCACGAAAACCCCTGACTGGTTTCTTTGAACCTTTCCTAACACGTTCAACCTGAATCTGACATGTGGCTCTGGGCTTGTCTCCTGCAAAACAAAACTTCTTCTGCCCACGAGATTCTGTGAACCGGATCTTGGTCTTCTTCTGAACTGGGACGGTTACTCCCTCAGACGGTAAACTGACCATATACAGTGAACCCCGTTTCTTTCCTCGAGCTACGACTAGATTTCCCTTTAGAACCTTCCACTGTCCGTTCCTGAACTTAACCTCGTGCCCCTGTTCATCCAACTGCCCAACAGAAATCAACTGTTTCTTCAGACTTGGAATTACCCGGACATCCTTCAAAGTCCATGAACCGAATGGAGTCTTCAGATCTAAGTCACCCATGCTCGTCACATCAAGAACATCATTGTTCGCCAATCTTACCTTATCAAAATCACCTTCTTTCAGATTCCGTAGTGCTTCACTGCTGTGGGTAGCGTGAAATGAAGCACCCGAATCCATAACCCATGAATCTACACTGCTCTCCACACTACAGATCAAAACATCATCATCTGAGTGGGCTACTGCAGCGTTAACTTCTTTCTTCTCATTTGGACATTGA
The DNA here is from genome assembly GCA_030545235.1 of Helianthus tuberosus. Taxonomy (NCBI): domain Eukaryota; kingdom Viridiplantae; phylum Streptophyta; class Magnoliopsida; order Asterales; family Asteraceae; genus Helianthus; species Helianthus tuberosus. Next base: position 995,571 of record CM060375.1, on the reverse strand, counting down.
TTCCTAAAATGTCCTACCTCTTTGCAGTTCCAACAGGTTACATCACCTCGAGCCCTAGACTGACTCCTATTTCTGTTCCTGCTCCGACTATCTCTATTATTCTTCCTTTCTCTGCCAACATTCAGTAATTCACTCGATGATCCACTCGAACTTCTCCTTCTGACGTCCTCGCTCAGAATAAGATCACGAATCCCTTCAAAAGTAAATCCGCTGGTACCTGATGAACTGGAAATCGCTGTAACAGTTCCGGACCAACTGTCTGGCAAAGAAGATAATAGTAGCAAAGCTTGAACTTCATCTTCGAGTTTGATGCCCACTGACACAAGTCTGGCCAAAATCGAATTCAACTTGTTGATGTGCTCTGTGACTGAACTGCCTTCCCTCATCCTAGTATTCACTAGCTCTCGAATCAGAAAGACCTTATTAGATGTCGAAGGCTTCTCGTACATGTTAGATAGGGCTAACATCATGCCACTAGTTGTGGTTTCCTTCATGATGTTGAATGCCACAGTCTTTGATAACGCCAATGTAATAACTGCCCTTGCTTTCCTGTCTTTTGATTCCCAATCTGCTGGTTCCACCCTTTCTGGTCTAACTCCTGATAACATAATATCAAGATCTTTTTGAACCAATAATGCCTCAATCTGCATCTTCCACCAGCTAAAATATGTACCCTTAAACTTGTCGATTTGCACCTTCTCGTCTTCTGCCATGATAACTCAAAGACGACTAAACGAAACAGAAATCGAAAAAATAAACCGAAAATCAAACTGAAACAACCGAAACAAGCACTGGTCTTCGGTTATGTTTCTTCGATCTTCAACGAAACGATACTCTGAAAATTTGCTGGTTTAACCAGTCAAAAAACTGATCTTGAAATTTTAAAACCTTCTGCCTAATGCCCCAAAGAAAAACTTAGACAAATAAAAGTTTGGCTACTACTGCCAAAGGATTAAATAAAAAAGAACTAAACCCAATTTTTCTTCTTTGTTTAAAGTTGAGGGGCTCCTTGGTCAAAATTGAGAAACATCAATTTTCCACCAAATAGAGACATAAAGCACGGTACGTGCTTCTTCTTCCCCACAGAACAAACAAATCCGCTCTCCTTCTTCTCTTCTCCTCTTCTGGACGCAATCAACACCCAGAAAAGGCAAGGATCGAAAACCCTAGGTAACGGCGGCTACTGGGTCAGCAAACCCTAGTCGCGAGGGTGAAGAGTACGGAGGTGGCAGCGGTTCTGGCGGTTTCTGATGGCGGTGGAGGCGGTTCTGATGGCGGTGGAGGCTATTCTGATGGCGGTGGAGGCGATTCTGACGGAACCCGGCGGTGTGGGCGGTAGCGCCTTCGAACAGAAAATGGCTGACGTGAACAATCCGGTAGAAACTGATGCAAATCGAAACCCTAGTTCAGATTTCTGCACCTTCAGGTATCTTCTTCTTCTACACCTTCGTTTCTGTTCGGTTTCTGTTCGTTCTGTTCGGTTCAACAACACGAGCCTGAGCTCTGATACCAGTTGTTAGGATCGGACTCTCTCACACACGAACTCAGACCACACACACACTCTGCTCTCACACAATCTGCCACAATCAAGAACACAAAGGATTTACGTGGTTCGGTCTAAACTGACCTATGTTCACGGGTAACTAGGAGTTTATAATACTTGGAGAGGTACAAGGAATTACAATACATATGAATCTCATATATAGAGATTGAAGAAAGAGAAAGAAGCAGAGAAAAAACAAGATCCGTGAATAATGGCCCCTGCCCCTTATCCTCTTATCCTGTAATCAGAGATTCTGATGTCCACTTGAGCAAGTGACTTCATACTCAACAACCTTAATTGTGCCATATAATCATTACACAACAAAAGAAAATCCAGTTTATTTCATCCGCAGTTACTCATTTACTTAAAGAGATCATAAAGTCTCTCTAGATCTTCCAAGAGGATAAGTTTGACTTCCATCAAACCAACTTGAAGGGTATTAAACTGGTCAATAAAGGATTTTAGAACAAAAAAGAAAATGATAATACATACAATCACAGGCAGGTCATAAGTTTTTAGCAACTAGAGTAAGAAGCTTAAAATTTTCAATTACAAATAATGCCAAGTCTAAAGTAGAAGCTATTAAACCTTTTCAATATCATAAGAGGTGGCATACGTAATTTAAAAAAAAAGTTCTCATTCCATTTTCGGACATGTATTCCATTTATCGACAGGCATCGATACCAAATATTTTCAAAGAACAATCAAGTGAAAGGTAAAAAGGTGAAGTGGGTTTAAAGTATAAATAATATAAAAAGATTCTCTAGTGGCCTCATACATTTATGTCATGATTTAAAGAGTTTGGGGATGATTATGGCTTCTGAAATAAGTAGAGAAAGTGTTTAACAAAACAGAATACTCAGATAAGCAATTGTTCCTCTAATCAAAATCCTCTCTCTTTCTCGCCGATCGCCGGTGGCTCGACGGAGATACAAGTTTCGGGATAGTGTGCGAGGTTTGCTGGATTCTCATAACAGGGTGTGAATCCGACCCTACCTCTCATCCTATCTTGGTAATTTTGTCCTCTCCCATTCGCCGTCTTGGTTCGGTCCTGTTGAAAATATAATAGTATCGGAAATCAAATCGCCGGTGGGCTCGACGAAGCGGTGGTTCAGTGGATAGTGTGGGAGGCTTTGTCTTCTGGTCCAGTATTGGCTCTGGAATTGACTTTGCCTCACTCCCTATTTTGTTATCCATTATCTTCCATTCGCTGTCTGAGCTTTGGTTTCCTCTCCGACAAGCATTTTGACTGTCGGAGTACTGGACCACGAAATGACGAAAAACAAGGAAGATATAGAAGAAGGGGAGCTACCATCACTTGAGGATAATGGAAAACCAAGGAAAGAATATGCCACCACGTTTTACGTCACAAACATACCAACATGGATGTCAGATGCAGACCTCTGGACAGAATGCAGAAACCTAGGGTGGCTGGTGGATGCATACATTGCCAAAAAGAAGGATACGTTAGGCAGGAGATTTGGCTTTCTGAGATATGCTTTTGTTAAAGATGCTGATAAACTCGTGAAAGCAATTAACATGGTGGATTTACAAAATGCAAGATTAAAAGCTAATGTGGCAAAATACAACAATGATGTAAGGAAAAGGAATGCCGAAAAAGGAAAGACCTGGAGAAAAAAACACTCAGAGGAGCGGGTGATGGAAGATCAGAGAAAAAAGATTCAAAAGAAACAAGACGAGGTAAGCCAGAATCAAAACTGCTATGGTTACGGGGGCGGTCAAGGTCACTGGAAGGATGTTTTACTAGGCAAGAAGAGTAATATCATATCGGGTCAGGGTATGGCGATAAATGTTCACCAAGATGCAGATACGTTGAAGTTATGGAAAAGGAAAGCGTTTGTGGGTAGTTTTAAAAATTTTGAAGGATTAAAAAGTGCCCATACACTGAAAACACAGGTTAGGAGTCAAGGCGGATTATTGAGATTTACTGGGGGTTTAAGTTTCATAGCTACGTTTAATGAAGAAAATACTATGTTGGAGTTTTTGGAGGGTGCAAAATTGGTGTGGGAAAAAGATCTGACTGATCTACATGTTTGGGATGGTCAAATATTACCATATCAGAGGATGGTATGGCTGTCCATCAGAGGGGTACCATTGCAATTATGGTGTAGCAAAGTCATGAATGATATTGTAGGAAAATATGGTAGGGTTGTAAGCAGCTCTACAGCAGATGCATGGGACCTCAACTTAGCAATGGATATGGTTGGTGTCCTAGTTAATCATGGCAAAAAGGTGGAAGAAAAGATAATTGTTACGTGGAAGGGTGTAAGTTTCGAAGTCTGGGTATCTGAAATGGATGAAGCATGGATTCTGGGGTACATCACAAAGTGTTGGGTAAACCAGGCACCGGGCACATCGACACATCATGCTCCCAGTGTACTGGAAAAATTAAATGATACGGCAAACTCTCCGGCGGGGATGGGGGAGCCAGTTCAAAAGTCTCAAGAGGAAAACGAGAAGACGGGGAACGAAAAGCCTCATGGGGAAAAAGAAACATCGAAAGAAACAAATTGTCTAGAAGACGTAGAAGTTATTATGTCAGAGAATGTGCTGACCAAGGAAGTTAATGCTGGTGTGGATCCCAATACGGATTATAACGATAATGAAAAGAACATGGAAGATCACAGGTCGGTGTCTAGTATGCAATCCAGCGAATTAGGTGATACAAATAAAAAGGAAAATGAAAGTGGGCCGGCCCATGAAAGTAATAAGGAGCAAGGAGGAAAGGCCCAGAAAAAAAAAAAGAAAGAGAAGCCTGTTAGGTGATATTAGGAACCAGGCTCTTAAGCCCAACATTCAAGTAAGAAAAAACAAAGGAATTGACTTAAATATAGAATTATCGGATGAATCCAGACTTAACCCTAGAAAAAAAGTTACCAGAAAGAAACTCAAATTGAGAAAAAACAAGGTCAGGGGAAAGCAAGTAAGAGAAACAGAAGAACAATGGAAGAATAGGGGATACTCGCTGGAAGATGAATTCGAATCTGAATGGGAAGAAGACGCACAGTCTGATACAACTCTTGTACCATATTCAAACTCCGAGAGCAATAAAGAGGATTTGAATGCCGATGAAGCAGCGGATGAATTAAGAGGCACCAAAGAAGTTGGAGTTATACTAGGAATCGATTTGACCAAAGGTATCAACCAAGTTGAAAAGGTCATAAACGAGGAACAGGTAGATGCAATGGGAAAATGAATTGGGCATCCCTAAATTTAAAAGGAGCAGGAGGACTAGGAAAGGCGTCGGTAGTCAGGAATATTATTAAAAAAACAGGATTAGTTTCTTAACGTTATAAGAAACACAAATGAGTAACATAACGGAAGCAAGAATTCGGAAATTCTAGGATGGATCGGCCATGGAATACGTTAAAGTAGATGCAACGGGAAGATCAGGGGGTCTAATCTCAATGTGGAATCCAGGTATGTTCAGAAAAAGCTCGGAAATGGTAGATCAAAATTTCATAATGGTAAAAGGGGAAATAATTGGGGATGGGGTTGAGCTAACTGTGGTTAATGTTTATGCTCCTAATACTGGCTTAGAAAGGAGACGGGTTTGGAAAAGATTATTATCTATTCGTGATGAGGTGCAAGGATTATGGATACTAATTGGGGATTTCAACGAGGTCCGTGTACCCGAAGACGGATGCAATTCAGTTTTTGATAGCAACAATGCAACACATTTTAACAATTTTATTGGGGCAGTGGGTTTATTAGAGTACCCAATGGTGGGCAGAAAATATACTTTCCTGTCAGGTGATGGAAAAAAGACGAGTAAGATTGATAGAGCTTTAGTTAATAGTGAATTCATATCAAAGTGGCCAAATGCAACATTTAGAGCGTTAGAAAGAACTATATCGGATCATATTCCGATCATATTAGCCACTGGGAACACAGACTTTGGGCCTATTCCATTTAGATTTTTTAAGAGCTGGCTAGAGATACCGGGGGTGGAAGAAGCGGTAAAAAAGGGCCTGACCTATCATGGGAACGCAATATTTAAAGATCAACTGCTAGGATATAAATTAAAGGGTGTCAAGGAGGAGATCAAATTATGGAGAAAAGCTTGTAAGGAGACCGAAGAGAAGGAGTTCACGGAAGCTATCGACCAGGTTAAAAGTTTGGATGTTGTGGCTAAAGAAAGAGGATTGGAGGAAAATGAGATTGAACTTTGGAGAACAAGCAAGAACAAGGTTAGAGAGTGGTTCAGGAGGAAAGCCAAGGATAGTCAACAAAAAGCAAGAAGCAGGTGGATATTAGATGGGGATGAAAATTCAAGGTACTTTCACACAATAGTTAATTGCAACTTAGCGAAAAACAAATTAAATGGGCTCTGGATCGACGAATTTTGGATTACCAGCCCATCTGTCATTGTAAAACACATCCAAGAAAATATGAGAAATAAATTTTTGGAACCTATGGAATCAAGGCCGAGAATACCACCGGATGGATTTTCGAAAATTTTGGAGACAGAGGCAAAAGAATTAATCGCTAAGTTTTCTAGAGAGGAAATAAAAAGGGCAGTATGGGATTGTGGATCGGAAAAAGCGTCGGGGCCTGACGGGATTACATTTGCGGTAATTAAAAAATTCTAGGAAGATCTTGAAGGACCGGTGATGGAGATGATGGAGCAGTTCTACATACATGGGTCGATCCAAAAGACATGCAGTGCCTCGTTCATATCGCTGATCCCAAAGGTAAGTGATCCAGTGACTTTATCCGATTTTTGACCCATTTCACTAATTGGCGTCATAAACAAGATTATATCTAAAATACTCGCTAACCCTCTATGATTATACACCTTGGTTCATTAGTTATCCAATTAATATGCATGATTTCGTTAATTGCCTATATGTTGACCATTATGCCCTTTTCACCATAAAACGTGATTTTTGAAAATGTAAAAGAGTAGAAACCTTAGTTACTGAATTATAACCTTGTAACCAAAATTTGACATCAGTTTGAGGTGTAGATTGAGAGTTATGCTCATTAGCGTAATTAGAAAGCTTTTTAGCGATTAAACGGCATAATTAGCATATAGCCTATTTAAACCTACTTTTTGATATCAAACTTCTTACCCACTGATGTAATATATTATTTTGGGATTTTTGAAGATTTTTAATTAATTTTAGGCTGAGCATAACTTAGAGTTATAAGCTTGATTCGGTAATTATCGGTTTTGCCCTTTTGGGCTATAAAATGAGTTTTACATATCTTTTTGACCCCAAACCTTTTGCTACTGATTTTATAGGATAAATACATTATTTTAAACCTTTTGGAATAGTAAAAATATCAGCTTTCTATATAGAACCCGGAAACGGCTTCTAATCGCCTTTTTAAGCGTTTTTAACGCATAGTATGTGCTAAAACTATTTTAAGCATATAAAGGTTAATACCTACTGATATTTTAGGTAAATTATAATATTTTAACAGTAAGCAAAAGTTGTTTAACTCAGACTTCAGTTTTGAGCTTTTCGGCTTGTGTGAAATTACCAAAATGCCCTACGGTGCCTAGTTTGGTTATAATTGATAAATTTCACATATATGCAATATCCTATAGTTATAACTTATCAAATTAAGTATTTTTACTAATGATATCAGACCTGTAACTCAGGTTAATACTCGAACTCTTTTATAACCTTATAAATAACTAAAATACCCCTACGGGGCATAGTTTGAGTTCAAACTCGTTTCGGGCATAATAAAAGATATCTTACTGATGTCGCAACATATTTGAGGCACATTAACTTAGGAAACCTGTATATGGCTCTTATGGGTACCCGTTACGCATTCTTAGCGTTCGGTTCGGTTTATGTAACTAGTTTACATAAATTAGCCGAAACGGGTCAAACCTTATCGTTTTTATCTCAAAATCCAGAATGTGTTTAGATTACCCATATAAGACACCGGTCAAACGTGAAAATATCGGGGTGTGACAGGTTAGTATCAGAGCCAACGCTGAGTGAATTAAACACTAGCCTTTTGTGTTTAATCTCAGTTACACAATTGCACATTCATAAATTTTCGAGTCTAGACAAAGAACATAGGAACAATCCAAATTTGTTTTAAATTTTAAACTTTGCCTTTTATTTTATATATTCTTGTTGTTATCTTTGTTCTTATTGACAGAAATATGCCACCAAGAATGAGAAGAGGAGGACGAGGAAAGGGGCCGATGAGCGCTCCAAACGATCACGAAGCCGGGCCTTCGCAATGGCGAACTCCTTCTACGACTGCAAGTGCCGATCCGCAAGGAAATAGGAGGAACCTGTTTGAGCCCGCCAGACGATCTGTTTCACATAGTTCGACGCCTCCCTATCGTAACTTCTATGGGCCACAGTCAGAAAACGAGCCCGATAACCCACAACCTTCATATATACCTCTTCAGCGATCCCTTTCGCACAATTCCTTTGGTAACCCCACACCTGTTTTTAGGGCCGGTTCAACCCGGCAAATTATATCCAAGAACCAGTGGGTTTTAACCCATTGGGACCGGAGGACCACTTCTCGGAAGATAATGCTATGGATATGGACGAGGACACGGATCCCGTCGAACCTGCAAGCGGTACTCTCAACCATCCCATCGAGATCTCGGATGGATCTTCTTTCCACGGATCACCCTACGGTGGTCCAGATAGTTTTCAAGCGAGGTTTAACCAACATGAATGGTACTTCACACCTTCGCACCATTCCTCACCTCACCAGCAGCAGCAGCAGGAGGATCCCTCTGGGGATTCACGATTCGTGGCAGTCACGCCACCACCTCCACCGCCGCCAGTTCATCAAGCACCTCCAGAACCACCAAGGCGTAGGAGAACGGGCGCACGTATATCTGCGCGAGGAGGGGATTTTCACTTCAGCACCCCTCATCACTCAAGTGGCAGTCATTATCCGCCACTACAGGAAGACCCGCAAATGGGTGGGCCTTCAAACCCAGTTGCACCGCAGCCACCACCGATGGGTTTTGATAACCCGATTCCTGCATACACGGGTTCAATGGCGTACAACCCGTTTGAGCAGCCGGCTCACACCAACTATAATTACGCTGAAGCCGACCCATACTTGGTAGCGGCCAACTATAATGCCCTTCATCCTGAAGGACCGTATGGAGCTCCTTGGGGAGTAGGGTACCCAACTCATGGGTACCAAATACCTGCTAGACCTATAATTCGGCAACAATCACAGCCGCCACGGTTTTCCCCACCCGAACGGGAAGAAATTCTTCAAAGATTGGACCAAGTCGAGCGAGATTTTCACTGAGAGCGCAGGGAACGACAAGGTTTCCTCAAGGACTTAGCAGGCTTGCTAAAGGGGAAAAAGAAGAGGGATCATTAAATCCCCACATGTATTGTTGTAATTTCTATTTTCAATCAAGTCCCTGCGTGGACATTTATCTGTGTATTTATGTCACGGCCCCCGACCCGGTTTGACCCGTTTCAGGAGCCGCGGGACAGAAAATCCCGTGGTATTTTATTTAATTGAGTTTAACAGCGGAAGTTTATCATCAGGATCTTTTTAAAGCTAAAAATTTTCCCGATTATTTTATTTCACAACTCTGGATAAACCCCAGGAAATTTACAATCATAAGATTTCATGGAGAAATCTTTATTTTTACAAAACATGTTTCTTTATTTTATATTGAGCCACTTCCTTAAGCTTGTAGTGCTACGCGGCACTTTTTCTGGATCACAACAGATCACCTGAAACATGTTTGAAAAAGGTTTTGTCAGCGGGAAATACTGGTGAATCATTCTATTTACTAAAATGACCTGTTTGTAATGATTTACAGTATTAAGAGCGATTACAATGTTTCCTGATATCAAACCAACTACCCACGATATTTTGTCACTCGACCCATTGGCCCTACCGTTGTCCAATGGTGTCTGTGACTATGGTCATATCACCCCTTGGCTGCCCCAATGGTGAAGATTATCAAGTAATGTATACAAAACCCCACATACCAGCTGTAACTTGGTGATTACAAAGACTTAATCCCCGTAATTATAACTTTGGAAATAAACATGATTTTGAAAGTAATTTGATAAAAAGAGAATGACTCACATTGCAGATTTAATTTGAGCAGAGCCTAGCCTATTGATTAGCCTTTTAACCTAAATTAATAACATGCACACAACTCGGTTAGTAACTTAATACAGCATTTACGATAATTCACGAGATTAAAACCTTCACAACGAATGACAAAGTGCGATACTTAAACATCCATTGAATTAACAACGAATGACAAAGCATAACCCTAATGTGGGCAGCACTTAAACATCCATTGGATAGTTTAATCGATCGGATATTGAATCGTATCAGCGATCGAGTTATTACCCTGTATTGTGGCAGCACTTCGTGAATCGTGTGTGTTATGGGACTGTTTATGCTATAACTCAACGTAAAATTCGAATTTGAACGTCGAACGAACACTCAATTGCATGAAACAGACTGTTCTATTTATACATGAAAAACCATCCCCTCGCGCCACGCGAGAGGTTCTCTTGTTCGCGTCGCGTGGCGCGAGAGACCCTAGTCTACTATAGGGTTGCTTCGTGTCTGTATAGCTCAGCTGAGTTGGTTTCGCGTTATTTTGAATTTTTGACAACAAACTATGTGGATATTACCGATTAGGGTTTACCCCCCGTGAGTTTTAGGGGCCCTGATCCTGATTCCGATTGTTCTGAAAATTTTAGGGTTTATGCAGAATCACTTGGGTTTCTCAATTAGGGTTTCCTATTGGACAATTAAAGTAATAAATAGGACTCTTACTTGAGAGTTGTTACATTCTCCCTACCTTAATAAAAATCTCGTCCTCGAGATTTATTGGAATAAGTGAGGATACTTTCGCTTCATTTCAGATTCCAGCTCCCAAGTGTATTCGGCTCCTCTTTTTGAATCCCACTTGACTTTAACTAACACTAGTCGTTTGTGCTTAAGAAATTTCACCTTTCGATCTTCTATCTGAAGAGGTTTCTCAACAAATTTTAACTTTTCGTTTACCTCTATGTCTTGAAGAGGTATTACCATAGACTCGTCTGATAGACATTTCTTGAGATTGGATACATGAAATACATCATGTACTCCAGATAACTCTTCTGGTAGTTGTAAACGATAAGCAACTGGTCCTATACGTTGGATTATTGGAAATGGTCCTACGTATCTTGGACTTAGCTTTCCTTTCTTACCGAATCGAACTACTCCTTTCCAAGGAGAAACTTTCAAAAGTACTTTATCTCCGACTTGAAATTCCAGTGACTTGCATCGATTATCGGCATAACTCTTTTGACGATCTCGAGCAGTCTTTAATCTTTCCTTGATTTGTGAAATTTTGTCGGTTGTTTCTTGCACTATTTCAGGACCTGACAATTGACTTTCTCCTATTTCTGCCCAACAAACTGGAGTTCTGCACTTTCGTCCATACAAAGCTTCAAATGGGGCAGTTTCAATGCTTGAATGATAACTATTGTTATAGGAGAATTCAATTAACGGTAAGTGATCATCCCAGTTTCCACCAAAATTTATCACACATGCTCTGAGCATGTCCTCCAGAGTTTGGATCGTCCTTTCACTTTGCCCGTCTGTTTGGGGATGATATGCAGTGCTTAAGTTTAGTCGAGTTCCCATTGCTTTCTGGAAACTTGTCCAAAAATGAGAAGTGAATCGACTATCTCTATCTGATACAATGGAGAGTGGAACTCCATGTAAGGATACTACTTCGTCTACGTATAATTTGGCTAACCTTTCCATACTAAAGGTTTCCTTCATGGGTAGAAAATGAGCTGATTTGGTTAATCGATCTACAATTACCCAAATCGCATCATTACCTTTTCTGGTTTTGGGCAACTTAGTAACAAAATCCATTGTTTTGAGTTCCCATTTCCATACTGGCATTTCTAATTGTTGTAGTAGACCTGCAGGTTTCTGATGTTCTGCCTTAACTTGTGAACAAGTAAGACACTTAGAAACATATCTAGCTATATCCTTTTTCATGCCTATCCACCAGAAATTATTTCTTAAATCTTGGTACATTTTATTGTTTCCAGGGTGTATGGTATACCTAGATTTATGAGCTTCTTCTAAAATCTTATTTCTTAATTCTCCTTGCTTAGGTACCCAAATTCTTCTTTGGTGGAATTTCCAAATTCCATCAGATCCTTGTTCTAATTCTTTTATTCTTCCTTTCATTCCTTCAGCATCATCCTTGATTGCTGTTTCTTGAAAATTCTTTAGTTGTTCCATTAAATCTAACTGTAGATTTAATCTGAGAGCACGAACCCGTCGTTGTTTCTCATGATACTTACGACTTAAGGCATCTGCAACTACATTTGCCTTTCCTTCGTGATACTGAATATCACAGTCGTAGTCACTTAGGATTTCCATCCATCTCCTTTGCCTCATGTTTAACTCTTTTTGCCCAAATATATATCTTAAACTCTTATGATCTGTATAGATAGTAAATTTACTTCCGTACAGATAATGCCTCCAAATCTTAAGGGCAAAAATTACAGCTCCTAATTCTAAATCATGAGTCGTATAGTTTTCTTCGTGCTTTTTCAATTGCCTTGAAGCATATGCAATTACCTTTTTGCGTTGCATAAGCACACATCCTAATCCTAGTTTTGAAGCATCACAATATACTTCAAAATATTCAGTCCCTTCTGGTAAAGCTAGGATTGGAGCATTTGTTAATTTCTGCTTCAATATTCTAAAGGCTTCTTCTTGTTTAGGTCCCCATTCAAACTTAATGGCTTTACAAGTTAATTTAGTTAATGGTACAGCTATCTTGGAAAAATCCTTAATGAATCGTCTATAATATCCAGCTAAACCTATAAAACTTCTAATTTCCATTGCGGTTTGCGGAACCTTCCAATTGGTAATTGCCTCTATCTTAGCAGGATCTACATGAATACCTTCATGATTCACCATGTGTCCTAGGAATTGCACTTCTTGTAGCCAAAATTCACACTTCGAAAATTTGGCATAAAGCTTTTCTTCTCTTAACAAAGTTAAGAGTGCATGCAAATGCTCACAATGTTCTATCTGACTTTTGGAATAAATAAGTATATCGTCTATAAAAACAATTACAAATTTATCCAAATACGGTTTACAGATTCTATTCATCATGTCCATGAATGCGGCAGGAGCATTCGTTAACCCAAAGGGCATGACTGTAAACTCGTAATGACCATACCTAGTCCTGAAAGCAGTTTTAGGTATGTCTTCTTCTTGTACCTTCAATTGATGATATCCGGAGCGTAAATCTATCTTAGAAAAGTATCTAGCTCCTTGAAGTTGATCGAAAAGATCATCAATCCTAGGTAATGGGTATCGATTCTTAATTGTAATCTTATTCAATTCTCTATAATCAATACACATTCTCATCGAACCATCCTTCTTCTTTACAAACAACACTGGTGCTCCCCACGGGGATGTACTAGGTTGTATGAATCCTTTACTTAGTAATTCATCTAATTGCTTTTTCAATTCTAACATTTCTGTAGGTGCTAACTGATAAGGTGCCTTAGCTATCGGTGTAGTTCCTGGAATTAGATGAATCCTAAATTCTACTTCCCTATCAGGTGGTAATCCTGGTAATTCTTCTGGAAATATATCTGAGTATTCTGAGACTACAGGAATTTCCTTAAGTTCTTTACCCTTAGTGCTAATGACTACCGAAATCATATACACTATTCCTTGTTTTCGTTCATAACTAGCAACTTTCATTACTGAGATGAACTTCATAGGTTTTTGTGGTTTATCTCCTGTAATCATGATTACTTCTCCGGTAGGTGCCTGAATTTCTATAGAGTTCTTATCACAAAAGATTCGAGCATGGTTGGCTACTAACCAATCCATTCCTAACACAACATCAAATTCAGCTAATTTCATGGGTAACAGGGTTGCAGAGAATTTATGACCTGAAAGTTCTATTTCTACATTTTGCAAAACCTGATTTATTTTAACTGAATTCCCATCTGCGGTTTCGACTGTAAAAATCTGCCTAATGTTGGTTAAGGGTAACTTAAGAGCTTGGCAGAATAAAGTATTTATAAAACTTTGGTTTGCACCAGAGTCAAATAATACTTTTGCGTATACGTTGTGAACTAGGAACGTACCAGCTATCACATCTGGAATGAGTTCTGCTTCTTGAGTGGTCAGCTGGAATGCTCTGACATTCTTCTTAGTAGCTACGTCGGTCGCCTTGGTTTTGTTATCTGTTGGTTTGGCCAATTTAGGACATTCTGTTTTGAAGTGCCCATTTTCTCCACAATTAAAACAGATTATGGTTTTCTTTCTGCAGTTTTCTTCACGATGTCCTACAGTTTTGCAAAAGTTGCAAGTTACATTACATCTTCCATAATGTTTCCTTTTGCAATTCCTGCAGAAAGGCGGACTTGAGGATTGCCCTGTTCCTCTTTTCTTGAAGTTACTATTATTACCCACCCGAAATCCTTGGGTAATTTTCTGAGCCAGTTCCTTTTTCTTGTTTTCATCCCTTGTGCGTACCAGCTCGTCAGTGAGGGTATTAGCTAATTCTATCGCATCGTCAATAGTGCGAGGTCTCGCAGCTTTAACGATATTGCGGATTTCGCTAATTAATCCCCAAATATAGCGATAAATGAGTACCGGTTCTGGCGAAGCCAGCGTTGGTACCACTCTAGCATATTCGAAGAATGTCGAAGTATATCCTCGACAGTCCACATTCACCATCCGATGGTTTAGGAACTTATTTGCCATTTGATCTTTTTCATACTCGGGACAGAATTTTCTTTCCACAAGACTCTTAAATTCTTCCCATTTCATGGCATATGCCTCGATCCTTCTTTTAGCTTGTAACACAGTGTTCCACCATTCTAGCGCCCCTTCTTTAAAAAGATTTGACGCATACATAACTTGATCTTCCTCAGCACATTTACTTATAGTGATTACTGCCTCAGTTTTCTCTAACCAACGTAGTGCTGCAATAGCCCCTTCGTTACCTGCAAACTCAACTGGTTTACAGGCAAGGAATTCTTTGTAAGTGCAACCAGGCGTTGCAGCTTTCATTTTCTTGAAAATTGGGGCTCGCAGATCATTATTGTTATTAACATGATTACCGCCTCCATTTATACTATTACTAAAGTTGTCGCCTTATGTACGTTTACTAGGAATGATTGATTGAGGTTTAACAGGTTTCTGAACAGCAGCAACGATTGCTGGAATAGCATTAGCTATTCCTTGAGCCACTATATCCTCGATGTCTTGCCTATTTAATAATTGCTCTTCCTGATTTTGCTCAGATTGATTTACTTCATTTACTGGTTCATTACCAATGTTTGCCATCTGATAATTAATTTATAGATAAATAATTAGTATAGAATAAGAAATAATCCAATATCACAATTTAATCGCACATAATCACGTAAACAAATATACAACCAAAATTTGTAAATTTTCTAAATTTTTATTTGTTTTATATATTATGATTCCATATACAATCGTTTTATTGTTTATTGTACACATACTAACTTTTATTAATATTACTGTTATTATACAAACACAGACTCATAACCCATTTCTCCTTCGTCAACTTGTATCTTTAATAACGATGTTGCCTCTCATCATATTTCCATGAAATTTGTCCTCCTATCTCTCGAATCCTATTCCCAGCATCCATCAGCTCTTCACCAAAATGGCGGAGTTCAGCCATATTCTCGTTACTCATCGGTGGATTTGGTAAGGGTTCTGGATCGAACTGAGGGAAAAATGTATAGGGACTATTGATAAGGTTTTGGAATTGCCAATCATTAGTCCACCATTCGTCCATACCTAAAGGTTGGGTGTGGATTATTGGTTCTGGGATTGCTGGTTCCAGATTTATAGGGAGTTGATTTTCGATAGGATTAGAGTAAAAGTTATTATTATTGACAGGCTTAATAGTATCACAGCTTGTCAATATAAAATCTAACTCTTCCTGAAACGTCATTTCCTGGGTTTGTTTAGAGCTTTCTCCAATTTCCATCTGGGTTTGTCTAGAACCTTCTCCAACCTCCATTTCTATTTGCTTAGAATATTCATCAAACTGTATTCCCATTTGCCTAGAATCTTCCCCAACTTCAATCTCCAATTCCTGCTGTCTAGAATTTTCCCCGGTTTCAATTCCTTTTCCTTTTTCTAAGGGATTGTTTATTTTAGGAAGTCTCTTAACTGGCTTTCTCTTATGTACACGCCTCCCCCATATGAATCTTTTTCTTTTCTTAGGTTTTGGCTTTTCCAGAGGTGGAGCGTTGAGTTCTATAGGTTGTTCCACATCAGGAAAGTACCCAGTAAACTCTTTAGAAACTTCTATGGTTACAGGGTAAAGGTTGAGATTCTCTAGGGCTCCAGATAACTCATTCATGCTGTTTAACATATATGTAAAAATAATAAATTAAAATTTTATAACAGATTTTACAGATAAACCGCAAATATTATTGCATATTCTGTGACTAATTTAATACAAAGGAAAATTGACAATTAAACATACTAGATTTTATTGTAATTTTATTTATTTACTAGACGATATTTCTGGTTTGTAAGTGATAAAGTTGCTAATACGGAGTCAGGGTATTCTAAAGATTAGCATTTACTGCTACAGTGGCTAACATATAAAGATCCGCCCATTTTTCATCTAACTTGTCTTCCCATGGTGATTTACTGATTAATTCCTGGGTTTCCTTTTTAACTTTCTTTTCTCGGAATTTCTTTAATTTCTCCTGACTTTTTCTAATAATCAAACTTCTTTTATCAGGAGAAAGTGGTTCCTCGTATTGAGCTTTTCGAACAAATATTCCTTCTTCAGGAGTTTGGGATGAACTTCCCTTCTCATTTGATGACCTATCTAATTTAAGATAGATGTTTGAAAGCTTTTGCTTACCCATACTGTAACTAACAAATATTCAGTTAATAAAACACATAATCACATAATAGTAATCAGAAAAAATTAAGTATTTCTACATACTTAATTAGCTTAACTCAGTGGCTCTGATACCACCTTTTTCTGTCACGGCCCCTGACCTGGTTTGACCCATTTCAGGAGCCGCGGGACAGAAAATCCCGTGGTATTTTATTTAATTGAGTTTAACAGCGGAAGTTTATCATCAGGATCTTTTTAAAGCTAAAAATTTTCCCGATTATTTTATTTCACAACTCTGGATAAACCCCAGGAAATTTACAATAATAAGATTTCACGGAGAAATCTTTATTTTTACAAAACATGTTTCTTTATTTTATATTGAGCCACTTCCTTAAGCTTGTAGTGCTACGCGGCACTTTTTCTGGATCACAACAGATCACCTGAAACATGTTTGAAAAAGGTTTTGTCAGCGGGAAATACTGGTGAATCATTCTATTTACTAAAATGACCTGTTTGTTATAATTTACAGTATTAAGAGCGATTACAATGTTTCCTGATATCAAACCAACTACCCACGGTATTTTGTCACTCGACCCATTGGCCCTACCGTTGTCCAATGGTGTCTGTGACTATGGTCATATCACCCCTTGGCTGCCCCAATGGTGAAGATTATCAAGTAATGTATACAAAACCCCACATACCGGCTGTAACTTGGTGATTACAAAGACTTAATCCCCGTAATTATAACTTTGGAAATAAACATGATTTTGAAAGTAATTTGATAAAAAGAGAATGACTCACATTGCAGATTTAATTTGAGCAGAGCCTAGCCTATTGATTAGCCTTTTAACCTAAATTAATAACATGCACACAACTCGGTTAGTAACTTAATACAGCATTTACGATAATTCACGAGATTAAAACCTTCACAACGAATGACAAAGTGCGATACTTAAACATCCATTGAATTAACAACGAATGACAAAGCATAACCCTAATGTGGGCAGCACTTAAACATCCATTGGATAGTTTAATCGATCGGACATTGAATCGTATCAGCGATCGAGTTATTACCCTGTATTGTGGCAGCACTTCGTGAATCGTGTGTGTTGTGGGACTGTTTATGCTATAACTCAACGTAAAATTAGAATTTGAACGTCGAACGAACACTCAATTGCATGAAACAGACTGTTCTATTTATACATGAAAAACCGTCCCCTCGCGCCACGCGAGAGGTTCTCTTGTTCGCGTCGCGTGGCGCGAGAGACCCTAGTCTACTATAGGGTTGCTTCGTGTCTGTATAGCTCAGCTGAGTTGGTTTCGCGTTATTTTGAATTTTTGACAACAAACTGTGTGGATATTACCGATTAGGGTTTACCCCCCCTGAGTTTTAGGGGCCCTGATCCTGATTCCGATTGTTCTGAAAATTTTAGGGTTTATGCAGAATCACTTGGGTTTCTCAATTAGGGTTTCCTATTGGACAATTAAAGTAATAAATAGGACTCTTACTTGAGAGTTGTTACAATTTAGTCCCTGCGTGGACTTGTATTTTAATTAAACCCCTGCGAGGGTAATTTGTCTATTAAAAGTCTCGTTTAGGTCAAAGTGTACTCTCTTTAAATGTTAATGGAATGTTAAGATTTTTAAATTTCATTTTTGTCACTATGTGCATAAATATATTATACATGAAATAAATAAATCAAAATCATTCCTTTTAAAAATAATCTGCCTATTTAATTATTAGTAAGAATCTTGAAAAGGTAAAACCTAGCTTGTAGGTCATTATAAAGACTTAGCCAATATGGTAAAACCTGTTTAAAAAGATTCGGATCCCTGTTAACATCTGAAAACATGTTAACGCTCCTGGCAGACGTGATTCGTTAAAATCACACACGTCATTCTCATATAAGGATTCTTCAAAGGATTCCTAACCCAACTTAATGATCTATGAATCATGGGTTTAAATCATCAATCAAGATGATCATATTTTGACCATACGTTGGTCATATAGTGCCTACGGGCCATACTCATTTCCATATGAGACAAAAGACAGTAGTAGTCTATGACTCTCTGTCAGAAAAAGGTAATGAACTATGTTTAAACCTTAATGTCTTGATTATCTGAAATCATGGCTTATGATTTAAAAAATCTCCTTGTGACTAGGCCTTTTATGCTGCTAATAAAACTGTTATTGTTTTATAATTAGGATTAAATATAATAAATATCCTAAATAAATGTGATTAACAAATTAACCAAATATGGTCTATGTTTACCGTGGTTAATGAATTGCCATAAAAGACGATTCCATAATAAACTCCCAAGTAAACAATTGCCGATATCTTATGTAACAGTTCAAGATACATGGCGGACTCAGATGAAATTAATAGTCACCCAATGGAGAATAATGACGCCCCCAGGTTCAATGTGACTGGCGCGGAACTCAAAGAGTTAATTGACAATGCTGTTACAAAAGCCTTGGATAGGCAGTATAGTGAGGCAAGCGGTACACGGAGCAGAACCCTATCCGCACCGCATTCCAAGCCTAAAACTCATTCTGAGGCTCACAGCAAACCACCACCCTCCAAGAAGGAAGAACCCAAGAAAGGTGATGACGATCGTCAGTCCTCAAACCAGCACAGTGCTCCATCTCAAAAGATTGTTTTGAATCAAGGACCCCGTGACAAGGGTTGCTCCTACAAATATTTTGTTTCATGCAAACCCCGGGATTTCACTGGGGAGAAAGGAGCTATTGACTGTATGACATGGCTGGATGAGATGGACACCGTGGTTGATATCAGCGGATGCGCTGAAAGGGATGTGGTAAAGTTTGTGTCTCAATCGTTCAAAGGTGAGGCCTTAGCCTGGTGGAGATCGTTGATACAGGCTACTGGGAAGATTCCACTGTACAACATGTCATGGGAACAATTTGTTGCCCTCATCAGGGAGAACTACTGCCCTCAACACGAGGTTGAAAAGATTGAGTCGGATTATCTGTCTTTGGTGATGAAGAATTTGGATTGCCAAGCTTACCTTACGAGCTTTAATACATTGTCAAGATTGGTTCCGTATCTGGTGACCCCGGAACCCAAACGAATAGCTCGTTTCATTGGGGGTTTAGCCCCAGAAATAAAGGCAAGCGTGAAGGCCTCTCGGCCAACTACTTTCAGATCTGTAACTGATATATCTTTGTCCCTCACACTGGACGCGGTCAGACAGAGATCGCTGATGAACACAGATGCCGAGAAAAGGAAACGTGAAGATGACAATTCACGAAGGTCAAACAAGAAGCACCGAGGAAACAATGACCACAGGAAAGGGTCTGAGTCTAAGAAGGATGGGCATCAATCTGGTGACAAGCCCAAGTGCAAAGTCTGCAAGAAACAACACTTCGAGAAGTGCAGATATGAATCAAACTCGCAGACTCAGTCAAGAACTTTTGCATGTGGTATATGCAAGTCCAAGGAACACAAGACCTTGGATTGCAAGAAGCTGAAAGATGCAACGTGCTACAGTTGCAACGAAAAAGGGCACATAAAGACAAATTGCCCAAAATATGCAAAGAAGGCTGATGAAGGAAAGAAGACCAATGCTAGGGTCTTCAGGATGGATGCGAAGGAAGCGGTACAAGACGATAACGTGATCACAGGTACCTTCCTTATAAATGACGTTTATGCGAGAGTATTATTTGATTCAGGAGCTGATAAGTCTTTCGTAGATAATAAGTTTTGTGAATTGTTGAAATTGCCTGTTAAAACTTTAAGTGTGAAGTATGAGGTGGAACTAGCTGACGGAACCATAGAAGCCGTCTCAACTGTGTTAGATGGATGTGTTATATCCATTAAGAACCACTCTTTTCCTTTGTCCCTACTTCCCTTTAAGTTAGTCGGATTTGACATAGTTTTGGGTATGGACTGGTTATCTCATAACCAGGCCCAAATTGTCTGCAATAAAAAGCAAGTGGTGATCAAGACTCCGTCTGGTGAATCACTTACCATTCAGGGAGATACCCGGTATGGACTGCCTGAGCAAGTGACTATGCTCAAGGCCTCTAAGTGTTTAAAGAAGGGTTGTGTCATCTACATGGCACAAGTGACTATTGACGAGCCGAAGCCTAAGATTGAAGACATCCCCGTCATTTCTGAATATCCCGATGTTTTCCCTAAAGAACTACCTGGTTTACCACCAGATAGGCAAGTGGAATTTAGAATCGACATCATCCCTGGAGCAGCACTAGTAGCAAGGGCGCCTTATAGGTTGGCACCAACAAAGATGAAGGAATTGAGAGCACAACTAGATGAATTGCTAGCCAAAGGTTTCATAAGACCTAGTTCGTCTCCTTGGGGAGCACCAATCTTATTTGTTAAGAAGAAGGATGGATCGATGCGACTGTGCATCGATTACCGTGAGCTGAATAAGGTCACTATCAAGAATAGGTACCCATTGCCCAGAATCGACGATCTGTTCGATCAGCTTCAAGGGGCAAGTTACTTCTCCAAGATCGATCTGAGGTCAGGCTATCATCAATTGAAGGTTAAAGATGAAGATGTACATAAGACTGCATTTAGGACTCGTTATGGTCATTACGAGTTCCTAGTGATGCCTTTTGGGCTCACTAATGCACCTGCCGCATTCATGGATCTCATGAATCGCGTCTGCAAGCCCTACTTGGACAAATTTGTCATCATCTTCATTGACGACATCCTCATCTACTCGAAGAACCAAGCTGATCATGAGAAGCATCTTCGATGTATTCTTTCACTACTTCAGCAGGAAAAGCTCTATGCTAAGTTTACGAAGTGTGAATTCTGGCTTCGGGAAGTCCAATTCCTTGGACATGTGGTTAGTGAGCGTGGTATCCAAGTGGATCCCACTAAGGTCGAAGCCGTCATGAATTGGCAGGAGCCGAAGACTCCCACAGAAATTCGCAGTTTCTTGGGATTGGCAGGATACTACAGGCGCTTTATTGAAAAAATTTCAAGGATTGCTGCACCCCTAACTTCATTGACTCGTAAGAAAGTAAAGTTCGATTGGGGTCCTAACCAGCAAGAATCCTTTGATATCCTTAAGCAGAAGCTAAGCAATGCACCTGTGTTGACATTGCCTGATGGAATAGAAGAATTCGTGGTTTACTGCGATGCATCACACACCGGGATGGGATGTGTGCTTATGCAGAGAGGCAAAGTTATTGCCTATGCTTCACGACAGTTAAAGGTGCACGAAAAGAATTACACCACCCACGACTTGGAGTTGGGTGCCGTTGTATTTGCACTGAAGCTATGGAGGCACTATCTATATGGTGTCAAGTGTGTGATCTATTCTGATCACAAGAGCCTCCAGCACCTGTTTAACCAAAAGGATTTAAACATGAGGTAGCGCCGATGGATGGAGACATTGAATGATTATGATTGTGAAATCAGATACCATCCTGGCAAAGCGAATGTAGTCGCCGATGACTTGAGTCGAAAGGAAAGGGTGAAACCCATCCGAATCAATGCCAAGAGCATTGAGATAAAGAACAGTTTGAACGAAAGGTTGTTAGCTGCACAGAAGGAAGCTGTGTTGGAAGCTAACTATCCTAATGAAAAGCTAGGAATAACTGAAGAACAGTTATCTCAGGGCAAGGACGGAATTCTGAGATTGAATGGACGAATATGGGTTCCAGTTTATGGAGGACTACGAGATGTTATCCTCTAGGAAGCCCATAGTTCTAAATATTCCGTTCATCCTGGAGCCGATAAGATGTACCAGGATCTAAAGGCAAACTATTGGTGGATAGGCTTGAAGAAGTCTGTAGCTGCCTATGTAGCTAAATGCTTGACGTGTGCGCAAGTCAAAGCAGAACATCAGAAACCGTCAGGTTTGCTACAACAGCCTGAACTTCCCACTTGGAAGTGGGAAATGGTAACTATGGATTTTATCACCAAGTTACCTAAGACAAGGAAAGGCAATGATACGATATGGGTGATAGTTGATAGACTGACTAAGTCAGCACACTTCCTACCCATCAAGGAGACCTATAGCTCCGACATGTTAGCTCAATTGTACGTAGATAAGATTGTAGCTCTACATGGCGTACCAGTAGCTATTATCTCTGACAGAGATACTAGATACACGTCACATTTTTGGAAAAGTTTCCAACAATCTTTGGGCACGCGCTTAAATTTCAGTACGGCTTACCATCCTCAGATGGACGGACAGAGTGAGCGTACAATCCAAACGTTGGAGGACATGCTTCGTGCATGTGTGATCGACTTAGGTGGTAGTTGGGATAACCACCTGCCGTTAATCGAATTCTCCTACAACAATAGCTACCATACCAGCATTAAAGTTGCGCCTTTCGAGGCCTTATACGGTAGAAAGTGCAGAACGCCCGTTTGTTGGGCGGAAGTTGGAGATGTCCAACTGACAGGACCGGAAATAGTCTTTGAAACGATGGACAAGATTGTCCAGATTCGTGACCGCCTGAAAGCTGCCAGGGATAGGCAGAAAAGCTATACAGATTTAAAGCGTAAAGCTTTTAACTTCGAAGTAGGTGACAAAGTGTTGCTTAAAGTATCACCCTGGAAGGGAGTGATGCGATTTGGTAAGAAAGGCAAGTTAAGCCCGAGGTACATAGGACCGTTCGAGGTCATCGAACGTGTCGGATCAGTTGCCTATAAGTTAAACTTACCTGAAGAGCTCAGTGGTATTCATAATGTATTCCACATCTGCAATCTGAAGAAGTGTTTCGCTGATGAATCACTAGTCATACCACATACAGATGTGCACATAGAAGAGAGCTTGAAGTTTGTCAAAAAACCTGTGTCGATCGAGGATCGGCAGGTTAAGAAGCTTCGAAGGAAGCATATACCTATTGTAAAGGTAAAATGGGATGCCCGTAGAGGTCCCGAGTACACGTGGGAGGTAGAGTCCACAATGAAAGAAAAGTACAATCATTTGTTTCAGTAAATCTTGAGGTCGAGATTTCTTTTAAGGGGGTGAGGATGTAACACCTCGAAAAATTCACGTCCTATAATGTATTGACACGTGTCATAAGTTTGAACGTGTGAAAGGATGTTCTAGAGGGACTAAAGTTGACAAACATGAAATGTATGTGAATACAAGGGTTTAAATTATCAACAATGGATAAATATACTTTACAGTAACCCTACATGATGCTCATACCTTCAAACGAATAAATCATGGATCATACGAAGCTAAATATGAAAGAAAGTGAGAGATTACAAACTACAGGGGTTAAATGTGCCAACATGTTTAAAGTATACCTCTGAGTGACCTTTTAGCAAACCCGAAGCTTTGTAACGGTTATTTATGCTCACTAGAATGCACGATATAAATTTCATAAAGTTTCGTTATCGTATGAGAAAGTTATGATCAAATTCGTATACAAGGGGTTAAAGCGTCAACATTTAGAATTATGACTTTTCGGGTAAACATGAAGTGACCGAGGACATAACAAAGTGGGTATAAGTCATGAACCCCTTATATGTCAAGTTGAGGGGCTCAAAGTGCAAGAAATAAAGTTGGTTGACCTTTCGAAAGACCAAGAGACAAGATGCAACAACTAGAAAATGTTTAACCTGAACACAAGGCCCAAGCGGGCCGCGTAAGCCCAGGTAAACACTCACGCGGGCCGCGTCCGATCCCCAGTTCCAGAAAGATTGGACAGCAGCCGGTTTTCACACTATAACCGACTTTAAACAGATATTTCACTTCATGGGCGACCCCTAAATAATTCCTAGGCCCTTAGGGACATCTGTGGATGATCCATGGCCAATGATAGGCATGTGTGTCAATGATCTATGAGATCAAAAGCACTATAAAAGGCCACAATGTTGCAACATTGTGATCACACCTTCTTCTGCATTTCTGGAGCTTTTGGGAGTTCAAGAGCAGACCTTAAGCCTTCCTAATCGTGCATAGGACTTCAGTAAGTATGCTTAACCTTTCTTAGTTGAGTTTTTACTTAGTTTTAGCTTAAAAGTCAAACCGTCGTAATTACCGTTTGACTTAGCGATTAATCATTAATGGTCCAGTGATTAGTCGAATTGAAGGTAGTTATAAGTTGGTAATTATGTGGGCATTAAACCCTTAAAAGGGCACCCTCTGATTCCCACTCTATCTAGACCATTTGTCGGGTCAAAGTTGATTAGAAAAAGTTAACAGAATGCTAATCTTTGAATTAACGTATAATTAACAATGCAGAAGGCGTGAAACCTATTTTATCACTCATATAACTTGGTAATAAGTATAATTACTGGTCTAAGCTTGTTTGATCCGACAATTTTCTGTTTAGACCCGGTTCGGAACCGAAAGTCGCAAAACTTTGACTTTTGCTTTGACTTCAGTTCTGACCCGATTTAGTATGATTTAGAAATGCCTTAGAGCTTTAATTGGACTAGGTTACATGCTAGTATAACCCTCTGTGATTATACACCTTGGTTCATTAGTTATCTAATTAATATGCATGATTCCGTTAATTGCCTATATGTTGACCATTATGCCCTTTTCACCATAAAACGTGATTTTTGAAAATGTAAAAGAGTAGAAACCTTAGTTACTGAATTATAAACTTGTAACCAAAATTTGACATCAGTTTGAGGTGTAGATTGAGAGTTATGCTCATTAGCGTAATTAGAAAGCTTTTTAGCGATTAAACGGCATAATTAGCATATAGCCTATTTAAACCTACTTTTTGATATCAAACTTCTTACCCACTGATGTAATATATTATTTTGGGATTTTTGAAGATTTTTAATTAATTTTAGGCTGAGCATAACTTAGAATTATAAGCTTGATTCGGTAATTATCGGTTTTGCCCTTTTGGGCTATAAAATGAGTTTTACATATCTTTTTGACCCCAAACCTTTTGCTACTGATTTTATAGGATAAATACATTATTTTAAACCTTCTGGAATAGTAAAAATATCAGCTTTCTATATAGAACCCGGAAATGGCTTCTAATCGCCTTTTTAAGCGTTTTTAACGCATAGTATGTGCTAAAACTATTTTAAGCAAATAAAGGTTGATACCTACTGATATTTTAGGTAAATTATAATATTTTAACAGTAAGCAAAAGTTGTTTAACTCAGACTTCAGTTTTGAGCTTTTCGGCTTGTGTGAAATTACCAAAATGCCCTACGGTGCCTAGTTTGGTTATAATTGATAAATTTCACATATATGCAATATCCTATTGTTATAACTTATCAAATTAAGTATTTTTACTAATGATATCAGACCTGTAACTCAGGTTAATACTCGAACTCTTTTATAACCTTATAAATGACTAAAATACCCCTACGGGGCATAGTTTGAGTTTAAACTCGTTTCGGGCATAATAAAAGATATCTTACTGATGTCGCAACATATTTGAGGCACATTAACTTAGGAAACCTGTATATGGCTCTTATGGGTACCCGTTACGCATTCTTAGCGTTCGGTTTATGTAACTAGTTTACATAAATTAGCCGAAACGGGTCAAACCTTATCGTTTTTATCTCAAAATCCAGAATGTGTTTAGATTACCCATATAAGACAAGTCTTTAAACTTGCCGGGACTAAATCACATTCTATTCCGGTCTTCGCTTAATCACGCGTTCGAACCGTATCGTTCCTTAAAACTAATCGGTCTAAGCTTAAGCTTAACTAGAGACCGTTAGGATTCTAATAGGTTATTGTAAACCTTTGTTCCAGAATAGGAGAACCGGTAAAAGCTACCCGCATTTGCTAATTGTGATTTATACTTGCAAAGGTAAATACTTTTAACTTATTTTCCCTTATACGGGCTTGGGGTACGGTATATAAAATACCGCTTGGTCGGGCATTCGACCCTAATCGATTGGTGGTTAGGTATTATCGAGATGACCCGTTTAAAAATATGGTTTGTTTGCTTAACGCCTTTGGGGGGTTAATGACCATGTCCCGGATATCCTTGGCATCATTTTACGAAATGGCCACGACCTAAGCGCGGGGTGTAGGCGTACACCCGTCAGTGCAAAATAAATAATGTGGTGTGTCTATTGATCTTTAACCCGGCACGAACCGGGCTACTGAACGCATAAGGAACATGTAATTCTTTTACAAGTTTATATGTTTAAATAATTATCCCAAGTTATAAAAGTTTGTGCCACGTGCATTCAAATCTATTTTATTAAACTTTTCAAAATGAGTCGGTTGAATGTATTTACCAGTGTAAACTGACGTATTTTCCCAAAAAGGTTAAGTGCAGGTACTAAGCGAACTAGGCTGGCTTTCTCCTAGTGTCCACAATAAGTCTCGCAAGCTCGGACGTCAAAACTGTTGAACAATGTTTCCTATTTATTTTGATCCGTCTGTGGATTAATTTCAACTGTTGTGATACTTGATATTACATTTATATTCGGTTGAAATATATCTTTCTTTTGCTTCCGCTGTGCATTTAAATATTGTGTTGTTTGACTGTAATGTTGCCAACCACGTCACGATACTCCCCACCGGGCCCACCGGTCAAACGTGAAAATATCGGGGTGTGACAAAGGGTCTAAAATTACCGAATAACGGCCCGTGTTTATCACACTTATTCTACGCAGACGATCCGGTCTTTTTGGGTTTGTGGGATAAAGAAAACCTAAAGTCGTTACGTAGAATATTGAGAATATTCTTCTTGGTTTCGGGTTTGAAGGTAAACCAAAATAAGAGTTTCCTGTATGGGGTAGGTATGGATGAAGGGGAGACAACAAACATGGCTAGCATACTGAAGTGTAAGACAGGCCGGCTTCCGTTTATGTACCTTGGTTTGAAAGTTGGCGCGAATATGAATAGGGTAACTAATTGGAAAGTAATAATTGATAAATTCAACAAGAGACTGTCAAATTGGAAGGCTAAACTTTTGTCTTTCGCTGGGAGACTCACGTTAGTAAAGTCGGTATTGGGAGCATTACCGAATTACTTCTTATCCTTGTATAAAGATCCAAAGAAGGTTATAAAGATACTAGAAGGAATTAGAAGACGGTTCCTATGGGGAGGGTGTGGTGGCATAAACAAAATCCGCTGGGTAAAATGGGAAAAGATTGTGTTGACAAAGAAGATGGGTGGGTTGGGGGTAGGCGGCATAAAAGAGATGAACATGGCACTTTTAATGAAGTGGAGGTGGAGATTCAAAGAAGAACCTGAGCAACTTTGGGCTAGGGTCATAGTATCAGTTCACCGAAACAGGAGGGTTGCCAACAGTATTCCGATAAAGAAATCATTAGCTGGAGTATGGAAAACAATCGTGGGGGTAGAAGAAGAGTTTAGGAAAGCAGGTATGGAGGTGAATAGATCCCTTAGATGTAGTGTTGGTACCGGAGATAAAACGTTGTTTTGGATGGACACATGGGCAACAGGTCGACCGCTAAAGGAGGAGTTTCCTCGAATGTTTGGCTTGGAAAAAAGTAAGATGAACAAAGTGAGACAAAACTATATAAGAAACCAAAACGGGATTCTTTGGGATTGGAAGTGGAGTAGGCTTCCAAACTGTACCAAAGAAAAAAAAATGAATGGGATGAGCTAAGAGCATTACTTTTACAACAAAGGTTGAGTGATAATGAAGACACTTGGAGATGGAAGGAGAATAAGGACCGGGGATTCGCTGTAAGAGAGGTAAGGAAGGAACTGGCAGGAATAATCGATGTAAACACGACTCCAGATGGTTTAGAATGGTGCAAAATTGCAACAGCAAAGGTGAACATGTTTGCTTGGAGAGCTGTGGAAGAAAGGATACCGACGATGACTGTGTTAAGAAGAAGGGGATTACAGTTGGGATCGGACTTATGCAAGGTTTGTGGTTTAGAACCTGAATCGACAGACCATATTGTTATACAATGCCCAGTTGCAAAGGAGGTATGGCTGCAGATCTGGTTGTGGACCAAAGTACCCTTTCGAGATCAACAGGAGAGTATGAAAACAAGATTTCAAGAGAAAAAAGATTGGCCCAAAAGGAAGGTGAAAATAATTTATGCGATCCACCTCTTAACGGCATGGTATCTATGGAGAAATAGAAACAACAAAGTTTTCAATAACAAACTCACGAATCCAAACAAGATAGTGGAAGAGATCAAAGAAGAGTCATTCGATTGGATAAAACTATAGCAAAAATCATGGAGCTAACTTGGAGCGAGTGGAAGAATTTCACGTTTATGGAATAATTAGTTCTACTAGATTGTATTTATCCTGTCTGTCCTTGATGTAAGTCTAAAAATTCTGGATTGTACACTTCACTCTAAGAAGTTGCGTCATATAGCATCTTGCTATGTGTCATTTTTATTTTCGGTTTGATTGAATAAGATTGGTTTGTTGCTGTTCAAAAAAAATGAGAATCAGTTGAAGAAGCAACTCCAAAACTACAAATTTCATCGTCTGATAATCAAAAGTAGTTTGCTTCTATCAAAACACCCCCACCCCCACAACAACATCCACAACATTAAGGATCATTATCAGAATTTGGTTAAACATGGGAAACAACGAATAGTGATGTATTGGAAAATTTATACAGATTAACGTCTAGGTCTGCTAATTTAAGTTGTTGTTGTTAGTATTAGTAAATATAAACTTAATTTATATTTTATGTATGTATTAGCATGTTAAGCTTATATTTATGTGTATATGTAACAAATATATTCGAACGGTTATGTTGGTTTTGTGAGACACCATTTCAAATGGCGGTTTCCCTCCAAAACCAACCAACTTCCAACCCTCTTCAATAATGTATATATGGATATTGCCGGGAACATTAACCGTCACCAAGACATTTTCACAACCGAAATTGTCCTCTCCATTCTTGCCTGCAAATCTTTGTTCACTGCACACACATATCACAAACACAATGAATCCTCACATTCAAACAACTTCCGCTGCACATGTATTCAACATTCAACAAAGTGGTATCAGAGCCACTACCGAAAGTGAGGAGAATCCTATGACGACGTCAACGACCCTGCCGTGTAAACATTGCTCCGACGAGAAGAAGGAAAGAAGATGGTTGCAGAGGAAATGTTATTATTGCAACAAACCAGGGCATCAGATTGCATCATGCAAGGAGAAAGAAAACGATGAGGCTGCACAACTCATCCGTCTAGCGATTAACACAGGGACGCAACAACAGAAAGAATCAGATGATGGTGAAGGAAATGATCAGAGAGTGGAGTACATGTGACCGGAACTGATGGCGGATTCTGGTTCGAAATATGGTACGTTAGTAAATCTTTTAAGAGGCACTACTCAGGAAACATAGACATGTTCAAAAGAATTAAAAGTATGTTTGATGTGGAAACACAAACCGGTGAGAATAATTTCTATTTCATAAAAGGAATAGGGATTGTTGAATTAATGACAGGATCTGAAAGAATTCGAATTCAAAGCGTCTTCTTTACTCCTGATATTGATAAGAACATACTTAGTTTGGATCAATTGATCACCCAAGGATACACGGTTAAGTTCACAGGGGATTCATGCAAAATTTTCCCTACATTTAATGTTCCTGTTATGAATAAGAAGAATGATATATTTGGTTCCACTAAGGAAGATGAGATTGGTAATAGAGAGAAAGAAGCGGTGTTAAAATCCGAACCGGAGTATGAAAACTTCAAAACTGAATATTTAAACCAATATTTCGAAAGCCTGAATATATCATCGAACGAGCCTGATTGGAATGTCTTGATAATTCAAGCAATGTCATTCAAAGACTTCCAAGACTGCAAGGCTCTTCTAGACATGCTAGATGATGATAGTTATGTCGGTAAATACAAATTTTATATAGAAAAGAAGTTTGAGGAGATGGTTGATTGGTTTCTAAAAGACAAATTAGAGATGAATACTAGGCCGCTTCCTGCATATGCTGAAAACAATAGGAAAGTAAGTCTACTGGACCTATACATGGCTGTTAAGAGGGAAGGAGCTCACCGGAGAGTAACCGAGAATAATATGTGGGCTGTGAACTCTAAAGACATGGGTTTTGATTACAAGGAAGGAGAATTCATGAGACTTATGTATGCCATGTACTTAGATGTACTGGTTTACTATTATAAGTTCAAAACCACTCAACAAGTAGTAGCCGAAAAGGAAATTAAGGTAGACCAGGGGATTCATTTGCTGAAGCAAGACGAAGCAAAAGCTTGGACGAGAATGAAGGATCAAACAGACGACCTGGTGCAGAACAAGAAGGGGCTGCCGAAGAGCACTATGCCTTCTTTGCTGGAAACGACTGGTACGGTCTTAAAAGGCTGCAACGAAGGAAGAGGTTCGACTTCAAGAGAGCGGAGAAAGCTGTTAATGAAGCCAATGACAGCGTGATAATGCATTCTCGGAAGAAACATTAAGTTTATGGGGAGTGTATTAGTAAATATAAACTTAATTTATATTTTATGTATGTATTAGCATGTTAAACTTATATTTATGTGTATATGTAACAAATATATTCGAACGGTTATGTTGGTTTTGTAAGACACCATTTCAAATGGCGGTTTCCCTCCAAAACCAACCAACTTCCAACCATCTTCAATAATGTATATATGGATATTGCCGGGAACATTAACCGGCACCAAGACATTTTCACAACCGAAATTGTCCTCTCCATTCTTGCCTGCAAATCTTTGTTCACTGCACACACATATCACAAACACGATGAATCCTCACATTCAAACAACTTCCGCTGCACATGTATTCAACATCCAACAGTTAGGTGGGGTTTCAAATAAATTTGGAACCGCTGTTGCTGCTAGGTAGGGTTGTTTAGGAGCTGAACTAGGTACTGCTCAAGCTTGACTCGGCTTGACTTGCTCAAGAGGGATGTTGTACATTAGTTAAAGAGAAATCGAAGAACTTGTTTACAAACCTAGTAAGCTCCGCTCGGCTTGAAAATTATTTGAGCCCATGCTTATTTGTATGTCTGATTTTAAACCTATCATGTATTTAGTTTTTAATAATCAGTCTGATTTTGCTAAAAACCACATATGAATAGTATCCAAGACTAATGGCATTTGTATCTTGGAAAAGAAAAGACAATAACACCACCACTGAATTTTTCTTCACATGAATGCATATTACAAACAAATTGACATTAGTTCTTGAGGACATATATAAAAGAAGACATTTCTTGAAGGAAACATATATAAATAATCAAAAAGTAGGACAAGAATCACTGAGGGGCGATACTATACCCTTAGCTGTGGGACACTGAGCGAGGTCGCAATGCTCCGGGTTATCAGTGCCCCACCAATGCACATTTATGTTTTCTATCCCCGTACTAAAATACAACAGCACCGCCATAAACGCAACTCCTGCATCAAGCGCAGCCGACAGGATGTAGTTGTACCTCTTCCACCACATTTTCCGGTATCTAAACACGAAAAAGTTGAAAATGGTCCCCACCAATATCCATGAATTATAGTTAACAGCCATGGCCGGGGGCATAGCAGCCGTGGCACCAAGGAGCACTGGGAGATTAATCAGAGGAATCCATGATGCTTTTGGAAACAGCAAGTGAAATATCCAAACCACAACTGGCCCCATGAGCCCACCTAGAAAGAACCAGTTTAGAGCTCCATAGTTTCCTAGAGGACCAAAGATCCGCCTAGGCCCAACCAAGCCCCAAATAACAGATGCATCAAAGAATACATGGTCATTTGGGCACGTCCATGGGCTACCGGACTTAGGGTCAGGGTGGCATATCTGGTCCACATGGGTTATCATGTACCAAGCCACACATAGATTCACGGTTCCAGCTATGATTGTTCCCAGAAACTGGACCAGAAACATTGATCTTGGTGGTATCTTCATGTAATGTCCGAGCTTAAAATCACTGAGAAAAGAGATGGCTTGAGTCATGCTCATGTAACCATAGGTCTTGAAGCACACATTGGCTATGGGTCTTCCAGGGTAGATTAACCCCATAGCATATTCCGTTATTATATTCAAACCTGGTGTCTGGCCCGGGCAAATTAAAAAAGTTAGTACATCAATTATTTCGTTGTTACATTAATTGCAAGAGTTACCTGGTTTGTTGTTGCAGTGATGATGCTGATGGGGAGGGTGAAAATGAAAGCCATTACAGCTGCACCTATCAGTCCCCAGTATGGCATTTGTACCTGATCTTTCATGAAGATAGTGAGCGCAAGGGCAACCAAAAAGGTGACTGTAAGAAGCACATAAAACCACCATGCCGGTATGTCTTTGTAGTTCTTCATTAGTCTTGTGTGCACGTCAGTCTTAGCCATGGTCGATGCTTTATATCGTCCATATATCTCTCTACATTGATCAACAACATATAGTTAGATACAAGCTAGCTAAAAATCAATCAAAATATACAAGTAACTTACTTCCCATAGAAAAGGCCAACATGAGTGAGAGTAGACGCGATTGTAGCAAATCCAAAACCATAAGTCAAAGCGAAAAATGTGCTCAAATTAACGTGTCCTTGCTTTGTATACTCCCCGTAGTCTATCTCAAACTTGTTATTCACAATTTTATGGATATCATAGAGCTGCCCGTCGTTTGTAAACAAATCGGCTGAGTATATTGGGAAGTTTCTGGCATGGTACACGTTGAGTCCATAATAGGATATTGGGATCACTATGTAAACGATCAAAAAATAGCCCAAGAAAACATTGACTATGGCAAAGAAGGGGGAAATAAGAGGGCTGAATAAGAAAGAAGCCGTCGTGGCCCAGTCCAGTGAGAAGGCCCCAAACCCTAAGCCTTGGAAGCCCGACCCTAATTGTTGGGCCGTAACCGAATTAGGAAAGGCCCAACATACCCATGAAATGCTTTGTAAGGTTTTGAAGAAGAATCCGGGAAGCAAGTAATAGAGGAAGCTACAAACAAGAACAATCACAAAGAATTTTGTACGTGATATGCGTTTTTTGTTGTCGTTGTCATCGTCGTCTTCTTTGCCATGAAGTGCCCTACAGAACGATTAGACTGGTTTTAGCATAGTGATCCAACACCTAAAACAACACTTCTCTTTAATAAAATTAAAAAATATAACCTTGTAAATGGATATTAATTGATAATTTGAAAGAACCATTAAATAGGTGGGTACATGAGAAAGAAGAGTCACCTACTTTCTCTTAATTATCAAACTTCCTGATTATTTAGACAAGATTCCAAAGATTCATTTCCTTGCTTTTTCTTGTTGGCAAAATGATAACGATGGCCCTCTACATATTCTTTTTATTTATATTTATATTGTTTATCAATATTTAATTAATATAAATGTTTTGATAAGTCCAACAGCCTAGCTAGTTTTGGGTTGTTAGGGATATATCACACAATTAACAAGAACAAACACACACAACAGCTCTCTCACACACACTAAATCACAAGAACGAACACAGGATTTATAGTGGTTCGATCAAGCTTGATCTACGTCTACTCTCCACAACTAGTTTGCTCTTTGTATTAGGTGCTTAAAAGTTACAGTACATGAATGAGAAGTATTTATAGGGGATACAATTAGGGTTGTTGACTTTAAGCTACAGTAACAAATAAAACCTCTGCTCTGGTTAAAACTTCACAACCCACATCCGGGTTATCTGTTGCCACAACCCAGACGAGTTATCTGGGCATCTAGGTTATCAGTTGTAGCTAAGGCATAACCCAGACGAGTTATCTGCTCATTTGGGTTATCAGTTGTAGCTAAGGCGTAACTCAGACAAGTTAACTTGGTCATCTGGGTTATCAATAGCTTTGACACACTCTAGTCAAATCCTCCACAACCCAACATGGGTAAATTCCATTTGATATTCTAATCATAAATCATTCAAAACCACTAAGACTGGAGGGTATGGGGGCCGGCCTTGGCCCGGCGAGGCTCGGTGCCGCACCCCCACACCGCCCCCCTTTGGAGCGTCCCGGCTTCTCCGTCTCCCCAACGACGTGCTCGACGGGCCCAATTTCAAAAATATAGCCGTTTGTAACGGCTGCTAATTTATTTAAAAAAAAAGTTTTTTCACTTTAAATAAATACCCCACCTCAATCCATTTTTTATATCCAAAATATCCATACTTCTCGCTTCTCTCATCCATTTTTATAAATAAAACTCCATCTTTTTTATAAAATCATGAATCCGTTCAACCCGAACAATCCCAACCCGAACAATCCAAACCCGAACCCGAATCAAGCTAACTTTTTTTCGATTCCCTCTTACACTCCGACTATGATCCTTCATGGGTGTCTCCGCAATTTACATTTTCGGGTTTCCAACAATCACCCAACGCATTCAAACAAATGTCTCAAGTTCAACAAATGCAACATTACCAAGCACTCCAACAAAGGATGCTACGCAACTCGTTTGAATCTCAAGCGCAATTCCAATCGCAACCGCCAACATCCCAATCGCAACCCCCGGTTCCACTTGACGATGATGAAGAAGTCGTCCCCGAATCGCCACCTCAAAATCTCAAGCGCAAAAAAAACAAGGGGAAGGTGGTTGAAACCGTATCGAAACCAAAGGCGGTTCGAAATTAAGGCGAGACCTTGGACAAAAATAGAGGAGGAGGCGCTAGCAATTGCGTGGGTTAAGTCCTCAACTTGCCCGATTGTCGGTATAAACCAAAGTTTATTTTTTAATTTAAATTTAAAAAGATTTATTTTTTATTTTACTAAGGCATTTTTTTTTAATTTAGGGAACAACCAAACGGGTACCGGTTTTTGGAAGGCGATACGGGAAAGATTTAACGCGCTTATGGAGCAAGGCCCGATGCGTGATATCGATTCCGTCTCTGGCAAGTGGCGTAAAATGAGCAAGGCCATCAACACCTTTAGCGGGTTTTATAACCAAATTTACACAAATCCTCCTAGTGGGAGTAACGACGAGTACATTCTCAACCTTGCTTTGGTTAAATGGGACTCTAAAAATTCAACGTCTTTCCAACACCTCCGAGCATGGAACGTTTTAAAGAAAGAAAATAAATGGAGGCCGGTTCCAAATGAGGTCGCAACCGCCAAATGGAGTAAAACTTCCGAGTCTGGAAGTTATAGTGCGGGAGGCTCCACCGCTCGTTGTCAAATCGACATAAACGACGACCCGGAATTTGACGAGGAGGTGTTGCCCGTTCACGAGTCGGAACGTCCCCCCGGAAGGGACAAAGCAAAAAAAGAGGCGGCCGGAAAGAGAAGGGAAATTGGCCTGTAATAATCTCACCTAGACCTTATTGGTCATTAATAATCCCACCTCAGAATTTCCCCCCACCAGTCCCATCTTTCACATATTTTTCCTACAATGGTCCCCCGTTAAAAAAATTTAACGGAGTTAAGCTTTTCTCCAAATTACAAAAAGATTTTTTAGGGCTTTTGATTAGAACGACGATACGAGTCCATTGATGTAAAACTTGCCTCGAAACGGTGCTCCAAACGATGAAAACGACGCTTCAATTCGGGTGTTTAAATTTCCAATTAACCAAAATCAAGTCACTTGGAGCCCCATTTTGAAGTAAGTTTTACATCAATGGACTCGTATCGTCATTCTTATCAAAAGGCCTAAAAAATTTGTTTGTAATTTGGAAAAAAAACTTAACTCCGTTAAGTTTTTTTAACGGGGGACCATTGTAGAAAAAATAGGTGAAAGGTGAGACTGATGGGGGGGATATTCTGAGGTGAGATTATTAATGGCTAATAAGGTCTAGGTGTGATTATTACAGGCCAATTCCCCGAAAGAGAAAAGGGGGCGGCTCGAGCCAAACGTCTTCCGGGGCGGGTTCGAAAATGGACGAGTTGATATCCGAATTCTGTTAGTGCGTTTATGTCTATAGCCTTCGTCAATCCGGTCCGTAACAGAAACAGAAGAAAAGATTGCTTTATGATGTAATATCTAGTCAAATAGCAAGGTGGCATTTTGGTAATTAATGAGAAGTCTCATTAATTCCAAGGGCTATAAATAGGAGGCTTATGCCTTATGTTAGTGACTTTTGCCATTTCACACTTTAGAGAGATCTAGTTCTAGAGAGAGAAAGGCAAAACGTGATTCGTGTTTCTTGTACATTATCAGATTTTATAATAGAATCACAATTATATTACGTCATGTGTGTTTAGGTCGCGTTCGTGTACGGATTCCGCACGTTTCACGTTCGTTTCGCAATCGTTTCGGAGTCAAAACCGGTCCTACAAGTGGTATCAGAGCAGGAGCTCGATTGCACTGATCTTTCACACGTTTACACGCAGAAAATCATCAGATTCAGATCCGATTTTCATCTATTTCTTCATCTTCTACATATTTTTCACGTTTTTTTTTTAAATCGTCAAAATTGAACAGGTTTTCACGGTCCGTTTCAGCTGAATTTTGGATATGTTGTGCGTATATACCTGATTTACAACCCTACCAAGTTTCAGATCCAAACTCCTAGCCGTTTAGGAGTAATCGAAGTTTTTCTGTTCGTTTTTTTGCTGTCAAAATTCTGGTCCGCTCATCTGGTCCGCTTTTGTGAACAACAATAGGTCCGCTCATAGTGACATCAAGAGATCCGCTTGTGAGGTTCGCTTATTGTGACATATTAGAGGTTCGCTTGTGAGGTCCGCTCATAGGGACATAATCTGGTCCGCTTATACGGACATAATCTGGTCCGCTCATACGGTCCGCTCATCCGGACATTACCTGGTTCGCTTATTTGAACCTGATAGTCACCAGGTCATCAGACTGTTTGGAATTTAGTTGAACAATTAAAGTTGTCAGTCACATCCAATTTTGAGGTCCAATTAGATCCAAGTAAAAGTGTGGCCCAATCAATGTATTGATTTGATTCAAGATGTCAGCACAAGTAATCGGTTCAACAGATATGTTTTGAAGCTTTATAAGTCCTTGTTGTCAGTCCACCATATCTTTGGTTCAATCAGAATTAAACAACAGTTAGTTTTGTCGGCCCATATATGCATGTAAATAAGTTCAGCGGCCCAAGTCATCGACCCAAGATGGTTACTCAGTTTGCGACTCAATTGTTTGCTTATTTTGAAATCTTCGGTCCATCTAAAGTTGGTGTATAAAGTTTCAAACCATTTAAAGCCCATATTACTTGGCACATCCGATCAAGTTCATTCATTCATTGTTTTCACTCGAATAACATTGGAACGAATCCGCGAATCTTCGACACGAGTCCTAGATCAATTTCGCTCTCTCACTTTTACGTATTCCATTTGTTTAAACTGATTGTTTGTTTGTTTGTCCAGGTGATTCGAGATGGCTAAAATGTTTGATGAACAGGAAAACGAGAATCTTAAAGATTTAAACTATTGGACTTATGGATCTTGGTTTGATATGAGAGATAAGAAGGATATTTGGAATAAAAGATTCGAAAATTTTTTCTGCATGAAAAATGAATCTTTGGAAAAGTTGGATAGACGTTTTGATGAATTGATGGATAAGATAGATAGAGATGAGATAAAGTTTTCAACTGCTGAAAAAATCTCAAAATTTGCTGAAGCATTACCAATAGAATGGGATGAATTTTTGAGTGAATTAAAAAGGAATGCAAATTTTTCAAAGTTTTCATTTAGAGAATTCATCAATAAGCTTAGATCACATATGGTTGATAAAGAAAAAAGAAAAGAAGAGTTGATGTATGACATGAAGAAGGATTTAGAAAAGATAAATTTGGAAGTGATCATCGAAATGAGCAAAAGATTCTCTGTGTGTCTTGCAGCAAAAAGGGTTATGAAATACGATATTAAGAGGGGTTGTTATATTGATGAAAATATGAATCCTCTTGATTTTGTTAAAATTTTTTGTGCAGGAACATACAGGATGGATACAAAGAAAGAAGTTGATGTTGAAAAGATGAATGAAAAATGTTCAAATTGTGATAAACTTGGAGCAGACAATGCCAAATTCTTGAGTGATGCGGAGAATTTGACATTGGAAAACAAGACTTTGAAAGCTGAAAAGAAAGCTGATGATGAACAGATTCTGGAGTTGCGCTTGAACTGTGAAAAACTAAAATCTGAAAATATCAAACTGTTGAGTGATATGGACAGTTTGACATTGGATAACAAGATTTTAAAAGAAAAAGAAAAAGAGTTTGAAAATGAAAAATTAAAAATAGAAAAAGATTTTCAAAATAAATTCAAGATTTTAGAAGATGAGAGAGATATTTTAGGTAAAGATAATCTTGAAAAACAAATTGAAATCAATTCTCATATTGCTAAAATCATTCAGCTTGAAAAAGAAGCTGAAAAAGCTCGGATTAAAATCAAAGAGTTTGAGAATAAATTGAAAGGTTTTGTGAATTCTACTTCACATGTTTGTCCAAAACCGATCAATTATGTTCCAATAAGTGAC
Source organism: Helianthus tuberosus (assembly GCA_030545235.1). Classification (NCBI taxonomy): domain Eukaryota; kingdom Viridiplantae; phylum Streptophyta; class Magnoliopsida; order Asterales; family Asteraceae; genus Helianthus; species Helianthus tuberosus. The sequence goes on along the minus strand of CM060375.1, from coordinate 956,856 downwards.
AATGTCACAAATTTTGACAAAGTCAAAATTGAAGATTGTGATGAAATATCTGATGATGAAAAAGAAAAGAAAAGAAAAATATTTTTAGATTTGCAAGAAAAATTTAAAAATACTGTTTTGCAATCTACTGAAACAGGTGAATGTTCTAAGCAAAAACCTGTTAAGAAGAATGTAGAACAGAAACAAAAAGATAAAAATTTTAAAAATGAAAATAAAAGCTCATCAGTTCAGTCATCCAATCATTTTGAAAAAATACAAAAATCTAAAAATCAAAACTCAAAATTAGTTGGTAATAAGTGGTGCAGGTTTGACCACAGTGCTACAAAGACAAATCCAGCATTGAAGAGGAGAAATGATTATAACCAAGCCAAACAATGTTATGATCTGAAGGTTTGGACTGAAAGAAATGAATGGTACGATAACAGAGTGTGTTATTCCTGTGGTGTTAGAGGACACATTGCTGTTAACTGCCAGAATTGGAATTATGAAACAAGAAGATGCTATAATTGCCATATCAAAGGTCACATTGCAAGAGATTGCCCAAGGAGATCGATGGGAAGATCAAGGGTTGAATCTCAGAGAACGGTGAAGAAACCAGTCAATGTCAAGCCCAAAGAACAGAAGGTTCTAGAACAGAAAGTGAAGCTTTCGCAGGGGCAAAAAGACAGACTGAGGAAAAAGAGGAAGAAGGCAAGAGAATATTTGGAGAAGATTTTGTCTTCAGGTTCACCAGTTGGTTCGAATAAAAGTTCTGATGAATCAATTCACTCGACTGCAAAGTCAAGCAAATCGAATTCTTCAGATGCAAATCTGAGGACAAACAAGAAGAAAAAGAAAGTTATTGGCGATGAATCTGGCTCATCCAAGTCAGACAAGCCAAGTTCGGGCAATGAATCTGATTCCACAAAATCAGAGGAGCCACAAATTGAGGTAAAAAAGGAAGAGACAGTTCCGTTAATGAATGATGAGAATTTTCCACCATTACAAGCCGCAAACCTAAAATCAAAAGGTATTGAAACTAGAAAAATGTTTAATAGCAATGTTGAACATATTTTTAGCAAGATGGCTGATGGTAAGGAAAAAGGAGTGAAAGAATTTTATGAGGAAAAGAGAAAAGCTCAAAATACACCTAAGACTGGTCAGGCTTGGGTGTCAAAATTTGTTGGTTGAATTCCTGACTTGCCGGAGCTTCCAGGTTGGTAAGTGTGAAGCAGGTATCGGCATCATTCTTGAGAAATTCACAGGATGGTAACTGTGATATTTCGTCTTACAAGTGGTTAATCAAGGACATTAAGTTGTACTTGATTTTCTACAAGTGATTGTGATGTTTGATCGTATATTGTTAAATTTTCAAAATGGTTAAAAGAGAACAAGATGATGAGATGACCCCAAACCTATAAGTGATGGGTAAACAAACTAATTTTTCCGGAAAAACCATTCTGATTAAAACAAACTTAAGTGTTTTGAAATCATTATGGGAAAATAGTTTGTTGTAAAGGGAAGTTCTGATTGAATACGCCGAAACCCTCACGGCTGAACAAACATGATTAATTTCACAAGATTGAAAAACGGTTTTCAAACTGTAAATATCAATGTGTTGTAAATCATGGGGGTACGTTATAATTTCTGTGTTGCAAATCAGAGCACCATTAGCAGAAAATGGATGGCGAGACAAAGCTATCAGTGTTGGTTGTCAAATTTTCTTTATATGATTTTGCATTTTAGGGGGAGTAATATTGTTAGAAAATACAAAAACATTTGAAAATTTGAAAAAAAGACAAAAACATGATAAAATTCAAAAATTGAGTTTTGTGTAAAAAGAGGAAATGATAGTACATCAGTAGACTATCACAGTACGCTAAAGAAATGGAAAGTTTAAATGTGTTAAACGATCTCACCGTGGATGTGTCGATAGGTTTTTGCACATTTAGTAAACTTTTTCGGGATATAAACCTAAATTCAAACTTGCTTATTTCGTGGGGAACACTACTTGGATATATAGGTAACCCCTGAAATCTCGTTTGAAATGTTCCTTTTTCTGATATACTAGGTCTTTATGCTTAAGTGATATCTGGGGTATTATTCCTGGACTTCTGCTGAACGGTAGTTCTGACCTAGTCCTCGAATAATACTTTCTGCAAATGCTTTGAAACATAAGCATCACCCTCAGCATATATGATAAGACAATAAAATTGCTTAGCAATGCTGTTGTAAAAAAGATCCTCTAAAGGGGACACACCCAAAAGTTGAGTCATGATCTCTCTGCTGAACGGTAGTTCTGACCTGAGCTCTCATGATTCTTCATAAATTATTAACCCCTTACAGATATCATTTGTATTATAATTGCCTGTAAGACTGAATATTGGGATCTGGATACGGGAGTATATTCAAGAGGTGGGACACATGAATGAGTTTAAGTTCTTAATACATCTAAATTGTATCCTGAATCAGTTGAAGTTTGTGTGAAAATTTAAGTGGATCAGTATATCGACAATCTAAGTGAATTGTTTAAAACATAAAGTGTTTTAAAGCTCAACGGTACTTGTGATTTGTCAAAAACTGATATGATCCTCTAACGCATACTCAAACAAAAATATTGTCTGTAAATATGTTTGTACATATTTCTTTACTGCTTTATATTTTCAGAAAATACAAAAAGATTTTGATTTTTGCTTTATTTTCGACAACTGATGTCTGGGATGCTATGTTTCAAAATCTAAGTATGCTGATTGTGTTTCTGAAAATAAAACAAGTTCATTAATTTGAAACTTGAAGTTTTAAAATCTAAAATCAAAAACAGTTTGTGATATCTCCAAGGTCATTAATTTGGACTTGGATGATTAACTGTGGGGGATTTGGATGCTTATATTGTTATAGAGCTAGTTTCCGATCCGATTCGATGAAACTGCCAAATTCATGAAAATTGTTTGTTTAGAATGTTTAAGTGAGCCAGGTTACAATTCCTGGATAGCTGAAATTTGAAGTGTTGTTACTTATAAATGTTTGAGAAATTGCAGATGTTATACCAGACTACGATCCTGATAGCAGAGTCTAAGGGGGAGTCTGAAGACGAGCTCAACGCAAGAGGAAGCTTGGATTAAAGGAGCTTGTAACTGGAAAGCCAGGTGTCGATCCCAAAGCACGGAAGCTTGACGAAAGGGGGAGCCTGATGAAGAAAAGAGTCTACAGAAAGGAGAAGAAGCTGAAGCTGAAGCTGAATACAGATCCACCGGGATTCTGTTCAAGAAGACTAAAAGAGAAAAAGAAGACGCTACGAGTTTGACTCAATGATCGAGATTGACTTCGGCAATATCCAAGGGGGAGTCTGTTAGTGCATTTATGTCTATAGCCTTCGTCAATCCGGTCCGTAGCAGAAACAGAAGAAAAGATTGCTTTATGATGTAATATCTAGTCAAATAGCAAGGTGGCATTTTGGTAATTAATGAGAAGTCTCATTAATTCCAAGGGCTATAAATAGGAGGCTTATGCCTTATGTTAGTGACTTTTGCCATTTCACACTTTAGAGAGATCTAGTTCTAGAGAGAGAAACTAGAGAGAGAATCTAGAGAGAGAAAGGCAAAACGTGATTCGTGTTTCTTGTACATTATCAGATTTTATAATAGAATCACAATTATATTACGTCATGTGTGTTTAGGTCGCGTTCGTGTACGGATTCCGCACGTTTCACGTTCGTTTCGCAATCGTTTCGGAGTCAAAACCGGTCCTACAAATTCCCTTCGTTCAAAGAGCTCACGGCGGAAAAATATAGTTATAAGAAAAACTTGTCGGTTGACTATGCTCGAGCGGAGGATTTTAGGATTATGAGGTTGGATCTCGACTCGGTTCCGGAGGATGAACGCGAGGTTTACCGGAGGATGAAAGAGGAAGTTAAGAAAAAATGGACGTCGTAGGTTGTTTCGTATTTTTTTAGTCGTATCGTTATTTATTTTTTTTCGCTTTTATATTTTCCGTTTCTAGGATTAGTAATTTTAATTTTTAGGAAATGTAATTTTTTTATGTTATGAAATGGATTTAATTATGTTGTTTTATGTTTTAATTTTATTTAATTTTTAAGAAGTTTTTATCAAGTTAACCAAAAAAAAAGTTAAAAAATTATAAACTAATTGTATGAGGTAGGCCCATCCTCCACCCCCTTCAAAATGCTAGGAGGGTCATCCCATGGAGGATGGTGATGTGGCGTCCTACGTGGCGGCTCATCCTCATGGGGATGACCCTTCCCATACCCTCCAGTCTAACTGCTTACAAATAAAATAATTAAGTTCATTAGTGAACAACCCCTTGATTGTGAACACTAGTGAACTAATCCAAGCCCTTGATTATCAATACACAAGTGTAAATCAATTGCCAGGATTTGATGATGAAAATACAATAGTGTATTTGACGATTTGATGATGTAAATCAATGGTCAGGATTTGTTTACTCAATTCACAAATACACACTCAGTTCACAAATACACTAGCTAGTATTCACTATAGAACCTCATCCTATATATATATATATATATATCATTAAATGTAAACTTAATCATAGCTCAATGTTTATCACTTTCAATAATTTAATAGGTGTAGAACTGTATAAGTCCTGTTTAATGTAGATTTAATTTTTCTTTTTTTTTTTTAGCTTTCAGCTGAAAAAAAAAATAATATCCATTTTTTAATATTGTTATCAATTTATGTATACGTCAAAAGATTACTAAAATTGAGTTTAACCTTTCTAAAAGAACATACATAATTGGCTAATTGAGTTTGAGATTTATGATATTTTTAAATTACAAATATATTTTTATAAATATACTTCCACTGTAGGCAGGGGCGCAGCTTAGAAGACTTCCGAGGGGGCGCCCGACCCCTCGAACTTTTCGATGCGTAGTGTTATGAATAGTACTTTCGTATAGAAAATTTTTAGGTATATACGTTTCCACCCCCGGTTTCTGAAAAATGGGGGGGCGAAGCTTCGCCACTGACTGTAGGGGCAATATTTTAAGCGCATATAAAAATAAAAAACCAAGATAAATATAGCATAAAGCCAATTAATTAACGGGTGCCACATTCCATCCACATCGTGACCATGTCCATGTGAAAGGTATCTCTAAAACAAAACGACACTATTTTTGTAAATAATAATGATATAAATTACTTTAAAAATTATAGATGTTTTCACATTAATGGTTTTGGAGATTATCAAGCATGTTATAACTGAAAGACAGCAAGAATTTCCCCCCTTTAGACTACGTGGGTAAGTGAGTATATTAACTAGTAAAATACAAAATTACGGTATATAACAATTATGGTGGCAACATTATTATTTGATTGAAGCAGGTGAGACAATTATTATTATGCAGCATGATGTTAGTCCAATCCTTGGTGATAAAAATTCGTTAAGTTGACTCGTTTAGCGTTTTATTTAATGAATGATTTCAAAAGGAACAAAAAGTGCGGTTTTAATATATAATCTTATCACATTTATCATAATTAACTAATTAATATAATATTTAAAATTAAAAGAGATATGCTTTATTCAAGTCGATGTATAATGACTATTTTGAAATCTAGAATCAGGAAAAAAAAATTATCCTATATATTAAAAAACAAAGCTAATGAATAGTAGTTGTCACATCATAATAAATAGTAAACTTTTATTATTAAATGTCACATCATAATGAATAGTAAACTTTTCTTATTGGTTATCATGAATAGTAAATATACATAATTTCAAGTCATCTTTTGTTGACTTTTTTTCCCTATACCTTTTTTAAGTGTGTATATATATCCATTTTCTTCAAAGTTATGTTGAATATTCATCATGGTGGAGTGGTTTTGTGGTTGTATGTGTTTTAAAGAGACTCAAGTTCAAATCATGGGGTCTTTTTTTTTTTTTTTCCATTTTATGCTTACATAACTTCACGTCATCTTCCTTTTTCTCTTCTTTCACACGTTTTTCTGATTGTATTTATACAATTCTTATTCCTTATTTGTTGGGTTAGTGGATGCTTAGACATCGCAATAGTTGGCAGGAGTTACTAACTCGCTTGCTACCAACGGCTCTGTTGTATGAAAACTAAATAGTTTTACAATGACTTAGTTTTGTCGCAATAAGACACTAAATAACATAGCTTTAATAACAACCAAGTATTTAGTCGCAATAAATAGTTTTACAATGACTTAGTTTTGTCGCGCCGCAACGCGGCGCGCAACATTAAAACCTAGTTAATATTAATATTGGAGAAAAACGTACGTACCTAAATAGTGAAATCTGAACGAGGGTGCTAGGCCACTACATGTGTGACGGTTCAACTACGTATTTCCTCAAAAGCCCGGCCCAGCCGTAACCTAAAACCTGTATATATACATACACCATACCAATGGCACATGTTAGCAACAGAATGGTCTATAGAATTTGATGTTACGAAAGTAATTAAGTTATATATATAATATATGATGATGATGATGATTTAGCTGTTAATCATAATTTAAATCATGAGGTTGTAGAATTCATTCATTGATTCATATAGCTAGTTTAGTAAAAACAAAAGAGGCATAATTACAATTTGTGGTCCTGTGAGAATGATTAGGAAGAAGAACAAGTAACCTACACCTACCTGGGTAGTGATGATGAGGAGCCAAGCGGCACCGAAAGAGATTTTGCGGCCATAAAACACCTTTATAATATTCACGATACCGACAGCGTAAGCTGATCCGTTGCCAAAAGCCGCGCCGGCGTTGGCGAATATGGTAATCAGCACGTGCTCCTTCATGTTAAAGGGTCCCGGGTTCAACGAGAACTTCCGTCCCATGAGGCTCCACTCGCTGCTGGGGAGGACCGCCGCCATCAGCCGTCCTAATGGAAGCGTGGCCACCTGAACGGTGATCTGAGTGATCACCAACGGCGACGACCGGTACGAAAAGAACTGGTTCAGAAACGACAGCATCACACATGAGACCAGACCCAAAACCCACATTCGAAACGTCCATACAGACTGGGTCGGATCATCGGTTGTCGGAACGGTTAACCGGACCTGTTCGATTGGAGACTCTTCGTCTTCATTGTCCTCCTCCTCCTCCGGCACGTTCTTCTTCTCCACTTCAACACTTCCCATCTTGTTGTTTCCTTGCCTTGGTGATTCGTTTACTTATATAGATAGAGTCAGTCCAGTGCTGGTAGGGAGAGCAAACTGTCAAATGTTTGATTTTTAATGTCAACTGGCTGTCAATATTTTTCTCCATCATTATAATTATAATTATAATTATATTATAATTATATTAATATTTGCAATATATTTGTTACAATAGAATATTCATATAGCCGCATTCATAGTACAGCCATTGGTATCCCAACCATCAAGGATAAGTTTGAGTTCCAAATCATTCAGAAACTTTTAATTGGTAAAAGATAATACTAAATGGTTCGAGATAAAGGAAAAATAGTTTGAATTACGGTTTAAAAGATATATTTATTAATAATTAAAATTAAAACCTATATAAATTAGCAAACTTTTTGTGTATAAGGACTTGTAAGTTGTGCTTTGGGTGTTTTCCAAAAAAAAACTTGATTTTTTAGTTTTAACCCAAAGGTTTGTACCTTTTTCAATTTTAACCCTACATAATTTGTTTTTTTAACTTTAATCCAAAACTTTTCATTATTTGCAATTTAACTTCACAACTTTTGTCACTTATACTTTTCATCTTTCGCAAATTTTCGTTTTACGTATAGTTCGAAATTTTTCGAGTTAATACGACGCAACGTGCATGTGTGGTTCAACGTTTTTACCTCTATTTTTCCATGTTTGACAGGTTCGTCGCAATACGCATATTATAAGTCGAGTCAGTGTTGGTTGTCAATGACGGTTGTGTGACATTAGTACTATTTGACACCGTTTTACGCCCGCCGCAACACGGGGTGTGCTTTGAGGATTTTTCAAAGAAAAAATTGTTATGCATATGGTTGTAACGTTGGCTTTGGGGGTTTTCCAAAAAAAAATTTTGATTTTTTTACTTTTCACCAAAAAGTATTTCATAAATTACTTTTAACCAAAAAATATTTTTTTTTTACTTTTAACCCAAAACTTTTTATCTTTTACAATCTATCCTCATAAATTTTTTTACTTTCAACTTTGGTCCTTTATAGTTTTCATTTTCCGCAAATTTTGCGCTCTATGCTTGGTTCTAAATTTTGTGACTTAACACATCACAGCGTGCGTCTTTGGCTTAACGTTTTTACGTTTCGTTCTAAATTTTGCGAGTTAACACGACGCAACGTGCGTGTGTGGGTGAACATTTTTACATCGTCTATTTTTACCCCGTTTGACAGGTTTAACATAACGGTGGGTCGTAGATCGACTTAGTTATAAATAAAGAATCTCCGCCGCATTGCGGCGGGTCGTAATCCTAGTTAATAATTAATAATAATCTATACTATATAATAAAAGAAACCAATAAAAGAACACTTGTCATTATTCTATACCATCTACTATTATTTAATTATAGATAATTATTATTTTATTTAAACTAGATTTATCAACTTTTATTTATTTATTATTATGTTATTGTTATTGTTATTGTTTATGATTGTTTCTTTTGCTTTTTTTCTAAAGGATAGATGTGTTGAAGAACAAAAATATCTGTTTGTTTTTAATGTAACTTTATCTATGTAGTCGTTATCTAGATCATAGATCACGTATTTTTTTATATCAATTTTTTATGTCAGCATATGGATATTGATTTGATAAAAGAAAATTTACATATATTTTTTTCAGGTTTACCTAAATTATACAATATGTTAATATAGATCTGCTAATTAAACAGCGGATTAATATACAATTAATAGGTTAGAACCCTATATATTATACGGGTTGCGCATATGTAATTTTATATAATAAATAATAAAAAAATATATATCTTTAAAAAACTTGTATATTGCACATGTTGAATAAAATATTATGTCATATTTCAACAATATTTTTAGAATTGATAAATTAAGACCACTGTTATTTAAATAAAACTTGGGTTCACATCATGAGAAAGTCGATGATACAGTTTGTCTTCTAATCGATGGTTCAAATGCTTTCATATTTATAAACTTGACAAACATCACAAGTTTTGATCATACATAAAACAAAACTGTGGTCGGATATCAGAAAAGTGTTTTAAAATATCGTTTTATAATTGTTAAATCTTCGTTATTAACTATTTGATATTTTATTTACTTAACCCGTGTAATACACGGGGTTAAAGTAAGGCTACGGGGTAGATATAATAATAATAATAATAATAATAATAATAATAATAATAATAATAATAGATATATTTATTAATAATTAATAATAACTAGGGTTAAGACCCGCCCGCGTTGCGGCTCGAGTACATCGTAAATATTGAATGGATTAGTCCAAACGTTAAGCATTGTGATTGGATCAAACGTAAAGTAAATGGAATTCATATCGAACAATCATAACGTATTATATGTGACCCAACTCATACACAGAAAACGTAACAGGTATGAAGGAAAATATGCACATGTAATCGAAAGGGATTAATTATAGCTTTCGAAAAAAAGGGAGAAAAAAACCATAATTTGACTCCACTCGGTTCGAAACAAACTTTACGAAACATACATAAAATAAACACGAAAACATATTATATTTGACCTAAATCATTTCCCAAAAAAGTTTACCTCAAAACGTAGAACAACTTGAATTTATACCAAAACGTACGTAAAAATATGCACGTAAAAATGGTTTCTTTAAACGAAAACGTATTATATTTGACCTGACTCGTCTATAAAAAAGTTTACGTCGGAATATAGAACAAATCATATTTATACATACCGGTACATAAAATATGCACACAAAAATTAGTTTTTAAGTAAAGGAAGAATAGGGGTAAACCGAAAGAAAATATTAGTAAAAATTTTAATAGGTTAAAAACGTTCGTAAAACCGTGCCAAGTAGTACCAATGTGACACCTCGAAATTTCATGTCCAATATTATATCGACAAGTGTCATAGACTTAAAACGTGTAAAGGATTGATTAGAAGGACTAAAGTTGACAAACAAGAAAAGTATGTAAATATAAGGGTTCAAAATGTCAACAATGAATAAATATACTTTACAATAACCCTACATGATGTTTACACATTTAAACGAATGAATCATGGATCATACGAAGCTGATTGTGAAAGAAAGTGAGAGATTACAAACTACAGGGGTTAAATGTGTCAACATGTTTAAAGTATACCTCTAAGTGACCTTTTAACAAACCCGGAGTGTTGTAACGATTAATTATGCTCACTAGAATGCATGATAAAAATTTCACCAAGTTTCGTCATCGTATGAGAAAGTTATGATAAAATTCGTACACGAGGGGTTAAAAGCGTCGACATGTTAATACATACCTCTGAGCGACCTATGTATAAATCCCAAACCTTAACCGGTGTTATAAACATCTGATATACATTCAAATCTGGTTAATACTAGTAATGAATGATTCAAATTGTGAAAGTAGGATTCTATAAAAATGTGTTCGACAAATCTTCGTTTATGGTCTTTCAAAAGCTTCCAAGACAACTTTAGAACATGGCAAGGTGGTCATAACTGTTCAAGCATGATCTAAAGGCCCCATACTGAAAATAGAGGCCCAAAGTCGTAATATAAAGGTTGCCTGTTCAAAGCTTGAAAGGTTACAAAAATTTGCCTTCTCGTAAAGTCTTACGGACCGCAAGACCCTCCGCTTACGGTCCGTAAGGCGGCCCCAGTAACAGAAAACGGGACAGCTTCCTGTTTAATGAGTTAAACCGACTTACATTGCCATTTTTCACTCCCATGTACAACCTAAACTAGTTCTTAGGCACTAGGGACACTTGTAATTGATCAGGGATCAATCCTAGAGTTGTTTGTCATGATCACAAGCAATCAAAGGCACTATATAAAGGCCTCATTGTTGCAACTTTGATCATTCATTCCAAACTCAACTTCTGATCATTTCTGGAGCTCAAGAGCCTTCCCTAAGCATCACTAGTCGTGCATAGGACCTTGGTAAGCTTCCTTGACCTTCCTTAATCGTGTTTTACTTAGTTAATTAGCTTAAAGTCAAACCATCGCAATTAAGGTTTGACTTAACGATTAATCGCTAAAGGTCCAGCGATTAGTCAAAGTAAAAGTAGTTATAAGTTGGTAATTATGTGGGCAATAAACCCTAAAAAGGGCACCCTCTGATTCCCACTCTAACTAGATCAAATGTCGGGTCAAACTTAATCCGAAAAAGTCAACAGAAATTTAATTTTCGAATTAACACATAATTAGCAATGTAGAAGACGTGTAACCTGTTTTGCCACTCATATAACTTGGTAATCAATGCAAGAACATGTCTAAGCATGTCCGACCCGACAATTGTCAGTTTAGGACCGGTTCGGAACCGAAAGTCGCAAAACTTTGACTTTTGCTTTGACTTCAGTTCTGACCCGATTTAGATGGGTTTAGAATTGCCTTAGAGCTTCCTTAGGACCAGATTACATGATGGTATAACCCTCTGTGATTGGTTCGTTGTTTGTCCGATTCGTTTACACGTTTCCGTTAATCGCTTAATGGTGACCATAATGCCTTTTTGACCATAAAACGAGAATTTTGGAAATGTGAAGGGACAATAATCTTTGTTACCGATTTATAAACATGTCCCTAAATTTTTCACATCAGTTTGAGGTCTAGATTAGGAGTTATGCTCAATGGCGTAATTAGAACGCTTTTTATTAATTAAACGGCGTCATTAGCATAAAGCCTATCTAAACCCAATTTTTGACACCAAACCTTTTACCCACTGAAGTAATATAATATTTTGGGATTTTTGAAGATTTTTAATTATTTTTAACCTGATCATAACCTAAGGTTATTGCCTTGATTCGGTAAATACTGATTATACCCTTTTTTGTTTATAAAATGAGTTCTACATAGTATTTTGACACCAATCCAATTGCTACTGATTTTATATAATAAATGAAGTATTTTGAACTTTATAACCTGATCAGAAAACTCAGATTTCCTGTATAACCCGGAAATCGCTTACAACGGCTTTTTACGCGTATTAAACACATAGTATAGGTTTAAAACCATTTTGTCATATAAGACTTATCACCAACTGATGTAACCTATTAAATTAAGTTGTTTTACTGATTATTTCAGACCCGAGTCTCAGAATTATAATTAATCTCTTTTATAATCTTTAAAATGACCAAAATACCCCTACGGGGCTTAATTTGAGATTAAACTCGTTTTGGGCATAATGGAAGGCATCCTACTGATATCACAACATATTTAAAGCATATTAACTTAGGAAACTTGTTCGTGACTCATTCGGTTAACCGTTATGCGTTATTCGCGTTCGGTTCGGTTTATGTAACTAGTTTGCATAAAATAGCCGAAACGGGTCGAACCTTATCATTTTTATCTCAAAATCCAGAATGTGTTTAGTTTACCCATATTATACAAGTCTTCAAACTTGTCGGGTCTAAATCACATTCTATTCCCGTCTTCGCTTAATCATGCGTTCGAACCGTATCTTCCTTTAAAACTAACCGGTCTAAGTTTAGGCTTAACTAAAGACCCGTTAGGATTCTAATAGGTTATTATATAAACCTTCATTCCAGAATAGGAGACCCGGTAAAAGCTACGTGCACTCTCTTGTTGTGATTATTACTTGCAAAGGTAAATACTTTTAACTTATTTTTCCTTATACGGGCTTGGGGTACGGTATCTAAAATACCGCTTGGTCGGGCATTCGACCTTAATCGATTGGTGGTTAAGTATTATCGAGATGACCCGTTTAAAAATATGTTTTGTTGCTTAAACGCCTTTGGGGGGTTAATGACCATGTCCCGGATATCCTTGGGATTAGCAGGATATTACAGGCGTTTTATTGAAAAAATTTCAAGGATTGCTGCGCCCCTAACTTCTTTGACTAGGAAGAATATTAAGTTCGACTGGGGGACGAAACAACAAGAATCCTTTGATATCCTTAAGCAGAAGCTAAGCAATGCACCTGTGTTGACATTGCCTGATGGGATAGAAGAGTTTGTGGTATATTGTGATGCATCACACACCGGAATGGGATGTGTGCTTATGCAGAAGGGCAAAGTTATTGCCTATGCTTCACGTCAGTTAAAGGTGCATGAAAAGAATTACACCACCCATGACTTGGAGTTGGGTGCCATTGTATTTGCACTAAAGTTATGGAGGCACTATTTATATGGTATCAAGTGTGTGATCTATTCTGATCACAAGAGCCTCCAGCACCTGTTTAACCAGAAGGACTTGAACATGAGGCAACGACGTTGGATGGAAACTTTGAATGACTATGATTGTGAGATAAGATACCATCCTGGCAAGGCGAATGTAGTCGCCGATGCTTTGAGCAGAAAGGAAATAGTTAAGCCTATAAGAATCAATGCCAAGAGCATTGAGATAAAGAATAGTTTGAATGAAAGGTTGTCAGCTGCGCAGAAGGAAGCTGTATTGGAAGCTAACTATCCTGATGAAAAGCTAGGAGTAACTGAAGAACAGTTATCCTATGGCAAGGATGGAATTCTGAGGTTGAATGGACGAATATGGGTTCCAGTTTTTGGGGGACTTCGAGATGTTATCCTCCAGGAAGCCCACAGTTCTAAATACTCCGTCCATCCTGGAGCTGATAAGATGTACCAGGATCTGAAAGCAAATTTCTGGTGGATAGGCTTGAAGAAGTCTATAGCTGCCTATGTAGCTAAATGTCTGACGTGTGCGCAAGTCAAAGCCGAACATCAGAAGCCGTCAGGTTTGCTACAACAGCCTGAACTTCCCACGTGGAAGTGGGAAATGGTGACAATGGATTTCATCACCAAATTGCCAAAGACAAAGAAAGGAAATGATACTATATGGGTAATAGTAGATAGACTGACTAAGTCAGCACATTTCCTACCCATTAAGGAGACCTATAGCTCCGACATGTTAGCCCAATTGTACGTAGATAAGATTGTATCTTTGCATGGCGTACCAGTGTCTATTATCTCTGACAGAGATACTAGATACACATCACATTTTTGGAAAAGTTTCCAACAATCTTTGGGCACGCGCTTAAATTTTAGTACGGCTTACCATCCTCAGACGGACGGGCAGAGTGAGCGTACAATCCAAACTTTGGAAGACATGCTTCGTGCATGTGTGATTGACCTAGGTGGTAGTTGGGATAACCACATGCCCTTAGTCGAGTTCTCTTATAACAATAGCTATCATACAAGCATTAAGGTTGCGCCCTTCGAGGCCTTGTACGGTAGGAAGTGCAGAACGCCCGTTTGTTGGGCGGAAGTTGGAGATGTCCAACTATCAGGACCTGAAATAGTCCTGGAGACGACAGATAAGATTGTGCAAATACGCGATCGTCTCAAAGCTGCCAGGGATAGGCAGAAAAGCTACGCAGATTTAAGGCGTAAACCTCTGAAATTTGAGGTAGGTGACAAGGTACTACTTAAGGTATCACCCTGGAAAAGGGTAATGCGTTTTGGCAAGAAGGGCAACTTAAGTCCCCGATACATAGGACCATTCGAGATCATCGAATGTGTCAGATCAGTAGCGTATAAGCTAAATTTGCCTGAAGAGCTTAGTGGTATTCATAACGTATTCCACATATGCAATCTGAAGAAATGTCTAGCTGATGAATCGCTAGTCATACCACATACAGATGTGCACATCGATGAGAGCTTGAAGTTTGTTGAAAAGCCTGTGTTGATCGAGGATCGACGGGTTAAGAAGCTTCGAAGGAAGCATGTACCAATTATAAAAGTGAAATGGGATGCCCGTAGAGGTCCCGAGTACACGTAGGAGGTAGAGTCCACAATGAAAGAGAAATACCCTCATTTATTTCAGTAAATCTCAAGGTCGAGATTTCTTTTAAGGGGTGAGGATGTGACACCTTGAAATTTCATGTCCAATATTATATCGACACGTGTCATAGACTTAAAACGTGTAAAGGATTGATTAGAAGGACTAAAGTTGACAAACAAGAAAAGTATGTAAATATAAGGGTTCAAAATGTCAACAATGAATAAATATACTTTACAATAACCCTACATGATGTTTATACCTTTAAACGAATGAATCATGGATCATACGAAGCTGATTGTGAAAGAAAGTGAGAGATTACAAACTACAGGGGTTGAATGTGTCAACATGTTTAAAGTATACCTCTGAGTGACCTTTTAACAAACCCAGAGCATTGTAACGATTAATTATGCTGACTAGAATGCATGACAAAAATTTCACCAAGTTTCGTCATCGTATGAGAAAGTTATGATAAAATTCGTACACGAGGGGTTAAAAGCGTCGACATGTTAATACATACCTCTGAGCGACCTATGTATAAATCCTCAACCTTAACCGGTGTTATAAACATCTGATATACATTCAAATCCGGTTAATACTAGTAATGAATTATTCAAATTGTGAAAGTAGGATTCTATAAAAATGTGTTCGACAAATCTTCGTTTATGGTCTTTCAAAAGCATCCAAGACAACTTTAGAACATGGCAAGGTGGTCATAACTGTTCAAGGATGATCTAAAGGCCCCATACTGAAAATAGAGGCCCAAAGTCGTAATATAAAGGTTACTTGTTCAAAGCTTGAAAGGTTACAAATATTTTCCTTCTGGTAAAGTCTTACGGACCGCAAGGACTTGGTCTTACGGTCCGTAAGAGGCTCTTACGGACCGCAAGACCCTCCGCTTACGGTCCGTAAGGCGGCCCCAGTAACAGAGAACGGGACAGCTTCCTGTTTAACGAGTTTAACCGACTTACATTGCCATTTTTCACTCCCATGTGCAACCTAAACTAGTTCTTAGGCACTAGGGACACTTGTAATTGATCAGGGATCAATCCTAGAGTTGTTTGTCATGATCACAAGCAATCAAAGGCACTATATAAAGGCCTCATTGTTGCAACTTTGATCATTCATTCCAAACTCAACTTCTGATCATTTCTGGAGCTCAAGAGCCTTCCCTAAGCATCACTAGTCGTGCATAGGACCTTGGTAAGCTTCCTTGACCTTCCTTAATCGTGTTTTACTTAGTTAATTAGCTTAAAGTCAAACCATCGCAATTAAGGTTTGACTTAACGATTAATCGCTAAAGGTCCAGCGATTAGTCAAAGTAAAAGTAGTTATAAGTTGGTAATTATGTGGGAAATAAACCCTAAAAAGGGCACCCTCTGATTCCCACTCTAACTAGATCAAATGTCGGGTCAAACTTAATCCGAAAAAGTCAACAGAAACTTAATTTTTGAATTAATACATAATTAGCAATGTAGAAGATGTGTAACCAGTTTTGCCACTCATATAACTTGGTAATCAATGCAAGAACATGTCTAAGCATGTCCGACCCGACAATTGTCAGTTTAGGACCGGTTCGGAACCGAAAGTCGCAAAACTTTGACTTTTGCTTTGACTTCAGTTCTGACCCGATTTAGATGGGTTTAGAATTGCCTTAGAGCTTCCTTAGGACCAGATTACATGATGGTATAACCCTCTGTGATTGGTTCGTTGTTTGTCCGATTCGTTTACACGTTTCCGTTAATCGCTTAATGTTGACCATAATGCCCTTTTGACCATAAAACGAGAATTTTGGAAATGTGAAGGGACAATAATCTTTGTTACCGATTTATAAACATGTCCCTAAATTTTTCACATCAGTTTGAGGTCTAGATTAGGAGTTATGCTCAATGGCGTAATTAGAACGCTTTTTATTAATTAAACGGCGTCATTAGCATAAAGCCTATCCAAACCCAATTTTTGACACCAAACCTTTTACCCACTGAAGTAATATAATATTTTGGGATTTTTGAAGATTTTTAATTATTTTTAACCTGATCATAACCTAAGGTTATTGCCTTGATTCGGTAAATACCGATTATACCCTTTTTTGTTTATAAAATGAGTTCTACATAGTATTTTGACACCAATCCAATTGCTACTGATTTTATATAATAAATGAAGTATTTTGAACTTTATAACCTGATCAGAAAACTCAGATTTCCTGTATAACCCGGAAATCGCTTAAAACGGCTTTTTACGTGTATTAAACAAATAGTATAGGTTTAAAACCATTTTGTCATATAAGACTTATCACCAACTGATGTAACCTATTAAATTAAGTTGTTTTACTAATTATTTCAGACCCGAGTCTCAGAATTATAATTAGTCTCTTTTATAATCTTTAAAATGACCAAAATACCCCTACGGGGCTTAATTTGAGATTAAACTCGTTTTGGGCATAATGGAAGGCATCCTACTGATATCACAACATATTTAAAGCATAGTAACTTAGGAAACTTGTTCGTGACTCATTCGGTTAACCGTTATGCGTTATTCGCGTTCGGTTCGGTTTA
Organism: Helianthus tuberosus; assembly: GCA_030545235.1. Taxonomy (NCBI): domain Eukaryota; kingdom Viridiplantae; phylum Streptophyta; class Magnoliopsida; order Asterales; family Asteraceae; genus Helianthus; species Helianthus tuberosus. Next base: position 939,441 of record CM060375.1, on the reverse strand, counting down.
TGTAACTAGTTTGCATAAAATAGCCGAAACGGGTCGAACCTTATCATTTTTATCTCAAAATCCAGAATGTGTTTAGTTTACCCATATTATACAAGTCTTCAAACTTGTCGGGTCTAAATCACATTCTATTCCCGTCTTCGCTTAATCATGCGTTCGAACCGTATCTTCCTTTAAAACTAACCGGTCTAAGTTTAGGCTTAACTAAAGACCCGTTAGGATTCTAATAGGTTATTATATAAACCTTCGTTCCAGAATAGGAGACCCGGTAAAAGCTACGTGCACTCTCTTGTTGTGATTATTACTTGCAAAGGTAAATACTTTTAACTTATTTTCCCTTATACGGGCTTGGGGTACGGTATCTAAAATACCGCTTGGTCGGGCATTCGACCTTAATCGATTGGTGGTTAAGTATTATCGAGATGACCCGTTTAAAAATATGTTTTGTTGCTTAAACGCCTTTGGGGGGTTAATAACCATGTCCCGGATATCCTTGGCATCATTTTACGAAATGGCCACGACCTAAGCACGGGGTGTAGGCGTACACCCGTCAGTGCCTAAATAAATAATGTGGTGTGTCTATTGATCTTTAACCCGGCACGAACCGGGCTACTGAACGCATAAGAAACATGTAAATCTTTTACAAGTATTATATTCAAATAATTATCCCAAGTTATAAAAATGTTTGTGCCTCGTGCATTTAAACCAATTTTCTAAACCTTTACAAAATGAGTCAGTTGATTGTATTTACCAGTGTAAACTGACGTATTTTCCCAAAAAGATTAAGTGCAGGTACTACTCGAAATAGGCTGGCTTTCTCCTTAGCATCAATAAGAGTCTCGCAAGCTTGGATGCATTTCAGTCTGTTGAACAATGTTTCTTTTTATTTGATCCACCTGTGGATCTGTTTCAACTATTTTGTGATACTTGATATTACAATTCTATTTGGTTGAAATGAATCTATCTTTTGCTTCCGCTGTGCATTTATATATTGTGTTGTTTGACTATAACGATATCAACTACGTCACGATACTCCCCCACCTGGCCCACCGGTAATACGTGGAAATATCGGGGTGTGACAACCAATGCCACAACGACATCGACTCTCAACATTGTAAAAATAAAATAGATAAAATGGTAAAAATTACACAGAACGAAAAGTAGACTAAAATCGTTGAACCATGCACTCCTGTTACAGTGTCTTAATGCGAAGAAATTAAGCAGAAACGTAAAATGTAGAAAATAATAACTTATTTTATCTACGACCCGCCCGTTGCGACGAACTTTACAAAAGGGGAAAAATGGACGCGTTGCGACGGGTCTGTCATATATGAAAAAATAGAGCAAAAACGTGGAACCTCACATGCACGCTACGACATGTTAACTCGCAAAATTTAGAACGAAACGTAAAACGAAAAACTTGCAAAAGATAAAAAGTATGGGGGACCAAAGTTGTAAATAACAAAGTGTTGTGTTAAATTATAAAAGATGGAAAACTTAGAGTTAAAAGTAAAAAAAAAAGGGGGTTAAAATGTAAAAGATAAAACTTTTAGGTTGAAAGTGGAAAATTAAGTTTTTTTTTTTTTTTGGAAAACTCCCCAAGCACAAGTTACAAGTGCTAATGCATCAAAAACTTACTAATTTATATATGGAATAATAATAATAATTGTGTGTTTGATTGATTGAAGTACTTGATTTTCAAAGAAAGCAAGCTACACATAAAAAGACAACTAACACATTTTTTTTAATTATTAGGTTATAGGGTGTGGTCATGACTCTCTTTACCGATAATGGTAAGAAAATGAGCAAGGGGGTAAGTTTACCTTCATGACCGATAATGGTAAAAAGATGAGCAAACTTGATCGTTTTCTAGTATGTGACTCTTTTATGCATCGGTGGCCTACGTCTAATCTGAAGGTGTTACGAGGTGGTCTGTCGGACCATAGGCCGATCTTCCTGGGCTGCTTTAATGTCGACTTTGGGCCCACTCCATTTAAACTGTTTAATAGATGGATTGGCACTGACACGTTGAATCGGATTGTCGCTCAACATGTGTCCGGAGTGGACGATAGGGATGCCGGCGATTTGGCGCTTATTAGGTTATGCGAATGATTAAAAAGGATATTAAGAGCTGGAGGGAATCGGTTCGGATTGAGGAGGAGGAGAAGGAGCTCGATACTATAGTCAATAACATTGCTATGCTGGAAGAGAAAGCGAAGTCCTCTGTCCTTTCGTTTGGGGAATTGGAAGATCGGGCCAATCTCCGGGCAAAGCTAAAGGCCATCGAACATGATAAGTGTATGGATCTGAAACAAAAGGCCCGTGTTAATTGGATCAAGTATGGTGATGAGAATTCCGCCTTTTTTCACCGGGCCATCAAAATCAGTATAGCAAGAAATAGAATTCAGGAGCTAGTTTTCAATGGGATTCGGATATGGGAACCAGAGTTGTTGAAAATTGAAGTTAGAAAATGGTTCAGGAGTCTCTTTGCTGAACCGATGCGAAGACGGCCGAGTTTCACCAACTTTGATTTACCTACCCTTTCACAATCAGAATCTGATTCGCTAGTTACTATGTTCACTTCGGATGAGATAAAGAGAGCGATTAAGGACTGCGACGATAGTAAAGCACCAGGGGCTGATGGTTTCTCCTTGAGCTTCTTTAAACGATACTGGAATGATCTTAAGCCACTAGTGGAGAAAATGATGAGGGACTTTCATTCCACTGGGCAATTCAGCAGGGGTTGTAACGCTGCCTTTAACATTCTTATCGCTAAGGCTAATAATCCGCATTATTTATCTCAGTTCAGACCTATTACGCTCGTCGGGTCAGTATACAAAATTATTACTAAAGTTCTTACCAACCGTCTTAAGTCCGTCCTTGACTCCCTTGTTTCCCCTTGCCAAATGACTTTCATGGGGAAGAGGAACATTCTTGATAATGCTCTCATCGTCAGTGAATTAGTGCCGTGGTCTAAGAAGCAAAAATCCCAGATGTTAATTTTCAAAGTGGACTTCCATAAAGCTTACGACTCCCTTAATTGGAAGTTCCTTTATGTCGCAACCCCCGATCCCTTATCTGTCCCGGGAACGGGCGGACGCGAACTCAGATTTTCGGTGGTATCAGCTTGTTAATTTGACAGCCGAAATTACATCAGGACCGTAGTTAGGAAATGTTTATCAGAGTAAAACCACCATATTTGATATTAATAATCACATGGGTAAAACCCAAGTTTCTTATTACAATATGTGTATAGGGATAAACCCTATTTTATTGAATTTAAAACATCGTCTTTTAGGTAACTTTTATAGCCACATTTTTTCCCAAGCCTTCAGTGCTTTCCAGCTGTCTTTTTACTAATTGGCTATCACATTGTGTTACCTGAAACGCGTTTTAAAAACATTTGTCAGTGGGAAATACTGGTGAGTGAATCTCAGTTTAATCAAGAAACATTTTATCAATTAACACAGTATTGAGAGCGGTCACATTGTTTATTTCTACATAATTACTCATTCAGTACTGTCAATCCTGACAGGTGGGTCATATTACACATTGGCTAACTCGTTGTCCAATGGTAACGTGTTGTCGTCCCGACTTACTACTCACAGTGTAGTAAATTTTGTATACAAAACCCCAACATACCGGCAGTAATTGAAGAACTACAAAGACTTAATCACCGCTTAATCACATTGTAAAACATTTAAGGTTTTGTAAAACATTACAAAAAGGTTAACAAAACGAGGATAAACTCACATTACTATCTTAGACTTCGCGTAAGGGTTTCCTGGGATTAATCTATAATTTTCACAAATGTACCTAGGTTAGTATAATAACCCTTTGAAAATATTAATGATACCCTCCCCGAGACGGTATTCCAACAACTACGTGGGGCAGAACCACGACAGTTGTTACGAAACCCTAAATCAATCGGGCAGCGTATCTAGTACGAAACTGGGGTTATAATACTTACAATGGAGCAGAACCTCGCTAATTAGGGGGTATAATACCAGCTTTATAAAACCTATAATTCAGAAATTGTGATTGAGAAATGAAAACGGGACGAACTGAAATGAAATCCGATGCGTTCTATTTATAGGTGCTGAATTTGGCTCTCACGCGACCCGCGTAACATAGGGTCAGGGCCTACGCGGCCCGCGTTGACCTCTGGTCAACTTGTAGCTCGTCCGGATCACCAACTAGGCTTGACACAATGATGACACGTGTCATCATCGGTCTGCACCACCACTATTGATCTCACGCGGCCCGCGTAAGTGTTAAGGGTAGCTTACGCGGCCCGCCTTAACTTAAAATTCCACCGAAATCTGCTTTGAGCCTTGATACCGCCCGAGTAAGGTTGGGGTGGGTCCTACGCGGCCCACCTCAACTTAATAATAAAATTTTAAATTTTATTTTTAGTGCTATACTGTATTTCGGGCTCGGTTTTCACATACGGGGTATATTTAAAGACATATTGAGACATTTTAAAATATACTAGGGTGTCGGAAATATTATGAGGGTGTCGGTTTAGGATTGTTACATCCTCCCCACCTTGTTTTAGAGCTCGTCCTCAAGATCTACTGGAACAAATGCGGATATTTCCTTTGCATTTCATATTCAAGCTCCCATGTGTACTCAGGTCCTCTTTTGGAGTCCCACTTTACTTTGACCAGAACTAATCTCTTGTGCTTGAGATTCTTGACTTTCTTGTCTTCAATCTGTAGAGGTCTTTCTACAAACTTGAGTTGTTCATTTACCTCTATATCCTTAAGAGGCACTATTAAGGATTCATCAGCTAAGCATTTCTTGAGATTAGATACATGAAACACATCATGTATTCCTGCCATCTCCTCTGGCAGTTGTAGCTGATAAGCTACAGGTCCTATTCTTCTAATAATCTCAAAAGGTCCAATATACCTAGGACTTAGCTTTCCCCGTTTGATGAATCTTACTACTCCTTTCCAAGGAGAGACTTTCAACAATACTTTATCTCCTACTTGAAATTCCAATGGTTTGCGTCGATTTTCAGCATAACTCTTCTGTCGATCACGTGCTGCTTTCAATCGTTCCTTGACTTGAATAATTTTGTCGGTTATTTCTTGCACTATCTCAGGTCCAAATAGTTGCTTTTCCCCAATTTCTGCCCAACAGACTGGGGTTCGGCACTTTCGTCCATAAAGTGCTTCGAATGGTGCAGCATTGATACTTGTGTGATAACTATTATTATAAGAAAATTCTATTAAAGGTAAGTGATCATCCCAATTACCTCTGAAATCAATTACACAAGCTCTAAGCATGTCCTCCATTGTCTGAATTGTCCTTTCACTTTGTCCGTCCGTTTGAGGATGATAAGATGTGCTTAGATTTAACTTGGTTCCCATGGCTTTTTGGAAACTTGACAAAAAATGAGATGTAAATCGGCTGTCCCTATCAGAAATAATTGATAAAGGAATTCCATGTAAAGAAACAATTTCATTTACATATAACTTAGCTAATTGTTCCATACTGAAAGTTTCCTTCATTGGTAGGAAATGAGCTGACTTGGTTAGCCTATCTACAATCACCCAGATTGTATCACTTCCTTTCTTTGTTTTGGGTAATTTAGTAACAAAATCCATTGTTATCAATTCCCATTTCCATACTGGCATTTCTAACTGTTGTAGAAATCCTGAGGGTTTCTGGTGTTCAGCTTTGACTTGTGAACAAGTTAAACATTTAGAAACATAGGCTGCTATGTCCTTTTTCATTCCTATCCACCAGAAATTCTTTCTTAAATCTTGATACATCTTATCATTTCCTGGATGCATCGTATACTTAGACTTATGGGCTTCTTCTAATATATGATGACGTAGGTTTCCTAATTTAGGTATCCACATTCTCTTCTTATGGAATCTCCAAATTCCATCTGTTCCTTGTTCTAATTCCTTAATCAAACCTTTCAATTTTTCAGTATCATCCTTGATTATTGATTCTTGTGCTTCTCTTATCTGATCATTTAAATCTACTTGCAGATTTAATTTAAGAGAACGTACTTTTTTTGGCTTTTCATGATACTTTCAACTTAAAGCATCTGCCACTACATTTGCTTTTCCTTCGTGATACTGGATATCACAATCATAATCACTGAGCATCTCCATCCAGCGTCTTTGTCTCATATTTAACTCTTTTTGCCCGAAAACATACCTTAAACTCTTATGATCTGTGAATATGGTAAATTTACTACCATAAAGGTAATGTCTCCAAATCTTAAGGGCAAAAATTATAGCTCCTAGTTCCAGATCATGAGTGGAATAATTTTCTTCATGATTCTTAAGTTGTCTAGATGCATAGGCTATAACCTTTTGGCGTTGCATTAATACACATCCATAACCTAATTTGGAAGCGTCACAATAGACTACAAAGTCTTCAGTTCCTTCTGGTAACGCTAATATGGGTGTATGGGTTAATTTATGCTTAAGAATTCTAAATGCTTCTTCTTGTCTTAATCCCCATTCAAACTTAACAGATTTACAGGTTAGCTTAGTTAAGGGAATGGCTATTCTAGAAAAATCTTGAATAAATCTTCTATAATAACCGGCCAATCCTAAGAAACTTCTAACCTCGGTTGGTGATTCAGGAGTTTTCCATTTAGTAATCGCCTCGATCTTTGTGGGATCCACATGAATTCCTTCATGGTTAACTAAATGTCCAAGAAACTGTACCTGTTCTAACCAAAACTCACGAAAATTTAGCATAAAGCTTTTCCTTTCTTAATAGACTTAGAAGTGCGTGCAAATGCTTTGCATGATCCTCTTTATTTTTAGAGTAAATGAGATTATCATCTATAAAGACAATTATGAATTTATCCAAATATGGCTTACATATTCGGTTCATCATGTCCATAAATGCGGCTGGGGCATTGGTTAAACCAAATGGCATGACAGTAAATTCATAATGGCCATACCTTGTTCTGAATGCGGTTTTAGGAATATCCTCTTCATGTACCTTTAATTGATGATATCCTAACCTTAAATCAATTTTAGAGAAAAATCGAGCTCCTTGCAGTTGATCGAATAGATCATCGATTCTCGGTAATGGTTACCGATTCTTAATCGTGACTTTGTTCAATTCACGGTAATCAATGCACATACGCATTGATCCGTCCTTCTTTTTAACGAATAAAATTGGCGCTCCCCATTGTGACGAACTTGGTTGTATAAATCCTTTCTCTAATAATTTGTCTAATTGTTTCTTTAATTCCTGCATTTCGGCGGGTGCCAAACGGTAAGGTGCTTTGGCAATCGGTGCTGTTCCTGGTATTAACTGGATTCTGAATTCAACTTCTCTATCTGGAGGTTGCCCTGGCAATTCTTCTGGAAATACATCTGAAAACTGAGATACTACTGGAATATCTTTTAGTTATTTTCCTTTAGTGTTAGTGATTATAGAAATCAAATACACTAATGATCCTTTTCTTATATAACTTGTGGTTTTCATCACAGAGATGAATTTTGTAGATCTAGATGGTTTATCTCCTTTAATTGTGATATTTTCACCTTTTGGTGAATTTACTTGAATTGACTTTTGATCACATAAAATACTGGCTTTATTGGTTATTAACCAATCCATTCCTAATACAACATCAAATCCTGACATCTGGAATCATCTTGGCTTCATCTGCAGTTAGAACAAATGATCTAGCATTTTGAGTATTCTTGTTGTCTGTAGCTGGAGCTAATTTCGGACAATTAGGCTTGATATGACCTTGTTCCCCGCAGTTGTAACATATCCTGTTGTTAGCTTTCTTCCTGCAGTTTTCTTCCTTGTGTCCCGATATTTTGAAAAAGTTACAGTATATGGAGCATCTTCCTGAATGCTTCCTTTTGCAATACCTACAGTAGGGTGCCGAGGTAGAACCTACATTTCTCCCACGGTTAGAATTTCCATTGGCTAACTCGTTGTCCAATGGTAACGTGTTGTCGTCCGGACTTACTACTCACAGTGTAGTAAATTTTGTTTACAAAACCCCAACATACCGGCAGTAATTGAAGAACTACAAAGACTCAATCACCGCTTAATCACATTGTAAAACATTTAAGGTTTTGTAAAACATTACAAAAAGGTTAACAAAAAGAGGATAAACTCGCATTGCTATCTTAGACTTCGCGTAAGGGTTTCCTAGGATTAATCTATAATTTTCACAAATGTACCTAGGTTAGTATAATAACCCTTTGAAAATATTAATGATACCCTCCCCGAGACGGTATTCCAACAACTACGTCGGACAGAACCACGACAGTTGTTACGAAACCCTAAATCAATCGGGCAGCGTATCTAGTACGAAACTGGGGTTATAATACTTACAACAGAGCAGAACCTCGCTAATTAGGGGGTATAATACTAGCTTTATAAAGCCTATAATTCAGAAATTGTGATTGAGAAATGAAAACGGGACGAACTGAAATGAAATCCGATGCGTTCTATTTATAGGTGCTGAATTTAGCTCTCACGTTGCCCGCGTAACATAGGGTCAGGGCCTACGCGGCCCGCGTTGACCTCTGGTCAACTTGTAGCTCGTCCGGATCACCAACTAGGCTTGACACGATGATAACACGTGTCATCACCAGGCTGCGCCACCACTTTTGATCTCACGCGGCCCGCGTAAGTGTTAAGGGTAGCTTACGCGGCCCGCCTTAACTTAAAATTCCACCGAAATCAGCTTTGAGCCTTGATACCGCCCGCGTAAGGTTGGGGTGGGTCCTACGCGGCCCGCCTCAACTTAATAATAAAATTTTTAATTTTATTTTTAGTGCTATACTGTATTTCGGGCTCGGTTTTCACATACGGGGTATATTTAAAGACATATTGAGACATTTTAAAATATACTAGGGTGTCGGAAATATTATGAGGGTGTCGGTTTAGGATTGTTACACTTTACAAGTCTTTGGAGTATATGGGGTTCCCGGAGCTGTGGATTAAGTGGATGAAAGGCTGCTTTGAATCTGGTAAGGGTTCTGTTTTATTAAACGGATCCCCGACGGGTGAGTTTGCTTTCAAAAGAGGTCTTCGTCAAGGGGATCCGCTATCGCCGTTTCTCTTCGTTATTGCTCTGGAAGTGTTATCAATATTTGTGAAGAGAGCGGTGGGAAAAGGGTTATTCAAAGGGATCAACCTTCCGAATAGTGGGCCACATATCTCGCACTTATGTTACGCCGACGACGTGCTCTTTATTGGAGAATGGTGGGAACAGAATGTGTTAGCTTTAAGCCGTTTGTTGCGTTGTTTCAATCTGGTTACGGGTCTCAACATTAATGCAAAAAAATGCAATCTTATTGGAGTTGGTGTATCCGATTCGGAGGTGGGAAGAATGGCAAGGATTCTTAATTGTAAGGAAGGTGCTATGTGTAACAACCCGCATTTTAAAAGTCAAAGTACCAGTCAAAGTTAAAGTCAAAGGAAGAAAAGATTGCTAAATGCAATTTGTCACTCCTTGCTTGATTAACAAATTGTACTTCTCGACTTGTAATCGATACTCTATTTTAATTTACCTTAGTTTTATTATGTGGAGTATATGTAAATGAATCGCTATTTAATCACAGTGTAATCGCTAATCGCATCGCAACTCGAATTATAGGATATGGATATTGTTTTACGTGTGTGTGCTATTATGTGTTACTTATGCATGTTATGTTTATGTTTAGGTGTTTAGTCGCAATCGCAACTTTATCGCAACGCAATCTCATCGCAAACTCGAGATACAAGGTTTATATTTATGGTATTTAGTAATTAGGTTATTTGTGTAACTAATGGGTAATACTATCACATCGCTCGCTCAAACGCATCGCAACGCTCAACACGCAAAACGAAACGCCGAAACCTAACCCACCGGACCACTTCGATCGAATGACCATTCGATCGAATGGTCATCCGAACAGATGACCATTCGATCGGATGGCCATCCGATCGATGCGCCGTCCGATCCGACACTTGTGCTCCTCTTTCCTCTTTTGGAATCCTATAAATACCTCCTGTCACATCACAATGTGATGTGACAGCCCTCTCTTCCGACCAGCACACTCAAACCCTCTTTTCTCTCGATTTCTCGCGATTCTTGTAAGTTTCTACCTCAAATCTTGTACTTCTATGATCTACACACACTCCTTCATCATCTCGACCTTTGAATCTTAACTTTTAACCGTGAAATCAGCGGATTTGAGGTGTTCTAGGATGATGTCATCATGGAGTTCTTATGACCATTCTGCTATGGACTTGTTTTTTACCGATCGGATTGGCATTAGGTCGAATGACCATTCTGCTATGGACTTGTTTTTGAGAATTTTCCCACTGGACGGATAGCCATCCGACCGAACGAACGTTCGACCAGACAACCTGAAAGGTAGAGATATGTCTCTGTTTTCAAAACAACGAAAACTTCAAAGCCATCATACACAAACACGTCCATCCCAAACGAGTGGCAAACCGACCGAATGGCCATCCGATCAGATTGCCATCCGTTCGGATGACACTTGTCACTCAGTCACTTCGCACCGTTTAACGCGCCGCTCATTGTTTATGCTATCGTTCTGTAATCAGGCTAATTCTTCAGCACTCCCTTCAATCCAAGAGAGTGTTTATTTATTAAACACGATCTGTGAGTATACTCGATCCCTTTTTGCTTTAAGCACTTTTGGGTGTTACATACGTTACTTATATCAAATCACCTCGATCACACAACGCAACCACTTTTATACGCTAACCTCTACTGCATGTTAAATGTGTTACTCGATGAATGCTTGTATGTTATGTTTACACAATGATTGTTGCCTGACACCTTAGCAACGATAGTACTGTAGTTTGGACTCAGCACCTGTCGTGGATGGGGGTTGCTAAGGGTATTTCTTCACGTGTCACAATGGTGATATGTGTTGCGCACTCTACAACTCGCAGTCACGTCTGTGCATATTTCATTGTCGATAACCTACTTGCTTCACATTATACATGTTACATGTTGGTTATGCGTAAACCGTTTTCGCTATCTATTTATACTATCAAACTTGTATGCTCACCTTTACACTATGTGTATTGATCTCTATTTTAACGTATGTGACAGGTGTTTAGGATGCTTTGCTTGTTACTTGCTGGAATCAAGCTAGGATGGAATCTAGAAACAAATCTAATATAAATCTGAGTTGTCGGAACATTTATTTGTCTTGAGATATTTGGTCTGTAATAACTGTTTACTTTGATGAGTTATGGTATGGGACATAATATTAATTATCTGGTAAATTAGTTGTTATGGAATCGACCTAGTCTATAGTCCTAGTCCGGGTCGATGTCTTAGAACCGACCTAGTTTATAGTCTAAGTACCAACAGACCGACTTGTGCATACCCGGTAGGGGTTTTGTACGAGCTTACTGTTATTTTCACTCGCACTCGCTGAACACTACACACTTGCGCAGACGTCGCATATTACCGCTTCGCGCAAGGTCAGCCTTTCCTAAGGCTGGCAACTCGTACTATTTTCAAATTTCTCGCGAAAGCAAAGTGATTTGGCCGAGATTAGGTGTGAAAACCGCAAACTCTCGACTAGATCGTTTGCTCGACGTGACTTTTTACTATAAACACAAGGGTTTGCGTTGAACCAGGAGTGAAATCCATACTTCGACGCAATTCTCTCTTTATCTCGTGATTCTATCACCACAAACAGGGATGCAGCAGCTAAGTTAGGGGTGAAACACGAGTCTTGGCGACTCGTTCCGCTCTTAATTTTTGGTTTTACGACATTCTCACCAAGGTCTCGACGGACTCCAACGACTCGGTTCACACTAATGCCAAAAGTATGTATGCCCTTCACCGCATGACGGTGAGAATAGAGCACAGTCCCTTAGGCCAAGTGTGTGTTCGAAGTCCTTGTGAATAGTCGAATCAACTTAGGTAGTCAAGTCTAGCACACCCGAGACATTCTATTCGCTTTTATATGTTTCGATTCTGGATTTCGCCGCCGCTAACTCTGAAATTTATCGATTTTATGTGGAATTTCATGTGATTTTATGTGTTCATGTGTTTCGATTTTGGTGATTTATACGCTTCTCGCTTCTCGCTTTGATCAACACACACGACTCGCACTACACAGCTATCTCAAAACGATAACAAATCGCATGCTATGTTACTCGCAATCTCGCTATTCGCACTCGAAACTCTCGATCGTTTTACGCAGCTGTGAACAATAGGTGAATACGTGGAAAATATGTAGGTGAATACGTGCAAAATATAGTGTGTCCTCGTGGTTTCTGTGCCCTATGTGCCTTATGTGTTTTCATGCCCTACGTGCTTACGTGTTTATGTGCTTATGTGATTCTGTGGTTTATGTGCCTACGTGATTATGTGTATTATGTGGTTAGTCGTGTTCCTGTACTTTATAAAGTAGCTTTGGGTGAATTCGCTAGACTATACTAGGATTAATCGAAATTGTGTTTGAGTCCTGTGACGATGTCTGTTTGCAGACAATGTCGTCATTTGGATCACACACTGCTCGCTCCGCTCGTCGAAATCATGAAGACAAACGTATCGCTGCACATGTCGCAAAGCAGATGGCGAAAGTCATTCCGCAAATTGTCAGCGAGCTGAATGAAAACACTAGCAAGTCCTCTGAGGAATCAAGGACTGATGCTCCTAAGCTTGCTTTTAGCTTCAAGCAGTTCAAAGCCTGCGGCCCGAAAGAATTCACCAGAGAAGACGGGCCTACGGCCATGTTTCAATGGTTCGATTCAATCGAAGTCACTCTACGCCAAAGCGGTTGTCCTGATAATCTTCGCACTGTTAACACTACTGGCATTTTCCAGTCCACGGCTCTGGACTGGTGGACTGTCGAAAGAAACAAGCTCGGAAATGATGCAGTCTATGGGCTTACGTGGGATAAGTTGAAGGACATCATGGTGAAAGAGTTCTGCCCTCCCCACGAGCTTCAGAAGCTGGAGGACGAGTTTTGGCACATCAAATAAGAGGGTGGCGACAACGCTGGTTTAATTGCTCGCTTCAAACAGCTAGGTCTCATCTGCACAGGTCAAGTTGCTACCCCTGAGATTACCATCAAGAAATACATCCGTGCTCTGTCGGATTGTGTCGCAAACTTTGTGCAGGCCGCAAAAACTACAACTATTGAGGAAACCTACCTGCTCGCTGCCGAGATTAACGACAAGCGGGTCAGGGCTGGTTATTTCGATAAAGCTGCCAAGAGTCTTCATCAAGTCACCGCTGAAACCGCCGCACCGCAATCTTCAAAGCTCTCACGTCGCAAGAGAAAGAACAGCAGCTCCAGCAACAAGAACTGTGCAGTTGCTGCCGTACCACTCCAAGCTGTACTCGCTCAACCGCAACCCCAACACCATCAAGTAGCGGCGCCTGTGACCAATGCACCGTCGGCAAAGCGTGCATATACCGACCCACACCCGCTCTGCCCTACTTGTACTTATCATCAACCGGTTGGTATCGCATGTCGGTTCTACGTTCACTGCAATTTGTACGACCACTTCACCGCTAACTGCCGTACCGGTCCTCGCCAAGCTCAAGCTCCAGTTCAAGCTCCTGCTCTACCAGCTCCGCAAGGACAACAAGCAGCTCCTGCTCATGCAAGAGCCTGCTTTGCGTGTGGTGATCCTAACCATTTCGCAAACATCTACCCAAACAGAGTGGTGAAGCAAGAGCCACAGCAGCAGCAGCCCGCACCATAACAACAGCAGCAGCCGCAGCCAGCACAACAAGCAGCTCGCGGGCGAGTCTTCAACATCAACGCCCGCCAGGCTCAGGCAGAAAACAACGTGGTTAATGGTACGTTTCTCGTAAATGGTATATATGCTTCGTGTTTATTTGATACTGGAGCCGATAACTGTTTTGTATCGTTCGAATTCGAAAGGCTCCTAAACCATAAACTTGTTAACCTCCCATCGACCTTCGACGTAGAAGTTGCCACTGGAAGAACCGTCACTGTCAGTTCCGTTCTATGTGACTGTACTCTTGGTCTCAATGGTCACGTATTCCCGATTAATCTTATTCCGTTGCAGCTCGGTAGCTTCGATGTCATAGTAGGTATGGATTTCCTTCGGGAGAATCATGCTGAAATTGTTTGCTTCGATAAAATGATTCGTTTCACCCTCGCGAATGGTGATCAATTGTGTGTTTATGGCGAAGTCGCTCCGACGAAGTTACAACTTATGTCGTGTGTCCAAGCTAGCAAGTATCTCCGCAAGGAATACCAAGCTTTCTTGGCACACATCGTAGTAGCAGAGGAAAAGAAAGGAAAGACGTTGGAAGAAGTACCTGTTGTTCGTGATTTTCCTACTGTATTTCCTGATGATCTACCTGGTTTACCTCCCACTCGTGATATCGATTTCTGAATCGACCTCATTCCTAGAGCAAATCCTGTTGCTAGAGCGCCTTATCGTCTCGCTCCTTCTGAAATGCGCGAACTCTGGAGTCAGCTCCAGGAACTGCTTGACAAAGGCTTCATTCGCCCTAGCACCTCTCCTTGGGGCGCGCCTGTCCTTTTCGTCAAAAAGAAGGACGGATCGTTCCGTATGTGCATCGACTACAGGGAATTGAATAAGCTTACCATCAAGAATCGCTACCCCTTGCCTCAAATCGATGATTTGTTTGATCAACTACAAGGTGCTACATGTTTCTCGAAGATCGATCTATGCTCAGGCTATCATCAACTACGAATTCAGGGGGAAGATATACCCAAAACCGCTTTTTGAACCCGCTACGGTCACTACGAGTTTTTTGTTATGCCTTTTGGTTTGACCAACGCTCCCGCAGTTTTTATGGATCTAATGAATCGCGTGTGTAAACCCTTTCTCGACCGCTTCGTCATCGTTTTCATCGATGATATCCTGAACTATTCCAAGTCAAAAACCAAACACGCGCAACATCTCCGTTTGGTTCTTGAGTTACTCCAGGGAAACCGTCTCTATGCCAAATTCTCCAAGTGTGAATTCTGGCTTGAGGAGGTCCAATTATTGGGTCACATTGTCAATAGTCAAGGTATTCATGACGATTCTCCGAAGATTGAAGCAGTTAAGAGCTGGGTTACACCCAAGAACCCGTCTGAAGTTCGTTCTTTTCTCGGACTAGCGGACTATTATCGCCGATTTATTAAGGATTCTCTAAAATCGTCGTACCGCTTACTTCTCTCACGTACAAGGACAAACCTTTTGTTTGGGGAACCAAGCAAGAGGAGGCCTTTCAAACTCTCAAGCTTATGTTCTGTAACGCTCCCGTGCTATCACTACCCAACGGAAACGACGACTTCGTAGTCTACTGCGATGCCTCTAACCTCGGTCTCGGTTGTGTTCTCATGCAACGAGACAAGGTTATCGCGTACGCGTCTCGCCAGCTCAAGATCCACGAGAAAAACTATACCACACACGACCTCGAGCTTGGTGCAGTTGTTTTTGTGCTAAATATTTGGCAACACTACCTATATGGTACCAAGTGTACGGTCTTCACAAACCATAAGAGCCTACAACACATCTTTAGCTAGAAGGAGCTGAATATGCGCCAACGCCAGTGGGTAGAACTTCTCAATGATTACGACTGCAAGATTCGTTACCATCCTGGCAAAGCAAACGTCGTCGCCGATGCTCTCAGCCGATGAAGCTATTTGCATAGCGTTCGTAATACCCAAGCCCAGTACGATCTCGAAGCTCTTATCTCTGACGCCCAACATGCTTGTTTTACCGAACGCACCCTGAAGAAAGAAAGGATTATCAATAACGGCGAACAACTGGTGAATAGATCGAATGGTATCTTTCATTATCTAGACCGAGTTTGGATTCCCATGCGCACCAACTTACGACAAATTCTGCTAGACGAAGCCTACAAATCGCGATACTCCGTTCATCCCGGTGCCGATAAGATGTACCAGGACATGCGCTACAAGTACTGGTGGCCGGGCATGAATAAGGATATCGCTATCTATGTTTCGAAATGCCTGACTTGTTCGAATGTCAAGGCTGAACATCAACGCCCCTCTGGCTTACTCGTACAACCCGAGATCCCTATGTGGAAATGGGAGAGTATAGCTATGGAGTTTATAACGAAACTCCCGCGCACGCCATTAGGTCATGACAGCATCAGGGTTATCGTTGACCGTTTCACCAAATCCGCTCACTTTCTACCAATACGGGAAGACTATAAGGTACAACGATTAGCACGAATCTACACCGACGAGGTTATTTGTCGACACGGGACACCTCGTGATATCATCTCTGACCACGATGGTCGATTCACTTCGCGTCTTTGGGAAACGTTTCAATCTGCTCTCGGTACTACCCTCAATCTAAGTACCGCTTTCCATCCCCAGACCGACGGTCAGACCGAACGCACGATTCGTACCCTCGAAGACATGCTTCGTTCGTGTGTTATAGATTTCGGTGGTAATTGGGATTCGCATTTACCTTTAGTGGAATTCTCGTACAATAACACTTATCACTCTAGCATCCAAATGGCACCATTTGAGGCATTATACGAAAGAAAATATCGATCGCCTATTGTATGGCACGAGATCAGAGACGCGCAAATTACCGGTCCTGAGCTGTTGCAAGAAACGACTGACAAAATCCTCCAGATACGAGACAACCTGTTGAAAGCTCGGAGTCGTCAGAAAAGTTACGCCGATAGATGTAACAACTCTCATTAAAATTACTATTTCTTATTTTATTTTGTCCAATAGGAAACCCTAATTGAGATCCCCAAGAAATATTGCATGACCCCTAAAATTTCCAGAACAATCGAAATCAGGATCAGGGCCCCTAAAACTCAGGGGGGTATTCCCCATTGACGATTATCATCACAGTTTGTTGTATAATTCGAAATTCGTCAAGATTTTGACTCACCCAGGCTAGTTGGAGATGTGGCTACCCTACCCTAGAACTGCACCCCTCGCGCCACGCGACAGGCCCTCGCGCCACGCGAGGGAGCCCAGTTTTCAGTATAAATAGAGGGGTGTGGCACTTGAAGTTTGGCGTTGGTTCGACGTTAAAATTCAATTTGTACACTGAAATATCGTCTGTTTACTCCAAAAACACACACAACACGAAATTATGCCGCGATAACAGGGTAATAACTCGATCACTGCTACGATTTAATGTACGATCGATAAAAACCAATCCGATGGATGTTTAAGTGCTGCCCCGTATTTGGGCTATACTTTGTCATTCGTCGTGAAGGTTTTGATCTCGTGAGTTGTCGTAAAAGTTGAATTAAGTTACTGACCTAGTTTTCGTGTGCATTGTTATTTAATTAGGTTAACAGGCTTATCAGTAGGCTAAACTCTGCCCGTTTAAATCTGCAATGTGAGTCATTCTCTTTTATCAACAATATTTTACAATACTCCAATCATCTTCAAAAAGTTATAATTACAGGGATTAAGTTGTGGTTATCTTGAATCACTGGCTAGTGGGGTATTGTGCACATTACTAATCTCTCACGGTTAGGTTCATCAACCTAACAGTGATAATCATCACTACTTGGGTGAAAGGACCCAATAGTGGTATGACCATCGTCACAAGGCTGTGACACGGCGCCAGATAAAAATAAGATAGAAGCCATTGTAATCGCTCTTATGCTGTAATTTATAACTATGTGTCATTTTGTATAACTTGAATGACTCGCCAGTATTTCCCCGCTGATAAAATATTTTTAAAACATGTTTCAGGTGACCTACTGTGAATCAAGGAAAAAGTGCTACGGAGCACTAATAAAGCTTGAAGTGGTGGCTATGTTAAATCAATAAACATGTTTTGTAAAACAGGGAATTTCCCCTTGAAATTCCTCTATTGTAAATTACGGGGTTTGTCCCAATTTATGAAATAAGATAATTAGGCATTTCAAGTTTTAAAAGATTCTGTTAAACTTCCGCTGTCAACTCAAATAAATAAATACCACGGGTTTCTGTCCCGCGACTCCTCGACTGGGTAACACCGGGACGGGGGCCGTGACAGAAAAAGGTGGTATCAGAGCCACTGATTTAAGCCAATTAAGTATTTAGAAATACTTATTTTTTCTGATTGCCATTCTGTGATTACGTGAAAATGGGTTTACAAAAGTTTAACCTAAAATTTTGTGTGTTTTCTCTATATCTGCTAAACAACATGAATGAGTTGTCTGAAGCTCTTCAGAATCTCAATCTCCATTCTGTGAATGTGGAAGTTTCCAG
This sequence comes from Helianthus tuberosus, assembly GCA_030545235.1. NCBI lineage: Eukaryota > Viridiplantae > Streptophyta > Magnoliopsida > Asterales > Asteraceae > Helianthus > Helianthus tuberosus. The sequence continues at coordinate 921,253 of CM060375.1, read as the reverse complement.
AGACTTTTCCGGATATTTGACCGACGTTGATGAACCTATGGAATTTCAAGCCCAACCTCCGGAGAAACCCAAGCCGAAGAAGAGAAGAAGATTCGTGGGCTGGAGGCGTTGCGTAGGAAGAAACCAGCAACACGGAAAGTTATAAAGACTGAGGATCCAAATGATAAAGGCAAATGAAAGGAGATTGGAGAAAGTTCAGGGCAAGCCCAGGAGATGCCATCCTGGGAAGAGCTGGATCGTAAACTGGCACTTAGTGACCTCATCGGACCGGCCGATGCAAACCTCTTCAATTTCCCAGCGGAAGCACAACTTCCAGTTAATCTGGAACCTGCCATTCCAGATCCTATTATCCACCCCCGACCTCTACCAGAAGAACTAGAAGAATGGTGGACAACTGACTGGCAATTTCAGAATCTCTTGAATAACCCTAATACCTTTTTTCCCTCAATTTGATCCTGAGCCTCCACTACACCCACCTATGAGCTCCGAAAACTTGGTTGAACTCCGCCACTATGGCGAGGAGCTGGTGGACGCAGGAAATAGGATCCGGGAAGTAGGGGAGAGGATATCTTGGAAATACGACGAGAGGGAACGTCGTTTCTGAAATGCCAGCTGACGGGATCGTGTGTGGTTGTGGGAATGTGTGTTTAATAATAATATAATAATAAAAATATAATCATGTGAAATAACTAAAAATAAAACTTCTGTAAGATAACCAGTATGTACGGACACATACTAAAATATATAAAAATATCAACGTCGCAAGGTCGACAATTTTGGCTAAATGTGTTGATGTGATTATGTGCGATTGTGTTATTATGCTTGGTTATTAATTAATTTGATGCTAATAACTTATATATATATATATATATATATATATATATATATATATATATATATATATATATATATTACCAGATGGAACACGCTAGTAATGAACCAGTTAACGAGGTTAACCAATCCGAGCAAAACAATGGAGATCAATTTCTGAATAGGCAGGATATCGAAAATATCGTTGCTCAGGGAATAGCCAATGCTATTCCAGCAATCCTTGCTGCTGCTCGAAATCCAGTTGAACCTCAACCGATTATTCCTAGCAAACGTACTCATGAATACAACTTTAGTAATAGCATAAATGGAGGCGGCAACATTAATAATAATGATAATAATGGGATGCAAGCCCCATTCCTTAAAAGAATGAAAGCTGCAACGCCTGATTGCACTTACAAGGAATTTCTTGCCTGTAAACCTGTCGAATTCACAGGCAATGAAGGGGCGACTGCTGCACTGCGTTAGGTGGAGAAAACCGAGGCAGTAATTAAAATAAGTAAATGTGCCGAGGAAGACAAGGTCATGTACGTGTCGCATCTTTTTAAAGAAGGGGCGCTAGAATTGTGGAATATGGTACTACAAGCCAAGGGAAGCAATGTGGCCTATGCCATGAATTGGGAAGAATTTAAGCGGCTAGTGGAAAGAAAATTCTGCCCCGAGTATGAAAAGGAACAAATGGCAAATAAATTCCTGAACCACCGGATGGTGGATGTAGACTGTCGAGGGTATACTTCGACATTCTTCGAATATGCTAGAGTAGTACCAACCCTGGCTTCGCCAGAACTGGTACTTATTTCTCGCTATATTTGGGGTTTGATTGGCGAAATCTGTGATATCGTTAAAGCTGCGAGACCTTGCACAATTGACGATGCAGTGGAATTAGCTAACACTTTGACGGACGGACTGGTACGTACGCGAGAAGAAAATAGAAAGAAGGAGGTGGCCCAAAAGATTACCCAAGGATTCCGTGTGGGTAATAATAGTAATTTCAAGAAAAAGGGCACCGGGCAATCTTCCAATGTTCCATTTTGCAGTACCTGTAAAAGAAAGCATTTTGGAAGATGCAAAGGGTATTGCAATTTCTGCAAAATTCCAGGGCATCAAGAAGAAGACTACAGAAGAAAGAAATCCATAATTTGCTTCAATTGTGGAGAAGCTGGACATTTTAGACCAGACTGCCCCAAATTGGTCAAACCAGCTGATAACAAAGCAAAACCTGCAGAAGGAACTACCAAGAAAAACGCAAGAGCCTTCCAACTGACTACCCAGGAAGCAGAGCTAATCCCTGATGTGATAGCTGGTACGTTCCTAGTTCATGATGTTTATGAAAAAGTATTATTTGACTCTGGTGCACACCAAAGTTTTATAAATACTTCATTCTGCCAAGCTCTTAACCTACCCTTAACCAACCTTAGACAAATTTTTACGGTAGAAACGGCAGATGGAAATTCTGTTAGCATAGATAAGGTTTTGCAAAAAGGAAAGATAGAACTTTTAGGCCATAAATTATATGCAAACCTATTACCTATGAATTTAGCTGGATTCGATATTGTATTAGGAATGGATTGGTTAGTAGCCAACCATGCTCAAATCCTATGTGATAAGAATTCCATAGAAATCCATGAACCCACTGGAGAAGTAATTATGATTACAGGGGATAAGTCGCGTAATCCAATAAATTTCATTTCGGTAATGAAAGTTGCTAGTTATGAACGAAAGCAAGGAATAATGTATATGATTTCAGCAATCATTAGCACTAAGGGTAAGGAACTTAAGGAAATTCCAGTAGTATCAGAATACCCGGAGATATTCCTAGAAGAATTACCAGGATTACCACCAGATAGGGAGGTAGAATTTAGAATTCATTTGATTCCTAGAACTACACCGATAGCCAAGGCACCTTATCGGTTAGCACCTACTGAAATGTTAGAACTAAAAAAGCAGTTAGATGAGTTATTAAGTAAAGGATTTATACACCCTAGTTCATCCCCTTAGGGAGCACCAGTGTTGTTCGTAAAGAAGAAAGATGGTTCGATGAGAATGTGTATCGATTATAGGGAACTAAATAAGGTTACCATCAAGAATCGATACCCATTACCTAGGATTGATGATCTTTTCGATCAACTCCAGGGAGCTAGATATTTTTCTAAGGTAGATTTACGCTCCGGATATCATCAGTTGAAGGTACAAGAAGAAGACATACCTAAAACTGCTTTCAGAACTAGGTATGATCACTACGAGTTTACAGTCATGCCCTTTGGATTAACAAATGCTCCTGCAGCATTCATGGACATGATGAAAAGAATCTGTAAACCGTATTTGGATAAATTTGTAATTGTCATTTGTAATTGTCTTTATCGACGATATACTTATTTATTCCAAAATTCAGGATGAGCATTGTGAGCATTTATATGCACTCTTAACTTTGTTAAGAAAAGAGAAACTTTACGCCAAATTCTCGAAGTGTGAATTTTGGCTACATGAGGTGCAATTTTTAGGACACATGGTGAATCACGAAGGTATTCACGTAGATCCCTCCAAGATAGAAGCAATCACCAAATGGAAGGTCCCGCAATCAGCTACAGAAGTTAGAAGTTTTCTAGGCTTAGCTGGATACTGCAGGCGCTTTATTAAGGATTTCTCTAAGATAGCTGTGCCATTAACTAAGCTAACCTGTAAAACAGTTAAGTTTGAATGGGGACCTAGGCAAGAAGAAGCTTTTAAGACTTTAAAGCAAAGATTAACGAATGCCCCAATTCTTGCCTTACCAGAAGGGGTAGAAGATTTTGAAGTTTACTGTGATGCTTCTAAGTTAGGATTAGGATGTGTGCTAATGCAACGCAAGAAGGTAATTGCGTATGCCTCAAGGCAATTGAAGAAGCACGAAGAAAACTATACGATACATGACTTAGAATTAGGAGCCATAATTTTTGCCCTTAAGATTTGGAGAGATTATCTGTATGGAAGTAAGTTTACTGTTTATACAGATCATAAAAGCTTAAATTACATATTTGGGCAAAAAGAATTGAATATGAGGCAAAGGAGATGGATGGAAATCCTAAGTGACTACGACTGTGATATTCAATATCACGAAGGAAAAGCAAACGTAGTTGCAGATGCCTTAAGTCATAAGTATCATGAAAAGCAAAAGCGAGTTTGTGCTCTTAGATTAAATCTACAATTAGATTTAATGGAACAACTGAAGAACATTCATGAAACAGCAATCAAGGATGATGCTGAAGGAATGAAAGGAAGGATAAAAGACTTAGAGCAAGGGGCTTATGGAATTTGGAGATTCCACAAGAAAAGAATTTGGGTACCTAAGCAGGGAGAGTTAAGAAATAAAATTTTAGAAGAAGCCCATAAATCTAGGTATACCATGCATCCTGGAAATAATAAAATGTACCAAGATTTAAGGAATAACTTCTGGTGGATAGGAATGAAAAAGGACATAGCTAGATATGTTTCTAAGTGTCTTACTTTTTCACAAGTTAAGGCAGAACACCAGAAACCCTCAGGTCTACTACAACAGTTAGAAATGCCTGTATGGAAATGGGAACTTATAACCATGGACTTTGTTACTAAGTTACCCAAAACCAGAAAGGGTAATGACATGATTTGGGTAATTGTGGATCGATTAACCAAATCAGCTCATTTTCTACCCATGAAGGAAACCTTTAGCATGGAAAGATTAGCCAAGTTATACGTAGACGAGGTAGTATCCTTACATGGAGTTCCACTCTCCATTGTATCGGATAGGGATAGTCGTTTCACTTCCCATTTCTGGACAAGTTTCCAAGAAGCAATGGGAACCCGACTAAATTTAAGTACAACTTACCATCCTCAAACAGACGGACAAAGTGAAGGGACGATCCAAACCCTGGAAGACATGCTCAGGGCATGTGTGATAGATTTTGGTGGAAACTGGGATGACCACCTACCCTTAATTGAATTCTCCTATAATAATAGTTATCATGCAAGCATTGAAGCTGCCCCATTAGAAGCACTGTATGGACGAAAGTGTAGAACTCCAGTTTGTTGGGCAGAAATAGGAGAAAGCCAATTATCAGGTCCCGAGATTGTGCAAGAAAGAAACGACAAGATCACTCAAATCAAGGAAAGACTGAAAACGGCTCGTGATCGCCAGAAGAGTTATGCAGACAATCGACGCAAGCCACTGGAATTTCAAGTCGGAGATAAGGTACTCTTGAAAGTTTCTCCTTGGAAAGGAATAGTCCGATTTGGTAAGAAGGGAAAGCTAAGTCCAAGGTACGTAGGACCATTCCCAATAATCCAGCGGATAGGACCAGCTGCCTATCGCTTACAAATACCAGAAGAATTAGCTGGGGTACATGACGTGTTTCATGTATCCAATCTCAAGAAATGTCTATCCGACGAATCCCTGGTAGTGCCTCTTCAAGATGTAGAGGTAAATGAAAAGTTACAATTTATTGAGAAGCCACTGCAGATAGAATACAGAAAGGTCAAGTTTCTCAAACACAAAAGACTAGTACTGGTCAAAGTCAAGTGGGATTCAAAGAGAGGATCTGAGTATACTTGGGAGCTGGAATCAGAGATGAAGCGAAAGTATCCCTACTTGTTCCAGTAAATCTCGAGGACAGGATTTTTATAAGGTGGGGAGGATGTAACAACTCTCATTAAAATTACTATTTATTATTTTATTTTGTCCAATAGGAAACCCTAATTGAGATCCCCAAGAAATATTGCATGACCCCTAAAACTTCCAGAACAATCGAAATCAGGATCAGGGCCCCTAAAACTCAGAGGGGGTATTCCCCATTGACGATTATCATCACAGTTTGCTGTATAATTCGAATTTCGTCGAGATTTTGACTCACCCAGGCTAGTTGGAGACGTGGCTACCCTACCCTAGAACTGCACCCCTCGCACCACGCGTCAGGCCCTCGCGCCACGCGAGGGAGCCCAGTTTTCAGTATAAATAGAGGGGTGTGGCACTTGAAGTTTGGCGTTGGTTCAACGTTAAAATTCAATTCGTACACCGAAATATCGTTTGTTTACTCCAAAAACACACACAGCACAAAATTCTGCCGCGATAACAGGGTAATAACTCGACCACTGCTACGATTTAATGTCCGATCGATAAAAACCAATCCGATGGATGTTTAAGTGCTGCCCGTATCTGGGCTATACTTTGACATTCATCGTGAAGGTTTTGATCTCGTGAGTTGTCGTAAAGGTTGAATTAAGTTACTGACCTAGTTTCCGTGTGCATTGTTATTTAATTAGGTTAACAGGCTTATCAGTAGGCTAAACTCTGCCCGTTTAAATCTGCAATGTGAGTCATTCTCTTTTATCAACAATATTTTACAATACTCCAATCATTTTCAAAAAGTTATAATTACAGGGATTAAGTCGTGGTTATCTTGAATCACTGGCTAGTGGGGTATTGTGCACATTACTAATCTCTCACGGTTAGGTTCATCAACCTAACAGTGATAATCATCACTACTTGGGTGAAAGGACACAATAGTGGTATGACCATCGTCACAAGGCTATGACACGGCGCCAGATAAAAATAAGATAGAAGCCATTGTAATCGCTCTTATGTTCTAATTTATAACTATGTGTCATTTTGTATAACTTGAATGACTCGCCAGTATTTCCCCGCTGATAAAATATTTTTAAAACATGTTTCAGGTGACCTACTGTGAATCAAGGAAAAAGTGTTACGGAGCACTAATAAAGCTTGAAGTGGTGGCTCAGTTAAATCAATAAACATGTTTTATAAAACAGGGAATTTCCCCGTGAAATTCCTCTATTGTAAATTACGGGGTTTGTCCCAATTTACGAAATAAGATAATTGTGCATTTCAAGTTTTAAAAGATCCTGTTAAACTTCCGCTGTCAACTCAAATAAATAAATACCACGGGTTTCTGTCCCGCGACTCCTGGACTGGGTAACACCGGGACGGGGGCCGTGACAATAGACGTCGCAAGCCCCTTGAATTTGACGTTGGCGATCACGTACTCCTAAAGGTTGCACCTTGGAAGGGGGTGATCAGATTCGACAAGAAAGGAAAGCTCGCGCCTCGATATGTTGGACCCTTTAAGATTCTGGAAAGGATTGACAAAGTGTCCTACAGACTCGAACTACCGGAGGAACTTGGTAATGTCCACCCAACTTTCCACGTTTCGAACCTCAAAAAGTGTCTAGCCGACCAGGAATCACATGTCCCTCTTGAGGATCTACAAGTGGACGAAATATTACACATCGTGGAAAAGCCTGTCGAGATCATGGGCCGAGAAACCAAAGTACTTCGACGCTCACGCATTCCCATTATGAAGGTTCGCTGGGAAGGCAAACGCGGCGCCGAGTTCACCTGGGAACTCGAAAGTGACATGAACTCTAAGTACCGACAACTGTTTGTTACGCATGCGCCTTAAATTTCGGGACGAAATTTCCTAAAGTATGGGAGGCTGTAACAAGCCCCATTTTAAAAGTCAAAGTACCAGTCAAAGTCAAAGCCAAAGGAAGAAAAGATTGCTAAATGCAAGCTGTCACTCCTTGCTTGATTAACAAATTGTACTTCTCGACTTGTAATCGATACTCTATTTTAATTTGCCTTAGTTGTATTATGTGGAGTATATGTAAATGAATCGCTATTTAATCGCAGTGTAATCGCTAATCGCATCTCTATAACATCGCAACTCGAATTATAGGATATGGATATTGTTTTACGTGTGTGTGCTATTATGTGTTACATGTGCATGTTATGTTTATGTTGAGGTGTTTAGTCGCAATCGCAACTCTATCGCAACGCAGTCTCATCGCAAACTCGAGATACAAGGTTTATATTTATGTTATTTAGTAATTAGGTTATTTATGTAACTAATGAGTAATATTATCACATCGCTCGCTCAAACGCATCGCAACGCTCAACACGCAAAACGAAACGCCGAAACCAAACCCACCGGACCACTTCGATCGCATGACCATTCGATCGAATGGTCATCCGAACGGATGACCATCCGATTGGATGGCCATCCGATCGATGCGCCGTCCGATCCGACACTTGTGCTCCTCTTTCCTCTTTTGGAATCCTATAAATACCTCCTGTCACATCACAATGTGATGTGACAGCCCTCTCTTCTGACCAGCACGCTCAAGCCCTCTTTTCTCTCGATTTCTCGCGATTCTTGTAAGTTTCTACCTCAAATCTTGTACTTCTATGATCTACACACACTCCTTCATCATCTCCACCTTTGAATCTTAACTTTTAACCGTGAAATCAACGGATTTGAGGTGTTCTAGGATGATGTCATCATGGAGTTCTTATGAACTTTAAGTTCTGGCCTCATTCCACCAAGAACAACTCAGATCTAAAGGATTTCACCATGATTCAACACTATTTTCGCATAGATCTAAACATTTTCACATTCTTTCACAATCTTTAACTCAAAACCGATAGAATCAGAGCTCGTTCAGGCCTTCTACTCACTCTATAGTGAAGGGTTAGACTGAGAATGGATTTCATCGGAAGAGACGAGCGATTCACGGGTTGAACATGAACAACCGCCAAGAATGGTTACTGATTAGACTGGGGTGATTCCCGTCCGATCGGATAATTTGGAATTGAGGGCTTCCGTTGTTTAACACGTTGTCATACCGTCTCGATTAAACCGCAAACTTTCAAACTTATCAAATTTCCAAAACAAACTAGTCCTGGAACGGATTGTCGTCCGATTGGATTGCCATCCGATCGAACGACAATCCGAATGGATTGCAACTTGGTATTCAACACTTGAACTTTTCACAACTTTCAATGTTCAAAACCAGCGAATGGCCATCAGATCGGATTGGCATCAGGTCGAATGACCATTCTGCTGTGGACTTGTTTTTGAGAATTGTCCCACTGGACGGATCGCCATCCGACCGAACGAACGTTCGACCAGACGACCTGAAAGGTAGAGATATTTCTCTGTTTTCAAAACAACGAAAACTTCAAAGCCATCATACACAAACACATCCATCCCAAACGAGTGGCAAACCGACCGAATGGCCATCCGATCGGATTGCCATCCGTTCGGATGACACTTGTCACTCAGTCACTTCGCACCGTTTAACGCGCCGCTCATCGTTTATGCTATCGTTCTGTAATCAGGCTAATTCTCCAGCGCTCCCTTCAATCCAAGAGAGTGTTTATTTATTAAACACGGTCTGTGAGTATACTCGATCCCTTTTTGCTTTAAGCACTTTTGGGTGTTACATACGTTACTTATATCAAATCACCTCGATCACACAACGCAACCACTTTTATATGCTAACCTCTACTACATGTTAAACGTGTTACCCGATGAATGCTTGTATGTTATGCTTACACATTGATTGTTGCGTGACACCTTAGCAACGATAGTACTATAGTTTGGACTCAGCACCTGTCGTGGACGGGGGTTGCTAAGGGTATTTCTTCACGTGTCACAGTGGTGAGATGTGTTGCGCACTCTACAACTCGCAGTCACGTCTGTGCATATTTCATTGTCGATAACCTACTTGCTTCACATTATACATGTTACATGTTGGTTATGCGTAAACCGTTTTCGCTATCTATTTATACTATCAAACTTGTATGCTCACCTTTACACTATGTGTATTGATCTCTATTTTAACGTGTGTGACAGGTGTTTAGGATGCTTTGCTTGTTACTTGCTGGAATCAAGCTAAGATGGAGTCTAGAAACAAATCTAATAAAAATCTGAGTTGTCGGAACATTTATTTGTCTTGAGATACTTGGTCTGTAATAACTGTTTACTTTGATGAGTTATGGTATGGGACATAATATTAATTATCTGGTAAATTAGTTGTTATGGAAATTCTCTTGGGCAATCTGTTTCGCTCAGTGCCGCGCCCCGATGTTTCCGCCAACGGTTATGGTGTGACACTCTGCCTTTTGAATACCTCGGGATCCCGATAGGGGCAAATATGAAAATTGGAAGAAGGTAGAAACCGATCATCGATAGATTTTCCAAGAAACTAGCTAGTTGGAAGGCGAAATCGCTATCATTTGCTGGGAGAGTTACTCTTGCCAAATCGGTTTTGGGCAGCCTCCCCTCGTACTTTTATCGATATTTAAGGCTCCTTCGTCAGTTTTGAAAAAGTTGGAAAAGATTCGGAGATACTTCGTTTGGGGAAAGAACGGTGAGACTCATAAGATGAGATGGGTAAGATGGGACAAACTCACAAGAGCTAAAGATAGCGGAGGTTTGGGTATTGGCGGGATCAGGGAGTTCAATATAGCGATGCTCTTAAAATGGTGGTGGCGGCTAAAGGACGATCCAAGTCATCTTTGGGCTAAGGTCGTTTCTTCCATTCACAAGACAAAGACTGATAGTAAAATTGTTCCCATCAAGAAAGCGATTTCGGGCATTTGGAAGGACATTGGTTTGATGGACGAGGTGCTAGCTAAGGAAGGTTCCGAGATTAAAGAGAAACTAAAAGTATCGGTGGGTGACGGCTCTAATACCCGTTTTTGGAAGGATATTTGGATCGGTCAGTCATCCCTTAAAGAGAGATTCCCTGCCATCTTTCTTCTGGCTAAAAACAAAAACGGGTTAGTTTCGGAATGTATTACGGATCGAACCAGAAATAGTCAACGGGCTTGGGAGTGGTTGAGGGCCCCCGCGTCTGACACCGAGTGGTTTCAAATCGGGTCCCTCATGGCCGTTCTGCATCAGGCGTCTATCTCGGATTCTAAGGATCGATGGGTCTTTGAAAACAACAAAGGAGAACCCTTTTCCATGAAAGATTTGAGAAAGCAATTAGCGGAGAATTCGGCGACTCAAGGTTCGGACCAGCCATTTTTCTGGAACAATTGGGCAACCTTGAAGGTTAACTTCCTGGCTTGGCGCGCGTTAATGGGTAAGGTGGCTTCAAAAGTGGGTCTGATCGAGAAGGGCGTTAGCATCCAGAATCACTTATGCGACAGGTGTGGGTTCGGTCGGGAGGACGTTAATCACCTCTTCACTTCGTGCCTCTTTGCCAGAAGTATTTGGTGGAACGTTTTTGTGTGGATGAGAATACCTTATCCGCTGACGGCAACTTTTCTCTCTGATATTTTCGAGACTATCGCTCACAGCTCGGGTTCTAGTCGTTGGCGAAAAATTGTCCATCTTGTTGCTCTAGCTACCACTTGGAGGATTTGATTAGCCCGTAATAAGAAGACGTTTGACGACTCTTTCGTTCCTGTCAAGAGAATCGTGGAGATGATCAAGGAAGACACGTATCTTTGGATATGCCATAGGAAGAAGTCGCATTCTTTGGGCTGGAACAAATGGATCGATTTTGACATTATCGATTTGTTGTAATCTTTTTTCTTCCTTGTTTGTGTTTCTCTCTTGTTGGTCGTTTTGTTTGGTTGTTTCGTTCCAGCTCCTTGCTCGGTTCTATATATATAGAAGTTTTGCCGTTAAAAAAAATGACCCTCCACGTCAACGCTAAGCCACCCACCTCTAATCCACCATCCAAAACCACTACACTAAGGGTGTGGTCATGACCCAAACCACTATCCCCTTATTTATTTTAATTAATTTTTGTCTAAAGAAAAAGGAAAGGACATATTGAAAAATGGAAAAGAGGACCATGGTTGTCATGGTTTAATCCATGCAAACCATGATAGATCAAACAAGGGGGTGGTGTAGCCTTCCATTCATGTTCCTACGTGACGAATCATGTTCCAACCATGACCCCACACTATTATGAAGGAGTTATTGGCCCTAATCCCTAAATTCGTATTCCTTGCAATTTGGTCATCGCTTGCATATTATTGTTTGACTTTTATCCGATTGGAAAATTCAAGTGAACCGCTAAATGGTTTCGATTGGAAAGTGTTTTTCATGAATGTCAGACTATCCAAGTGTTATTTTATGAAATTCCCCAACACATATTTCCCATGGATGGTCTGTAATTCTGTGGTCATTGGTTGGTTATATTTTTTGAATAAAATTTTAGTTGCCCTTTAAAATAAAAAAATAATAATACACAATGTCTTTAATTTCCGATTTGGAGTTAGAATTGGAATGGTTTTGAACCTTTTGATCACAGCCGATTTCATGAAATTTAGTGTTATTTTGATTGAAATGAATAAGATTTTGATCAAGTACACATACATATTTATGTGGTTATCCCAATTATAAAGAAATCCTAATGACCGTTACAGGTGATCATATAAACACTTTTTTTCAACATTTGATGAATATATAGTTGTATATATATCTCATGAATAATAATATACTAAATAATCTGGGGGTGGGAAGGCATATATGATATGCCCTCCAAACTTTAGGTAAAAGGTAATTTTTATTAATTAAGGACACTACTGGTAATTTTTCTCTATAAAACTCATGTTATTTTGAAACCAAAACTCAATTATTAATTAAGGGCACGACTGGTAATTTTTCTCTATAAAAGTCATGTTATTTTGAAACCAAAACTCAGAAAAATCAAAACAAATCCGCGAATTTATCACTTACTATAAATGTCGGTTAGTCTACTTAGTAGAGACACATGTCTCTAAGATGGAAGGTATGAGGTTCAAACTTAGGCAAATAAAATAGTTTACATTATATTAGTGTAAAGTAGAGTACGAATAACATTTATTGTCTAAAAATTTTTTTAGCACTTCATAAAACACAAATTTGTACTTTAGACAAAGCATTTAGTTATATTAATGTGTTTGTGCTATTAACATATGTATGATTATTTGATATTTAACGTTTAGGTAAAATGAAGATATTGTTGGAAAGTTTCTTTGCCTGGGCTGGGGTTGTATCAAATCGTATATTCGATTGCATTTACAAGGTTATTTCAAAAGCCCTTGCAATTAGAATCAATGGCTTAAGGGGAGTGGGGGTGGTCATATGTGATGGAATTCTATCACTCACAAACATCCAATCAAGTCTCGCCATGTAATCAGCCACTATTCTATCACTCACAAGCATTTTTTAGTGGCGGTTGTCATCACTAGTGATGGAATTCCATCACTCACAAATTTTTTAAATTTTTTTTTAAATTAGAAATTAACAATAAAACACTGAAATTATAAATTTCATTAAAATTAAAACATACTAGTTCAATTTAACATACTAGAAATATTTTAGGCTACAATTTAAAAAAAAATACTAAAAAAACTCTACACCTCGTCCGACTTATGAAACTCCAAACCTAAAGAACCTACTAGTTCGATTAAATCGTATCTCAACCGAAAGTGAGTTTCTTCATCACGCAATTCTTGTTGGATATTTTCTGGAACTTGAACTTGTGTAGGAGGATCCGGCACCCAATCCGGAGATATTGCACGTCCGTCTTCTTTGATTAGCATATTGTGCAATATGATACATGCATATACTATGCTATGTATTGATTTCTTGTTCATCGCACGAACCGGTCGGTGTAGTAAGCCCCATCTACCCTTTAAAACACCAAAAGCCCTCTCAACATCTTTTCTTGCCGATTCTTGCAATTTTTTTAACACAATTTCTTTAGCCTCGACAGGAAAGAAAGGAGCTTTCACAAAAACAGACCATGATGGGTAGATACCATCCACAAGAAAAAAACCTCGTCTGTAATATCGTCCGTTAACATAGAATGGACAGAAGGGTGTGGTACCATCCGTTACGGTTTGAAACAACGGTGACGTGTGCAACACATTGATGTCGTTGTTTGAACCTGAAACACCGAAATATGAATGCCAAATCCATAAATCATTCGACGCCACCGCTTCTAGTATGATGGTTGGTCTTTTAATGTCACCCCTAACATACGCCCCTCGCAACTCTCTTGGACAATTTTCCCACTCGATATGTGTACAATCGATGCTACCGCGCATCCCTGGAAAATGCTATCTAGCCTCATGTGCGGCGTAAATACGTGAGATGCCGTGTCTCGTCGGTTTACGTAAAAACTCTTTACCATACAACTTAATGACCCCGTTGCAAAAAAATTGCAGACATTCACGGGAAGTTCTGGACGCCATAGCTAGGTATTTATCATAATGATCGGGAGGGTTACCTGTCGCTAGTTGGCGAATGGCGGACGTGCATTTTTTTATCGCCGTGAAACTTGGTTTGCCCCTCGCATCGTAACCTTCTTGAAACCATTCCTCGCTTGCTTCGATGTCTACAACAATCTTTAAAAATAATTCTTTTGGTAAACGAAACCGATCTCTAAACGTTTCGGCATTGTAGAGCGGATTCTCCACAAAATAATCGTTCATTAACACTTCGTTGGCATGTATACGATCACGATCTACCATCTTCTTCTTTGGGCGGGACGAACTAGTATCAAGTTCGTTATACACCGACACAAAATATTTAAGCGTCAAATTGTCGAAGACGACTCGGTATCGCTATCGCTATCCATCGGAAACGTCGAATCCGTAGGAAACTCCATTTGAGAAAGATGTAGATTGTGTGAAATGTGTTTGTGTTTTGGTGTGGGTGAAATGTTTAGAAATGGAGAAGTATATATAAAAGGTTTAAAGGTTATTTTTTTATTAAGTTTACCGTTAAAAAACGGTCAAAAATTAAAGGCCAACGTTCAAATTCATAAATGTTCAACGCGTGATTCCTTCCACGCGTTAATCCTTCCACGCGTGGTGGATATGGTGGCGGCGGTGTGCTTGTCATGTTCCACGCGTGATGGGGGCTCCATCACGGACCACCCCCACTCCCCTAATTGACTTTGTGGCCAGTATTGTACAAAGTGCATTTATGGCGGGTCGCAACATTTTAGATGGTCCAATAAGACTCTCATGAGGCTGAAAATTTGTAAGAAAAAGTCAATGTTTGTTCTTCAAAGTGGACTTTGTGAAGGTCTTCGACATGATAAGAGCATTCACATCCAACCCACTAAAATCTGTGAGTTGAGTTTTTATAATATAAAGAGTATAAAAAGTGGTTGTGAGTAGAGGAGAGAGAAAATGTTACTGTTCATCTGTATATTTGAGGGGACATTGTTCACCCTAGGGATGGCAAAAAAGCCCAAGCCCGATGGGTATACCCGAAACCCGAAACATACGGGCCGGGTATACCCGAAGCCCGACGGGTATGGGCCGGGTATGGGATTAAAAATATAAAAATATTCGGGTACGGGTACGGGTATGGGATTTAGCGATACCCGCCCGATACCCGGGCCGTTTACCCGAATAATACCCGAAAAGCATATTATTTTAAATTTAATTTTCCATTTATATAAACTTTAGTACATACACTTATTCATATTATTTTGCTTTGTTGTTTGTCTTCAAGACTTTAACATACAAACATAAGATTTTATGTTTAGTTATGTTGTTTCTATGTAGATTAAAAATGTGTGTTAGTTTTGGAATTTTCTAAACACATTTCAAGGTGTTAGGGAGATTACTTGGGTGGGTTGTGAATAATGCTACTATTTTTCATGTTTAGTGTTCAATTAAATGCAAATTATATAAACTGACATTATATGTTCCAAAGTAGCAATACATTAATTAGTTAATTATGCAGACATATGTTTCAAATATGCATTTGAATATGATATGTTTGTATGTTATTGGTCATATTTTCCTTTGTTGTAGTTACTAAAGTAGTAAATTATATAAACATTAGAGAAAAAAATGCACATGAGAGTTTCAATAATATTTTTAACAAATTAATGGGTATACCCATTACCCGCGGGTATACCCGATATCCGATGGGTAAATACCCGAAAAATACCCGACGGGTAACGGGCCGGGTACGGGCTTGGGATTACTAATACCCGGCCCAAACCCGGCCCATTGCCATTCCTAGTTCACCCCCTATAATTTTTTAATATATTTTGAAAGTGGTTGTGAGTGGATGAGAGAGAAAAGGTAATGATAAAGGTATAAAAGAATATTATTTAATTGAAAAGAATAGAGAAAATATAGTGTTTTTAGTGTAATTTAGGGTGAAAAAATGATGGAATGGATGTGAATGCTCTAAGTTGGGACTTTTTTAAACTGAAATGGGATTTCCAGAGTCAAGGAGACGATGGATTCAGCGTTGTCCATCGATAGCCTGATCTTCTGTTATCGAGTTTAAAATCTTCTTTATTCATTTGCTAAATATAATATATATGATGTCATTTGTGATCCTCATTCTCTGTTTTTATTTAAACTAGGTTTAAAGAAGTTCGTCGTGTTGCGGCGAATTTCTTTTGTTATTTAGTCTGTGTTTACATGTGTTTTGAAATCACTACGAACGTGTTGCGAACGGAACTGCTGACAAGAATAAAAAGAAAATGTAGAAAAAACACTAAAAGATAACCGAAATAAAATCAACCAAAAAGTTGTATGGTAACGATGTTGTTCGTATAAAACCCGTAGTCAGAGACGAGCAAATTGTTCTGGGTACCGGTACCAAATTTGCCGAACCGAAAGATCTTAAGTACCAATTCGGTACCGACTTTTGGCGTTCCTGGTACCGGTTCACTACCGTTTTTTACCTTCATATACCGGTACCGTAACCAGTATTTTCGGTATCAGTACCGATTCTGTATTGGTTGGCACCGAGCTCATCCTTACCCCTGAAACTAAAAAAAGAAAAAAATTAAAAGTTGAAGAAAATCAACAAAAAAGGTTGTACGATACCGTTGTGCGTACAGTAACCGTGATCAGGGATGAGCAAATGGTACCGGGTAGCAGCACTAAATTTCCCGAACCAAAAGATTTCCAATATCAATTCGGCACCAACTTTTGGTGTTTTCTGTATTAGTGCCGGTTTTAAATTCATGTACTGATACCGAACAGGATCGTCCCGCTATTTTCGATACCAATACTGGTTCGATACCAGTTGACACCAAGCTTATCCCAACCCCTGATATTAAAAAAAGAATTATTCCATATATAAATTAGTAAGTTTTTGATGCATTAACACTTGTAATTTGTGCTTGGGGAGTTTTCAAAAAAAAAAACTTAATTTTCCACTTTCAACCTAAAAGTTTTAACTTTTACATTTTAACCCCCTTTTTTTACTTTTAACTCTAAGTTTTCCATCTTTTATAATTTAACACAACACTTTGTTATTTACAACTTTGGTCCCCCATACTTTTTTTTCTTTTGCAAGTTTTTCGTTTTACGTTTCGTTATAAATTTTGCGAGTTAACATGTCGTAGCGTGCATGTGAGGTTCAACGTTTTTGCTCTATTTTTTCATATTTGACAGACCCGTCGCAACGCGTCCATTTTTCCCCTTTTGTAAAGTTCGTCGCAACGGGCGGGTCGTAGATAAACTAAGTTATTATTTTCTACATTTTACGTTTCTGCTTAATTTCTTCGCATTAAGACACTGTAACGGGTGTGCATGGTTCAACGATTTTAGTCTACTTTTCGTTCTGTGTAATTTTTACCATTTTATCTATTTTATTTTTACGATGTTGAGAGTCGATGTCGTTGTGGCATTGGTACTACTTGGCATGGTTTTACGAACGTTTTTAACCTATTAAATTTTTTACTAATATTTTCTTTCGGTTTACCCCTATTCTTCCTTTACTTAAAAACTAATTTTTGTGTGCATATTTTATGTACCGGTATGTATAAATATGATTTGTTCTATATTCCGATGTAAAATTTTTTATAGACGAGTCAGGTCAAATACAATACATTTTCGTTTAAAGAAACCATTTTTACGTGCATATTTTTACGTACGTTTTGGTATAAATTCAAGTTGTTCTACGTTTTGAGGTAAACTTTTTTGGGAAATGATTTAGGTCAAATATAATATGTTTTCGTGTTTATTTTATGTATGTTTCGTAAAGTTTGTTTCGAACCGAGTGGAGTCAAATTATGGTTTTTTTCTCCCTTTTTTTCGAAAGCTCTAATTAATCTCTTTCGATTACATGTGCATATTTTCCTTCATACCTTTTACGTTTTCTGTGTATGAGTTGGGTCACATATAATACGTTATGATTGTTCGATATGAATTCCATTTACTTTACGTTTGATCCAACCACAATGCTTATACATGTTACACTGAGTTCAACTGGATACGTCGAAATATCTGTTTTCATATGGTTAATGCATCATATAACGTTTGGACTAATCCATTCAATATTTACGATGTACCCGCGCCGCAACGCGGGCGGGTCTTAACCCTAGTTAAAGTTAAAAAGTAAAGGAAATAACTATTATTATAATATTAAAATCATAAAAGTATTAAAAAAATCATATATTATTGTAATATTAAAATCACTATTCATTTCAATTTGTTTTTTAATATATAAGTAATTTGTTTTTTAACATATAGTAATAATAATAATAATATATAGTAATGCTAGGTTATAACCCCGTGTATTACACGGGTTAAATAAATAAATTTTATATACTAAATAATAAAATAATATATCTTTAAAAACCTTCTTTATTGCACGAGTTGAATAAATATAGTTTTATATATTAAATAATAAAAAGTTATATCTATAAGAACAATATTGTACAGGTTGAATAAATGTAATTTTATATACCAAATAAAAAAATTATATATTTAAAACCACGTGTATTACACGAGTTGAATAAATGTAATATTGTTTACCAAATAATAAAATAATACATCTTTAAAAACCTCATTTATTACACGGGTTGAATAAATGTAATTTTATATACTAAATAATAATAAAATTACATCTTTAAAAATATGTGTATTACACGGTTTGAATAAATGTAATTTTCTGTACTAAATAAAAAAATATATATCCTTAAAAAACCCCGTGTATTGTACGAATTGTATAAATCTAATTTTATACATCAAATAATAAAATTACGATTTTGGCCCCCGTGGTTATATCACTTTGACCCTTTTAGCCCAAAAAAGATTTTTTTAACATCTAAGCCCCCAACGTCTTTTTTTTCTAACATTTTTGGCCCCTAACGTCTTTTCTTAACCCTTTTGGCCCCTAACATTTAATGGATGATGTTAGTGTTAGGGGCCAAAAGGGTTAGAAAAGAAGAGTTGGGGGGTCAGATGTTAAAAAATTCCTTTTTAGGCTAAAAACGTAAAAGTGATATAACCACAGAGGCCAAAATCGTAATTTTCTCTAAATAATATTATAAATAAGAAGAGGATTAAACTAAATAATAATTATCCATAAGATATTAAAGTAAATAATATTTAATAGGAGGGTTATCTATAATTAATTAGAAAAGATTAAATTAACATAATAATTATCTATAAGAGATGCCCTAATATGATAACAAGTGTCCCCAAAGTGGTTTCTTTTATTATTATACTAGGTTAGAACCCCGTGTATTACACTGGTTGAATAAATGTAATAAAAAGTTATATTTTTTATGAACCTCGTATATTGTACGGGTTAAATAAATGTAATTTTATATATCAAATAATAAAAAAAATTATATCTTTAAAAACCATGTGTATTACACAAATTAAATAAATATAATTTTGTATACTAAATACTAAATACTAAAAACGTCATATCTTAAAAAAGCTGTGTATAATCGGGTTGAATAAATCTACCAAATAATAAAAAAAAATCCATCCTTAAAAACCCCGTAGGTTACACGTGTTGAATAGATTAAAAAAGAGTTATATCTTTAAAAATCATGTGTATTACACATATTAAATAAATATAATTTTGTTTATTCAATACTAAAAACGTCGTATTTTTAAAAAAACGTGTATAGCTGGGTCGAAAATCTACCAAATAATAAAAACATTATATCCTTAAAAACCTCTTGTATTATACGTATTGAATAAATCTAATTTTACATAGCAAATGATAAAAAGTTACATCTTTAAAAACTCCGTGTGTTACACGGGTTATATAAATGTAACTTTGTATAGTAAAAAAATAAAAAAAAAGTTATATTTTTCAAAACCCCGCATTTTAGACTTGTTGAATAAATATTATTTTGTATATCAAATAATTAAAAAGTTATATTTTTAATAAATTAGGATAGCATTTAATATTAATTTATTATTTATATATTTAATATAAGATAAGTAGGAAAGAGAGGTATTTGTTTTAAAAATATATTAAATTAACAATTTATATTTGAGGATAATATTTTATTAAAGTATGATAAGATTTAATATTAATTTATTATTTATTTATTTAGTTAATATAAGATAAGTATAAATTTGAGGATGCCTCCAATGAATGACACGTGTCCAAAACTTGATTTTTTTTTATTATAGTAGATAGATAGATA
The DNA here is from genome assembly GCA_030545235.1 of Helianthus tuberosus. Classification (NCBI taxonomy): domain Eukaryota; kingdom Viridiplantae; phylum Streptophyta; class Magnoliopsida; order Asterales; family Asteraceae; genus Helianthus; species Helianthus tuberosus. Next base: position 901,225 of record CM060375.1, on the reverse strand, counting down.
GTATAGATATAGATATAGTAATAATAGTAATTTAATTTAATTTAATTATTAAAATAGTTATTATCCTTGTAGAAGATACAAGAGTGGGAATCAAACGGCCGGTTTGGAAATATGGTGAAACACCGTATTCAACGATTACAGATTTACAGTTAATATTTGGAGGACAAGGAATTCGATAAAGCTTATGTGTAAGTTGTTAAAATCAAAGTCCACTATTAACTAAATACATCATCATCAGAGCCCCAGCTTTGTTTGTAAAATTTCCCCCGAATTTCGTTAGAATTCAACATATTCCATTGAAATATTATTATAAAAACATTACCAAAAGCGTAAAGCACTGACCTTCTTACTCGAGCAAGAACATGGCTCCCTTAGACCATGCGTAGTGGTAAGGTGGATAATGCCCTCACCCTTGAACGTTTTCCGTCATGTGCAGTCCAGTCAGCAAGGGACATTATTAGGCGTTTTTCTAAAATGAGTGTAGTGGGGATGCGGGTATTATGTTAAAAGGAGTGTAAATAATTAAATAAAAAAAACTAACAAAAAAGGGGATTGGCCAAGAAAAAGTGGGAACCATCTGATTGGCCAACCAATTTGCCATTTCGCGTGATTTAAAGCACGCCTGGAGGCCTTTTTTGCAAGATCACGCCTAAAAACGCCCAAGGGGGTGGGGAGGTGGCGTGTTTGGGGGCTTTTTTTTGAAAAAATCACGCCCACTACGGATGGTCTTAGTCAAATCATAGTTTTGTAGAAAACTATTTTTTTATAAGCAACTTGGTGTAGTCTTTTAGCATATACATAATATGAGTTTAAGTTATTCAAAAAAGGCTCCTAAAAGTAAGCAGACCCGGCTAAAGCATAAGCCAACTAAAGCAATTGCTTTAGGCCCCCAATCCTTAAGGGCTACTAATTTTTACATTTTAGTGATATATTAATTTGGCCCAGTTTCTAGTTCTTTATGTTTGACGGCCCACCAGTCAACCTAGAAGAGCAAAAACCATTGGAAATCTAAACCCTCTTTTGGTGAAATCGAAGTGTCGAACTATCTAAATATGAAACGACATAATTGTGTCGAAAATCCAATAATGAAAGGGATGGTGTGTTTAAAGTCGAACAATGAAACGACATAAATCATCGTTTGATCGTTTCTCCTAAATTCTAATGAAAGATCTTGCCCTTCGTGAAATTCAAAGTCCAGGGTTTCCCCTTAAATACAAAATCCAAATCCTTGAAGAATTGTTGGTGCCCAAACTTCTTCATGCAAAGTTTCAACATTTAATGTATTATTTTATTCTGATATCTTTAGGTATGAATTTTCTTATGTTTATTTTCAAAATGAAGTATGGTAATTGGTTTTGATTTCAGGAACTTCAAGATTTTATGGTTAATTTAAGTGAACTGGAACTGAGATGTTGATAATTCTGCTGAAGCTGTGAAGAAAAAGCAAAGGGTAACTCTGATTGTGTAATGTTAATGTTAATTTTGTTTCCATCAGTAACAACATGAGCCTTGTTATGCTAATCTCTACTTGGATATTTTTAATAAATCAGGAGGTCATTTACAAGATCATAGAGATGTCTAAATCATCTGTTAATGATAATGTCTGCAAATAATTAGCACTAGTAACTTCTTGTTTATATTAAACCATACCAAAAGCTTTTTTTTTTTTTTTTTTGGGAAAAAGGCCTTAGGTTTTTAGTTCGCTTTAGGCCTCTAAAATGGTTGAACCGACTCTAAATGTAAGAAGTGTAATAAGGCATTATAGAGTGACAAGTGTCCAAGAACCTAAAACCCTCTTTTGATATAACCTCATAAAACCCCCTCTTGCACATTTCCGCCACTTATCGCATAATCCCCACCAAAGGGTCTTATGGGGCCTTATGACTATACATGGCCTTAGGTGTGTAGAGTTCCATTGAGGTAGAACATCAATGCTTTTTGCAAGAACACTAACATGTAGAAGAGGCTAGTGTGACATCTTATATAAATCTTATATCGTGTTATTCTATTTAATTTACATAAGAGAGACTGGGGCATAAGACTACCCACACTTGTGACCCAAGGTTTGGTTGTTACTTAATAAGACAAAAAAAATAGAAAACTAAGAATAAAACTTAAGCCAACCTAAATTGGATCAGGTAACTTACTCTAGCAACCTAGGTTACCAATTTTTTTCTAATATTTTAATGGTTTTTGACATGTGTCATCATGTCACTGATTTGTTATTTGTTTTATAAGAAACTTAGTATAAAAATTTGTTTAGTTTGGATTGTTAATGGGTGTAAAAGGTTAGGTTAGGTTGAGTTGGTTTGTGATGTGAGTAGTATAAGGAAAATCTCGCCTCAAATATCATCAACGCGTTTTGGGCATATAGAAGTGGATGAAGATGAAAACTTGATAGTTAAGCGTGTGTAAAGACCCCTGAAACCCTACTGTGCATGAAAAACTAAGAAATCAAGGTTTTTGGGTTTCAGGCGGGCCGCGTAAGCCATAAGGGAAGCTTACGCGGGCCGCGTCAAAGTGTGTTTGACCGGATAAGCGTTTAGGGCCACATGGCAGACCTAGGTGTGACACGGATGCCCTAATCTACGCATAGGGGGTTCTCGCGGGCCGCGTAAGAGTCTGTTAAGGTTTACGCGGGCCGCGCAAGACTCAAATTTTTGCTATAAATTGCTTGGATCATGAGCAGTTCAGTGGTGTCGAAAACTCTTCACAAAAACGAAGTTATACTGCTCGAAATCATATTTTCAATTAGGGAGGCGCTGTTACGATACCGGGTATTAACTCGATCGCTGCTACGATTCAATGTCCGATCGATTGAAACTATCCAATGGATGTTTAAGTGCTGCCCAAATTAGGGCTATACTTTGTCATTCGTCGTGAATTCGATGGATGTTTAAGTGTTATACTTTGTCATTCGTTGTGAGGGTTTTAATCTCGTGAGTTATCGTAAATGCTGTATTAGTTACTGACCTAGTTCGTGTGTATTGTTATTTAAATTAGGTTACAAGGCTAATCAGTAGGCAAAACTCTGCCTGTTTAAATCTGCAATGTGAGTCATTCTCTTTTTATCAACAATGTTTTACAATACTCCAATCATTTTCAAAAAATTATAATTACAGGGATTAAGTCGTGGTTATCTTGAATCACTGGCTAGTGGGGTATTGTGCACAGTACTAATTTCTCACGGTTAGGCTAATAAATCCTAACAGTGATAATCATCACTACTTGGGTGAAAGGACCCAATAGTGGTATGACCATCGTCACCAGGAGGTGACACGGCGCCAGATAAAAATAAGATAGAAGTCATTGTAATCGCTCTTATGCTGTAATTTATAACTATGTGTCGTTTAATCAATTTTGAATGACTCGCCAGTATTTCCTAGCTCGCTGATAAAATATTTTCAAAACATGTTTCAGGTGACTACTGTGAACCAAGGAAAAGTGCTACGGAGCACTAACAAAGCTTGAAGTAGTGGCTCAATTAAACAAATAAACATGTTTTGTAAATCAGGGAATTTCCTTGTGAAATTCCTCTATTGTAACAATTACGGGGTTTATCCCGACTTATGAAATAAAATAAACGGGTCTTTCAAGTTTTAAAAGATCCTGTAAATCTTCCGCTGTCAACTCAAGAGAAAATAAAGAAGTCACAACCAAAAGGAATGATGAGTGATAAGGAAACTCAGGAAATAGGCAATAATCCACCAGGGGAAAATGAAGTAGATGAACAATGGGCAAATCTCTATATGTTAGCCACTACAGCAGCAAATGTTAACTTTTAAATAAGTTAAACTGCCAACACCCTGACCCAGTACTAGCACCCATATCATCTATAAACCAGAAATTTTAAAGAAACTTTGCCCATTAGATAAACAACTTAGTAAGAAAAGATAGACTAAAATAAATTATCCCTAGTATACTTTAAAGTTCAGTTGTAATTTGTAATAAATATATATATATATATATATATATATATATATATATATATATATATATATATAAATCGCAATATTTTGTTTTAATCAATCTGTTGTATAAACGTATTAGATAATTGTAATTAATATTTAAAATTTTTACTTGCCTTTCTGTGATTATTCAATTTACAAAATTTTAACTAAGAATTTTGTGTGTTTCTTCATATCTGCTAAACAACATGAATGAATTATCTGAAGCTCTTCAGAATCTCAATCTCTATTCTGTTAATGTGGAAGTTTCCAGAGACTTTACCGGTTATTGTGCCGACAAGGATGACCCTATGGAATTTCAAGCCCAACCTCCGGAGAAACCCAAGCCAAAGAAAAGAAGAAGACTTGTAGGCTGGAGGCGTGTGCGCAGGAAGAAACCAGCGACACGGAAAGTTATAAAGACTGAGGATCCCAAAGATAAAGGTAAAGGAATAGAAATTGGAGAAAGTTCAAGGCAAGCCCCAGAGATGCCACCTTGGGAGGAACTAGACCGCCAACTGGCAAACAGCGATTTCATCGGACCTGCCGATGAAAACCTCTTTGGTTACCCAGCTGAAGCCCAACTTCCAGTCAACCTGGAACTTGCTATTCCAGACCCCCTTGTTAACCCCTGACCTGTAGGAGAACTAGAAGAATGGTGGACCACTGACTGGCAGTTTCAGAATCTCCTAAATAACCCTAATACCTTTTTCCCTCAGTTTGACCCGGAGCCTCCACTACACCCACCTATGAGCTCCGAAAATTTGGCAGAACTCCGCCACTATGGCGAGGAGCTGGTGGACGCCGGAAATAAAATCCGAAAAGTAGGGGAAAGAATATCTTGGAAATACGACGAGAGGGAACGTCGTTTCTGAGATGCCAAGCTGACGAGAATAGTGTGATTATGGTTGTGTGGTTGTAGGAATATATGTTTAATAAAATATAATTATGTGAAATAACCTAAAAAGAAAACTTTTGTAAGATAACCGGTGTGTGCGGAAGCATATTATAATATATAAAAATGGAAGTCGAACAAATAGACAATTTTGGCTATACGTGTTAACGTGATTATGTGCAATTATTTTATGTTTGATTGTTAATTATTTTCTACTAATCATTTATATAAATTAATTACCAGATGGAACACGCTGGTAATGAACCCGTTAACGAAGTTAACCAATCTGAACAAAATCACGAAGATCAATTTCTGAATAGGCAAGATATCGAGAATATCGTTGCTCAAGGAATAACCAATGCTATCCCAGCAATTCTTGCTGCTGCTCGAAATCCAGTTGAACCTCAACAAATTATTCCTAGCAAACGTACACACGGCGACAATTTCAGTAATAGTGTAAATGGAGGCGGCAACCATACTAATAATGATAATGATGGGATGCAAGCCCCACTCCTTAAGAAACTGAAAGCTGCAATGTCTGGTTGCACTTATAAGGAATTTCTTGCCTGTAAACCGGTTGAATTTGCAGGCAATGAAGGGGCGACTGCTGCACTGCGTTGGTTAGAGAAAACCGAGGCGGTGATTAAAATAAGTAAATGTGCAGAGGAAGACAAGGTCATGTACGCGTCACATCTTTTTAAAGAAGGGGCGCTAGAATGGTGGAATACGGTACTTCAAGCCAAGGGAAGCGATGCGGCCTATGCCATAAGTTGGGAAGAATTTAAGCGACTGGTGGAAAGAAAATTCTGTCCCGAATATGAGAAAGAACAAATGGCGAATAAATTTCTGAACCACCGGGTGGTGGATGTAGATTGTCGAGGGTATACTTTGACATTCTTCGAATATGCTAGAGTGGTACCAACCCTGGCTTCGCCAGAATCGGTACTTATTTCCCGCTATATTTGGGGTTTGATTGGCGAAATCCGTGATATCGTTAAAGCTGCGAGACCTCGCACAATTGACGATGCAGTGGAATTAGCCAACACTTTAACAGACGGACTAGTGCGTACACGAGTAGAAAATAGAAAGAGGGAAGTGGCCCAAAAGATTACCCAGGGATTCCGTGTAGGTAACCGTAGCAATTTCAATAAAAAGGGAACTGGGCAATCTTCTACTGTTCCATTTTGCAATGCCTGCAAAAGAAAGCATTTTGGAAGATGCAAAGGGTATTGCAATTTCTGCAAAATTCCGGGGCATCAAGAAGAAGATTGCAGGAAGAAGAAAGCCACAATCTGCTACAACTGCGGAGAGGCTGGTCATTTTAGGCCAGACTGTCCCAAATTGGTCAAACCAGTTGATAACAAAGCCAAACCTGCAGAAGGAACTACCAAGAGAAACACAAGAGCCTTCCAGTTGACTACTCAGGAAGCAGAACTAATCCCTGACGTGATAGCTGGTACGTTTCTAGTTCACGACGTTTTTGCAAAAGTATTATTTGACTCTGGTGCAAACCAAAGTTTTATAAATACTTCATTCTGCCAAGCTCTTAACCTACCCTTAACCAACCTTAGGCAGATTTTTACAATCGAAACGGCAGATGGGAATTCTGTTAACATAGATAAGGTTTTGCGAGAAGGAAAGATAGAACTCTTAGGCCATAAATTCTCTGCAAACCTGTTACCTATGAATTTAGCCGGATTCGATATAGTATTAGGAATGGATTGGTTAGTAGCCAACCATGCTCGAATTCTCTGTGATAAAAACTCCATAGAAATTCATACCCCTACAGGAGAATTAGTGGTGATTACAGGAGATAAGCCATGAAAGCCACTGAAATTCATTTCAGTAATGAAATTGGCTAGTTATTCAAGAAAACAAGAAGTGGTGTATATGATTTCAGTAATCAGTAACACGAAAGGTAAGGAACTTAAATAAATTCCTGTAGTAGCAGAATACCCATATGTATTCCCAGAAGAATTACCGGGATTACCACCCAATAGGGAAGTCGAATTTAGAATTCATCTAATTCCTGGAACTACACCGATAGCCAAGGCACCTTATCGGTTAGCACCCACTGAAATGCTAGAATTGAAAAAGCAATTAGATGAATTATTAAGTAAAGGATTCATACAACCTAGTTCATCCCCGTGGGGAGCTCCAGTGTTGTTTGTGAAAAAGAAAGATGGGTCAATGAGAATGTGTATCGATTATAGGAAATTAAATAAGGTTACAATTAAGAATCGATATCCATTACCTAGGATTGATGATCTTTTTGATCAATTGCAAGGAGCTAGATACTTTTCTAAGATAGATTTATGCTCAGGATACCATCAGTTGAAGGTACAAGAAGAAGACATACCTAAAACTGCTTTCAGAACTAGGTATGGTCATTACGAGTTTACAGTCATGCCCTTCGGACTAACAAATGCTCCTGCAGCATTCATGGACATGATGAATAGAATCTGTAAACCGTATTTGGATAAATTTGTAATTGTCTTCATCGACGATATACTTATTTATTGCAAAAGCCAGGATGAACACTGTCAGCACTTGCATGCACTCTTAACTTTGTTAAGAAAAGAGAAGCTTTACGCCAAACTCTCGAAGTGTGAATTTTGGCTACAAGAGGTACAATTTTTAGGACACATGGTGAATCACGAAGGCATTCCCGTAGATCCCTCCAAAATAGAAGCGATCACCAAATGGAAGGTTCCGCAATCAGCTATGGAAGTTAGAAATTTTATAGGATTAGCTGAATATTATAGACGATTCATTAAGGATTTTTCCAAAATAGTCGTACCATTAACTAAGTTAACCTGTAAAGCAGTTAAGTTTGAATAGGGACCTAGGCAAGAAGAGGCTTTTAGGATTTTAAAGCAAAAGCTAACAAACGCCCCAATTCTAGCCTTGCCAGAAGGAACAGAAGATTTCGAAGTCTATTGTGATGCTTCTAAGCTAGGATTAGGATGTGTGCTAATGCAACGTAAGAAAGTAATTGCGTATGCCTCAAGACAATTGAAAAAGCACGAGGAAAACTACATGACTCATGACTTAGAATTAGGAGCCATAATTTTTGCCCTTAAGAATTGGAGACACTATTTGTATGGAAGTAAGTTTACTGTCTATACAGACCATAAAAGCTTAAAATACATATTTGGCCAAAAAGAATTAAACATGAGACAAAGGAGATGGATGGAGATCCTAAGTGACTACGACTGTGATATTCAATATCACGAAGGAAAAGCAAACGTAGTTGCTGATGCTTTAAGTCATAAGTATCATGAGAAACAACGACGAGTTCGTGCTCTTAGATTAAGTCTACAACTAGACTTAATGGAACAACTGAAGAATATTCAAGAAACAGCAATCAAGGATGATGTTGAAGGAATGAAAGGAAGAATAAAGGAATTAGAGCAAGGATCTGATGGAATTTTGAGATTCCACAAGAAAAGGATTTGGGTACCTAAGCAAGGAAAATTAAGAAATAAGATTTTAGAGGAAACCCATAAATCTAGGTATACCATGCATCCTGGTAACAACAAGATGTACCAAGATTTAAGAAATAACTTCTGGTGGATAGGAATGAAAAAGGACATAGCTAGGTATGTTTCTAAATGTCTTACTTGTTCACAAGTTAAGGCAGAACACCAGAAACCTTCAGGATTACTACAACAATTAGAAATGCCTGTATGGAAATGGGAACTTATAACCATGGACTTTGTTACTAAGTTGTCCAAAACCAGAAAAAGGTAATGACGCGATTTGGGTAATTGTGGATCGATTAACCAAATCAGCTCATTTCCTACCTATGAAGGAAACCTTTAGCATGGAAAGGTTAGCCAAATTATATGTAGACGAGGTAGTATCCTTACATGGAGTTCCACTCTCCATTGTATCGGATAGAGATAGTCGTTTCACTTCCCACTTCTGGACAAGTTTCCAAAAAGCAATGGGGACACGATTAAATTTAAGCACGTCTTATCATCCTCAAACAGACGGACAAAGTGAAAGGATGATTCAAACCCTAGAGGACATGCTTAGGGCATGTGTGATAGATTTTGGGGGAAATTGGGATGACCACCTACCCTTAATTGAATTCTCCTATAACAATAGTTATCACTCAAGCATCGAAGTTGCCCCGTTAGAAGCACTATATGGACGGAAGTGTAGAACTCCAGTTTGTTGGGCAGAAATAGGAGAAAGTCAATTATCAGGTCCTGAAATAGTGCAAGAAACTACCGACAAGATCACTCAAATCAAGGAAAGACTGAAAACGGCTCGAGATCGCCAGAAAAGTTATGCCGATAATCGACGCAAGCCACTAGAGTTTCAAGTTGGAGACAAGGTACTCTTGAAAGTTTCTCCTTGGAAAGGAGTAATTCGGTTCGGTAAGAAAGGAAAGCTAAGTCCAAGGTACGTAGGACCATTCCCAGTAATACAGCGAATAGGACCAGTTGCTTATCGCTTACAACTACCAGAGGAACTAGCTGGAGTACATGATGTATTTCATGTATCCAATCTCAAGAAATGTCTATCGGACGAATCTCTGGTAGTACCTCTTCAAGATGTAGAGGTAAATGAAAAGTTAATATTTGTTGAGAAGCCATTGAAGATATGTAACACCTCGAAAATTCACGTCCTATAATGTGTAGACACGTGTCATATGTTTAAACGTGTGAAAGAATATTATGAAAGGACTAAAGTTGACAAACATGGAAAGTATGTGAATATACGTATTCTAAGTGTCAACAGTGAATAAATATATTGTACATTAACCCTACATGATGTTTATAACGTCAAACGAATAAATCATGGATCATGCGAAGCTAAAAGTGAGAAATTACAAACTACAGGGACTAAACGTGTCAACATGTTTAACTTATACCTCTGAGTGACCTTTTGACAAACCCGAAGCTTTGTAACTGTTAATTATGCTCACTAGAATACACGATTTAAATTTCGTAAAGTTTCGTTATCGTATGAGAAAGTTATGATCAAATTCGTGTGCGAAGGGTTAAAGCGTAAACGTTGAAAGTTAGGACTTTTCGGGTAACAATAAAGTTAACCGGGGACTTAACGAAGTGGGTATATGTTTTAAAGCCCTTATAGATCAATTATGAGAGTTCAAGATGCAAGAACCAAGTGCCTAATCGAAATTTGAAGAGCCAAGGATCAAATCGTAAAAATCTAAAATTTAGATTTGTGCAGACATGCCGTCGCGACACGCGAAGGACGTCGGGAAAACCTTCGCGACACGCGGGGGGGCGTCGCGACACGCGAAGCCCACGGGGGAAACCGTCGCGACACGCGGGGGAATGCCCAGTTCCGAATTTCTTGGGTTTTTGCCTGCTGAGTGCTTTCTGCTCGATTTCATCCGATTTTCCACATTAAGGGCGACCCCTAGACACCCCCTAAGCACTAGGAACATGTGTTGATCAGTTGTGGAGGGTTGTAGGCTCATGTGTCAACTTCTTATGGTGGATTAAACACTATATAAAGGCCATGATATGCAACATTGTTCTTCACACTTCCATCAAGCTTTCTGATCATTCCTGGAGCTCAAGTCTTCTTCCAAGTGATCACTAATCAAGCTTAGAACTTCAGTAAGTTGCTAATCCTTTCTTTTTTGAGTTTAGCTTAGTTATTTAGCTAAAAGTCAAACCGTCGTAATTACGGTTTGACTTCGAGATTAATTAGTAATGGCTCAGTCAAATCTCGAATTAAAAGTAGTTATAAGTTGGTAATTATGTGGGTAATAAACCCTCAAAAGGGTTCCCCCTGATTCCCACTCTAACTAGGTCTAATGTCGGGTCAAACGTGTAATTAAAAAGTCAACAGAATGTTTAAATTGCAATTTATGCATAATTAGCAATGTAAAGCACATACAACCTTTTTGATCATTAATATAATTTGGTAATTAGTGTAAGAACATGTCTAAACATGTTCAACCCGACAAATTCCTGTTTAGACCCGGTTCGGAACCGAAAGTCGCATAGTTTGACTTATACTTTGACTTTCAGTTCTGACCCGTTATGGTATGTTTTAGAATTACCTAAGAGCTTCATTTGGACCAGGTTACATGCTAGTATAACCCTCTGTGATTATACACCTCGGATCATTAGTTATCCAATTAATACGCATGATTCAGTTAATTGCTCATATGTTGACCATTATGCCCTTTTCACCTTAAAACGTGATTTATGAAAATGTAAAAGTGTAGAAACCTTATCTACTGATACATAAACTTGTATGCAAAGTTTGACATCAGTTTGAGGTGTAGAATAAGAGTTATGCTCATTAGCGTAAAATTAAAGCTTTATGTTAATTAAACGGCGTATTTAGCGTATAGCCTACTTAAACATACTTTATGATATCAAATATTTTACCCACTGATGTAATATATTATTTTGGGATTTTTAAATATTTTTAATTAATTTTAGGCTGAGCATAACTTATAGTCGTAGGCTTAATCCGGTAGTTGTCGGTTTTGCCCTTACAGGCCATAAAATGAGTTTTACATATCTAAATGACTCCAAACCTTTTGCTACTGATCACATATGATAAATAAATTATTTTAAGCCTTCAAGAAATATAAAAATACCAGATTTAAGTATCGAACCCGGAAATGGCCTTTAATCGCCTTTTTAAGCGTTTTTAACGCATAGTATGTATTAAAACTATATTGAACATACCCGGGTTGATACCTACTGATATTTGAGGCAAATTATAATATTTTAATAGTAAGCAAAGGTTGATAAACTCAGACTTCAGTTTTGAGCTTTTCGGCTTAAGTGAAATTACCAAAATATCCCTACGGGGCATGGTTTGGTTATAATTGATAAATTTCACTTATATACTTTAACCTACTGATATAACTTAGCAAATTGAGTATATTTGCTGAGTACATCAGGCCTGTAACTCAGGTTGACACTTAAACTCTTTTACAACCTTTAAAATGACCAAACTACCCCTATGGGGCATAGTTTGCGATTAAATCCATTTCGGGCATAATAAAAGACATCTTACTGATGTCACAACATATATGAAGCATATTAACTTAGGAAACCTGTAAATGGCTCTCATTATTACCCGTTACGCTTATTACGCGTTCGGTTCGGCTTATGTAACAAGTTTACATAAATTAGCCGAAACGGGTCAAACCTTATCGGTTTTATCTCAAAATCCAGAATGTGCATGAAGGACCCATATTAAACAAGTCTCTGAACTTGTCGGGTCTAAATCACATTCTATCCGGTCTTCGCTTAATCGTGCGTACGAACCGTGTCTTTGAAACTAACCGGTCTAAGCTTAAGCTTAACTAAAGACCCGTTAGGATTCTAATAGGTTATTATAAACCTTCGTTCCAGATTAGGAGAACCAGTAAAAGCTACGTGCAATTTGCTTATTGTGATTTATACATTGCTCAGGTAAATACTTTTAACTTATTTTCCCTATACGGGTTTGGGTTACGGTATATAGCATACCGCTTGATCGGGCATCAAATCCTCCACCGTTGAGTGGGTAATTGAATAAATTTGATCGGCTCGTTTAAACAGTCTTGTTACTTAAAGCCTTTGGGGGGTTAATGACCATGTCCCGGATATCCTTGGCATCATTTTACGAAATGGCCACGACTTAAGCGCGGGGTGTAGGCGTACACCCGTCAGTGCACAAAAGAATAATGTGGTGTGTCTATTGATCTTTAACCCGGAAAAGATCCGGGCTACTGAACGCACAATGAACATGTAATTCGTTCACAAGATTATAATATTAAATAATTCTCCCAAGTTAAACAAAATGTTTATGCCATGTGCATCCAAACCAAATTTCAATCATTTTCCAAAATGAGTCAGTTGATTGTATTTACCAGTGTAAACTGACGTATTTTCCCAAAAAGATTAAATGCAGGTACTAAGCGTAATTGGCTGGGATTTCTCCTTAGCATCACTAGAAGTCTCGCAAGCTTAAGATGCCTGAAGTCTGTTGAACTATTGTTTCATATTTTATTTTCGATCCTTCTGTGGATAAACTTCTGAATATTGTGACATTTGATATTACAATATTAAATTCGGTTGTATCATATTTTTAAATTGCTTCCGCTGTGCATATTAAATATTGTGTTGTTTGACTATTATGTTGCCAACCACGTCACGATACTCCCCCACCGGGCCCACCGGTGACACGTGGAAAATCGGGGTGTGACAGGTTGGTATCAGAGCCAACACTGAGTGAATTAAACACTAGCCTTTTGTGTTTAATCTCAGTTACACAATTGCACATATCTAAACTTTCGAGTCTAGACATATAACATAGGACAAATTCTACCTTGTTTGGTTTTTGTTTTGTCCTTTGATTTAAATATATTCTTGTCGTTATCTCATATTGTATTGACAGGATTAACAAAATGCCGCCAAGATTCTTCAGGAGAAGAGGACGCGGAAAGGGGCCAGTCACCGCCCCCAATGACGACGAGGCAGGACCATCACATGTGCGAGCTCCGTCTACTACTGAGAGTGACGACCCTCGGCAGAACAGGAGGAACTTGTTTGAACCAGCCAGATGATCGGTATCACACAGCTCTACACCTCCGGTCCAAAACCCTTATGGGCCACAGCCGGAGTACGAGCCCAACAACCCTCAACCCTCATACATACCGTTGCAGCGATCCTTATCGCATAACTCTTTTGGTGACCCCTCACCTGTCTTCAGGGGCCGGTTTAACCTGGCCAATTACATCCAAGAACCCGTGGGTTTTAACCCACTGGGGCCAGATGATCACTTCTCTGGCGATCACGCTGATGATATGGACGAGGATACGGACCCAGTCGAACCTGCCAGTGGTACACCAAACCACCCGATAGAGATATCTGACGGATCTTCCTTCCACGGATCACCCTATGTTGGTCCAGATAGCTTTCAAGCTATGTTTACCAGGCACGAATGGTATTATACACCTCCTCACCATTCATCACCTCACCAGCCGCAGCAACAGCAACATGATCCCTCTGTGGATTCCCGGTTTGTGGCAGTCACGCCACCGCCGCCAGTACAGCCGGCACCTCCGCAACCGCCAAGGCGAAGGAGAACCGGTGCGCGCATGTCGTCACGAGCAGGGGATTTCCATTTCAGTTCCCCACGTCAATCCAGTGGCAGCCACTATCCGCCACATCAGGAGGACCCACAAATGGGTGGACCTTCTCACCCAGCTGTACCACAGCCACCGCCGATGGGTTTAGATAACCCTATACCAGCATACACAGGTTCTTCGGCGTACAACCCGTTTGAACCGCCGACTCACCACAACTATGGTTACGCTGAGGTCGACCCATACATGATGGCGTCCAATTACAACCCCTACAACCCTGAAGGACCATATGGAGCTCCTTGGGAAGCAGGGTACCCAACTCAGGGATACCCAATACTGGCTAGACCTATTATAAGGACGCAATCGCAGCCACCATGATTTTCTCCCCCAGAGTGGGAGGAAATTCTTCATAGGCTGGATCAGGTTGAGCGGGACTTTCGCCACGACCGCCAGGAGAGACAAAGCTTCTTCCAAGGATTGACAAGCTTGATCAAAGGGAAGAGCAAGAAGGACCGCTGAATCCTTCAAATTGTTGTTGAGCCCCTGCGTGGGCCAGTCTTTCTGTATAAACCCCTGCGTGGGTATGCTTGTTTGTTTTGACCCCTGCGTGGGTCTACCTTTCTATAAACCCCTACGTGGGTATGTTATTTGTGTAAGTCCCTGCGTGGACTATTATGTTGATTAAGCCCCTGCGTGGGTAAGTACTTGTTTAAACCCCTGCGTGGGTAAGTTTGTTATTTGAAAAGACCCGTTTAGGGCAGCGTGTAATATTTTAATAAAGTAATGGAATGTTTGTTTTATAAATTTCATGTTTGCCATTACGTGCATAGATATATTATATATGAAATAAATAAATCAAAATCATTCTTTTTAATAAATTATCTGCCTATGTAAAATTTTAAAAAGAATCTTAAGAGTGAAACCTAGCCTTCGGGTCATTATATGACCGGGCCAAGATGGTAAGACCTGTTTAAAAGATTCAAATCCCTGTTAACATCTGTAAACATGTTAACACTCCTGACAGACGTGATTCATTTGAAATCACACGCGTCATTATTATATAAGAATCTTTAGAAGATTCCCAACCCAACTAAATGATCTCTGAATCATGGGTTTAGATCATCAATTAAGATGATCATGTTTGACCATATGTGGTAATATAATGCCTACGGGCCTTGCTCATTTCTACATGAGCCAAAAGATAGTGGTAACAATGACTCCCTGTCGGATAAAGGTAATGAACTAGGTTCAAACCTTCATGTTTTGATTCTCTGAAATCATAGTTTATAAATTAAAATGTCCATGTGACTAGGCTTTTGTGCCACAAATAAAACTGTTATTGTTTTATAATTAGGATAAATTATGATAGAAATCCTAAATAAATTTGATTAATAAATTAACCAAATATGGTCTCTGTTACCATGGTTAATGAATTACCATAAGGGGCAATTCCATAATAAACTCCCAAATAAACTATTGTCCTTGTTTTCTGTAACAGTTCAATTAAAATGGCTAATTCTGATGAAATAAATAGCCATCCAGTGGAGGAAAACGATAACGCCCGAATTACTTTGACGGGTGCTGAATTGAAAGCGCTAGTAGATGACGCAGTTACAAGGGCCTTGGAGCGGCAGTACGAAGATTATAGTGGGACTCGAAGTAAGACCCAATCTGCCCCGCATTCAAAGCCCAAGACACATTCTGAGGCTCATAGCAAGCCTCCTCCCAAAAAGGACGGACCCAAGAAAGATGGCGATGATCGTCAGTCCACAAATCATCAAAGTGTCCCATCTCAACAAATAGTACTGAATCAAGAACCCCGTAACAAGGGTTGCTCCTATAAGTACTTCGTGTCTTGTAAGCCCATGGATTTTACTGGAGAAAAGGGAGCTATTGACTGCATGAATTGGTTAGACGAGATGGACACGGTTGTGGATATCAGCGGATGCACTGAGAAAGATGTGGTTAAGTTTGTGTCGCAGTCCTTTAAGGGTGAAGCTTTAGCATGGTGGAGATCTCTGATTCAAGCCACCGGGAAAATCCCATTGTATAATATGTCATGGGATCAGTTTGTTGCCCTTATCAGGGAAAATTACTGCCCTCAGCATGAGGTAGAGAAAATCGAATCTGATTTTCTATCATTGGTGATGACAAACCTTGACTGTCAAGCTTACCTGACGAGCTTCAACACGATGTCCCGGTTGGTTCCATATCTGGTAACCCCGGAACCAAAAAGGATAGCTCGTTTTATCGGTGGTTTAGCCCCGGAAATCAAGGCAAGCGTGAAGGCTTCTCGGCCAGCTACTTTTAGATCTGTAGCTGACATATCCTTGTCCCTCACATTGGATGCGGTCAGGCAGAGATCGCTGAGGAATAAGGAGGCTGAGAAGAGGAAACGTGAAGATGATGGTTCACGGAAATCGAACAAGAAACACCGTGGGAACGGTGACAACAAGAAAGGATCGGAGTCAAGGAAAGATGGGCACCAGTCTGGTGAAAAGCCCAAATGCAAAATTTGCAAGAAACAGCACTATGGAAAGTGCAGACTCGAGTCGAACTCACAGACTCAGTCGAAGACTTATGCTTGTGGTATATGCAAGTCCACGGATCACAAAACCTTGGATTGCAAGAAGATGAAAGACGCAACGTGCTACCGTTGCAATGAAAAGGGCCACATTAAAACCAACTGCCCTAAATACACCAAGAAGCCTCAAGAGGCCAAGAAGACTAATGCTAGAGTCTTCAGAATGGACGCAAAGGAAGCGATTCTAGGCGACAACGTTATCACAGGTACTTTCCTTGTAAATGATGTCTTTGCAAGAGTACTATTTGATTCAGGAGCTGATAAGTCGTTTGTAGATCATAAATTTTGCAAATTGCTGAAATTACCTGTCAAAACCTTAAATGTGAATTATGAGGTGGAGTTAGCGGATGGCACCCTAGAAACCGTCTCAACTATGTTAGATGGATGTGTTATATCCATTAAGAACCATTCTTTTCCTCTGTCTCTACTTCCATTTAAATTAGCCGGTTTTGACATAGTCTTGGGTATGGACTGGTTATCTCATAACCAGGCCCAAATTGTCTGCAACAGAAAGCAAGTGGTGATAAAGACTCCGTCTGGTGAATCACTTACCATTCGGGGAGATACCCAGTATGGATTGCCTGAGCAAGTGACTATGCTCAAGGCTTCCAAGTGTTTGAAGAAGGGGTGTGTCATCTACATGGCGCAAGTGATTATTGATGAGCCTAAACCGAAGATAGAAGACATCCCTGTCATTTCTGAATACCCTGAAGTGTTTCCTGAAGATCTACCTGGTTTGCCACCAGATAGACAAGTCGAATTCAGGATTGATATCATCCCCGGAGCAGCACCAGTTGCCAGAGCACCCTATAGGTTGGCTCCAACGGAGATGAAAGAATTGAGGACACAGCTAGACGAATTGCTAGCCAAGGGTTTCATAAAACCTAGTTCGTCTCCTTGGGGAGCGCCAGTCCTGTTTGTCAAGAAGAAGGACGGATCGATGCGTCTGTGCATCGATTATCGTGAGCTTAATAAGGTCACGATCAAGAATAGGTATCCTTTACCCAGGATCGACGATTTGTTCGATCAACTACAAGGAGCAAGTTATTTCTCAAAGATTGACTTGAGGTCAGGCTACCATCAACTGAAGGTTAGAGATGAAGACGTGCATAAAACAACATTTAGGACTCGTTATGGTCATTACGAGTTCCTAGTGATGCCTTTTGGGCTCACTAATGCACCTGCCGCGTTCATGGATCTCATGAATCGCGTTTGCAAACCGTACTTAGATAAATTCGTCATCGTTTTCATCGACGACATTCTTATCTATTCGAAGAATCAAGCTGACCATGAGAAACACCTTCGCAGTATTCTCAAGCTCCTGCATCAGGAAAAGCTCTATGCCAAATTCTCCAAGTGTGAATTTTGGCTTCGAGAAGTCCAATTCCTTGGACACGTGGTTAGTGAGCGTGGTATCCAAGTGGATCCCGCTAAGGTTGAAGCAGTTATGAACTGGCAAGAGCCAAAGACGCCTACAGAGATTCGTAGCTTCCTGGGATTGGCAGGATATTACAGGCGTTTCATAGAAAATTTTTCAAGGATTGCTGCACCCCTAACTTCCTTGACTAAGAAGAAAGTAAAATTCGTTTGGGGCCCTAAGCAGCAAGAGTCCTTTGATATTCTGAAGAAAAAGTTGAGCAACGCCCCAGTTCTGACATTGCCAGATGGAATAGAAGAGTTCGTGGTATACTGCGATGCATCGCACACTGGCATGGGGTGTGTGCTTATGCAGAAAGGCAAGGTTATTGCCTATGCATCACGACAGTTAAAGGTGCATGAAAAGAATTACACCACCCACGACTTGGAATTGGGTGCCGTTGTATTCGCACTAAAACTGTGGAGGCATTATTTATATGGGATCAAGTGTGTGATCTATTCTGATCACAAGAGCCTTCAGCATCTGTTTAATCAGAAGGAATTAAACATGAGGCAACGCCGTTGGATGAAAACTTTAAATGATTATGACTGTGAAATCAGATACCATCCCGGCAAGGCGAATGTAGTCGTCGATGCCTTGAGTCGAAAGGAAAGGGTGAAACCCATCTGAATCAATGCCAAGCGCATGGAGATAAAGAATAATTTGATTGAAAGGTTGTTAGCTGCACAGAAGGAAGCTGTGTTGGAAGCTAACTATCCTAATGAAAAGTTAGGAGTAACTGAGGAGCAGTTAACTCTTAGCAAGGACGGGATTCTAAGATTGAATGGACGAATATGGCTTCTAATTTATGGAGGACTTCGAGATGTCATCCTCCAGGAAGCCCATAGTTCCAAATACTCCGTTCATCCTGGAGCTGATAAGATGTACCAGGATCTAAGGGCAAATTATTGGTGGATAGGCTTGAAGAAGTCTGTAGCCACTCATGTAGCTAAATGCTTGACATGTGCGCAAGTCAAAGCCGAGCATCAGAAACCGTCAGGTTTGCTACAACAGCCTGAACTTCCTACTTGGAAGTGGGAAATGGTAACTATGGATTTTATTACCAAGTTACCCAAGACAAGGAAAGGAAATGATACAATATGGGTTATAGTTGATAGACTGACTAAGTCAGCACATTTCTTACCCATCAAGGAGACTTATAGCTCCGACATGTTAGCCCAGTTATACGTTGATAAGATTGTAGCCTTGCATGGCATACCTGTGTCTATTATCTCTGACCGAGATACTAGATACACGTCGCATTTTTTGAAGAGTTTCCAACAATCTTTGGGCACACATTTGAATTTTAGTACGGCTTATCATCCTCAGACTGACGGTCAGAGTGAGCGTACTATTCAAATGTTGGAAGACATGCTACGTGCATGTGCGATCGATTTGGGTGGTAGTTGGGATAAGAACCTACCATTAATCGAATTCTCCTACAACAATAGCTACCATACCAGCATTAAGGCTGCGCCCTTCGAGGCATTATACGGTAGAAAGTGTAGATCGCCCGTTTGTTGGGCGGAAGTTGGAGATGTCCAATTATCAGGACCAGAGATAGTCTTTGAAACGACGGACAAGATTGTCCAGATTCGTGACCGTCTCAAAGATGCCCAGGATAGGCAGAAGAGCTACGCAGATCCAAAGCGTAAAGCTTTTCACTTCGAAGTAGGTGATAAAGTGTTGCTTAAAGTATCACCCTGGAAGGGGGTGATGCGATTTGGTAAGAAAGGCAAGCTAAGCCCGAGATACATAGGACCTTTCGAGGTTATCGAACGTGTCGGGTCAGTTGCCTATAAGTTAAACTTACCGGAAGAGCTCAGTGGAATTCACAATGTGTTCCACATCTGCAATCTGAAGAAGTGCTTCGCTGATGAATCACTGATTATACCACATACAGATGTGCATATAGATGAGAGCTTGAAGTTTGTGGAAAAACCATTGTCGATTGAGGATCGACAGGTCCAGAAGCTTCGAAGGAAGCATGTGCCTATTGTAAAGGTCAAATGGGATGCCCGTAGAGGTCCCGAATATACGTGGGAGGTTGAATCCACGATGAAAGAAAAGTACCCTTATTTATTTCAGTAAATCTCGGGTCGAGATTTATTTTAAGGGGGTGAGGATGTAACACCTCGAAAATTCACGTCCTATAATGTGTAGACACGTGTCATATGTTTAAACGTGTGAAAGAATATTATGAAAGGACTAAAGTTGACAAACATGGAAAGTATGTGAATATACGTATTCTAAGTGTCAACAGTGAATAAATATATTGTACATTAACCCTACATGATGTTTATAACGTCAAACGAATAAATCATGGATCATACGAAGCTAAAAGTGAGAAATTACAAACTACAGGGGCTAAACGTGTCAACATGTTTAAGTTATACCTCTGAGTGACCTTTTGACAAACCCGAAGCTTTGTAACTGTTAATTATGCTCACTAGAATACACGATTTAAATTTCGTAAAGTTTCGTTATCGTATGAGAAAGTTATGATCAAATTCGTGTGCGAAGGGTTAAAGCGTAAACGTTGAAAGTTAGGACTTTTCGGGTAACAATAAAGTTAACCGGGGACTTAACGAAGTGGGTATATGTTTTAAAGCCCTTATAGATCAATTATGAGAGTTCAAGATGCAAGAAACAAGTGCCTAATCGAAATTTGAAGAGCCAAGGATCAAATCGTAAAAATCTAAAATTTAGATTTGTGCAGACATGCCGTCGCGACACGCGAAGGACGTTGGGAAAACCTTCGTGACAGGCGGGGGGGCATCACGACACGCGAAGCCCACGGGGGAAACCGTCGCGACACGCGGGGGAATGCCCAGTTCCGAATTTCTTGGGTTTTTGCCTGCTGAGTGCTTTCTGCTCGATTTCATCCGATTTTCCACATTAAGGGCGACCCCTAGACACCCCCTAAGCACTAGGAACATGTGTTGATCAGTTGTGGATGGTTGTAGGCTCATGTGTCAACTTCTTATGGTGGATTAAACACTATATAAAGGCCATGATATGCAACATTGTTCTTCACACTTCCATCAAGCTTTCTGATCATTCCTGGAGCTCAAGTCTTCTTCCAAGTGATCACTAATCAAGCTTAGAACTTCAGTAAGTTGCTAATCCTTTCTTTTTTGAGTTTAGCTTAGTTATTTAGCTAAAAGTCAAACCGTCGTAATTACGGTTTGACTTCGAGATTAATTAGTAATGGCTCAGTCAAATCTCGAATTAAAAGTAGTTATAAGTTGGTAATTATGTGGGTAATAAACCCTCAAAAGGGTTCCCCCTGATTCCCACTCTAACTAGGTCTAATGTCGGGTCAAACGTGTAATTAAAAAGTCAACAGAATGTTTAAATTGCAATTTATGCATAATTAGCAATGTAAAGCACATACAACCTGTTTGATCATTAATATAATTTGGTAATTAGTGTAAGAACATGTCTAAACATGTTCAACCCGACAAATTCCTGTTTAGACCCGGTTCGGAACCGAAAGTCGCATAGTTTGACTTATACTTTGACTTTCAGTTCTGACCCGTTATGGTATGTTTTAGAATTACCTAAGAGCTTCATTTGGACCAGGTTACATGCTAGTATAACCCTCTGTGATTATACACCTCGGATCATTAGTTATCCAATTAATACGCATGATTCCGTTAATTGCTCATATGTTGACCATTATGCCCTTTTCACCTTAAAACGTGATTTATGAAAATGTAAAAGTGTAGAAACCTTATCTACTGATACATAAACTTGTATGCAAAGTTTGACATCAGTTTGAGGTGTAGAATAAGAGTTATGCTCGTTAGCGTAAAATTAAAGCTTTATGTTAATTAAACGGCGTATTTAGCGTATAGCCTACTTAAACATACTTTATGATATCAAATCTTTTACCCACTGATGTAATATATTATTTTGGGATTTTTAAATATTTTTAATTAATTTTAGGCTGAACATAACTTATAGTCGTAGGCTTAATCTGGTAATTGTCGGTTTTGCCTTAACAGGCCATAAAATGAGTTTTACATATCTAAATGACTCCAAACCTTTTGCTACTGATCACATATGATAAATAAATTATTTTAAGCCTTCTGGAAATATAAAAATACCAGATTTAAGTATCGAACCCGGAAATGGCCTTTAATCGCCTTTTTAAGCGTTTTTAACGCATAGTATGTATTAAAACTATATTGAACATGCCCGGGTTGATACCTACTGATATTTGAGGCAAATTATAATATTTTAACAGTAAGCAAAGGTTGATAAACTCAGACTTCAGTTTTGAGCTTTTCGGCTTAAGTGAAATTACCAAAATACCCCTACGGGGCATGGTTTGGTTATAATTGATAAATTTCACTTATATACTTTAACCTACTGATATAACTTAGCAAATTGAGTATATTTGCTGAGTACATCAGGCCTGTAACTCAGGTTGACACTTAAACTCTTTTACAACCTTTAAAATGACCAAACTACCCCTACGGGGCATAGTTTGCGATTAAATCCATTTCGGGCATAATAAAAGACATCTTACTGATGTCACAACATATATGAAGCATATTAACTTAGGAAACCTGTAAATGGCTCTCATTATTACCCGTTACGCTTATTATGCGTTCGGTTCGGCTTATGTAACAAGTTTACATAAATTAGCCGAAACGGGTCAAACCTTATCGGTTTTATCTCAAAATCCAGAATGTGCATGAAGGACCCATATTAAACAAGTCTCTGAACTTGTCGGGTCTAAATCACATTCTATCCGGTCTTCGCTTAATCGTGCGTACGAACCGTGTCTTTGAAACTAACCGGTCTAAGCTTAAGCTTAACTAAAGACCCGTTAGGATTCTAATAGGTTATTATAAACCTTTGTTCCAGATTAGGAGAACCAGTAAAAGCTACGTGCAATTTGCTTATTGTGATTTATACATTGCTCAGGTAAATACTTTTAACTTATTTTCCCTATACGGGCTTGGGTTACGGTATATAGCATACCGCTTGATCGGGCATCAAATCCTCCACCGTTGAGTGGGTAATTGAATAAATTTGATCGGCTCGTTTAAACAGTCTTGTTACTTAAAGCCTTTGGGGGGTTAATGACCATGTCCCGGATATCCTTGGCATCATTTTACGAAATGGCCACGACTTAAGCGCGGGGTGTAGGCGTACACCCGTCAATGTACAAAAGAATAATGTGGTGTGTCTATTGATCTTTAACCCGGACAAGATCCGGGCTACTGAACGCACAAGGAACATGTAATTCGTTCACAAGATTATAATATTAAATAATTCTCCCAAGTTAAACAAAATGTTTATGCCATGTGCATCCAAACCAAATTTCAATCATTTTCCAAAATGAGTCAGTTGATTGTATTTACCAGTGTAAACTGACGTATTTTCCCAAAAAGATTAAATGCAGGTACTAAGCGTAATTGACTGGGATTTCTCCTTAGCATCACCAGAAGTCTCACAAGCTTAAGATGCCTGAAGTCTGTTGAACTATTGTTTCATATTTTATTTTCGATCCTTCTGTGGATAAACTTCCGAATATTGTGACATTTGATATTACAATATTAAATTCGGTTGTATCATATTTTTAAATTGCTTCCGCTGTGCATATTAAATATTGTGTTGTTTGACTATTATGTTGCCAACCACGTCACGATACTCCCCCACCGGGCCCACCGGTGACACGTGGAAAATCGGGGTGTGACAAGATAGAAGACAGAAAGGTCAAGTTCCTCAAACACAAAAGATTGGTACTAGCCAAAGTCAAGTGGGATTCAAAAAGAGGACCAGAATACACCTTGGAACTGGAATCAGAAATGAAGCGAAAATATCCTCACTTATTTCAATAAATCTTGAGGACGAGATTTTAAATAAGGTGGGGAGGATGTAAGGACCTTCAAAAATGTCCCAAACCGACCCATAAGTAAAAACCCGGACCCCTGAAACCCTACTGTGCATGAAAAACTAAGAAATCAAGGTTTTTGGGTTTCAGGCGGGCCGCGTAAGCCATAAGGGAAGCTTACACGGGCCGCGTCAAAGTGTGTTTGACCGGATAAGCGTTCAGGGCCATGTGGCAGCCACGTGGCAGACCTAGGTGTGACACGGATGCCCTAATCTACGCATAGGGGGCTCTCGCGGGCCACGTAAGAGTCTGTTAAGGCTTACGCGGGCCGCGTAAGACTCAAATTTTTGCTATAAATTGCTTGGATCATGAGCAGTTCAGTGGTGTCGAAAACTCTTCACAAAAACGAAGTTATACTGCTCGAAATCATATTTTCAATTAGGGAGGCGCTGCTACGATACCGGGTATTAACTCGATCGCTGCTACGATTCAATGTCCGATCGATTGAAACTATCCAATGGATGTTTAAGTGCTGCCCACATTAGGGCTATACTTTCCTTGTGAAATTCCTCTATTGTAACAATTACGGGGTTTATCCCGACTTATGAAATAAAATAAACGGGTCTTTCAAGTTTTAAAAGATCCTGTAAATCTTCCGCTGTCAACTCAATTAATAAATACCACGGGTTTCTGTCCCGCGGCTCCTGGACCAGGTAAAACCAGGACGGGGGTTGTGATAGCGTGTTTGGGCAAAAGTAGTATAAGGATAAGTGACCTCCCAAGAAGTTTCCACTAGGGAAACAAAAACAAGTTTGTAAGCATCTTGTGACTAAAACAAATAATATTGGTGGTGTTGGGGTTGAACCCTACCAGAGGAACAGATAATTAAAGCCAAAACTGGGTCAGAGCAGTGGATCCAGAATAAGCAGATGTTACATACAAGTCTCTCCCCTTGAAAGTGATTTCAACATCTGCTGACCTCCTATCTACTGATCGTACAAGCCACTGACCGTCACTCTGCTGCTCTTGTAAAGACTGATAGGAGACTAAAGCTCTGCTGATCAATCTACTGTCTTGAGTCAAGTACTGCTGATCCGGACAAGCACTGCTGGGTTCACAGCAGTGGAAGGATGCAGCAGTTGTTTAAGTGTCTTTTATGTAATGAAATGTAATAGCAGTAGTTAGTATAGCAGTGTTTGTATAGATCAGAGGTTAGAGTTTGTTAGGAGGTTAGATGTCACTTTCATGGTGACGTCAGCTAAGATGCTCAGTGGTTTGCTAGTGCCTATAAATAGAACAGTGCTCTGTACTGTTCTATTAGCTCTTTGCAAACCTGTTTTCCTGCACGAACAAACACTGAGCTCTGGCTGAGGGGGAGTTTGTATCAAGCATTACTTTGTAATCGTTGTTGAAATTAAATTCAATCTTTCGGTTCATTGTGAAAAGTGTTTTGATCAAAGCAATACTCTCGTTTGATTGTATGCAAAGTTTGTTTCCATCTTAATTCCGCTGCATAACTCATTCATTTCCATCTTAATTTCAAACGTAAAATACAATCAAAACCAAACTCAGATCCAACAATTGGTATCAGAGCAAGGACAGTCAAATTTGATTTAACAATCATTTTGACATAAATAGTTCAGCTCAAAATCGTTGATATCGATAGTTTGTTCGTTTGTGTTGAAAAACAGAGCAAGGTTTAATCACCATTAAAGTTGATTAATCAGTGTCTGTAAAATAACCAGGATGACGTCACAATCTCAAGATGATAAGAATAACATTGGCTCACTTTTTAAACCACCCATGCTTAAAAGAAATGAATACAACATCTGGGAGAGAAGGATGGGTCACATCCTTGCTCAACAGAACACTGGATGTTGGAGGTCTGTTGTTTTTGGTCCCCATGTTCCTACGGTGCCAAGTGCTGAGGATCCAAAGAAGTTCGTACCAAAACCTTATGAAAACTATACTGAAACTGATTTTCAAAAATTCGAACTGGATGCCAAAGCATTTAGCATCATAGCATCTTCATTACCAAATGAGATCTATGCTGGACTGTTACATTGTAACAGTGCCAAAGAGCTATGGGATGCTTTGAAGGAACAGTTTGGGGGAACCGAAGAAGTTATTGAAAACAATAGGGAAATTCTAAATCAGCAGTATGAAACCTTCTGTCACATTAAGGGTGAATCATTGACCCAACAATTTGAACGGTTCAGTTGTCTCATCAGTGAGCTAAGGCTTGTTAAGGTTGAATTTCCAAAATCAACCCAAAATAGCAGGTTTCTTAGGTCGCTACCTGATAAATGGGACACAATTGCATTTGTGACAAGAAACTCTGTTGAGTTCAAAGATCTGACCCTGACCCAACTTCATGGTAGACTCCTGACTTATGAAAGGGAGTTGAACCAGAAAAAGAAGTTGCAAGAGTCTGGAAAAGCCACTGATGATTACTCATTTGGTAGCACAGCTCTTCTGGGTCAGGAAGAATCTGGTGGCAGTAGTAAGGAACAGGGTTATGATCATTTCATTGATATAACAGCTGGTGGTAACTTTACCAACCCTGATTCTCACTCTGCAAACTATGCTTTCACTGCAAACACTGAAAACCAGATGTCAGATAATTTGTGCTTTGAACTCAATGATTTACAACATTTTGATCCCACTGACTTAGAGGAAATGGACATCCTGCACCAATTGGCTTTGCTCAGCGTGAGAACTAGCAAATTCTACAAAAGAACAGGGCGAAAATTCCCAGGTTTACATGGGAATCTGAGGGTTGGGTTGGATAAATCTAAAATCAAGTGTTACAAGTGCAATAGGCTAGGTCATTTCGCTAGGGAATGCAAGAGTCAAACTACTGGTCCTATAATCACTCATCCTAGCTCAAACCCTAGACCTCAAAATCAAAGCACTGTGCACTATACCCAATATACCCCTGCAGCTCATGTTAACACTGTTCATTATGCTGCTGCCCCTGTGCCTGTGCATTATGTCCAAACCACTGTTCCACAAATTCAATATGTTCAAACCCCTGTTCCCCAGGCACAAGTGCAACCTGTTGCACCTCAAACAGCTGCTCCAATAGTGGTACAACCAGATCAGCAAAGCTTTATCACTCAAGGCTTTGTTGACTGGAGCAGCATGCCTGATGAGCTTAGTGATGAAAATTTTGCACTCTATGCTTCTAATAAACCTTCTAATGATGAATTTTGTTTGATGGCATTAGAGTCAATACCAGAGGGGATTGAAACTGAAGGTGAACAGCTAAGTGATGAAACAGTGGATGAGGTGACTGAAGCAGTTGTTAATGTAGTTGCTGGTGAATTGCTGCTGGGAGAAAATTCAGAAACCCTGATTGAACCACTGACAGACCCATGGTCCAAAGAGGACAAAGAAGAAGAGAAAAATGAGAAAGCAGGTGAGAAAGAAGAAAGAGCTGATGATGAAGAAAATCATCAATGTGATTGTGCAATGATGGCTGCTGCCAAGGTATCACCTCAAGTTCTTGAAAAACTGTGTTCTAACAATTGCATTATTGCTTTTGCTAACATCAAAGAGGTAAATGAAAACCTTCGGAATAAAATCTTAACTGATGAAGTCAAATTTGAAAGATCTTTAAAAGAACTTAAAAACAAATTGACTGAAAAGGAAAAAGAGATCAGCAGTCTGAAAGAAGAACAAAGCATAACCAAAACTCAACTCCAAACTATGGTAGAAAAATATCAAGTTTGCAAAAAGGAGTTGGAGTCCACCCAGATCACCTGTGAAAGATGGGTGGAATCATGCAAAGGGTATGAGGTTATGCTTGAAAAACAGATAAAAAGCAATGTTAAATTTGGTGTTGGTTATAGAAAACATGATGATGAAAACACTGCTTTTGGAAAATCTGTTCAAACCACTGATGTAACCACTGAGTTTATTCCAACAAACAAGAAAGGCCAAGAAGTGAAAATCACTGATAAACTTGGTAACAAAATCACACTTGACAAACCAATGGGATCCTCTACTTTTGAGGAGCTTGAAGATTATCAGTTTAAACCAAAATGGTCTGATGAGTGTGATATTCTTGAAAACTTCAAGCCCATGGACTTTACATCAACTGATGGTGTTAAAGCTCCAAAAGCTAAAGTCATACCTCTCAAGGACATCCCAACAGAGGTTAAAACCTCTGCTGCAAAGGAGTCCGAAAAGAGAAAGAAGAAAGAAAAGATCAATAACTTGTTTTGTGAATTCTGTGAGAAAAGGAATCATCTAACAAAAGACTGTTTCCATTTAAAAGCTTATGATTTGAACAAAACAAGTGTCATTGTTTCAGCTGAAAGCTGCATTATTTGTGGAAAAACAAACCACAAAACTCAAGCATGTGTGTATCTCAAAAACTTTGATGTGAAAAAGAATGAGTACACTGCTAAAACATCCTTGAGTCCATCAACATCATCTGTCAAATTCACCAAGAACCAACCACTATTTGTGCCAGTTCAAACAGCTGTCACAAAACAGCTGAACCAAACATCTGTCAAAAGAGATGTTCAGGTTACTGATGCACCCCCTGCCAATCAGTTCAGAAAAGGCAAGGAAAAATAGTCTTACCAAAGGATTCCACACGTTTATGAGGCCTACAAAAGGCCCTCTAAACCTAAAGTGAACAGGCATCCTTTTGGGTACCAACAGGTGATTGGTCAAGACCCCCAACAGTGGTTAGCAAGAAACAGTACTAAAACTGTCCAAACCCCTGACCTAACCACTGTCCATCAATCTGCATCCATCCCAGACACTGTTGAGACCCCATCCAAAGCCTTGTTGGCTTTGGAGACCCTAATGAACTAATCCTTTTACTTCATGTGCAGAGAGCTTCTGCATGCTTTGATAGTCTTTGGTATGTAGATAGTGGAGGCTCCAGGCACATGACACGATGTAAAGCCCTCTTCAAAGACTTTAAAATCCATGGAGGGGGTGATATATCCTTTGGGAATAATAGTAAAGGGAAAGTTCTGGGGTCTGGTACAGTGCAGTCTGGAAATGTAAAATTTGAAAATGTCAAGCTGATAGACAATCTAAAATTCAACCTTCTGAGTGTGTCTCAAATGAGTGACAAAGGGTTTGGGTCATTCTTCACAAAAGATTGTTGTAGGATTGTTGGACCAGAAATGGTCAAAAAGATTGAAGCAATAATCAAAACTGGTCAAACTAAACTTGTTGCTCAAAGAAGTGGCAATGTTTATGTTGTTGATATGTCTAAAGAATGTCCCAGAGCTGATGCCTGTCTGTTCTCAGCTGCCTCTAACAAAGAGACAGAATTGTGGCACAGAAGGCTGGGGCACACAAATCTTAAGACAATCATTGAAATTTCAAAAAATGGTTTGGTGAGAGGCCTACCACAAAAATTGTTTTCATGTTCTGAACATTGCATTTCCTGTTTAAAAGGAAAACAGCATAAAAGTTCTTATAAGTCCATTGATGAGTCCAAAACAACCCAGTGTTTGCAAATGCTACACATGGATTTGTTTGGCCCAGTTCAAGTCATGAGCCTCAAGAAGAAAAAATATTGTTTGGTTATTGTTGATGACTTTTCTAGGTTTACATGGACTTTCTTTTTACACTCAAAAGACTTTGTGATACAGGTCGAAAAGCAATTTGACCTTCCAGTAAAAGTCTTCAGGAGTGACAATGGCACAGAATTCAAAAATAAGGAGTTGGATGCCTTCTGTGTGAAGAAAGGGATTGTAAGGCAGTACAGCATCCCTAGAACACCAGAGCAGAATGGGGTAGTGGAAAGGAAGAACAGAACTTTGATTGAGGCTGCCAGAACCATGCTTGCTGATTCAGGTTTGCCATTAACTTTCTGGGCAGAGGCAGTAAACACTGCTTGCTATGTCCAGAACAGAGTTTTAATAAACCCCAGGCACAAAAAGACTGCTTATGAAATTCTGTATAAAATCAAACCACTGATCTCATATTTTAAAGTGTTTGGCTGCCCATGCTTTATTTTGAACTTAAAAGATTCCATTTCAAAATTTGCAGCCAAAATTGATTGTGGTTATCATCTGGGATACTCAACCACTGCCAAGGCCTACAAAGTGTTTAATACACGGACCAAGGCAGTGGAGGAGACTTTGAATGTAAAGTTCAATGAACTTTCATCAATGAAAATTCCAGCAAATCCTGCAGATCTGTTTGATCTTGATAAATTCACTTTTGAAAATACTGCTGTCAAGACTAACAGTGCAGGTCCATCAGAGGATTCACCACCAGACTATGGGTATGAAATCATCATCCCTCAAAGGTCTGCTAAAATGGGAAGAGCATCAGATGTTCAAAACAGCTGTCAAAGCTCAACCATTGCTACCTCAACAGTTTTTTATCAAAGTAGCCCATCAACCACTGCTTCCACATCCTCAAACACTGCTGACAAAAGTCCCCAAACAGTGGATAAAAGTCAGCATGTGTCCACTTCATTACCTCCCATTCCACCACCTTTTGAAGCCACTGCTGGATCATCAAAGTCCCCAGCAGTGGTTAGCTCAGATGATACACATTTGCAGCCTTCACCAACAAATGCCATCATACCATACCAAGGAGATTTAATCTTCTTGAGATCTCATCCACCTGATCAAATTATTGGCAACATCAATGAAGGGGTGCTCACAAGAAGCCAAACCCAAAACATTTGTCTTTTTGTTGGTTTTCTATCACTCCATCAGCCAGTCAAGTACCAAGAGGCACTGAAAGACAACAGCTGGGTAGAAGCTATGCAAGAGGAGCTCCAACAGTTCAGAAGACAACAAGTATGGGAGCTTGTACCACTGCCAGAAGAGGTTAGTCCCATTGGCACAAAGTGGGTCTTCAAGAACAAAACTGATGAAAGGGGCATTGTTGTCAAGAATAAAGCCAGGCTTGTGGTTCAAGGTTACAGACAGGAAGAGGGGATTGATTATGATGAAACATTCGCCCCTGTTGCAAGATTGGAAGCCATTAGACTGTTCCTGGCCTTTGCTGTCAACCACAACATGAAGGTGTTTCAAATGGATATCAAAAGTGCTTTCCTCTATGGTACAATTCAAGAAGAGGTGTACGTTTGTCAACCTCCAGGTTTTGAGGATCCATTTTATCCAGATCATGTCTACAGGCTAAACAAAGCCTTGTATGGCCTGAAACAAGCACCAAGGGCCTGGTATGAAACTCTTTCCAACTTCCTACTCTCAAATGGTTTCAAAAGAGGTACCATTGATAAAACACTGTTTCTAAAATGGAGAGGGAAGGATTTAATGATTGTCCAGATTTATGTGGATGACATCATTTTTGGAAGCACATGTAACACAATGTGTGAAGAGTTTAGAGAACTCATGACAACTGAGTTTGAAATGAGTGCAATGGGTGAGCTGCAATGCTTTCTTGGTCTCCAAGTTCAGCAAATGCAAAATGGAACTTTCATTCATCAAAGCAAATATGCTAAAGAACTTTTGACTAAATTTGATATGAATGATTGTAAACCATGCAGCACACCCATGGCAACAAATAAGCTTGTCATGTCTGATGAAAAGGATGAGCTGATTGACCAAACCTTATATAGAAGCATGATTGGGTCTTTATTGTACCTAACTGCATCTAGACCAAACATCATGTTTGCAACATGTGTCTGTGCAAGAAGTCAATCAGCTCCCAAAAAATCAAATCTCATTGCTGTAAAAAGGATCTTCAGATACATAAAAGGTGCTCCCACACTTGGTATCTGGTATCCAGCTAATGGGAATATCAAGCTTTCAGGCTTTTCAGACAGTGACTTTGCTGGATGTAACACTACAAGGAAGTCCACATCAGGAGGGTGCCAGTTTCTAGGTGATTGCTTAGTTTCATGGCAAAGCAAAAAACAAGCAGCTGTTTCAACATCCACTGCTGAAGCTGAATACATTGCTGCTGCAAGCTGTACAGCCCAACTCCTGTGGCTTCAAAATCAGTTGCTGGATTTTGGTATCACTGCCTTAAAGACTCCACTCATGTTGGATAGCCAGGCAGCAGAAAATATCATCAAAAATCCAGTTTCCCATTCAACCACCAAACACATCGACATCAGACATCACTTTGTGAGGGATTGCTATGAAAAAGGTTTAATTTCTCTGCATCATGTCCCAACTCAAGACCAGCTGGCAGATGTGCTCACAAAAGCACTAGATACAGCCACTTTTGAAAGCTTGGTCTCTAGGATTGGCATGCTAAACATGGAATAACAAGCAAAATCTTGTTTTTCTATGAATAAAAGCATTAAAATGTTTTCAGAAAATCAAAAATCCATCCTTAAAAATAGCTAAAAATGAAGTTTTCATTAAAATCCTTAAAAGTCTGCCATAACCACTGTTTGTTCAAAAGTTTGCTCTACTTCAAAGTCTGTCCACTGCTGAAAGCCATCCTCTGTTCTCTCATTTACTTGATAACCTCTGTTGTTCAAAAGCAGAGTCTTACCCACTGATATGCTATCCACTGATAGTGAAAATCATCCACTGCTTCCATTTTACCGTTTAAACCACTGCCTTCATCAGTAACTTTCATAAAAGTACTGTCCTTCATTTCTTCAGAGTTTGGCATGTGGGCAGTACATAGTGGTCAGTACTTTTGTAACCGCTGCCACGTCAGCCTTCACTTTTTCCTCTATAAAACCCTCACTTCACACCAAAAATAGGGTTTTACTGTCGAATTGAATTCTCAAAAATTCTTTTCTCAAAGCAGTTTTTCTTCACATTCCTTCACAAATTTCTTCGATCTTCATCTCCAAAATGACAAAATCGAAGCCATCTGCAAAACCCACTTCCAAATCATCGTCGAAAGCGACCTCTCAAAAGGTCACTACCACTGAAATCCCACACAAACCATCTCACAATCTTCTGGGTCTTCTCACAAAACCCGGCACCACAGATGCTTTCGATTCCATCATCGCCAAAATGGTTAAATCAAAGTACAAAACTTTGTTAATAGCCGATGCACCAATTTACTTGACAACCCAAAGGGAGTTTTGGAAGAATGCAATACTTGAAAAACAAGGAGACGCTGTAATAGCCATTAACTCTACTCTAAAGGGAAAACCTGTCAAGATTACACCACAGTCAATTTCAGAGGTCCTTCAACTCGAGGATCAGCAAGGTAAAATTTCTTTTCCAAAAAACGAGTTGAAAATTGACTTCATTGAGAGAGGGTATGCAGACACAATGATGAAGAAAGCTACCTTACAAAAAGGTTTCTTTCCTTCTGCAACAAGATTTTTATTCCATACCCTCCTAATGTGTGTTTCAAACAAAACCACTTCTTTTAATGAAATACCATTAAAGATTCAAAATCTGGGATATGCTATTCTTCAAGAAGAAAATTTTAATTATTCTCGGGAAATCTTTAATGATTTGGTTAATAATGTTGAAACAAAATCATTCCTACTGTTTCCAAGGTTTCTCAGTTATTATTTTGAAAAGAAATTCTGTAAGGATGATATTGCTGTAATAAACCAAGGTGATTATATTCAAATAAACAGTTTAACTACTGAAACTTTTTCAAGAATGTTAGCACCTTGCAAAACACAAGCAGAGGTGCCTGAGCAGATTTTAGCAGCTACCACTGCTCCTCAGGTATCTGCTGCTGAGCCCACTGCTCAAGGTGATCAAAGCAGCAGAACAACTGCTTTGAAACCCACACCTAAAATCACCAAAAAGCCAAAAAGAAAAACTCAACAACCCCCAAAACCCATCAAAAAGGCAACTCTGGAGGATGAGATACCAGAGCAAATGCCTGTGACAACACAAAAGTCACATGAAACCACTGCTGCTTCTTCCTCACAGCAGTTGGTACAAATATCTCAACCCATAACCAATACTCCTCCTGCTTCTTCACAAAAAGAACAGGTTGTACACATAGGGCCACCACATCATGATGCTTTGAAATCACTTGGTTTCATCATCCACAGCTCACTGCCCGGAGCAAATCTTGTTTCTACACCAAATCTCACATCCACAATTCCCTCACCAACTAAACTGCTGTTGGATGCAATTGATTTGAACCAGGCACTAACCAGTCCCTCTCAATCACCTATCAATGAGAACATACCTCAACAAATGACTGGGTCTGATGTATCAATCTTTGCTAACCCACCAACACAACCTGAGGAGGTTACACCCCTTGAGTTACACGTCACTCTTGGTGGTAGTCCAAGTGAAGCAGCCACTACAACTGTTGAACCCACTGGTTTACAGTTGGACAGTGGTTACATTAATAAGACTTCCTTGGAGGCAATTCCTTACATAGCACCTCTGCCAACCACCAGTGGATTTATTTATCCTACTGGCAACATCAAAAGGTTGTCAAGTGTTGAAGGAAGAAGACCCCAGTACCAAGAAAAAGGGGCACCAGTGGTTAGTGTTTGGAGTACACTCCCTACCTCAACCACTGATAAAACCACTGATAGTGGGAAATCAGATGATCCCATTAAATTGGGTGATGATTTAAAATATCAGGATTTGACGGAACGAATTGAAAAGTTGGATATATCTGTTGCAGATCTTAAAAATATGCTACAGCAGGTGTTGAAAACACAAAAGATGCAATCCACTGTTGTTCCATCTCAAGCACCTGCTCTACCACAAGCTTTTGCTACAAATGAGCTCTGGAACCTTTTCCAACCTTTTCTCCAACATAAAAAAGAACTGGCTGATCAGCAACATGAACTTCATGTCCAAAAGCTGAGAAACATTATGGAGTCTAGGTACAAGAACACTCAAGCAGATATTAAGGCAATCAAGGCCCATTTATTGGAAACCACTGGCACTGCTCCTCCAACAGTACTTTTCATTGATCAACTCCCAGAAGATAATGCCAAAAAGGGGGAGAAAATTCAGGAGTGGAAGAAGAAAGGAATAGATGATGGTCTGTACATTGAACCTGAAAAGGATGCTATGACCAGAAAAATTCCATTGCCAGATGGTAGTAAAAAGGTTGATGCTACCCAGGAAGCACTTGATGAAGGAGTAGCAAGTGTAAAGAGGGATAGAATGGCAAAGGATATTTCAAGATGGAATGAGGAGAAAAGAGCTTTCATGGAACTGTATGCGCAGGGTTGTTCTGGTTCAAAGGATACTAAAAATCCTAAGACAACAAGGAAACCTAAGTCCATCCCATCCAGATTTCCAAAGCCTCCAAAACCACCATCCAAAAGCCATCAGCATCAAACCTCCACCCAAACAGCTGTTGTAACTCCTGTTGTATCAACTACTGCTGGTACTTCAGTTGTTTCAACATCTGTTATCACTTCAACACACACCACAACCACTGCCTTATCACCACTATCATCTCCACCAAAAACAAACTCACCACCTTATCCTGCCAAAAAGCAGAAGACAACAGATGTTACAACATCTGTTGTAATGACAACAGTGGTTGAGACACCAGTTGTTTCAACAACTGTTTGTCAAACACAAACCACTGCCACACAATTTACCACCACTGATCCACCCAAAACATCATCTGCCTCTTCTAAAACAAAAAGGAGAAGGATTTACATACCAGATGATGATTCACCATCACCACCACCAACATCTTCAACATCCATGTCACTTGTTACTATACCCAAACCTATTCCTCTCTCTTCAGCACCAGTACAACAAGCAATCTCTGTCATTACTCCTGTAGGTGTCCAATTTCCTCTAGAACTTGAAGCAGTCAGAGAAGAGATAAAATCCTTCTACTATGAGGAAGACCCTGTAAAAAGGAAGTTGCCATCAGTTAAAGGATATCCAAGGCCAAACAACATTGAAGAATACTTAAAGGTCAAAGCTAAACAGGCAGAATATATCTCTAAAAGAAATGCACAAGGAAAATCTGACAGAGAAATCCAGCAGAACTACCAATTCTTACTCACACAAGTCAGATCCTTGGAGCAATTTGCAAAGAATGTATGTCAACAAATCTCAGAAAGAGCAGATGAAACTCTAAGAGAAGACTACATTGAAAGCATCATGGCAACACAGAAATACAAGGGAGATAAGCAGATGTACAAAGAGTGGACCATTCCTGAGCTTAAGCAAGAAGCAGCCAGGATTCAAGAAATGACAAAGAATAAGGTCAAACACACTCCTCCAGATTGGTCAAAGTACAAAAAGAATGTGCCTGACAAATCACTTGAGCTGAAGAGAATGAAAGAGGAGTTAGTTGCTGCTGACTATGGGTCTAAACATCAAGTGTCAAGATGGAAAGAAGATGTAGTCAGGGCCACTTATAGAAGATTGGAGGAACTGAGGAAGAAAGATCCTACAGTTCCTAAAAGGCCTGACTATTCTAAAGCAGAGGTCTCAAAACGACCACCAAAGCTGCAAGTCAAAAGAACCACTGCTCTAGTTGGTGCTGCCATCTACAAAAGAAGGAGCCAAAACCAGTCAAGTGCTGAAACAATTCAAGATCTAAAAGCTGGAAATGCTATTGTAAAAGCAGGCATTAAATTAATGATAAAAGAAGATCTTGAATTGGAACAATCTGCAAGTACTGATTAGCCAGTCATGAATAGGCCAGCCTCACCCAATACCTCTGCAAATAAACATCTCCCAAGAAACCCACCAGGCTCAAAAATACAAAAGTGGGAAACTGACAAACAGACCTACGTATTGACTTTGCTCAGGTCTGGTGGAGAAGTGAAGAAAATATCAAGGGAACAAGCTCTTGGCCTGAGTCTTGAAGATTTGCAGGATCTCCTTGATCTTCCACTTAGCAGGGATGATGAAGACACAGATGCCCTAGACTTTGAACTACAATTTAAAGGTCAGATGAGGGAACTGCTGATGAGGCAATAAAGAATTCCACAATAATGAAGAGTTTTGGCATTATCTGTTCCAGGGGGAGATTGTTGGGGTTGAACCCTACCAGAGGAACAGATAATTAAAGCCAAAACTGGGTCAGAGCAGTGGATCCAGAATAAGCAGATGTTACATACAAGTCTCTCCCCTTGAAAGTGATTTCAACATCTGCTGACCTCCTATCTACTGATCGTACAAGCCACTGACCGTCACTCTGCTGCTCTTGTAAAGACTGATAGGAGACTAAAGCTCTGCTGATCAATCTACTGTCTTGAGTCAAGTACTGCTGATCCGGACAAGCACTGCCGGGTTCACAGCAGTGGAAGGATGCAGCAGTTGTTTAAGTGTCTTTTATGTAATGAAATGTAATAGCAGTAGTTAGTATAACAGTGTTTGTATAGATCAGAGGTTAGAGTTTGTTAGGAGGTTAGACGTCACTTTCATGGTGACGTCAGCTAAGATGCTCAGTGGTTTGCTAGTGCCTATAAATAGAACAGTGCTCTGTACTGTTCTATTAGCTCTTTGCAAACTTGTTTTCCTGCACGAACAAACACTGAGCTCTGGCTGAGGGGGAGTTTGTATCAAGCATTACTTTGTAATCGTTGTTGAAATTAAATTCAATCTTTCGGTTCATTGTGAAAAGTGTTTTGATCAAAGCAATACTCTCGTTTGATTGTATGCAAAGTTTGTTTCCATCTTAATTCCGCTGCACAACTCATTCATTTCCATCTTAATTTCAAACGTAAAATACAATCAAAACCAAACTCAGATCCAACAGGTGGTATGAAAGGCCAAATGTTACTGCTAGTGTCCATGACCACTTAACAACAAGAAGATGAAGGGATTGCTAGGTTAGGAAGAGTCTTGTGTGAATGTTTATTTCCATCTACATTAAACGACATTTGTTAAAAAACGTTGAGTTTAGTAAGAACTAAGAAATTTAGGTGTTGTTTCTTTTTAAGAGGTAAAATGTCTGCAGTCTGTGGACCACATCTGCAGACATCTGTAGAAGAAGAGATGGACCAAACCTCTTCGGTCTGCAAAAAGAAGGCTATTTGTTTTTTAACGTATGTAGACTTCTAAAATAAACTGATGGTGGTGTACGGACGATGATGGTGGGTGGTGGTGGTGCTGGACGGTGGTGGTGGGTGGTGGATGGTGGTGGTGATGGATGGTTGTGGGTGGTGGATGGGGGTGATGGACGGTGGTGGTGGATAGTGGTGGTGGTACATGGTGATGGTGGGGGTGGGGGTGGACGGTGGTGGTGATGGACAGTGATGGGTGGTGGACGATGGTGGTGATGGACGGTGGTGGTAGTGGTGGTGGACGGTGCTAGTGGTGGTAGACGGTGGTGGTGGGTGGTGGCCGGTGGTGGTAGTGATGGACGGTGGTGGTGGACGGTGGTGATGGGGGTGATAGAAGGTGTTGGTGGTGGATAGTGGTGGGGGTGGACGGTGGTTGTGATGGACAGTGATGGGTGGTGGACGGTGGTGGTGGTGATGGACGGTGGTGGTGGTGATGGACGGTGGTAGTCGTGGACGCCTCAACTTCACAATATACGAACCAAAGAGCATCTTAGGGTGATTTTGAGTTCGTGGGGGATGATTGAAACTGCACACTATCTCGAGGTTAACCATTTTGAGTTCCTTACTATCAAGTCAACTAAGGTTTGAGTGCACCCTTGTATCATGTATGTTTTACCAATATGTGCTCGTTTCTTACATTACCATATGAATTGAATAATTATCAACTATTTTGTTATGATTAAACCCTATGTTCTCACCAACTTCATTGAGACACTTAATTTTCACATGTTTCAGTTGGTAATGTTCAATGATTTCAAGATTGCTTTCACATAGGATGCTTGGAATTTGCCTTAAGTTTTAATCCAATTTGGACCTTTGTTTGTTTTGAACAAGTTGTCTATTTGATTTGATTGTTGAATAATTAATTTGGCTTATTAATAAAATATTTAAACTTTAATAGTGTGATCATATGCTATGAACAATCTATCCAACGTATCGCCCCAATGTTTCCGCAATTGGTTAGGGTGTTACAACTGTTGTAATATTTTCAATAATATACTACTTTCCCTTTTTTCAAAAAGTGATCAAATACCTAAAACCCGGTGGTACCTCAAACGCGCGAGTCCAATTCCAGCAGTAACTGGCATACTATGGGAAACAGTTTCTTGACAGACAAAAGCTATTTTAAGGGACCAATGCATAACAATCCTTATTTTCTTTGGGGTGGGAGGTTAGGTCTAATGGCAAAGTTTTTGGAGTTAAAGTCTTGAAGATCAATGGTTCGAGTCTTGGCTGAAACATTGCTTTTCAGAAAAGAAATATGTTATTTTGTTCTTCCCGCAAAATAAAAAGATATGTCATTTTATTTTATTTATAAGAAAGCAAACAAACATATTTGCTACATCTTATAGATGGAAGGGTAAATTACACCTTTTGTCCTTTATGATCGTATTGAATTGCAATAGATAGCCTTTAACTTCAATAATACAGTCACAATCCTTTATTTGGAAAACCCATTATACCCTTGGTCCTTTAACACTAGCTTGGTTAATTTTAAACATTAAGTCATATCATGTGCACATCATGTGAGTGCATTTATGTCTTTTCACAACTTGTTTATTCCTTCCTTGTAAAACCCCTCTTTCACCATCAGCCCCTTGTTTATAACACCCATCGCACCAGACCGCCACCACCACCCCACCACTATCACAGACACTACAGCCATACCACCACGACCATCTAACCAGAAAAGCCTTGTAAATGGCACTAAAACAAAAGGAGCGAATCGGAAAAAAATATAATCTTTGAGTTTTAGAGTGTTTTTAATTTTTTTTTGTAATGATTTTTAAGTTAATGAAATATGTTTTTTCTTTTTATAATGGTTTTTAATTTTATAGATTTAGAGATTAATTATAAAAAATAGAAAATTAATAATTGAATAATGATAGGGTATGGGGCCTTATGACTACACCCTCCTTTGATATAACCTCATAAAGCCCCCTCTTGCACTTTTCCGCCATTATCGCATAATCCCCACCAAAGAATCTTATGAGACCTTATGACTACACATGGCCTTAGGTGTGTAGAGTTCCATTAAGGTAACATCAATGCTTTTTGCAAGAACACTAACATGTTGAAGAGGCTAGTGTGACATCTTATATAAATCGTATATCGTGTTATTCTATTTAGTTTACATGAGAGAGACTTCGGCATAAGACTACCCACACTTGTGACTCAAGTTGTTACCTAATAAGACAAAAAAAAAATTAGAAAACTAAGAATAAAACATAAGCCAACCTAAATTGGGACCAGGTAACTTACTCTAGCAACCTAGGTTACCAATTTTTTCTAATATTTTAATGGTTTTTGACATGTGTCATCATGTCACTGATTTATTATTTGTTTTATAAAAAACTTAGTATAAAAATTTGTTTAGTTTGGATTGTTAATGGGTGTAAAAGGTTAGGTTAGGTTGACTTGGTTTGTGATTTGAGTAGTATAAGGAAAATCTCGCCTCAGTTATCATCAACGCGTTTTGGGCATATAGAAGTGGAGGAAGATGAAAACTTCATAGTTAAGCGTGTTTGGACAAAAGTAATATAAGGATGAGTGACCTCCCAAGATGTTTCCCCTAGGGAAACAAAAACAAGTTTGTAAGCTTCTTGTGCCTAAAACAGATAATATTGGTGATATGAAAGGCCAAATGTCTACGGTTTGCGGACCAAATCTGCAGACATTTGTAGAAGAAGAGATGGACCAAACATTTTCAGTCTGCAAAGAGAAGACTATTTGTTTTTTAACGTATGTAGACTCCTAAAATAAAGTGATAGTAGTGTACGGTGATGGTGGTGTTGTGGTGTCACGGGGTTCTAACCTAAGCTAGATAAAATAAATGGTTAGCTTTAATAATAGGTGAGAAGTGGACACCTCGTCGGCCACCAACCCAACCCACTCAGTGACAGACACTGACTGACAATCACGGAAAACTAAAAGCAACCAATTCACTTTACTTACTTGCTACAGATCCGATCCGATCCAATCCAATATCAGCTGAAGGAAGGAAGGAAGAAGATGGCCATGGCGATTGCACTTCGAAGGCTCTCTTGTCACGGATCTCTCCTCCGTTACATGGTTTGTTTGTTTATTTTCTTCATTCATTCATTCCTTGTCTAGTCAGTCAGTCAGTCAGTCAGTCTTATTTACCTATGAATCTAACCAACCCAACCCAACCCATGGATTCCAGTCTTCCTTGCCCAGTCCAGCAGATCAAGTTTCCCGTGCCCCCGATGTTAGTTACTTTCCATTTCTTCTCTTCTTCATAATTCTGCTGCTAGGGTTTAACGTTTTTCATTTATATATATATATACATACAGTGGACGAAGCAATTGAATGCTCCCCTTGAAGAAATTGATCCTGAAATTGCTGACATCATTGAACTCGAAAAAGCCAGGCAATGGAAGGTATCTCTGTCTTCAATACATCTATCTATCTATAATTATATCAGATTATTAAATATTCGCATTCAACAATCTTCTTCTGGGTTGGATTGTTTAATATTTACAAACTTATTGCAAACTCATTTCTTCTGTTCAAAGATTCACTCACTATTACTTCTTCACCTGCCATTGCTTTATAACCATACCAAACCCAAGTTTAGAGTAATAATATTCGTTTTAAACCATTGTAACAACAACCATTGAGGTACCTCAATAGTGTATCTATCCTCTTTCTGTGTAGGGATTCGAGCTCATCCCTTCAGAAAATTTCACCTCCTTGTCGGTCATGCAAGCCGTTGGATCAGTGATGACCAATAAATACAGTGAAGGTTATCCTGGTGCTAGATACTATGGAGGGAATGAGTAAGTATGAAAAACCAACTCCACTTCCTCCACTCATTACTTTTTCCCATTTTTATGTATCTCTCTGTCTTATTTTTCAAAGGTACATTGACATGGCTGAGAGATTGTGTCAAAAGCGTGCCTTGGAAGCTTTTAATTTGGATCCTTCAAAATGGGGAGGTAATAATACTTCAAATCCCAACCAACCTTTTCCCTTTTCTTTCCAATGCAACAACATATTAGATGTTCCTTTTCCATTTTCTTCAAAGCTTTGCAAACTA
This sequence comes from Helianthus tuberosus, assembly GCA_030545235.1. Classification (NCBI taxonomy): domain Eukaryota; kingdom Viridiplantae; phylum Streptophyta; class Magnoliopsida; order Asterales; family Asteraceae; genus Helianthus; species Helianthus tuberosus. The sequence continues at coordinate 859,480 of CM060375.1, read as the reverse complement.
TATGTTTTTTGTCATCCTCTAACATTGCAATTAATGGTTTAGAGATTGAATTTCTAATCATGTTGAATCAACCTGACTGGCATTTCTTATGCCAATAATCTCTTTCAAGATAATACAGGGGGTCTTTTATGTGCTTTTCAAAGTGATTACTGCATAATCCAAGAATAATCAAAAAGGAATAATCATTTGATTCAAGTTATTATGGGTCACTAAGTAAATTTAGTTTTACCCTCAAAACTCAGTTTCATGCAGCAACTCTTATTCAGGCCCGAATCATTTTTGCTGTCTATTGGGATTGCATAATCACCTTTGCAGCACACCAAACACTCCCTAATTTCTAAATCATCTATATCCTTTGATTTTCTCCAAAGTGGAACTTTTCCGTCTTTCTTGCAGTCAATGTGCAGTCGTTATCTGGGTCACCTGCTAACTTCCAAGTTTATACTGCACTTTTGAAACCTCATGAGAGAATCATGTCACTGGATCTTCCTCACGGTGGACATCTTTCACATGGTTATCAGGTACCATGGCAATTTTTTTGTTTATATTATGTAAGAAATTACCAAAAAGTACTCCATTGTGATATGTTTTTCTTCATTTAGACCGACACAAAGAAGATTTCGGCTGTCTCGATATTTTTTGAGACAATGCCATACAGATTGGACGAAAGCACGGGCTATATTGACTATGACCAAGTAAGTTATAAGTTTTAGCATGATATTTCATATTCCCATGAAGGTTTATTTTTTCTCTTTTCTTATGAGAAAAGTTGAGTGTATGTTACAGATGGAGAAGAGTGCCGTGCTTTTTAGGCCAAAGTTAATTGTGGCCGGCGCAAGTGCCTATGCTCGAGTATATGATTATGCCCGCATGCGCAAGGTGAATCTTTTGTTTTAATGTAAAATATCTATTCTAGCCTCAAGATAGCACATTCCGTTAGGAAGTTAATCATGGCCAACATGGTTCTTCTCATCTATAATATGTTATGTTATATTGCAGTGGTGTCTCATATATGTTTGTGTTTATTAACCATAGTATCTCAGTTTCCTTTTTCTTTTTTCCTCCTTTTTCACAGGTTTGTGACAAACAAAAAGCTATTCTATTGGCTGACATGGCACACATCAGTGGGTTGGTTGCTGCTGGTGTTGTACCGTCACCATTTGAATATGCAGATGTCGTGACAACCACAACACATAAATCACTACGTGGGCCACGTGGAGCAATGATCTTTTTCAGGAAGGGGCTAAAAGAGATCAACAAGAAAGGCCAAGAAGTGAATCCTTATAGTTAATTGACTGAAATATACATATGTAAATTTCTATATCATATTGCTTAGCATTTACATATGTGTGGTGTAGGTAATGTATGATTTTGAAGATAAAATCAATCAAGCTGTGTTCCCAGGACTTCAAGGGGGTCCACATAATCATACCATTACTGGTTTAGCTGTTGCATTAAAACAGGTTTATCACTTTTGTTAGTACCATATTTGGCTCTCTGTGTAAACTGATTTTAGTTTTCTTTGATTTGTAGGCTACGACTCCAGAGTACAAAGCATATCAAGAACAAGTTCTTACCAATTGCAAGAAATTTTCCCAGGTTAACTGAATACGCTAATATTTGTTTCTCATTTCTGCATTTTTTATGTCACCCCATATAGACCAGCTCGAAATGAAAATATTAAACAAGTTATATGATACGAGTAGAACACATATGTTATTGTGTCCCCTTAAGGTAGGAAAAAGATGGTGAAATGGAGAATGGTGTATATGAAAGTAAATGAAGCCTAATCACATACGAATAAGAAATGTAGGTGTGATTGTGGGTCCATCAGTCCGTTTTTGTTAAAGAATAATCTAGATAGGATAGGACCCAAAAGAGTTTTCAAGAAAATGTTTCATATAGAAAAAAAAAATGTATAAAATACAAACATATACTAATTCTTACATATTTCTGCAGAGTTTGATAGAGAGGGGGTATGATCTTGTATCCGGTGGAACTGATAACCATTTGGTCTTGGTGAATTTAAGAAACAAGGTACCCTGCTTAGTAAAATTTGCAGAACATATCCCTATCTGGGATCTTTTTAAGACTTCATTGCCTATTTGCCCATAATTTTTCATCCTTGGAGGGCAGTTTAGACATTTCCTATTGAATACAGGGTATCGATGGGTCGAGAGTTGAGAAGGTATTGGAATCGGTGCATATTGCTGCAAACAAAAATACTGTTCCTGGTGACATGTCTGCCATGGTACCTGGTGGCATTCGCATGGGTAAATTTCATATTTTTTAAACCTTGCACTCATTAAGAGTTTCATATGATGTTTTTAAATCTCTAAATTTAGATCCTTGATTATTATTTTGAACGGAATCTCTCTGTTCTTGTGGTTCAGGAACTCCGGCACTAACATCTAGGGGATTTCTTGAGGATGATTTTGTGAAAGTTGCAGAGTTGTTTGATGCTACAGTCAAGTTGGCCTTGAAAATTAAGGCTGCTTCTACAGGTTAGAGGTTACTATTCTTGCGTTTTTAGGTCAATGGACTAGTTTTGGAGCTTAAAAATTTGAAGAGCTCTTTAAATTAGAAATGAAGAGTGTTAGCTTGGAAACAAGGTTTGACCTCAAAAATAAACTATGAAGCATGTGAAAAGAGTAGTACTTTGACTTTAGAGGTCAAACATGTTAAACCTTTTGAAAAATTATTTTTAAATGCTAGAGACAAAAAACGTTAGGTTTGTAGCATCAATGATAGTTGTAGATTTGACATGTTATGCTGATGAAGGTGTTTGTCAATGATATTGATACCAGGAACGAAGCTAAAGGACTTTGTTGCAACCATCGAGAAATTTGAATCCGAGATTGTAAAGATTCGGGGGGAAGTAGAGGAGTATGCTAAACAATTCCCAACAATTGGGTTTGAGAAGGAAACAATGAAGTACAAGAATTAATGATACCTCCCTCCTTCCCTCCCTCATGGGTTTGTTGAAGATGTTTGTTTTGATAAGCAATATGATTTGTGCTATTGCTGTTGTAGTCTGTTTTTGATGATCAAACGTACAGTAATAAATAAATAAATAAAATTAAATGTTGCCAGAATTTTGTTAGTTTTGATTGCTATTACTATTATTATATTGTTATGTTTAGTTTAAACTACAATGTCTATTTATGTTTTAACTTTTTTTTTTGAACGGCAGCAGAATTATATAAAAATAAAAAGGCCAGCGAAAGGCTTACAAAGGAAAACATAGACAGAAACAAGGGCCATACAGCCCTACCAGAAGCCAACAAAACTAACACTGTCAAGGGGATCTGCAGACCAATCCTCCCAACAACAGCCTACACCCTTTGCTCTATTTTTTTTATCCAGCCATACAAAGTAGACACAACCTCTTCCTTAATAGAGACTGCCGAACGATTACACCCCTTGAAGTTATTATCGTTTCTCGCTTTCCAAAGGCACCAGATGACCGTATAAACCATACCGGAGAGAACTTTATATTTCAGAATTGAATCTGCCTCTTCTGACAGACGCCTAATCTGCTCTAAGTCCTGCAGCCCTGTGAAATCCCACTTAGCCCATCGAGATACGGTCCGCCAGACTTGCTTCGCCTTAGTGCAGCCAACGTGATCGATGGTTTTAGGAACGTTTGGGCAGTGAGCGCAATTATCCGAAACCAGAGACAACTTTAAATAAAGAATTGAATTGATACAAACATAACTATGTTTGGTCTACGTTAAGAAAGACTAATCATAATATTGTTGTTTTCAGATAAAGATTAAAAAAAAAAAAACCAACCTTTTTTTTAAAGGTCTATTTCATTAAAAAACACATGACACCTCAAACCGAGGCGCCAAGAAACAAATACATATTTACAAACTTGCACCAAGAGTCACAAGAAACGTTCCTATCTTTCATTCTACTATTATACCTTAAGGCTAGTGGGTATGGTGATGGTCCATCCTTGGAGGATGATCCGCCACGTAGGCGCCACGTCATAGTCCTCCCAAGGATGGTCCATCCTCCAAAACTAGAGGGCATGGGAGGATGGTCCTAGATTAGCCTACCCCACAAAAATATGTAAAAGTATTAAAGCATTAAAGCATAATGTACAAATCTAATTCACAAACAAACAAACAAAGGGGGCCCCACTTGATTTGCACCGTCCTGGACGTCGAGAAAACGACGGAGACGACGCCGACGTTGGGGGGCGGCATGCACGTTGGATCGGCGACGGATGGGGACGGTCCAAAGCCGATCCCCATACCGTATCGCCTAAGAATCCTATCGATTTAATCCCGCTAATAATGTCATTATATTTGATACTTTTTATTCTTGAATCTGGCCACGTTTCTCACTTTTCAAATGCACCAACAACCGATCCTAATGATTCCTTTGGGAGTCTCTTTTTTATTTCCTTTAACCCCAACATGCTCCTGAACTTCCAAAAGATCTTTAAATGAAAACACGAAAATGTTCGGCACTTTACACCAAGAGCTTATGTTTTGCCCAAATCCTCGAAGCAATCATGCAGGTACAAAATAAGTGTTGCGATATCGAACCAACACGAACCATCCAAACTCTTCCGTGAACACACGACTCAGAACACAAGGGAATGAACACAACGTTCGACTCTTTTTATTGATGATAAAAAACTGAATACAGAAACATAAATAAGACCTCCTATTTATACTGCTAGTAATACGTATTAAACTACGACTAGGACACCTTCATACTTATCTAAATAACTTAACATTTATCTGAACAATTATTAATATAACTATACTAATAATGCGATTAGAACCCTAAGGTTTAATAGATCTCCTCCAACCACCTCTTGAGATCAACTGTGCCTCCCCGTTTAGTCTAACATTGTCGATTTCAATACTCCCTCTCAATGTTGACTTCATTCAAACCAATCTCGCTTCGAAACTTCTTGAGCTTTTCACCTGGTAGACTTTTAGTAAACATATCAGCTATTTGTTGATGAGTGTTCACATACTTCAGATCAACTTTGCCTTCCAAAACCTTTTCACGGACAAAGTGGTACTGAACTTCAATGCGCTTGGACCTTGCATGAAACATTGGATTTTCTGCTAAATATATTGTTGACAAATTATCACAATAAAGCACTACACCATCATCTACCTTTTGCTTTAGTTCCTCCAAAACAAGTCGTAGCCACCATTGCTTCCATATCCCAAGGTTCTTCCTCTTGTGTGGCAACGTTTCCTTTTCTTTTGGTCGCCGGCAATCTTTCGCCATGTGACCTTTTATTCCACAATTGTGACACTTGTATGGAATTTTTTTTTCTGTTCCAAGACTTCAGATTCAGTTTCAGTTTCGGATGAAGCTTGACTTGTCTTTGCGATCCCCTTCATTCTTCTTCCGATCCTTTCCTTTATACCGAGACTGCCACGGCTTTCCTCGACCTTTTCCCTTTTCAGCATATAAAGCTTTATCTTCGCCCGGTTTAATTGATACTCCTGCTAGCTGTTGTGCCAGTGCTTCTTGACCCGCTAGTAGATTTTCAAACTCGGTAAGACTTGGTTGGGTTGCCCAACCTTGGATTGCTGCGACAAAGCTTCTATACTCTGGTTTTAATCCATGGATTAAAATCCGTTTTAAGCGGGTTTCACTAACTTTTGATTGTGGATCGAGATTACCGATTTCTCGGCAAAGGTTTATCACTTTTCGAAAGTATTGTGGGATCGTGAGATCCCCCTGAGAAGTTGTCATCAACTCGCTTTCAAGTAGCTGCAATCTAGCATCATCCTTCTTTGAGAAAAATGTTTCGAGCATGTCCAGGCTTGCTTCGGATAATCCAGATCCTGAATATGATCCAAAATCTCTTCTTCCACTGTAGTCTTTAGTATAAACATGGCTCGGCCAGACTTGATCTGCCACTTCCCAATCGCGCCATTGATATCGTTTGTAGGAACTGTTGGATATTATGTCCGGTTCGATAAGTCAACGCTGCCGACCGGGTCTTGACCCGTAAGAGTTACACCTTGGGCAACGAACTAAAATCCACTTAACTAATTTAACTGGTAATTACGAACGATACGCGGGTATTGAACTGAGAGACGGGTACGTGGACCGGGTGAGACAAGAACACTCTTGCATTGCCACTTGTCGCGCACCTAAATCTCGGCCAATGGCATTGCATGCAAAGGATCTTCTTGCCACTTGTCATGCACCAACACTTTGCCAATGACAACACATGCACTATGCATGTGTGCCACTTGGCTTGCATGCAAAAGGGTCCATGTCTTTTAAATGTTGTGGGTCTTGCATTTTTGTAAAGTTGTTGGAGGAACAAGTATAGAACACAAAAATGCTCTCAACCACATAACACCCACAACCGGCCACAACCGCCACCACCGTCGGCTAGGCCGCCGACCGCCGCTACCTCACCGTCGCTTGCCGCCGGTCACCGCCGCCGCTATACGGGTTCGCTCTCGCATTCGTTGGTTCGTATCACTAGCACTTGTTCGTTGAACCTCGGTGTCTCGACCGGTTAGTCATTAACCGTGGAATATTTTTCTCATCGGTAGTTAAATATTTTATTTTCTCTGTGCTCGTATTTGCATGTAACCGGATCCTGTCGGGTTTCGTTTTGTTGATCATTAGTTTATATCTCTGCTGCGTTTTACTAATTAACTTGCTTAATTAATTAACCATTATTTATTGGACCGGGTTTTTGATAAATAATTTTGACCGATCACCACGGAAACCCAACAGTGGTATCAGAGCCTTGGTTACAACATATGAGTCGGTACCGGTCCTTTTAGCCGGACTAGAACACAAACTTTATTTATTTAAAGTTTTTGATCTAAGTTATGGGCACTTTTATTTTGGTCAATATTTTGTTTGTTTTGCTTGACCAAAACATTGCCCGGTTTATTTTGTGATTGTTGTTCGATGTGTAAATCCGGCCCGACCTTATTTTTTGTAGTTGTATATTTTATTCGGTTTTGTAATTATTATTTTTGGCCACCGAGATGGTTCAAAGTTGTAATAGATTAGTTTATGGTTTTGGTCCGTCTTGTGGTTCAAAGTTGTAATAGATAGGCCTTTTTGTCTTTGTTATATTTACTTGTTAAATATTGTTGATACGAAGACCCGAAGCAAAACCGAATGCCAAGAGGAGTCTTGGAGTTAGTGGGAGTTGCTCAAGACAACAAGATGCACTCAAGTCCATCCATGTGGTTGTTTGTGTGTTGTGACCCCGTGACCCGTTTGATCTTGCTATTAGGCTCTAGCAAGTTCGAACAATTTTGGCCATATGGATTTACATATTGATCTTGCTATTGTGGTTGCTTTTATCTTATAAATTGTTATAACGTAACCAACCTAAATACCAACATGATTTTAAAAGGAGTTTTAAAACATTAAAAACAATCACATTAAAACAAGTTCTAAATTGTTTTTACAACTTGTTAAAGTTTTGTTATAAAACAAAGGTTGTTTTTTTTTAAACAAATAATAACCAATTAAGTTTTGCAAATTAAACTAGTTTTTATTTTCCAAAACTATCAACTTAATAGTTTTCTATTAACTTAAAATTGGTTATTCCAAGTCGCGACAAACTTAGTTTTATAGGTTATCTAAAACTAATTGTCCCGAGAGGTAAAAAGTTTTTTTTGGTTATGTCGCAAATTTAATATCTAAATTAAAACCGACTATAACGACCCTATTTGGTAAAAAATTAAAATCAATAGTTTATGCCATCCTACTACTAGTAACACTTGGGGCATAATGCGAACCATCAGTGTTGGAGCCACAACACAACACTTGGTGTCTAGTTTATCCTTCCAAGGTGCAAGGGCTTCGTCGACACATCCGGCCCTTCCACATGAGACCGTTTTAGGATGACTAGTACTTTTCTTCTCGTGTTACGTACCCCAGCTGTCTCGAGAACAAAAGTGGCATAGATGAGGCCAAACGTATCAATGCAAGGACAATAGGTTATCCTCGCAGCCTCATAAACCCCGGGAGTTGTGCTTTTCTCACAATTGACAATCGTTGTCAGTCCGCTTGAACCTCTTGCTAATGTTGCATGCCCCAGCTGCCTTTAGAAAGAGCTTATAACCGGATTCTCATTCCTCATCGTCTCACCTCACGATATAAGGAGATATACATCGAAAATACTAATTAATATCACCTTGCTTATATATAACAGATGTCTAATGAAAACAACTCCTTCATTTTCAAGTCTATACTTGAAAAAGGAAAGGGAAATAAAAATTTGAATAACACCAACCTTCTCGAATGGCACCGCAATCTGAGAATAGTTCTCAAGATGGAGGAAAAGTTGTATATCTTAGATGGCCCAGTCCCTACCGAGCCTGAAAGTAATTCTACAACTGCTCGCAAGGCACTAGAGAAACATAACGAGGATACCGCTGAGGTAGCCTACCTTATGAAAGCCACCATGTCTCCTGAACTTCAGAGGAACATGGAAGATAAGGATGCTTATGACATGATCCAAGCAACTGAAAGGCATGTTCAAGAAACAAGCCTGACAGGAGCGATATGACACCATAAAACAGCTCATAAGTTGTAAAATGCTAGAAGGATCATGTGTCAGTACTCATGTGCTAAAGATGAAATGATACATTGACCAAATGAACAAACTTGGTTATTCCACAAAACCAACCAAGTTCTAATGGTCAAGTCTGGTGGTGTTAAGAAGCCCAATAATAAGAAAAGGAAACATAAGAGCAAAGGCAAGAGAAAAGTTGTTGTTGCTGCCAGAAATGCCACTAACAACAAGCATGTTGCAAAACCACACCCTCCTAGGAGCGGCAGTGCTTTGAATGCAACCAAATCACTGGAAAGGAAACTACCCACAGTATCTAGCCGAGCTGAATATGAACAAGGCCAATAACATTGGCACTTCTTCTGATATTCTCATTTATGTTATCGAACTTTTCACTGTTTCTAGCAACACATGGGAATTTGATACCGGATGTGGTTACCACATCGTTAATGTCTTGCAAGAGCCTGAAAAGTGGAAGAAACTGAAACAAGGCTACCTGGAACTCATAGTTGGTAATGGAAAGAGAGTTCCAGTTCTTGCAATTGGAACATTTTTGTTTTTCATGTTCCCCTGGCCTTGTAGTTACTTTAAATAACTGTTTATATGCACCTGGTTTGACCAGAAACATTATTTCAGTTTCTTCACTGTTTGAACAAGGATTCAATTCAAGTACGTTTTAAATGGTTCTTCTATTATAGCCTACTTGAATGATGTATTTTATTTTGAGGCTGAACCTTGAAATGGTATTTATGAGATTGATGTTCAAACAAGTGATAACATATATCATCTTTCTAAACGTAACAAAGCTGGCATAAATGAAATATATTTATGGCATTGCAGACTTAGCCACATAAGTAAGGCACGCATAAAATGGCTCCAGTCCAAGAGGATTCTTGAATCCACTAGACAGGACTCCTTTGATGATTGCGAATCTTGCTTAACTGGCAAACTCACAAAGCACCCCTTCACCGATGTTGGTGATCGGATCAATGGTTTTCTAGAACTCATTCACATGATGTATATGGCCCTTTCAAAACCATGACTAGAAACCATGACTAAAAAACCAGCTTGATAGAAAGATAAAAGTACTTCGATCAGATCGATGTGGTGAATATCTCAGCTTTGAATTTCTCAATCATCTAAAAGAGTGTGGAATAGTTTCACAACCCTCTCCACCTAGCACACCCCAACTTAATGGCGTGAGTGAAAGGTGAAATCGAACTCTACTTGATATGGTTCGATCGATGATGTGTAGAACTAACTTGCCTCACGCCTTTTGGGACAAGCTCTTATGATCGCTTCCCGCATTGACAATTTGACTCAAACTAAAAGGTAAACAAAACCGCCATATGAGATATGGCATGGGCGTAAACCCGTTTTGGAATACCTTTGAGTATGGGGATGTGATGCATACATCACAAGTGATTCTAATGATAAGCTCGATCCTCAAGGCGAAAAGGTTGTTTTTCGTCGGATACTATAAAAGAAGCGGATATTATTTCTACCATCCTGATGCAAATGTGATTTCCATCAAATGTAAAGGACACTTTCTCGAGGAAGAACTTTTTAATCGAGAAACTAGAAATAATGTGGTTGATATAGAAGAAATTCAAGAACCACAAACAACCGCTGATGTAGTCGGACTGTTTGATCAACAAGTAGTTGTTGCCAATGAATCAGACATAAAACACAAGCGTTTGCAGAAGTAGTAGAATTCACAAGAATTTGATAGATGTCTATGGCATCTAAAAGGTCCCGAAGTCTTATTAGTAGCTGAGTCTAATGACGAACCTGCTAACTACAAATCTGCAATCTTAGATTCAGAATCTGAGAAATGGCAAGAAGCCATGAACGTCGAGATGCAGTCTATGCATGACAATCAAGTTTGGGACTTGGTTGAGCTACCCCCCGAATCTCGGGAAGTAGGGAGCAAATGGATTTTCAAGAGAAAAACCGATATGCATGGAAATATACGCACCTATAAAGCACGGCTAGTTGCGAAGGGTTTCACTCAAACTCAAAGTATTGACTATGATGAGACCTTCTCGCCCGTTGCTATGATTAAATCAATCAGGATATTGCTTGCCATAGTTGCGTACTATGATTACAAAATATGGCAAATTGATGTCAAAACTTCCCTTCTTAATAGACATCTCTTTGAAGATGTCTATATGGTTCGGCCTGAAGGTTTCATCGATCCTAAATATCCAAATAAGGTGTGCAAACTAAATAAGTCCATTTATGGACTCAAGCAAGCATCCCGTAGCTGCAATCTTCATTTTGACCAGAAGATCAAAGAGTTTGGTTTTGTCAAGAAAGAAGATGGGCTTGTGTTTACAGAAAGGGCAGTGGGAGCACCATATCATTCCTCATCCTGTATGTGGATGATATACAAATCATTGGAAATAACATCCCTATGCTTAACGAAGTTTGGGATCTTGCTTCGCAATGAAAGATCTTGAAGAAGCTGCTTGCATTCTAGGAATGAAAATCTATAGGGATAGATCTAAGCGGCTTCTAGGGCTAAGTCAAAGAACGTACATAGACAAAATGATGACACACTTCAAGATGGAAAAATCTAAGAAAGAAGATGTTCCTATGACTAAAGAAACTGTGTTGAACAAATTGCAATCTCCTTCAACGGACATTGAAATTAAGCAAATTGAAGTAGTTCCATATGCTTCAGCGATGGTTCAATCATGTATGCTATGTACTAGACTTAACGTCTCGTATGCTTCAAGTATGACCAGTCGTTTTCAGCATAGTCCTGGCATTGCCCATTGGACTGCAGTAAAGAACATTCTGATGGACTTGAGAAGAACTAAAGATATGCTCTTGGTGTTTGGAGGAGTGGAAGAGGAGCTCACTGTAAGGTGTTACACTGATGCTGACTTCCAGAGTGACCGAGATGATTCTCGCTCACAATTAGGATTCGTATTCACTCTCAATGGAGGAGCTGTCTATTGGAAAAGCTCCAAACAGAGTGTGGTGGCGAATTCAGCCACCGAATCTGAATGTATAGTTGCATCAGATGCTGCAGAAGAATCTGCTTGGATGAAGCAATTCATCAATGACCTCGATATGGTTTCAAGTGTTCAGAAACCAATCTAGGTGTTATGTGATAGCACAGAAATCATTGCTCAAACCAAGGAGCCCAGATCACAGGGTTAAGCACATTCTAAGATAGTTCCACTATATACGGGAAATACTGGAATGAGGAGACATCTTAATAAGCAAAATAGACATAGATCAAAACTTAGCAGACCTGTTCACTAAACCGATGTCTCAGGACAAGCATGAGAATGCTATCGGTCTTAGATTAGATAACCATTTGTTTTGATTTAGTATTTGGATGTACGAACATTCAAACAGTTGTACCTTTTGAATTCACCTTTGATTTACTAGCTAAATGCAAAGTTTGAATCTTACAACTGTGTTCGATTTTGATACGTTTAATCCATGAATCTTGTATTCTAAATTATCCGTAGTCGGTCAGACTCGTGGGAACGACTCTGAATTAAGACTATTCTGACTTTGGACTCAAGAGGTTGACTTCCAAACTCACAAACCTCATTGTGAATGACGTTGGATGTAACTCGCATCAAATCATCTTCATGGATCATGGTCATAAGATGTATTTGATTTAGGTATACTCATCTAGTATCCTCTGACCTGAGATACATACTAGAACTTTCGTTTACTAAAGACTATTATTTGATCAGTGTCCAACGCTGTCGCATAACTGTCAGTCATAAAGGCATTGGTTGGGAGTGGTTCTGAAGTTCAGTGGGAGTTGTATGTAGTCAAGATGGGATTCTGTACTCTTACATTATAATGTAACAGCTAGACATTTGGGCGCCCTCGTTAATTCAAACTGGTGAAGTGTAAGGCCTTACCCAAACTTACTATGTGTTTGATTGGACCACTTTGATTCTATAAACGAGAACGATAATGATTGAACGCCATGTGAGATTGAATCTGGTCCATGTCTCATTGTTCAATTGATGTCTTTTACAGAAAGGATAGATGAGGAGAATTGCCATAAGTCTACTTCTTCATGTAGCAAGCCGTTGCTAAAAGAAGATACCTTGGTTAATGACTTTAAAGTGTCATGACCTGTTGGGGGCAGCTATGTGTAGCTAGAACACCGCTGGCTCTCTGCGTTGAGATCTTATCAGAGACCGTCCAAGTGGGAGCAGTTGGATATTATGTCCGGTTCGATAAGTCAACGCTGCCGACCGGGTCTTGACCCGTAAGAGTTACACCTTGGGCAACGAACTAAAATCCACTTAACTAATTTAACTGGTAATTACGAACGATACGCGGGTATTGAACTGAGAGACGGGTACGTGGACCGGGTGGGACAAGAACACTCATGCATTGCCACTTGTCGCGCACCTAAATCTCGGCCAATGGCATTGCATGCAAAGGATCTTCTTGCCACTTGTCATGCACCAACACTTTGGCCAATGACAACACATGCACTATGCATGTGTGCCACTTGGCTTGCATGCAAAAGGGTCCATGTCTTTTAAATGTTGTGGGTCTTGCATTTTTGTAAGGTTGTTGGAGGAACAAGTATAGAACACAAAAATGCTCTCAACCACATAACACCCACAACCGGCCCACAACCGCCGCCACCGTCGGCTAGGTCGCCGGCCGCCGCTACCTCACCGTCGCTCGCCGCCGGTCACCGTCGCCGCTATACGGGTTCGCTCTCGCATTCGTTGGTTCGTATCACTAGCACTTGTTCGTTGAACCTCGGTGTCTCGACCGGTTAGTCATTAACCGTGGTATATTTTTCTCATCGGTAGTTAAATGTTTTATTCTCTCTGTGCTCGTATTTGCATGTAACCGGATCCTGTCGGGTTTCGTTTTGTTGATCATTAGATTATATCTCCGCTGCGTTTTACTAATTAACTTACTTAATTAATTAACCATTATTTATTGGACCGGGTTTTTGATAAATAATTTTGACCGATCACCACGGAAACCCAACAGGAACTCGGGTTTCCGTACCGTTCACCACATTCCACAGGTCTTGTCCTTGGAGGTAAGACCTGATACATGTCACCCACGTTTTGTAATTGCTCTGATTCAGCTTCTTAATTCCTCCTACAATCTGATATTCCGCCATCTTCATGTTTTTGTTTTCTGTTCCGAACTGGATCAAATTCTCCTACAGTAGCACCTGCTGGATCGGGTTACTGAAACACCTTCGATCGTTTTCTTGCTTGTTCTTTAGGGAGGCTCTGATACCACTTGGTTGCGATATCGAACCAACACGAACCAGCCAGACTCTTCCGTGAACACACGACTCAGAACACAAGGGAATGAACACAACGTTCGACTCTTTTTTATTGATGATAAAAAACTGAATACAGAAACATAAATAAGACCTTCTATTTATACTACTAGTAATACGTATTAAACTAGGACTAGGACACCTTCATACTTATCTAAATAACTTAACATTTATCTGAACAATTATTAATATAACTATACTAATAATGCGATTAGAACCCTAAGGTTTAATAGATCTCCTCCAACCACCCCTTGAGATCAACCGTGCCTCCCCGTTTAGTCTAACATTGCCGATTTCAATAATAAGTGCTCAACTGTCTCATCCTCATCGGAACAAAGAATACACCTTGGATCGTTTACCGTAATGCGTCTTCTGTTTAAAGCTTCCGTAGTAGTGATCTTGTTGATCTCGGCCCGCCAAATGAAAATATTACATTTATTAGGAATCCACTTACACCATTCCGGAATGTAATAATTGGACACCACTCTGTTTTTGTCAACAAGCTTCTTAACCGCTCCAACACTCAACGACTTGTCTGTTGCCCCTATCCACTCCCATTTATCATTTGAAGTCTTCAATTTCACATTATAAAGAATATTGCTCAGCTGAATCAAATCGTCAACCTCTTGTCCAGAATACAGTGGCCGCTTCCAATCCCAATTAAGAAAACGCCCGATCGTCAGCATTGTTAACCTTTTACTAACTTTACACCTCTTATTAGTTTCCAAAGAGAACAAGACTGGGTACCTATCTTTCAAAGGCTCATTAACCAGCCAAGAGTTTATCCAAAACTCCGTATCCTTTCTGTCCCCCACTACCCGTTTAAAGAAGTTTCTAAGAGGAATCCTTTTTATGTGAATGTTGTTAACCATATTAGCTATACACACCAACACACCTCCGACTAACTTCTTGACCGGAATAAAGTCCCATCCCGATCTTTTAATGTGAATCACCTCTATAACTCTAACCTTGTCCGTTAAAAACCTACAACCCCATTTAGCGATCAAGGCCGTGTTAATGTTTTTTAATTTACCAAGCCCGAGACCACTCATATCCTTAGTAAGCGACACCCTGTCCCACGCCCACCAATGTAGTTTTTTGACCAACTTGTTCACACCCCACAAAAAAATTCTAATCTTAGATTCAAGGTCTTTGATCACATGTAACGGTGCTTTGTATAGAGAAAAGTAATAATTTGGCAAGCTTTCGAGAACCGATTTAATGAGAGCAAAGACGCTTTCCACTTACCTAACCTAGCATCGAAAATATCGTACACCATCTTCCAATTTGCCACCCGATTTATATTAGCTCCAAGCCAAGATATTTAAAAGGAAAACTTTGGGCCTTAGACTAATCCCATTGGTGACCAAATCTTAGGTTGGGTTGTGAAAAATAATCAAAATAAATGAAAAATATGTCTTTTTCCCTCAACATGGTCGTTGGAGCAACCCAAGGTTGCAAGAGGTTGCTTATGTTATTTTGCCACTTGCCGTCTTTTAATTTTCCTTTTTCATTTTAGTCATTTCCCCCCATTAATTTAACTAATCAAATAAGTTGTAATACTTAAACTAAATAAAACAACTAAATATATCGTATTTCTCAGAAAAAGTTGTGAACGTTACGATATAAATTTTATTAAAAACAAAGTTCGTTCAGAAATTTATAATTTTCTAGTATATTATATATTGATGGTATAACTTTTTAATTTTTTATATTTAAAATAAAAAAGTTTGTTTATTTTGATATAGAATAATTATTTTAAATATGATTATTTTTTATACAATAAAAAATAACCATGTATTACGTTTGTTTAATAAAAACCTAGATTGGGTTGGGTTGTAAATGCGTATCAAAAATTGAGTTGAGTTGGGTTGTGTAGATAGAAGAGAGAGAAATTAATTTTATCTCTATATCTTGAAATGAAATGTCGGTGACATTTTCATATTTGGTCCCTTCTAATTTCCCCCTTGCCCCTGCAGGTTAGATCTTTTGTTTGTTTCGGTCCTTTGCATTTGTTATAGACTTTTTTTTTATGTGGTGGCGTTCTCCCACACAAAGACTACGAACAAATGTGCAATGGGTGTTCTCCCAGACAAAGACGAAGAAGAAAGTGTGCAACGAGGCTTCACGCAGTGTATTCAGTTGTGTACGCTGCATCGGATGGAAGGTTATCGCTCATTGTCTATGGGTCTTTTCTGTTTTATACTTCTCTGTCGGTGCCTCTTTAGTTGTTTGCATGTACGAATTTCAACCATAGATGAAACAATCAACAAGGTTTACATCAGATTAATTACACTATTAGGTTAATTAGACAATTACACATAATCAGAATTAGTTTTACCTGGAACCACCGTCTGCCGTCGATCTGCCGCCGGAAGTAGCGGTAGATGTGTAAGTGTTATGGTAGTAGTCATGTATAGATATAGAGAGTGATAGAGAGGGTGTGGCGTTTAGAAAATTGGTATTTTGGTGTTTGCGAACTGTAACAACCCTCAGTAAAACCGACACTCTTGAATATTTCCGACACCCTAGTATATTTTAAAATGTCTCAATATGTCTTTTAATACACCCCGTATGTGAAAACCGAGCCCCAAATATGCTATAGTGTTAAAAATAAATAAAAATCTGAAACATAAGTTGAGGCGGGCCGCGTAGGACCCACCCAACCACTTACGCGGGCGGTATCAGCGTTGAAACCTGATATCGTTGATTCCTTTAGTTCAAGCGGGCCGCGTAAGACCCCCGTTTAGCTAACACGGGCCGCGTGAGATCGAAAATGTGGCGCAGCCCGGTGATGACACGTGTCATCATCTTGTCGAGCCTAGTAGATGACCCGGACAAGCTATACGTTTGACCAGGGTTGACGCGGGCCGCGTAACCCTTGTCTGTTCTTTACGCGGGCCGCGTGGGAACCGGTTTCAGCACCTATATAAGCAGGCAACGGGTTTTCGTTTTCCGTCGCTCATTTCTTTCATTCTCAATCACAAATTCTGAATATAGGCATTATAAAGCTGGTATTATACCCCCTAATTAGCGAGGTTCTGCTCCGTTGTAAGTATTAGAACCCCAGTTTCGTAATAGATACGCTGCCCGATTGATTTAGGGTTCCGTAACAATTGTCGTGGTTCTGCCCGGCGTAGTTGTTGGAATGCCGTCTCAGGGAGGGTATCATTAATATTTTCAAAGGGTTATGATACTAACTTATGTACATTGGTGAAAATTATAGATTATATCCAGGAAACCCTTACGCGAAGTCTAAGATAGCAATGTGAGTTTATCCTCTTTTTGTTAACCTTTTTGGAATGTTTTACAAAACCTTAATTGTTTTACAATGTGATTAAGCGGTGATTGAGTCTTTGTAGTTCTTTAATTACTACCGGTATGTTGGGGTTTTGTATACAAAATTTACTACTGCGAGTAGTAAGTCGGGGATGACAGTACGTTACCATTGGACAACGAGTTAGCCAATGTGTAATATGACCCACAAGTCAGGATTGACAGTACTGAATGAGTAATTGTGTAGAAATAAACAATGTGATCGCTCTCAATACTGTTTTAATTAGTAAAATATTTCTTGATTAAACTGGGATTCACTCACCAGTATTTCCCACTGACAAATGTTTTTAAAAAGCGTTTCAGGTAACACAATGTGACAGCCAATTAGTAAAAAAACCAGCTGGAGAGCACTGAAGGCTTGGGAAAAATGTGGCTATAAAAGTTACCTAAAAGACGATGTTTTAAATTCAATAAAATAGGGTTATCCCTGTAAATGTATTGTAATAAGAAACTTGGGTTTTGCCCATGTTATTATTAATATTAAATATGGTGGTTTTACTCTGATAAACATTTCCTAACTACGGTCCTGATGTAATTTCCGCTGCCAAATTAACCAGTTGATACCACCGAAACTCTGTGTTCGCGTCTGCCCGTTCCCGGGACAGATAAGGGATCGGGGGTTGCGACAGAAGGTGGTATCAGAGCCTAGCCACTGGTCTAAGCCAAAGAAGTGTTCTGCTGACACTTAAATTCTAAATTTTGTGTTAGGAAATAAATTACAGAAATACGTGCATAACTGTATTTATTTGTTATGTGTTATTTGACTATTTGTTAGTTTACAGTATGAGTGATCAAGGACCCTCAGACATGAGTCGTCAGTTGTCTGATTCACCTAGGAGTGAAGGTACTTCATCACAGCCTGCCCTTTCTGGGTATTCTGCTGATCAGGAAGAAGGAATGTTTGCCTTTAAAGCTCAGTTAGAAGAGCCATTCCCTCATAAGAAACGAGGATGGTTCAGTAAGGAAGCATTTGCGCGTAGGAAAAGAATGCGAAAGTTACAACAGCAAAGAGCCTTAGCAGCCGTTAAGAGAAAGACAGATTCCCATACACAGGATATGCTTAATAGAAGCCTAGCCAATTTCCATATCCTAGCTACAACTGCTGCTGACCCAAGTCTGGAACAACTAGTAGCCCCATAACCACTAATCCCAGACTAACCCATGGAAATAGAAAACCCTGAAAACCAAGTGGAGATGCATGACTTCAACCCAGAGGAAATCCCTAGGGTACAAGCACCAAACCCTCTAGACCCAAACTAGGATCCCTGGTGGGATGATAATAGGGACTTTGTGCAACGTTACCCGATCCATGAAGACACACCTATACAGAACATAGAAGCCTATCCAGGTATGGACCCTTTAGATCCCTATTACCACGATGAATATATTAGGGAAATCTTAGAAGATCCTTACCGATTTCAGGCACTTTCACCCCCATACCAGGAACCCGCACCCCAGATTCCGAACCCAGTCCTAGAACCTGCACCCCCAATGAGTGCAGAAAACGTGCAAGAACTTAGGACTTTTGGGGAAGAAATTTTAGAAAGCAGTGAGAGAATGAGACAGGTAGGAGAGCGTCTCGTATGGAAATACGATGAGCGCAATATGGATTTTTGGATGAATCCATATCCGTGATGTGATAGAGGAGATGGTAATAGTAATAATAATATAATATAATAAAATAAAATATGTGTGTACGGATGCCTATTACTATTAGTGTAATTCTATTCCAGTTGGTATTGTAATTTTATTTCAGTACTAGTGTGTAATAGATGCATAATAGTATATGAATAGAGTACAAGTCGCAATGATCGACGCTTTTGGCAAAAATGCGTGTCATGTGATTGACTATATTAATATTATTTTGTGATATTAATTATTGGTAAATGTTTAAAATTCAGATGGCCGATGAAGGAAATCAAGGAAATCTGAATAATGATAACCAGAGTAACATTAACGTGGTTAATGAGAATCCAAGCATCAATAACAATGGAAACCAAATGGATAATAGTGTTGTTCAACATATAGTGGCTCAAGGAATCATAGATGCAATGCCATTTATTATTCAAACTATTCAAGAAGCGAATAATAAAAGTAAGCATAGCAGTAAGCGACCCATCGAACCCGAAAACAGTGTAAACAATGGACCTTTACTTCAATTGCCCATTCCCAAAAGGAGAAGAACCGTGTCTTACGGTTGTTCTTATAAAGAATTCTGGTCTTGTAAACCAATGGAATTCTCGGGCAACGAAGGAGCCATTGCAACCCTATGCTGGATAGAGAAAACTGAGGCAGTCTTAAGAATAAGCAAGTGTGCTGAAGAAGATAAGATATTGTTTGCATCTAATCTGTTTAAGAATTCAGCACTAGAATGTTGGAACACTATCCTGCAATCAAGAGGAAGTGATAAAACCTACAATATGGAATGGGAAGAATTTAAGAACAAGGTAGAAAGGAAATTCTGCCCACCCAATGAGAAGGAACAAATAGCAAACAAATTCCTAAACCTTAGGATGATTGGTGTGGATAGTAAGGGATACACTAAGATATTCTTCGAATATGCTAGAATAGTGCCAACTCTTGCTTCACCTGAACCAGTGTTAATCTCCCGTTATATTTGGGGATTAATTGGAGAGATTAGACACGTAGTCAAGGCAGCTAGACCTCAAACCATAGAAGAAGCTGTAGAACTAGCCAATACCTTGACAGATGAATTAGTTCGTACCCGAGAAGAGGAACAAAGGAGGAGCCTAACCCAAAAGCTCACACAAGAATTTCGTTCTGGAAATTTTAATCGTGGGAAAAATATAGGTTCTACCTCTGCACCTTACTGTAAGAATTGCAAAAGAAAGCATTCAGGAAGATGCTCCATATACTGTAACTTTTGCAAAATATCGGGACACAAGGAGGAAAATTGCAGGAACAAAGCTAATAACAGGATATGTTACAACTGCGGAGAACAAGGTCATATCAAGCCTAATTGTCCGAAATTAGCTCCAACTACAAACAACAAGAATGCTCAAAATGCTAGAGCTTTTGTTCTAACTGCAGATGAGGCCAAGATGATTCCAGATGTTATAGCTGGTACGTTTTTAGTTAATGATGTTTTTGCTAAAGTATTATTTGACTCTGGTGCAAACCAAAGTTTTATTAATACATCATTTTGCAAATTTCTGAATCAGTCATTAACTAAACTACCACAAGAATGTTTAGTAGAAACAGCTAATGGAGAAACCGTTAGGATTTCTGAAATCTTGTAGGGAGCAAGAATAGAAATTTTAAATCAGAAATTTATTGCAAACCTTTATCCCATGAATCTGGCAGGATTCGATGTTGTTTTAGGAATGGATTGGTTAATAGCCAATAAAGCCAGTATTTTATGTGATCAAAAGTCAATTCAAGTAAATTCACCAATAGGTAAAACGATCACAATTAAAGGAGATAAACCATCTAGATCTACAAAATTTATCTCTGTGATGAAAACTGCAAGATACATAAGAAAAGGATCATTAGTGTATTTGATTTCCATAATCACTAACACTAAAGGAAAGGATTTAAAGGATATTCCAATAGTATCTCAGTTTTCAGATGTATTTCCAGAAGAATTGCCAGGGCAACCTCCAAATAGAGAAGTTGAATTCAGAATCCATTTAATACCAGAAACAGCACCGATTGCCAAAGCACCTTACCGTTTGGCACCTGCAGAAATGCAAGAATTAAAGAAACAATTAGACGAATTGCTAGAAAAAGGATTCATACTACCAAGTTCGTCACCATGGAGAGCGCCGATACTGTTTGTTAAAAAGAAAGACGGATCAATGCGTATGTGCATTGACTACCGTGAATTAAACAAGGTTACGATTAAGAATCGGTACCCATTACCAAGAATCGATGATCTGTTCGATCAACTGCAAGGAGCTCGATTTTTCTCTAAAATCGATTTAAGGTTTGGATATCATCAATTAAAGGTACAGGAAGAGGATATTCCTAAGACCGCATTTAGAACAAGGTATGGCCATTAAGAATTTACTGTCATGCCATTTGGTTTAACCAATGCCCCAGTCGTATTTATGGACATGATGAACCGAATATGTAAGCCATATTTGGATAAATTTATAATTGTCTTCATAGATGATATTCTCATTTATTCTAAGAATAAAGAGGATCATGCAAAGCATTTGCACGCACTTTTAAGTTTATTAAGAAAGGAAAAGCTTTACGCTAAATTTTCTAAGTGCGAATTTTGGTTAGAACAAATACAGTTTCTTGGACACCTAGTCAATCATGAAGAAATTCATGTGGATCCCACAAAGATCGAGGCAATTACTAATGGAAAACCCCTGAGTCACCAACTGAGGTTAGAAGTTTCTTAGGATTGGCCGGTTATTATAGAAGATTTATTCAAGATTTTTCTAGAATAGCCATTCCCTTAACTAAGCTAACCTGTAAATCTGTTAAGTTTGAATGGGGATTAAAACACGAAGAAGCATTTAAAATCCTTAAGCATAAATTAACCCATGCACCCATATTAGCATTACCAGAAGGAACTGAAGATTTTGTAGTCTATTGTGACGCTTCCAAATTAGGTTATGGATGTGTATTGATGCAACGACAAAAGGTTATAGCTTACGCATCTAGATAACTTAAGAATCATGAAGAGAATTAATCAACCCATGATTTAGAGTTAGGAGCTATAATTTTTGCTCTTAAGATTTGGAGACATTACCTTTATGGTAGTAAGTTTACCATCTTTACTGATCATAAGAGTTTAAGATATATTTTCAAGCAAAAGGAGTTGAATATGAGACAAAGACGCTGGATGGAAATACTTAGTGATTATGATTGTGATATCCAGTATCATAAAGGGAAAGCAAATGTAGTGGCAGATGCTTTAAGCCGAAAGTATCATGAAAAGCCAAAAAGGGTACGTTCTCTTAAATTAAATCTACAAGTAGATTTAAATGAGCAAATTAGAGAAGCCCAAGAATCAGTAATCAATGATGATACTGAAAAATTAAAAGGTATGCTAAAAGAATTAAAACAAGGAACAGATGGAATTTGGAGATTCCATGAAAAGAGAATGTGGATACCTAAATTAGGAAACCTACGTTATCGTATATTAGAAGAAGCCCATAAATCTAAATATACGATGCATCCAGGAAATGATAAAATGTACCAGGATTTAAGGAAAAATTTCTGGTGGATAGGAATGAAAAAGGACATAGCAGCCTATGTTTCTAAATGTTTAACCTGTTCACAAGTTAACGTTGAACACCAGAAACCCTCAGGATTTTTACAACAGTTAGAAATGCCAGTGTGGAAATGGGAATTGATAACAATGGATTTTGTTACTAAATTACCCAAAACAAAGAAAGGTAATGATACAATCTGGGTGATTGTAGATAGACTAACCAAGTCAGCTCATTTCCTACCAATGAAGGAAACATTCAGTATGGAACAGCTAGCTAAATTATATGTAAATGAAATTGTTTCTTTACATGGAATTCCTTTATCAATTGTTTCTGATAGAGATAGTCGATTTACCTCTCATTTTTTGTCAAGTTTCCAAAAGGCAATGGGAACCAATTTAAAGTTGAGCACATCTTATCATCCTCAAACGGATGGACAAAGCGAAAGAACAATTCAGACAATGGAGGACATGCTTAGAGCCTGTGTAATTGATTTTGGAGGTAATTGGGACCATCACTTACAGTGTTAATAGAATTTTCTTATAATAATAGTTATCACACAAGTATCAATGCTGCACCATTCGAAGCACTTTATGGACGAAAATGTCGGACCCCAGTCTGTTGGGCAGAAATTGGGGAAAAGCAACTATCTGGACCTGAGATAGTGCAAGAAATAACTGATAAGATTATTCAAGTCAAGGAACGACTGAAAGCAGCACGTGATCGACAGAAGAGCTATGCTGATAACCGACGCAAACCATTAGAATTTCAAGTAGGAGATAAAGTATTATTAAAGGTCTCTCCTTGGAAAGGAGTAGTAAGATTCATCAAAAAAGGGGAAAGCTAAGTCCCAGGTATGTTGGACCTTTTGAGATTATTAAAAGAATAGGACCTGTAGCCTATTAGCTACAACTGCCAGAGGAAATGGCAGGGATACATGATGTATTTCATATATCAAACCTCAAAAAGTGTTTAGCTGATGAGTCACTAATAGTGCCTCTTAAGGATATAGAGGTAAATGAGCAACTCAAATTTATAGAAAGACCTCTACAAATTGTAGACAGGAAAGTCAAGAACCTCAAGCATAAGAGACTAGTTCTGGTCAAAGTAAAGTGGGACTCCAAAAGAGGACCTGAATACACATGGGAGCTTGAATCAGAAATGCAAAAGAAATATCCGCATTTATTCCAGTAGATCTCGAGGACGAGCTCTAAAACAAGGTGGGGAGGATGTAACAACCCTCAGTAAAACCGACACTCTTGAATATTTCCAACACCCTAGTATATTTTAAAATGTCTCAATATGTCTTTTAATACACCCCGTATGTGAAAACCGAGCCCCAAATATGCTATAGTATTAAAAATAAATAAAAATCTGAAACATAAGTTGAGGCGGGCCGCGTAGGACCCACCCAACCACTTACGCGGGCGGTATCAGGGTTGAAACCTGATATCGTTGATTCCTTTAGTTCAAGCGGGCCGCGTAAGACCCCCGTTTAGCTAACGCGGGCCGCGTGAGATCGAAAATGTGGCGCAGCCCGGTGATGACACGTGTCATCATCGTGTCGAGCCTAGTAGATGACCCGGACAAGCTATACGTTTGACCAGGGTTGACGCGGGCCGCGTAACCCTTGTCTGTTCTTTACGCGGGCCGCATGGGAACCAGTTTCAACACCTATATAAGCAGGCAACGGGTTTTCGTTTTCTGTCGCTCATTTCTTTCATTCTCAATCACAAATTCTGAATATAGGCATTATAAAGCTGGTATTATACCCTTTAATTAGCGAGGTTCTGCTCCGTTGTAAGCAGTGATGGAAAAGTCGGATTCCAAGGCCGAGTACTCGGCTAGTACTCGGTCCTCGGAACCCCTCCGAGGCGACTTCCTTCTAGGCGGACTCAATTAGTAGGCCTCGGTCAAACTCGGCGCCTAGTCGGCCTAGTCGGTGCCTAGTCGGACGTAGTCGGAAAGAGTCAGCCTAGTCGGTCTAGGCGGTCAACGTGGTTTGTTGACTTTTAATTAGTCAAAATCGGTCAACATCGGCCTACTCGGCCTTGTACTCGGACTACTCGACCTTGTACTCGGACTACTCGACATTGTACTCAGACTAGTCAGACTTGTATTTAGAATATTTGAACTTTTAACCTGTTTCATTTTAAACTATACTCAGTTGACATGAATTATGCTTATTTTAACATATATATAATATATAACAATTAATTTTCTTTATAGTTACCATGTCCGCGTACTCCCCGAGTACTCTCCGAGTACTACGATTACTCCCAACTCCCCAGTCGGCCGACTAGGGACCGCCTAGCGACTTTTACAACACTGGTTGTAAGTATTATAACCCCAGTTTCATAATAGATACGCTGCCTGATTGATTTAGGGTTCCGTAACAACTGTCGTGGTTCTGCCCGACGTAGTTGTTGGAATGCCGTCTCGGGGAGGGTATAATTAATATTTTCAAAGGGTTATGATACTAACTTATGTACATTTGTGAAAATTATAGATTATACCCAGGAAACCCTTACGCGAAGTCTAAGATAGCAATGTGAGTTTATCCTCTTTTTGTTAACCTTTTTGGAATGTTTTACAAAACCTTAATTGTTTTACAATGTGATTAAGCGGTGATTGAGTCTTTGTAGTTCTTCAATTACTGCCGGTATGTAGGGGTTTTGTATACAAAATTTACTACTGCGAGTAGTAAGTCGGGGATGACAGTACGTTACCATTGGACAACGAGTTAGCCAATGTGTAATATGACCCACAATTCAGGATTGACAGTACTGAATGAGTAATTGTGTAGAAATAAACAATGTGATCGCTCTCAATACTGTTTTAATTAGTAAAATATTTCTTGATTAAACTGGGATTCACTCACCAGTATTTCCCACTGACAAATGTTTTTAAAACGCGTTTCAGGTAACACAATGTGACAGCCAATTAGTAAAAAAACCAGCTGGAGAGCACTGAAGGCTTGGGAAAAATGTGGCTATAAAAGTCACCTAAAAGACGATGTTTTAAATTCAATAAAATAGGGTTATCCCTGTAAATGTATTGTAATAAGAAACTTGGGTTTTGCCCATGTTATTATTAATATTAAATATGGTGGTTTTACTCTGATAAACATTTCCTAACTACGGTCCTGATGTAATTTCCGCTGCCAAATTAACCAGCTGATACCACCGAAACTCTGTGTTCGCGTCCGCCCGTTCCCGGGACAGATAAGGGATCGGGGATTGCGACACGAACGATGATTATAATTTGAGATTTGGAATTAACATTGGGTGAGGAATTAACGCATTATTTAGGCATTCTTAATTTACCAAAACACCTACCACTAATTAAATGACGGTGGCGGTAGCAAGTGTGGAGTAGAGGTGCACAAACCGGTTAATTTTAATAACCGGTCCGGTTAACCAGTTATACCGGTTAATTTGACTTTTTGACTTTAACCGGTTAATGCTTTAACCGGTTAATGCTTTAACCGGTTAATGCTTTAACCGGTTATTTTTTTAACTGGTCCGGTTAATTACTTTAACCGGTTCGGTTAATTAACCGGTTATTTTCGGTTATTAACCGTTTTTTTTTTTGCCTTTTTTTTAAATTTTTTCGGTTATTTTTTCGGTTAACCAGTCTATCGGTTAAAAAACCGGTTTAAAAAAACCGGTTAATAACCGGTTATTATACTAAACACTTATAACCGGTTATTAACCTACGATTAAATAACCTATTGAACCGGTTATTCCTAAATCGGTTATTAACCGGTTACGGTTTCGGTTAATAACCGGTTACGGTTAATTAACCGGTTATTTTGTGCACCTCTAATGTGGAGGGTGGGTATCTTGGTGAGAAAGAGAGGTTGAGAGGTTCTGTGTGGGCCGTGTGGGTTTGGTACTTTGGTTGTTTGCGTGTTTGGTATCTAATTTTACATCCATCTAAAAGATATTGATCAACTTTTTTTTTAAATGTTTTATTTTACTATATCTCCTATACGAAATATATAATATATTAAAAATGGCAAAAGTCTAATCTCTTATCTCTATCATTAAAATTATATAAAGTAGCACTTTCCTACAATTTTTAATCTTTTATAATTTAAAGACATGCACATGTTTTTATTTAGGCTTCACAGATCTATGTTTTTTAAAGTTGATGCTTAGAGCATCGTTTTTTTTACCATTCTCATCATCATCATCATCGTACTCAGTATATCCCACCTATAGCAAAGCTAAGGTAGGGTCTGAGGAGGGTGGGATGTAGACAGCCTTACCTCTACCCCGTAGGAATAGAGAGGCTGCTTCCAATGAGACCCCCGGCTCGATTGTGGTTTTGCATCAAGCCTTGGACATAAGGCACATAACACTCAGCAATTGAGACAAACGCCAATTGGTGCATGTACCCCCTTGTCTTTCGGCTATCAACGCCACCACATGATGCCTGATTAACGATCCCCTCTTTTTAACGTTATTTTCACGAAATTAGTAAAATAACGTTAAAAATTAGTGCACTTTTGCTTTTGCCCCCCCGAGCGCCCACACATATATTACATTATATGAGCAGACCGCAAGCGGGGCTAAAAAAAAATGCACGTTATTTTTACCATTCTAATGATTTAAAATAACAAGAAATCTTAATGCGTTTATAAATGTAAATGCATTTTTTAATTTAATGCTAAAAAGATTAACAAGAGCATTATATAAACTAAATGTTCGTAATTACAAAAAAATGTTTTTCATGTAGCTAGATGTGGTAAGGTGTCTCCTATCTATTCTAAGGTGGAGCGTTCAAATACTGCAACGTGCAATCATAGGTGGCAACTCCTTTCTTCTATATGTCTTGCCAAACGACCTGCGTTTTCATTCAGAACTCCGTTGAAAGTTAGTTTTATGCTTAATCAGGTCGGTTGCCACAGCCACCGCCTTTGTTTGTATATAATTGATCTTTGTGTAAACAAAAAACAAAATGGCAATGTGCTTTGGTGGTTTGTGTACCATATTATAAAGATGAGGTCCATAGTTGGATACATGGCCCCTTCATTTACTGATATTTGACTTGCTAAAACTAATTAGTTACTTTATTTATTTGATATATTATAAAAATAAAGGTTGGTCTCTACATTTTCTAAATTGAAACCTACACCCCTTATTCTTTAGGTAAATTACAGCATCTTTAACTTGACACTGCAATGTCTGACAAATTATTATCCTTTATTTATTTATGTGTAACCACGTTAATGCCTAAATTACTTTTAAGACTTTACATCGCTATCTAAATTACTTTTACGACTTTACACCCCAACGAACGAAACATACTTTTTTACCTATGTCTAATTACGTTAATGTCACAAACGTAACGAGGGTGACATAGTAAAAAACACGTAATATCGCGTGCAGACACCACACATTAATGTCATCATCGTACACAGTAGCCGCAAATGCCCGCAATGCTTATATAGGTTACATTAAGTTAGATCGGAAACATCGAAACGCCTTATATGGTTAATGCATCACATAACATGTCGCCATCTATAAACAACTAAGATGCCACCGCCGTAACACGCGGCTATGGCAACAATCTAGTTTTAGAGTAAAATGCACGAATAGTCCCTGTGGTTTTGTAAAATAACATCTATAGTCCCCAACTTTTAGAAATTACACCTGTGGTTTGACAGTTTGTTACTCGGATAGTCCCTAGAGTGGATGACGGTTAGTTTTCTCCGTTAAGTTCATTTGAAATTACAAAATTACATTTGCTTTTATTAAAATATAAGAAAAAAATATTCACACATATATATATAGCTACGTAAACACACACTCTCTCTTAAACACGCACTAACTATCTTTACTCTCTCTCAGGCAAGCCCCCACCACCACCTACCGCCACCAGCACCACCACCTGCCACCATGGCCCCATCCACCCCCACACCTGCACCACCACTGTCACACCACCGCAACCACAGTCCACCCTGCAAACTCCACCATAACTGTTCGTTTTGGAAGATGCAAACTAAGATCAAGATTTGGAAGATGCAAACGAGGAGCCACCGGCACCGGAATTGAAGCCCCGATCAGTTTTTTTTATATTTGAATCTCCACCATATTGCTTTCTGCAAAGCCGTAAAGCAACACAAACAAGTTATATCTCTTTATCATCGATTTTTATTTCAGAATCGCAAATTATAGATTCAAGAAATCAAGAATTAGGTTTTTTTTCTCAATTTTAAGAAGGCGATAACAAGATTTGTTTGTCCAATTTTTGATTTTGTTCCAGACAACAAGTGTGTAAGTGTAGCAACTTTCAGATCTGGCTAATGAGAAAGATGTTCACGAGTTTTTCTGCTTCTCTGGTCAAATTAAGCCCAGCCAGATCTGTGAATTAGTTGTTAAGATGATGTTTGTTTTGATTTAGTGGTTCTAGAAGTAGGAAGACTGCAATTGTGATGTAAGAGAATTGAAATTGATGTAACCACAGTGAGGTATGATCCAGGAGAAATTGAAAGCATTGTTTCTTAGGTTTGGAACTGAGCGACGATACACTTTGCATTTGGGTGGCAAACAAGGGTCCATTGTTGTAAACCTCTACACCGTTTCTTGCACTTTAATAATGAGCTTACTATTGGAAACAACCATCATTATTTTAATTGAGTGTTTTTTTCAAATACAGGGCCCGTAGGCCTGTTTCAGAAGAGACGTATCTGATGCGCATTGGTCGGCGATGAGGGGGCGTGGTGGGTGTTTGTCCGGCGGTCAAGGGGTAGGGTGGCTATGGTGACGGTGGGTGTGGTGGTGGTGGCGGTGGCGGTGGGTGGCTGGTCGTTTATATGGGAGGGGTAAATAAGGTGGGTCAGACACTTTTAATAATCTATATTTGTTTTTTTAATTTTTTAAATGGAGGGGTAAATAAGTAATTTCAGATGAACTTAACTGAGAAAACTAACGAACATCTACTCCAGGGACTATCTAAGTAACAACTCATCAAACCACAGGGAGCACCGGTGTAATTTTCAAAAGTTTGGGACTATAGATGTTATTTTTCAAAACCACAGGGACTATCCAAGCATTTTACTTCTAGTTTTATATTAAAGGTTGAGTTGAGTTAGGTTGTGAATGAGAATGGTCTTGCATTGTGATGGACCCCCAAAGAAAAGAAAAGAAAAGATAAAAAATACAAGAAGAGCTCCCCTCCCCTCCCTGTTTTCTGAAATCCATTTTTATCCATCCATCCAGACACACAGATGACGATAACGTGAAACTCGCGATGGCATCTCCTCTACCTTCAGCCGTACTCACCAAACTCGAATCAGACTTGAAGAGACGCGCCGCTAATTTCCCTTCCCTTGAAAAGGTAAACCCTATTCATAACACTTCCGACTTCGACCCTTCTTCTTCAACTCACGTCACACTTCTACAAAAATGCGTCCAAAACAATTCCTTTCAACAAGCCCCAGTTATTCATGCTCATATTGTCAAATCTGGGACGCAACAAGATTTGTTTGTCATGACGTCTCTGGTCAACGTTTATGGCAAATGCGGTGCCATGGAAGCTGCACGCAAGGTGTTCGATCATTTGTCTAAAAGAAATGTTGTCACTTGGACATCTTTAATGTCAGGCTATGCTCATAACTCACAGCCTGAAGAAGCCATTCACGTCTTTATACAAATGTTGGAACATGGCTCCTATCCCACCAATTACACCATTGGAGTTGTTCTAACCGCTTGTTCTGCTCTCTACCATGTTAACATGGGCAAGCAGGTTCATGGGTATGTCTTGAAGTACGGACTCGAGGATGACACAAGCATTGGGAATTCACTTTGTAACTTGTACTCCAAATGTGGTGGCTACTTGGAATCTGCTATGAAAGCATTTTGGAGGATAGGGGAAAGGAATGTCATCTCATGGACTACTATTGTCTCTGCCTGTGGCGACAATGGGGATTCTGCAACCGGATTGGGGTTGTTTAGTGCCATGCTTGAGGAGGGGATTGAGCCAAATGAGTTCATTTTGACCAGTGTCTTGAGTTTATGTTGCACGTTGCAGGCTATAGATTTTGGTTTGCAGGTCCATTCGCTAAGTATAAAAATTGGGTATGCGTCTAATCTGCCTGTTACGAATTCCATCATGTATTTGTACTTAAAAATCGGATTGTTTAGTGAAGCAAGGAAGTTGTTTGATGGTTTGGAGAAAGTAAGCTTAGTAACATGGAATGCAATGATTGCAGGCCATGCCCAGATGATGGATGTTGCAGAAAATAACCTAGTGGCATTCCGAAATGGAGTTGAAGCACTTGGCATGCTCGTGAGATTACAAAGGTTGGGTTTGAAACCTGATCTTTTCACATTGTCTAGCATCTTAACAGTTTGTAGCAATCTTGTGGCTCTAGAACAAGGCGAACAAGTTCATGCTCAGGCCATCAAAACCGGCTTTTTATCAGATGTTGTTGTTGGGACGGCTTTAGTAAATATGTATAATAAATGCGGTAGTATCAAGAAGGCAAGCAAAGCATTTGTTGAAATGCCTGCAAGAACTTTGATTTCTTGGACTTCAATGATTACAGCTTTTGCTCAGCATGGTCTTTCTCAACATGCTTTGGATCTTTTTAATGACATGCGATTAGCAGGAGATAGGCCAAACAAGGTAACGTTTGTTGGTGTTCTTTCAGCCTGTAGCCATGCTGGAATGGTGGATGAGGGTTTAAGTTACTTCGAAATGATGAAAAATGAGTACAAAATCATTCCTGTTATGGATCATTACGGTTGCATGATTGATATGTATGTGAGATTAGGCAGGTTAGAAGAAGCTTTTGATTTTGTGAAGAAGATGGAAGTTGAACCAAATGAGTTTATTTGGTCTTTACTGGTTGCAGGCTGCAGAAGTCACGGGAATCTAGAGTTGGGTTTTTACGCTGCTGAACAGTTACTGTGTCTAAACCCTAAAGATCCCGAGACGTACACTATGCTGTTGAACATGTACGTTTCAGCGGGAAGATGGAAGGATGCTTCAAGGGTGAGGAAAGCTATGAAAGATGAAAAGGTTATGAAGTTGAAAGATTGGAGCTGGATTAGCATTAAATCTAAGGTTTATTCTTTTAAACCCAACTGTCCTCAGTTTGAAGAAGTTGATGTTTTATTAGGGGATTTGCTTGAAAAATCAAGAGATCTTGGATATGAGTGGAAAGAGATACCCGAAAACGAAGAAATTGAGGGAAGGGTTCATCACAGTGAAAAGTTTGCTGTGGTGTTTGGTTTGTTGAACACAGAAAAACCGGCAGTGATTCGTGTTGTAAAGAGTATGAGCATGTGCAGAGAATGTCATGATTTTATTAAAATTGTTTCGACGTTAACGAAGAGGGAAATCATGGTTAGAGACAGTAAACGACTACATAGATTTAGTGATGGCAAGTGTTCATGTGGGGATTTTGGTAGTCTTTTGTGATCCTGTTCAAATATACAATGGTTAGAATTCCATTAATAAAAAAATGATTTATATTTCTTTTGTTTTCTTGCAATCTGAAACTTTTCTTTCTTGTAATTAGTAATTATTTATCATCTTCCAATCAGAAACATTAAAGATGCAAATGGCATCTGGTTATTTAGTTCCTTATAATGAATGATTCACAACCATCTTATCCTCCACCGAATGAGTGCCTTGTGGTTGTCTAGCAGGGGTCTGTGAGCTTGTAATCGTACCCAATTGCTTCTTGGTATGCTCCGACTTTTGGTTGCTGTACAATTCAGGTGGATTAACCATCCTTTGCAGTCGAGGATGTAATTAGATAACCTCCTGTTGTGATGTAGCGGTCTCCATAATAACAATATTAATTGCGTGCTCATGACTACCTGCAGTCTGCATCCTCTGAGATTCATGCATCTGTTTCTGGATTTCCACTATCGGTGACCCAACTGGATCAGAGACACGTGATGATTGCTATTACCATCTGAACCACACTCTGATCCCTGACGAGCACATTCTGAAACATTTGTCCGTGGCATGACAACCCCGTCGGTACAGGAGCATTCTTTTATGCAACTCCTTTTACTTGCTCGGAATTGTCCTTCACGTTTCTTATCTTTAATACTTTGTAAGTTCTATGATCCTAAGCTATTTTTATTAGTATTATTATTGTAGTTACTATCCTATGTAGTATTATTAAGTTAATTATTAGTTATAAGTTATTTATTCCAACCATCACTTTGAAAAGGTGCAATGGTTGGAAATGCCTTTTCATTAGGGCTGCAAATGAACCAAACGTTTGCCGAACAGTTCGTGAACCGTTCGGCGGGAAGTTCGTTTAGTTAAACAAACAAACATGAACAAATGCCGCGTTCATTCATTTATGTTCGTGAACGTTCGGTAACGTGTTCGTTTATGTTTGTTTGGGTTCGTTTGTTTGTTAGTTTATTAGGGATATTAAGAATTAATTTTTACTTAACACATCAAAATTAGCACTGATATATTATTTAATAAATAAACTATTGAATATAAATGATAATGTATTGGATATGTCAATTATCTAAAACGTGAAACCCTATTACTTGATTATTGTTCAACGAGCTCGAGTTTATTTTGGTTGGATTAAATGAAGACTTCGAGTTTATTTTGGGTGGATTAAATGAAGACTTTAAGTTTAATATGATATATTTTTGAAACATTATTTTATGGTAATTTTGTGAATCAATCTTATGTCAATTATGTTTCGATAATTGGTTAGTATATCTTGGGCAGATCTATGTCATGTTTATGATGAAAGATTTGTGTTAGTTTTTGTTAACGAATGCTTGTTTGTATTCGTTTACGTTCATTAGTGTTCATGAACGTTTGTTTGTATTCGATTGCGTTCATGAATGTTCGTTTGTGTTCGTTTGCATTCGCATTTGTCTAACACCTAAAATTCACAAACAAAAACAAACAAACACGAACATGTTCATTTCCTTAACAAACAAACACAAACAAAAAAGCTCGTTCGGTAAGTGTTCGTGAACAGTTCGTGAACACCTATTTTCCTTAACAAACAAACACGAACAGGACCTTGTTCGTGTTTGTTTGGTTCGTTTGCAGACCTACTTTTCATCATATATAGGATTCAATGTAGTTAAATAAGTGTGTTGAGTGTGCGTTATAATAATAATAAAAAGCGTGTTTATTATCTCTCTTGATCCATTTCATATTCTCAATTTATGCTCTTCAAATCATTCTTGTTCATCTTTATTCCGCTGCAAGTTCTATGATCCCACATCGTTTTTAATCCGCTGCAAGTTCTGTGATCCCACATCGTTGAGTAGAGTGAGCGCTCTACCCGACTTTGAAAATTCTAGGTTCTAGTTAATACTCTTTAGATTTTGAATTGAAAATTGTTGATGTAGAAAAATATTTTGGAATTAGAGCATTCACATCCTATCTACCAAATTCTCTGAGAAATGCTATTATATGGCAAAAAGTGGTTTTAAGTGGTTGTAAGTGGAGGAGAGAGGAAATGTTAGTGTTGATTGTACATTTGAGGGGACACTGTTCACCCATCATTTTCTAATATATTTTGAAAGTGGTTGCGAGAGAAAAGATAATATTAAATGTATAAAAAATATTATTTAATTGAAATGAGAGAGAAAATATAGTTGTTTTTAGTGTAATTATAGGGTAGAAAATGACGGATAGGATGTGAATGCTCTTAAATGAGGGAGACGAATTTGTAAGAAAAGATCAACTCCAAATGAATAGTAATTTCAAGAGTTAATAATATGGTTTATCATGCTAAGTTCATATTACTTTTGCAAAAAATGAATGACAAACTAATATACTCCTAAATATTCTAACACCTGTACCTTGCAGGCTTTGAACTCCCCACCTCTTGGATAGAGGGGAGACGTCTTAACACCACACCGTGTCTCTTGGGGATGGGGAGATTACTTTTGCAATTACTTAACAAAGACAAATTTCTCGATGAAGGTGATGATACAAAAAATGCCTATAAAGAGTTTAGACAAATCGACAATGTGAGGAATTTATTTTCCTCTTATACAGACAAGTAGTGTGTTAAATGACAACGAAGGAAGGAAGGTCACTTTTGTCGTTCAACCTTAGCTCGAATCTTTTCTTCCAAAAGAGAAATTTCCGGGTCCAGATTAAACATTCTGTTAAGAGCATGCATATTCTCAAGGGTCTCATCCAAGGTCCAGTCATCAGTTCCATCATATCTCAAATGCTGCAACGGCCCATGAAGGAGCTTGTTCACTATGCCCCGACTCAATGCCTCAACTGCTTTTTTTGTATTGGTGTTTACGCCATCACCCATTTTCTGCAAGCATTTCTCCAAGTCGCTACTTCTTCTGATTCTTTCAGCATATGCTCTTAGCTTCCTAATTGTCAGAACTGTTTCTAGCGAATCTCTCCACGCTTCAAACACCTTCAGTTCTTCATCAATGATGGCTTCAGCTTCCCTGGCTTTTCTTAGCTTGTCTTCCCTGTTAGCTGCCCCCACTTCTTTCAGATCATCCACATTGGATGCTCTTGTGTTCTCCACATCGTTAACACATAAAATCATTTTTGATTTATAAATATAAAAGGAAACTTTTAGATATATAACAAGTAGAAACAAATAAAATTTTTGTTTATATAAACTCATACTAAAATTTTCCCACCAATTTTTCATGTGAGGATTTGAGTCTATTGAGCATCATCAAGATATAACTCTTTCGTCTGAAAATAAGTGTGACAGTCGAACGTTCTCTACAAGTTTTGAACTTGATAAGCGTATATGTTCTGAAAACCCAAAACAGAATGCGAGTAAACAAGTGATAGAGGTGCTACGATTTTTATTTTTATCCCCTTGGTCTAGCCCAAAATCCTTTGAAAGCCAATCCACCTTAAACAAATCTACTAGTAAGCCACTTTGAGTTGAAATCTCTTTCATTTATTAGGCCCAAAAAGTTAAAGCCCACTAAGCCCAAAATTTGAACCTTTAATTTTTAAGCTCATTTGTAGCAAAAAAAAAAAAAAAAAGTAAATAAATCAGTTTTTCGTGACTTTTTCTACTGAAGACTTGCACCTTATAGAGCGGAATTGAAAATTTTGCATCATCATGCATAGCTTTCTCCTTTTGGTTAGAATAAAAAGGAAGGTACAAACCCGAAAGATTTAGTTGTAGCTTGACTTCACCCACTCTACAATTACCCCGCAAAGTCACGAAAAGCCAAAAATGTACAAGACAACTTTTTTGCTACCTTTTAGCCACTTCACCAAAAAATTATCCACACTTTAACCCAAGCCTACATTACAACTCAAATAAAAGACCTCTTGTTTCTTACATGTTTTTGCTTAAACGGTTGAGGTTTGATCACTTGTCAAACTTATGATATTTGTTTGGTTCGTCTTGATAATATTAAAATATGATTAAGTTATTTTTCCTGCTTTATAAAACATTTCTTTATTTAGGATCATGGAGAGATGTAGGTGGGAAGGAATTGCTAAGGTGAAATATGATTGTGGTACATGTCTAACTTTGTATTCATTTATTAGGTAGTAGAAGTACATAATATAGAATAATAAGTAAATTACAAAAATGATCCATGTGGTTTGTTCAAAAATCTTGAATTTAGTCCTTAAACCTTTTTTATCGTTGGATATAGTCACCGTGGGTGACGTTTTGTTTTCTTAGTTTTGGTCAAAATGATTAATGATAGTTTTTTTATGTTAAATTGATGTCAATTTACCCTTTTACCCTTAGTCATAAAAAACAAACAACAAAGGCTATCCGTGTAATTTACTAGGATTATTATTATATATAACTATTATTATTATTATTTTATTATTATCATTATTATTATTTCTATTTTTACTATGAATATTTATTATTATTATTGTATAAATTTAAATTAGTATAATAATAAAACCATACTAATAATAATTTTTGTTATTGTGATTGTCACACCCCAACCGATGGCGGAAACATCGGGGCATGACACTGAGCGAAACAGATTGTCCAGAAGTTTCCATAACAACTAAAGTTACCAATTAATTAAACAACATGTCTCATACCATGTCTTAAAATGTAACATAATTATTACAGACAAAATCTAGTCAAATTGTTCTATTCCGACAACTCAGATTTCAAGTACATACAATTGTTTATTGGTTTCTAGACCTTTCCTAGCCTCGATTTCACAGCAAGCAAAGCAATTAAGCATCCTAAGCACCTGCCACATACGTTAACGTAAAAGTCAATACACATAGTGTAAAGGTGAGCATACAAGTTTGATAATAGCATATAGAGTTCGAAATCGTTACGCATAACCAGCACGTACACAGTGTAAAATGAGGTATGTTAGTTATCGACATGAACCTATCAATACCAATGACTGCGAGTTGGCTGCCCAAAGCAGTTCGTATTGCATGATCACCCCTGTGACCCATGTAATTAATTGTCCTTAACAACCCCTGAGTGAACAGGTGCTGAGTCCAAACAAATAGTACTATCGTTGCTAAGGCAGGTAGACAGCATTCCATGTGTAAACATAACAAACAAGCATTCATTAAGTCACGTATAACATGCGGTAACGGTTAGCGTTAAAGTATTGCGTAGTGTGTTCGATGTGATTTAGTATAAGTAACGTATGTAACACCCAAAAGTGCGTAAAGCAAAAAGGGATCGAGTATACTCACAGCGATTGAGTTGATGGATTGAAGGGAGCGCTTAGAGCGGATAATAGCCTGAACAGTTATTGAATACATAAGCGAAAGTCGGCGCGTAAAAAGGAACAAGGTGTCAGTGAGTCGAACAGCAGTCCGATCGGATGACCGGTCGTTCAGGTGACAGTTCGTTCGGACGGTCGTCCGATCGGGTTACCGTTCGAGTGGACTGTTACCTCGTTTGGGATGGACGTGTTTGTGTATGATGGCTTGACTTTTGAAGTTTTTGTTGTAGCTTTTTGAAAACTTAGAAGTATCTCTACCTTTCAGGTCGATCGATCGAACGACCGTTCGATCGGGCGACAGTCCGATAGGTTGGGCACTTCAGCGAGAACAAGTTCACAGCAGGTTGCCACTCGATCGGACGGTTGTTCGATCGGGTGGCAACACATGTGCATTGAATCATGTTGAAAATTCGTTTAAGTATTGAAGTCAGAACGTTACACGGTCGAGCGACAATCCGTTCGGACGGTCGTCCGATCGGACAGGAGTTCGTTCCACGTCCACAACTTCAAATGTTCGAAATGGATGTCAAGTGTGGGGCCAAGGTGAAAGCCGATCGGGTGGCAGTCCGATCGGACAGCAGTCCGATCGGTCGACACTCCGTTCTGGTCAGCCTGATCGTCTTCTTCCTTGGTTGTTTTGATAGTTTTGCAGTTTTATCGAGACGGTGTGACAACGCGCTAATCAACAGAACTCCACCTTGACCCTAGTAGCCTGATCGAACAGGAATCACCCAAGTTCAACCAGTTAACCGATTCAAAACGGTTGTTCCTGGTTAACCCGAAATCGGAGGTCTCGTGGACAGAATCCGGATCTTTAGCTAACACATCATTAAAATAGAGTAGAAGCTAGGACAAGGCCCGATTCTATCGGTTTTGAGTGCATTGAGTGTAAAAGAGTTGAAAGAAAGTTAGAAACCATCTTTCAATCCTTTTTCACCATGAATATGTTGAGATCCATGCAAGATCCTTGCTTATTTGTGTGGAAATCGGTTAGATCTAAGTTGTTCTTGGTGGATTGAGGCCAAAGCATGAAGTTCCTAAGAACACCATGATGACATCATCCTAGAACACCTCAAATCTAGTGATTTCATGGTTAAAAGTTAAGATTTAAAAGATAGAAAGGTGTAGGAGTGCGTGTAGATTAAGAAAGTAAAAGATTTAGGACGAGATCTTACCGGAATAACGAGGAATCGGATAAAAGTAGGTGAGGAGGGCTGGTCGGATGAGAGTTTCCAAAAATGGTAAGTTTGATGTTGGTATTTATAGGGTTTCCCAAAAAGGAAAGGGGAGGAGAGGGGCTGGTCGATCGGTTGGCAGCCCGATTGAACAGCTGGTCGATTGAGCGGCAGCTCGATCGATCGATTGGTCACCTGGTCGATTGGCCACTTGGTTCGAGTGTTCGGTGCGACGAGTCTTGTCGTTTCGATTGCGATTACGAGCGTTGCGATGCAATAGAGTTTCCTAGCCAAATTACTTTTAAACCCAACTACTATATCAACATACAAGCATCCTTATTTCTTATTCGTTTAGCGTTTGTGATTCGATTACGATTGAGTTTCGATTGCGTTTCGATTGATCACCACAACATATCATAAATAAACATGCACAAGTAACACATAAGACACACACACACGTATAATCAATAATCAAAATGCGTAATTCGAGTTGCGGGTGCCATTGCGTTAAGCGATAAATCGATTAAACATGCGATAATCAGCGATTACTATGCGATTATTAATAGATACTTCACATAATACAACTAAAGCGATAATATAATTAGACTAATTACAAGTCAAAGAAGTCAAAACAGGATTTGAGCAAGGAGTGACAGATCGCAATTAGCAATCTTTTCTTCCTTTGACTTCAATCTTGACTTTGACTTTGACTTCCGAAACACGGGGTGTTACAGTGATATATATATTAATTTATGTTGAAAAAAAATCACTCGATTTACAAAGTCCGAGTGAAGGAGATGCATCCTCTCCTATTCCAACATTTTCCTATCGGTGTAATTGCTCCGACTAGTGGTCCGGACAACAGATTATATATATAGAACACAAATTTGTGACGATAATCTCTTTTACTCTTTTTCTTTGTTGGAGAACCTTCTTAGCATTTTGTTTAGGCATGCCCTAGCCGTTCTTAGGCACGTGCATGATCGAGCGTAATGTTGACTTTTTATTTGACTTGTTGGGTGATGCACGGTCGTGCTCAGATGTGAGCATGGGTGTGTTTGTGAGTATTCTTCAGGTTTCTTCAAGGATGGAAGCATAGCCATGCTCAGAATGTGTATGGCCGTGCTTGGTTTTCTAACTTCTGGATTTTGCTTTGTTTTTCGGTCTTTTTCACTTCTTTTCTTTCGGAACGTCCAAAAACCTCCATTTATAAAAAGGAATGATTTAAGTAATATTTCCAATGATAATGCTCTAGAAAGTACCCAAAATCAGGGTAATTGTACAAGGTACAACAACAACGATACACAGTAAATCTCAAGCTTCGCAAAGCTATTTGTGTAAGGTAAATATGTATAATTTATAACACATCAGGAGCCCACCGTATCTACAGATTCTACCTAGTTGTTTTTGGTAAAGAAACCGAAGAACCGTATCTGCATATATCTATACTTGAGACTATTTGTGGCACCATTGGTGGTCAGGGGTTTACACCTAACGAGGTGAAGCTGGTATTGTTTCAATTCACTTTGAAAGATATGGCAAAGCGGTGGTACTTGGCCTTGCCATATGCAAGTATTCGTACCTTTAGGGGGAGGGGGACGAGACAACAATTTTTGGATGAATATTATATCCCTCAGCAAACCAGTAAAGCTTAAAATGCAATTAGAACTTCTAACAAAAGTTTGGAGAACCGTTTCAAGAAGCTTTCAAACAGTTTAAAGAGATGTTACGATCGTGCCCGCATCACGGGATTGATCAGTAGGAGTTGATTAATGCATTTCATGATGGGATCCCGAGCTAGGGCTGCCAAACTAGCATCCGGTTATGGCACTCAGGATAGACTTTATGCATTAGAAAATCAAAGGCCAACATGGGGGCATCCTGGGGAATTAAGGTAGTGAAAGTAGCCAGTAATTCCCCGCGTGTAATGGATGTGGAGATATAGGACACTTAATGGTAGATTGTCTGGTGAATGTTGTGGGAGATAAAGAGGTCAACCAGCTGTAGGTGTATGGTGAAAGAAACTAGTTTGATATGAAATCAAATACATATCACCCAGGTTGGAAATCACCCTAATTTTAGATATGGTAATGCTTCTAGCCAATTGAACCCTAATTTTTAGGTACCAAACCAAGAAGACACGATCATAAACGAATTTTTGGTGATTCTAGGGCTTCAATCCATCATTCCATCAGCGAAATCAAGTCTCGGTTATGACCTAGTTGAAGAATTCAACATGTAGATGAGTGGCTAATCCACCATTAATCAACCCTAGGTATATGGTTTAGCTAGTAGGAAGTATTCAACCAAGTTTTTACTATGTGTTGAACATATCTCGTTGTAATCATTACATTGATTTGATTGTAAATGTTTTAAGAATTGCCATGGTATTAAGAAAAAGAACTCTTTTTCTATTCTAACGTTTATGTATACTAAGTTACAAAGCTTTTTATATATTTTTCTTTGTTGGATTTTAAAAAGCATCAAAGTCAGATTTTTCTTAATTCAACTTATTTGGGTTTGATAATTGGTCTCATGTGTCTCAACTTTGTCTTCTTAATTGGTTATACAAACTTGTAAGTCAACATAGTTGGATTTCCTGTCTACCTTTATCCTTTCAAACATCAAAATACATGTGGTAATCGGAAACCTAAGGGGTGATCATCTATTGGTCATTGTTTCACCAAAACCGAATCAAAGATCAATTTCAGTTTTACATGTCTAGTTAAAAGGTAGCTAGGAACACTAATTTTCATCTTATTATTTTACTGACCATTCAATATTAATCCGTAGTTGATTGGTTAACTTGTTGAAAGCTAATAACAATTTCCTTTCACAACTTCAATTCATTTGTTGTCGATTCGTTTGAAAATCTTGCCATTTGATTCTCATGAAAATCTGTTGAAGTCTCAATCTGGTTCAAACTATCAATATTTGTTTTTCAAACTAATGAATTAATATAGATATCGACTAATGACAACTCCATCACAATT
The DNA here is from genome assembly GCA_030545235.1 of Helianthus tuberosus. Taxonomy (NCBI): domain Eukaryota; kingdom Viridiplantae; phylum Streptophyta; class Magnoliopsida; order Asterales; family Asteraceae; genus Helianthus; species Helianthus tuberosus. Next base: position 818,253 of record CM060375.1, on the reverse strand, counting down.
GTTTTTAAAAAGAGTAGTTAGGTTTGGGTTGTGAAGAGAATTGTGGTCCTAAAACCAATTTGATCCACTTTGCAAGGAAAGAACAAAGTTCATCATTCTTCACAAACCCACCCTAATCTTAAATCTCAAAACTTTCTTTTATATATATGGATTAGAACTGCCCTGTGTTTATGGAAACAAGTTATAATCTGAAACTTGCGATATTAGTGATCATGCCATCAACCTCTCTTGTATCTCTGATACATAAACAATGCTTAATTCACAGCTAAAAGCAACCAATATTACCTTTATTTCATGATTAGTGAACACCACAATCAATTTGCTCTGTTCATTGTTGCTTTTCACCTTGTCTTTATGTGAAGGTTTAATAGGAGTATTTTTTTTCTCCAAAGAGTGTTGATAGAAAAATTATTACCAAAATGAATGATTTAAAAATTATTTATCATGATAGATGTGTTTTTTGAAAAAAAAAAAAAAAAAAAAATTTCCTCCCTGCTAATCTAGTTGGATAAAAAACTTCGACTCAAAAAAATGTTATTAATCCAACTAGTTATAAAAAACTTCAACATCTATTTAATCCATATCAAATTGGTTATTAATCCAACTAGTTATAAAAACCGTCGTCGTGTTGCGACGAACTTCTTTTGTTATTTAGTCTGTAACCAGTATTTTCGGTGCCAGTACCTATTCGGTATCGGTTGGCACCGAGCTCATCCCTACCCCTGAAACTAAAAAAAAAAAAAAAATCATTAAAAGTTGAAAAAAATCAACAAAAAAAGTTGTACGGTATCGTTGTTGTCCGTACGGTACCCGTGATCAGGGATGAGCAAATGGTACCGGGTAGCAGTACCGAATATTCCCGAACTAAAAGATTTTCAAATTCAATCCGGTACCGACTTTTGGCTTTTTCTGTACTAGGCCGGTGCTTACCTTCATTTACCGATAACGAACCAGACCATACTGGTATTTTTGATACCAATACCGATTGACACCAAACCTATCCAACTTAAAAAGTAAAGAAAATTATTATTATTATTATTATTATTAAAAACACTATTCATTAGATTGTGTTGCGACAACTTCTTAATGGACCAAGCACTATTTATTGGTTTGGTTTTTTAATATAAATAAATAAATAAATAAATAAATGATAATGATAATGATAACATAAATATAAATATAAAGTAAAGTTTCTGTACAAATAAATTTAACGTACTAAACGTACGAAAGGTACGAAAAAGACAAAAACACACGGTGACATTTTTGTAATTATCTGCTTGTATGGTAATTATCAAAATTACTGCAGATTGATTTTGATCTTGTAGAGTAATTTTGTAAAATGTTCTTGTAGAGTAATTATGATAAAAAAAACTATACCTCAGAAAAAAAAACCCCAAAAAAAACTAACCCCCCCCCCCCCCCCCCCAAACAAACACACACACCCAAACTAAATGCTGAAAACTAAACCATAAATCTAAACCCCATAACTAAATGCAAAAAAAATTTACAAAATTACTTTACTGAATCATTTGTAGAGTAATTTTGAATTGTATGTTGTTTAATAAACTTGCAGAATATTTTTGATTCACTTGTAAAGTAATTTTGATGCAGAGCAATTTTTTGATACACTTGTAAAGTAATTTTGATAATTATCCTGCAAGATCAAAATTACTCTATCTAAACATTTTACAAAATTACTCTACAAAAATCAAAATTACTCTACATGATCATTTGTAGAGTAAGGGGTTGTTTGGCAACATCTGAACCAATAAGTGCTGAATGAATAAGAGGTCTGAATGGGTAAAAGGCTCTGAACCAGTAAACTTATGTTTGGTTGCACCTCTGAATAACGGTGTAAAATGACATTTTTACCCCCTGAACTACTTTGTAAAAATCAATATACCAATCTAACCAAACAATTAACAATATGTTTGGGGACATGTTGTGGGACATGGATATACACAAATAGAACGCTTTCATTTCTTTCCAACCCTAATTTTATGAATCAGCTTCACAAACACCACCCATTCCCAAATCGGCAAATCCCATCATCAGTTCAGCCTCCAACTCGCCGCCGATTCACCACCGTCCTCCAACTCGCCGCCGATTCACCACAATCCTCTAACTCACCGGCGATTCACCACTCACCAGGATCCTTCAAGCTTGCCGTTCGATTTGGTATGTCTAATCTTATTTTATATATAGTATAAGCTCATAACAATCTGTGGAGGAGAGGAGGAGATGATAGGAGAGGAGAAAGATGATGTCGGCTATGGAGGAGAAAGATGATGTCTCTGTGTATTGAGGAGAAGAGGCTGTTTGTTTTGTTAGGGCAAGGAGTATGAGTGTCCATTGTTTCATTCAGATGTGAAAAGTAGCTGAACCATTCAGAGCTGAATGGTTCCATTAAGAGGTGAAGTTTTTGTGAACCAAACAACCTTGCCTCTGACTGATTCAGAGGCTTGCCTCTTAATGGAGCCATTCAGATGTAAACAAACAACCCCTAATTTTGATAATTACTAATAATTACGAAAATGCCATCACGTTTTTTAGTAAAACCTTCAGTACGTACGTTTTGTACGTTAATTTTATATGTATTTGATATTTTTTCTTTACATTATACCATTAGGCAAAGTAAAAGTTCTAAGACCATTGAAAAAAAAAGAAATATTATAGTCGACCCTTGATGATGCTAATGTACTTCGATAAATTCATGCTACGAACCTTATAACCTACCATCCTTGAACACAAGAATGGATATGGAAGCTTGGAAGAAGTGCCTTGACATACGACAAGAATTCTCCTGAGTAACAAGTGTCTCATACAAACAACAATGCATGGATGGATGACTTTTTGAATGTCTCAAGGTTTTATTAGACCAGTTCAAGTTCACGAACATCGTCGTCCTTACTTTTACGTTATTGTATTTTAAATTATCCTATTATTTTAATATTTTATTTCAGGGAACTCTTATCAACAGAAAATAAAAAATATAATCTTCAAAAAGGTGGGGTCTTAAAATCCACGTTTATTACGTATGTCTTACTAATATATCAAGGGTCCTAATATTAACATATGGGAAAATTTATTTACACATGGTGTATACGGACCGTATAGAATAAAAAAAATGACAAAGTCTGTGCCAGCAGACTTTGTAAGTTTTTTTTTATTCCATACGGGCCGTATAACAGTATACGGCCCGTATACACCATGTCTAAATAAGTTTTCCTTGTCGTATACAATGTATACGGGCCGTATACCCTTATATGGCCCGTATGGAACGAATATTTGATTTTTCGTCCGGTTTTTAAGGGATTTAAAGTGTAAAATCAAACTAAAAATTTTACAGTCGTGAGGTGCTCAAACCTTTCTAAAAGTAGAAAAAAATAAAACATTAACAAGTAACAAAGATTGAAGAACAAAAAAACGTGTCGTATGACTGTAATAAAACGGAAGCTATCAACGCGGGATTACGGGCATGGTGTTATTCTTTATTTAATATTTACAGAATAAAAGGAAGGGTGAGGCATTTGATGAATATTGTAAGGAGTCTGAGTCTTCGGTTTCATCAGCCTGTACCCAACATACTTGTTTTGTCACGTACATTTCGTAAGAAACTTTTCGTACACTGAACCTTCACCTCCAATCATTTCCTGGTCAAATCACACACTATAAAGTTTAATCTTATCGTGTGTTACAGTTTGGAAAGATGACCGAATAGAGATCTGAATAACAAACTGTGGAGAACTTGTTTGCGTTATCCATCAAATATAAGCTAAACAAGGCGGTCTCTTTGTTGCGTACTGATTACTGAAAAGATTTGTTGAGATCGAAGAAAGGAGTAAAAAAGATGAATTTGAGGCGTACATTAGGAACAAGAAGTCCAACAATCCGTTCATTATCTGTTGTTATCTAAAACAATATAAATTAACGTTCAGTTGTGTACACAAATTCATCACCGGTTTCTACAGCACAAGCACATACACAGGGAGAATGTTCTCGAAATTGAAGGAAAAGAAAAAATGGTTGCTGATGTTTTTCACTATCAGGACTTTGTTGGTTTGTTTGAGAACCTGATTCCAATGTCCTACTACTACAATCCTTCCTACATTATTGAAAATTACTATATCACCCCCACCAGATACATCAATTTGTCACTTTCAAAATTCAAATCAAACTAACACGAAGTATCTCGAAGGTATCTTATTCATATTAATCCACCACGAAGGAGGAGACTCAACTGTCGCTGCACTGTTCTCATTGTGGTCGACATATACCAACGGCTCTGCGAAAAAAACATCATTTGTTCATCATTGTTCTTGAAGATGAAGATGAAGAAACAAGGGTTTATTCTCTTTAATCTATTAGAACGATGTTAGTTTCTCGACAGTATGGTTTCTCGACAAATGAAGTATTATCTGTCCTTGCTGCCTCTTCGGTTGGTAAAAGACATAGGATGGTTGTATACTATTATACAATCCTTTTTCTTGAGTCGTCGGGAAAACTTTTCCTCAGGGGAGGGTGAGTAGTATGAGTCTGAGTCCATTGTGGTTCGTGAATGCTTCGATTTCAACAAATCTTTCAAGGTCTTAAGTGATGGACAATTGGTTAAAAGATGTAGAAGAGTTTGTGTAGAGATCTTTACGTACAACCCTTCCAACGCCTGATTCCGATACAACCCTTGATGTTGAAACCGGTTTTACCTCATGAAAAGGAAAGAAAGAAATTTTTTTAGAGAAGCGTTGGGATTAACGGTTTATGACTCAAAGTTAACATTCAGATTCAGATTCAGGAAGCAGATGATTAGTAGTGTTTGAGAAACTAACAAGGTAAACCTGAATTTTCAAAATTTTAGACACTTACTTGCACCGTTAGTAATGTTAGATGTCATTTTGGCTGAACCACAACCTATTATAGCACTGTATGAACCTGTGTTTTGAAAATAGGCTTTGTTCTTCATTTATTGGATCGTTCTAATAGATTAAAGAGGTTTTTACCATTTTTTACCATATGTATACGGGTCGTATACGGTTTATACGGCCATATACGATTGGTAAAAAATATTTTTACCGATCGTATACAATATATACGATGTTTGTATACGGGACGTATATTGTTATACGTCTCGTATACTATGGGTAAAAAATGGTAAAAAAAGGGTTTATTCTCTTTAATCTATTAGAACGATCCTTGTCTTGAGAACCTGATTCTGATTTAAACAATGGAATTTGTGGATCAACAGAAATAACTGAAAATAACTCGCCATTCTCTTGCACCTGTATACGTTGATTGTGGATTTAACTTGCAATAATTGTGTTCGTCGCATGATAGATGATACATATCGTCTGTTCAAGTTGAGCTTCCTGATCTGACAATTTGTTGAAAATTGTTGATCTGACAATTCGTTCGTAAGAAACTTTTCGTGCACTGAACCTTCAGTTGTGTACCCTTCAATCTTCTTGAGTATTTTTCTAACTTTATGCTTGCATCCACCACAGTGAATATTAACTTTGAGAGAAAGAGTTTGGAAACCGGACGGAATCTACGAAGAAATTGTTGGAATTTGTGGATTTCGGTTGGTTCAGAAGATCTTCACCTTCTAAATGTGTACAGTACTGTTGACCAGAAGATCTTCACCTTCTAAATGTTTCATCTTCTTCGCAGAAAAAAGGTAACTTTTCGCAATTGTTGATTGCCATTTGTTTTTGTTTGACAGATGTATATTGTTGAAAGTTTGAACTGATTATTTGTTATCAGGTGAGTTTCTGCTTATAGTTCTTTCTCGGAACTTTTATATTTAATCTGATTTCTTGAAGTTAAACAACATGAATTTATAATGGCCAATAATCCGTTCAAAATCGTCGACGACATCCCTGCGGTTTTTTCTCTTCCTGTTACCAGGCCTATCATCTCCGTCTACGTTTGGTTTCCTCAACGAAGAATCATCAGCCATTATCGTGTGTTGTAGTTTGGAAAGATGACCGAATAGAGATCTGAATCAAGATTTACGTCTGATGTCCAAGTTTGATCACATTTGACTTTGTTCTTCGTTTTTTGGATCGTTGTAATAGATTAAAGAGAGTAAACCATTTTTACCCTGAGAATACGGGCCGTATACTATTATACGGCCCGTATACACCATGTGAAAAAATTTTACCGGGTCATTTTTTACCCTTTAAATACGGGTCGTATACTATTATACGGCCGTATACAGCATGTGAAATTTTTTTTACCGATCGTATACTATGTATACGATGATTGTATACGGGCCGTATATTGTTATACTGATAAAAATTGGTTTATTCTCTTTAATCTATTAGAACGATCCTGGTTCTGATTTAAACAATGGAATTTGTGGATCAACAGAAATAACTGAAATAACTCGCCATTATCTTGCACCTGTATACGTTGATTGTGGATTTAACTTGCAAGAATTGGGTCCGTCGCATGATAGAAGATACATATCGTCCGTTCAAGTTGAGCTTCCTGATGCAATTTGTTGGAATTAGTGGATTTCGGTTGGTTCATATCTCGGAAGTACTGAACAACAGAAATAACAGCTTCGGTTTCATCAACCGGTTTTTTGACAAATCATCTGTTTCCTGAATCTGAATCTGAAAGTTAACTAGACCCCTCAAGTTGTCATTCATAACAACTAAGCGTCTTGAGAAGAGTATGTTGATATAGGAGAGTTGATGCAATTTTCCAAGCATTTTATCGTGTGTTGTAATTTTAATGAAGCAATGAAGATTGAATATGCAAACCGCATCCGTCTTCTGTTATGATTCGAAACATTCCGAATAACTAGCAGAACCCGACACGTCTTCTGTGATGATTCGAAACATTCCGAATAACTAGCAGAACCCGACACGTCTTCATAGCCATATTCCCACTCACAAGTTGTTGATATTTGGGTGGTAATTTACTCCCGAACAAACCATGCCCACCTTGACCAGAATAGATAAGCGTATCACTCGATCCACTTACATTCGAATAACGCTGAGAATCCACAACGCTTATGGCCAGATTCTTTCCTTCAATCTTGGCAAAATCAATGCCTGCTTGTTTTATTATCACGAAAGTACTGAACAACCGAGATAACAGCTCCGGTATTTATCACCAACTCAACTTTAGTAGTGTTTGTTTGAGAACCTGATTCAGATACACAACTGTCCATTTGCTTCGTCCACTAGAACTATTTGTGTATGCATTCTTTTGGTAGTTAACAACGCTAATTAGAAAAAAATCTGTAAAATTAATCATATCGATTGCTATAACAGGATGGATGTGACCCACACAAATAGATAAGCTGTCACAGTTGTCAAGACTGTTTGTCGGGTTTCCAATGCTCACACAGGGTGATAAACAACGCTGATACAAACACATGTGTTTCGAAATAGGATTTGTTCTTGGTTTAATGAAGTTACACGTAACATCTAGTTATATTCAGATTTAAACAATGCCCGCCTAAACTGAGATAACGGACATCCATCAAGCTCAAAAAGAAAACTTGTGTTTCCCATAGACACAAAAGATTGCGGTTTGTATTTCGCATAGCCACCGTTTCCGTAGGAAAAAATAGTTGCGGTTTGTATTTCGCATAGCCACCGTTTCCGTAGTAAAAAACGGTTGGGTTTGCACATTCAATATTCAATACTTCATTAAAATACCACTAGTAGAAAAACCCGACACATCTTCATGTTACGGAGAATGTTCTAGAAATTGAAGGAAAAGGAAAAGATTTGTTGAAATCGAATTTGACAACTATGACAGCTTATTAAAAGTAGCAATCACCTCCAATCATTTCCTGGTCAAATCACACACTATAAAGTTTAAAGTTATCGTGTGTTGTAGTTTGGAAAGATGACCGAATAGAGATCTGAATAACAAACTGTGGAGAACTTGTTTGTGTCGGGTTCTTTTGCTAGTTACTCGATCAACGGACTGATCGGTAACGTTACTCTACTTGTGCTCCGATTTAAGCGGCGTGTTCCGATCAACGTTGTTAATGGTGATGAAGAGTTTAGAAACCCTAGAATGATGGTGTTTTTACGGGAAAAAACGTGATACTTGAAAAACATCCATATACACGGTCCGTATACAATTATACGGCCCGTATACATTTGGTAACATCAAAAACCTCCCAAAATAAATCCATTGAGCCGTATAGTTTTTACAAATCGTATACACATGTATACAACTCGTATAACTATATATGGGCCGTATATAGTAAAATCAAAAAAACATTCTCTGCGCATTTTCCTATTAAAAAACATTCTATACGGGCCGTATATTTTGTATACGGCCCGTATACACTAGGGATGTGAAAATAAGATATAGGGGGTGTGGGAACAAGTGTAGCCTATATTAATTGTCATATTAGTTATGTATTATTGTCTAGCTAACTTGATCTAAACTATCTTGGTTCCCAATTTTTTCTCTATCGTATTTCATCCTGGCTTACTTATGTATGACTGTTAATTGGAAAAAGAAAACGAATAATTTTATTTTACATTATTAATATAAAAAGTAGTATATATATAAGAGTACGAATAAGTAAATACAATTACCATTTCAGCTATTTATATAGCTATCATTTTTCTAGAATAAACTAATAAATCATCTTAAAATTTCAAGTTAAAACCAAACGTTTTTTCATCCATTGTAACACAACTAGTGTTTAACCCTCGTGTGGCGGCTGCGGGGTTCGTAAAACCGTGCTAAGGAGTAAGTGAACGACGACCAAAACAAAAAAATATATCATAAAACAATCAATCAATCATTCCCACTAAAATCCCACAAATAGCGAATCTATTGATAAGGTCTGGGGAGGGTGGGATGTAGGCACACCTTACCTCTACCCCTAAGGATAGAGAGACTGCTTCCGGTGAGACCATCGGCTCCAAAACACCAAAGAAAGAAATAAATAGAACATGAGGGGGGGGGGGTGTATTAGGGGTGTGCAATGACCAAACCGTTAACCAAAACCAACCCGAAAACCGACAAAACCGAACCGAAATTAACCGAAAGTCGGTTAACAGATAATTGTTTTTTACCAACAGTTAACCGAAATTAACCGGACCAAACCAAACCGAATCATTTACTTCTTTATATATTTCGAGCTTTTATACTTCTATTTCATGTTTTATACTTTCATTTCATGTAATAATACATCTGTTTCATTTATTTATGCCTTCATTTCATTTATTTATACCTTCATTTCATTTATTTATACCTCCATATTATGTATTTAAACATCTATTCATGCATTTATACATCCATTTCATTTATTTATACATCCATTTCATGTATTTATACATCTATTTCATGTATTTATACCTCCATTACATGTATTTCTAAGCAAAAAAATTAGCCCTTGTTTGAATTGGTTATTAACAGAAAATTAACCGAACCAAACCGAAAACCGACAAATTAACCGAATTAACCGAACCGATTAACCGATGACTTCGATTACGCTTACAGATAATGCTAATAACCGAACCGAATCGAACCGTGCACACCCTTAGTGTGTATGAAGCTACCAATATAACATGAGCGGTGAAAGAATACATGGTAAACAAGACAAATATAACAACACAAACAACTTATACACATAGATACATATCTACGACCATACACTACACCTAAAACACAATTGTACCCTCCCCTAGAAATCCATAACCTTAATCCTACGTGAAGAAACACCAAACTAATCTAGTGATTAGTTTGTGGTATGTGCCTCGACAAATAAAGGTTAATCTTCTTTGTCTTCTCCAAGCTGTGATGATGATTTTCCTGCAAAATACTAAACACCCCGTTAAGAGGAGGGGAATAGGGGAGTTCTCCTCTTAACCACTCTCTGACGTGAGAATAAGTATATGTTTTGAGGAAATAAGTGTGTGATTAGTAGTAAGAGAGCAAGGAACAAAATAGTTAAAGTTGTAGGTGAAGGCTCCTATTTATAGTCGGAGTAGTGTGGAAGGAGACGGGCTGATGGGCCTTGGGCTTGGAGTCGACAACAAGGAATATCCGTCTTGTCCCCTCTGCAACAACCGTTAGTGCTTCTGGGTGAGGACGGAGTTGGCGCACGTTGAATAGATCCACGTGTCCTGACTGTTGTCCTTGTTGTCTCTCTGCCATCAGCGACTGAGTGGAGATCATGGAACAGATGTCGGCGCACGCTGATTGGTGCCACGTATGCATCCTTGTGTACCTTCTTGTCTCCTGTACGATTGTTAATCGTGGAGCATGATCGGATACAGCCTGTCGGACGCTCATTGGTCCACTACTCTGCCACTTGTGCCTATGGTAGTTGTCCTAGGATGACCTGTGCTTCTGTCCTCCGCGCGACTACTGTGGGTAACCCATGTAGCCGGCACAAGGTCCAGGAAGTGAGGGCTTTCACCCAAGGAGCTAAGTATGAAACCTGGTTTTGTATTTATCTGGACCTCGCGTGTGACCTAGGTTGCACCTGATTGGTCGGCGCGAGGCTAGGAAAATTGCCAGATTAGTATAGTAGGAGTATGGTCCCGCGCGCGACCTGATTGGTCGGCGCAGGTTTTTGGGACCATACCCCTTCAAGTCCTCCCAGTCCAGTGTTGCTTCCGTGCGCGAGGTAAATGGTTGGAGCTCTAGACTAGAAAAAAAAAGGAGTTAAGCTTAGTCCTGCCTGGGTCTTCTCAAAACATCTTCTTAAGCTGTGGTAGTTGGCGCGCTTGTAATGTGTAGCAATTCAGGTGGCGCAGTGAGATAGCTGGTGCGCGAGTAATGTGCTGTAATTACTACGGCGCAACTGCCAAGCTTGCTGATGAAGTGTTATGCTATGTTGCGCTGAGCAAATTTTATGGTGACTGTCTTGTGTGAAAAAGAAGCCGGCGTGCGTGTGTATAAATATATAATCGCACGGCGCTGCTCTCTTAGCTTGTTGCTGAAGTAACTTGTTTTTGCGCGGGAAATTTCTTGAAATTTGAAATCTGACAGGTTGGTGCAAGTTGTTGATGACGGCGATGTGTGAGTTGGCCACTGGCACGGTGACGATTGTTGTCATTGTGTCAGTCATGCCTTTTTGTCTGGTGTCTGGCGAGTAAAGACCATGCGCACATGGTAACCGATACTCCGTAAATCCTGCCTTACGTGTCAACTTGTGGTTGGTCACACTAGCGACTTATCTGACACTGTTACCCATCGCATTAAATGCGATGGGTATAAATAGTCGAAGAGGAGAAGGGAATGATTGCTGTTTCTTCGAATTCCTTCTCTCTTTCTCTAATTCTCTCTTAAAGATCTTCAAACCGTCTATTGAAGTTCTTCAAATATTCAAATCTTCATCCCTTTTATGCAAATCTTCAAGTTCTTGGACCATATCTTTGAATCTCCGAGATGTCTACTGGTGAAGATATTATTGCGGTGGAAGAAGCCGGTGGTAGTTTACCAACGTTGAAGTGGGATGAGGGCCTGTTTGAACAGGTCGTTAGAGGTTATCAACTTGCTCCTGAATGGGATGCAAGATATCCTAGCCAAGGGTAGACCGCTGCAGATCACCCCTAGTTATATCACATTATTCTCTGATTTCTTTTCTGAGGGGAATTTTCATCTGCCGGTGATGCATTTTCTGGGCAATATTCTTCAGTATTATGGATTTCACATATCCCAGATAAGTCTAATGGGCATGGTGCACGTGAGGCATTTTGAGTTCGTCTGTCGGTCTTAGGGAGAGGATCCGACTGTTGATAAATTCAGAGTCTTCTATCAGCTGCAGAGTAACATGGGATTCTTTTCTTTCGCACTGCGCAGCGTGAACAAAATCTTGATCAGCCCCCCTAAAAGTTTCCATGATTAGAAGATGAAATTCTTTTATATTCGCGCGGAGGTAATTCCCATGGCGATGCAGTTCAGAAGGATGTGAACCAATCCCAAAGGAGGATATGGCGATTCCATGCGGCGCGGTGTGGTACGAGAACTTGATGGCATTGCCCAACCGGATTTTTGGTGAGCAAGTGCTTGTAGCGGCCGGAATAAGTGATAAGTGGCCCAAAGACAGTGAAAGCGTGCCTGTCTTGTTATTTGATGGCCAAGGTAAACTTCTTTCTAACATTTTGTAAGGTCCTCTTTGGAAATCCTTTGATTTTCGCTAACTTATCTTTCTTGAATGTAGAAGCTAGGCTTTATTAAAGTGCCTTCCCTACATTTGCTGGAGTGATGGGGACGAGGCCCCTTCATGATGTGGAGGAATTTTGGTTGGAGCAGATCCGCCCCAATTTCATGTATGCGTGGCTTGAAGAATTTGCTACTCCTTCACTCGTGACTGAAGGTGCGCGCATCCCCAACCCTAAGCCTTGTAGGGCTATAACTTCTGCTGGGAAAGAGATCGTCTATCTTTCCAGCGAGGAGTCGGTAGCCTTGTCCGAACACGAGCTAAATCCTTCACATGGCCTCTTTGCAGGTGTGTTACACAACTTGGGTGTTGGCCCTGACGAGAAGAAACCGAAAAGGACGTCGAGAAGAAGACATCTACTATCGGAGGCGCGACCATAAAGAAGACAGAGGTGGTCGGAGCTGTCACACCCCAACCGATGGTGAAAACATCGGGGTGCGAGCACTAAGCGTTCAGATGGCTCATGAGATTTCCATAACATAGATATTCCAATAGAATTTAAATTGATTTCATAGCAATTGTCTAAAAACATCAATCATGAATAACAAGTACCCAAACATAACAAACGTTGTTCAAATTGTTCAAATAACTAGATTAACTAGGCGACGTTTCTAGGCATCTCCTAGCTTGATTTCCACATGTTCCGAAGCAACCTATCAGCCTGCAACATGTATTAAAATATCAATACAAAAGTATTGGCGAGTATACAAGTTTGATAATAGAATAATAGATTAAAACAACTCATATCCACAATGTAAGTATAAAAATAGTTTCAGCCGTGCTAGTGTCGCAGTCCACGCAGTGATAGCCCAAGTATCCCGATGCTTTAGTGTTTACCCAAGACTCAAGGTAAACTAGAATCCTCCTAACAATACCCCATGAGAATAATGGGAGAGGTGCACCCCCTATAGCGCTACTATTGCTAAGGGGGAACTACACACTCTGGATTAAACGTCACATAGCACAAAATAGAATACTAGAATGCACAAGTTTTCACATACACATAGGATAGAGTTTAGTTTGCAAAGTCTCAATTATTGCAGTTTATAGAATACATGTTACATCCCAAAAGTTTAAAATAAAAAGGGATCGAGTATACTCACAGTGATTGCTTAACAGCATAGACTGTTATTGGATCAAAGGGAGCTTTTTTAGAATTAGTCTGATTAGATTACAATAGATAAGAGTCGAGCAGAATAACGTATAACAACCCTCCAAAATATTTTTTCGACACCCTAATATATATAAAAATACCCCAATATGCCTTAAAATACACCCCATACGCGAAAACAGGGCCCCAATACCTTTAATATTATAAAAATTAATTAAAAATAAGAAAAATAGGGTCCTCACGGGGCGCGTAGCCTTTGGCTACTGCCTACGCGGGCCGCGACAACATAGGATTAGGACGACATGGTGCCGCCACGTGTCGGGTCACGTGTGGAGTCCACGGTCCGACTCGGCAACCCTAGGGAGCGTAGCGGGCCGCGAAGGCCTTGGCCTGAGTTTACACGGGGCGTGACGAACACATAAATCAGCCCTATAAATTGCATGCAACGGCCTTCAGTCCAGATCGTCCAGATTTCTTTTCTTTCTCTAAATTTCTGAAGTGTAGGCATAATCTCGGGTATAATATCTCCCTAAATAACGAAGTTCTGCTCTGTTGTAAGTATCATAACCCCTGGATACGTATTAGATACGCTGCCTGATTGATCTAGGGTTCTGTAACAGCTGTCGTGGTTTTGCCCGACGTAGTCGTTGGAATGTCGTCTCGGGGAGGGTATTACTAATGTTAAAATGGGTTATTATACTAACGCGTGTGCATTTGTGTAATTTATAGATTGTCACCAGGAAACCCTTACAGAAAATATAAGACAACAATGTGAGTAATCTCCTTTTTGTAAATTGTTTTTACAAAACCTCATATGATTAATTATATATTAAACAGTTATTGAGTATTTGTAAGGATACAATTATCGTCGGTATGTTGGGGTTTTGTATACAAAATTTGTTACTGCCTTGCGAGGAGTAACATGACCACAAGTCGGGTAGACAGTACCGTGGGTGGTAATTGATATGACTTGGAAACAAATGTAATTGCGTGACCGCCCTCAATACTGTACAATGGTTTTATTTAAACTTGATTAAACTGGGATTCACTCACCAGTATTTCCCACTGACAAAATATTTTTAAACGCGTTTCAGGTAACAAAATGTGATAGCCAAATAGAAGCCAACCGGACAGCACTGAAGGCTTGGAAAAGTGGCAATAAAGTTACCTAAAATAAATAGATGTTTTTATTAAATAAAAATAGGGTTTATCCCTTTGAAAATGTGTGTACTTGAAACTTGGGTTCTTCCCATGTATTTAATATATTGAAAGCGTGGTATTTTACTCTGATAAAATTCCGCTGTAAATGTGTGTACTTGAAATGTGTGTCCTGATGTAAATTCCGCTGCCAAAATTGAATAAACACACGATACCACCAAAACTGGCTCGCGGGCGCCCATTCTCGGGAGATAGGGATCGAGGGTTGCGACAGAATGTGGTATCAGAGCTAAGCCACTGATTCAGCCACAGAAGTGTTCTACTGACTCCAAAATTCAATCTGTTAGGAAATAAATTACGGAAATACGTGCATAATTGTATTTTATTGTTGTGTGTTATTTGACTATTTGTTAGTTTAGAGTATGAGCGACCAAGGACCATCCGATGCGTATCGTCAGTTGTCTGGTTCGCCTAGAAGCGAAGGCGCCTCTTCTCAGCCTGCCCTCTCAGGGTACTCTGCTGATAATGAAGAAGGAATATTCGTGTTTAAGGCTCAGTCTGAAGAGCCATTCCCTCATAAAAAGAGAGGATGGTTAAGTAGGGGAGCACATGAGCGTAGGAAACGTATGAAAAAGTTACAAGACCAGAAAGCATTAGCAGCAGCCAAAAGAGAGACGGATACCCATACCCAAGACATGCTTAATAGGGGTATAGCCAACATCCATATCTTAGCAACCACAGCAGCCGACCCTAACCTGGAACAAATGATAGCACCCCAACCACAACCTCCATTTCCCGACCAACCAATGGAGATAGAAAACCCTGAAAATCGAGTAGAAATGCATGATTTTAACCTGGAGGAAATACCTAGGGTACCCGTACCAAACCCCTTAGACCCAAGTTACGACCCATGGTGGGACGACAATAGGGACTATGTGCAACTTTACCGATACACGAAGACATGCCCATGCCGAATCTAGGAGCCTACCCATGGTTGGACCCTCTAGATCCCTATTACGATAACAATGTATACATTAGGGTGATTTTAGAGAATCCTTACCAATTTCAGGCACCTACACCCCCATACCAGGAACCCGCACCCCAGATTCCGAACCCAGTCCTAGAACTTGCACCCCCAATGAGTGTAGACAATGTACAAGAACTTAGGACATTTGGTGAGGAAATTTTAGAGAGTAGTGAAAGGATGGGACAGGTGGGAGAGCGACTCGTCTGGAAGTACGACGAGGGCAATATGGATTTCTGGATGAATCCATATCCATGAATGTGATGGTGGAGACGATAGTAATAGTAATAATAATATAATAATAAAATATGTGTGTATGTGTATGAAAAAAAAACTACGGATGCCTACTACCAGTAGTGTAACTTTAAATTTCAGTCGGTATTATAATTATAATTTCAGTACTAGTTTGTAATAGATGCATATTATATAAAAATAAAGTAAAGTCGCAATGATCGACGCTTTTGACCAAAGTGTGTGTCAAGTGATTGGCTATATTAAATATTATTTTGTAATATTAATGCATGATAAATGTTTAAAATTCAGATGGACAACGAAGTGAACCAGGAAAACCTGAACAATGAAAACCAGAGTGATAACCACCCGAATAACGATCATCTGAATAATGAGAATCCGAACAACAATAACGATGGAAACCAAGTGGATAATAGTGCAATCCAACACATAGTGGCACAAGGAATCATAGATGCAATGCCATTTATTATTCAAACTGTTAAGGAAGCGGATAATAAAAGTAAGCATAGCAGTAAGCGACCAACTGAACCAGAAAACAGCGTGAACAATGCACCCGTACTTAAAGCGCCCATTCCCAAAAGAAGAAGAACCATGCCTTATGGTTGTTCTTACAAAGAATTCTGGTCCTGTAAACCGATAGAATTCTCGGGCAATGAAGAACCCATTGCAGCTCTACGCTGGATAGAAAAGATTGAGGCAGTCTTGAAAATAAGCAAATGTGCGGAAGAGGACAAGATAATGTTTGCTTCCAATCTGTTTAAGAATTCAGCCTTAGAATGGTGGAACACTATCCTCCAGTCTAGAGGAAGTGATAGGGTTTATAATATGCAATGGGAAGAATTTAAAAACATGGTAGAAAGGAAATTCTGACCTCCCAATGAAAAGGAACAGATAGCAAATAAGTTTCTGAACCTTAGGATGACCGGGGTAGATAGTAAGGGTTATACTACCACATTCTTTGAATATGCTAGAATAGTACCAACCCTTACATCACCTGAACTAGTATTAGTCTCCCGTTACATCTGGGGATTAATCGGGGAAATTAGGCATGTAGTCAAGGCAACTAGACCTCAAACCATAGAAGAAGCTGTAGAAGTAGCAAACACCTTGACAGATGAATTAATCCGTACTAGAGAAGAAGACCAGAGGAGAAACCTAGCTCAAAGGCTTACCCAAGAATTCTGTTCGGGGAATTCCAACCGTAGGAATGTAGGATCTACCTCTGGTGCAAACCAAAGTTTTATTAATACTTCATTTTGCAAACTCCTAAATCAACAATAAACTACACTCTCACAAGAATGTCTAGTAGAGACAGCAAATGGGGAAACCATTAAGATTTTTGCAATCTTGCAGGGAGCAAGAATAGAAATTTTAAATCAGAATTTTATTGCAAACCTTTACCCAATGAATCTGGCAGGATTTGATATCGTATTAAGAATGGATTGGTTAATAGCCAATAAAGCCAGTATTTTATGTGATCAAAAGTCAATTCAAGTAAATTCACCAAAATGTGAAAAGATCACAATTAAAGGAGCTAAACCCTCTAGATCCACTAAATTCATCTCTGTGATGAAAACTATAAGCTATATAAGAAAAGGATCTTTAGTGTATTTGATTTCTATAATCACTAACACTAAAGGAAAATTACTAAAGGATATTTCAGTAGTATCCCAGTTTTCAGATGTCTTTCCAGAAGAGTTGCCAGGACTACCGCCAGATAGTGAAGTTGAATTCTGAATCCATCTACTACCAGGAAAAACACCAATTGCCAAAGCACCTTACCGTTTGGCACCCGCAGAAATGCAGGAACTGAAGAAACAATTAGACGAATCGTTGGAAAAAGGATTCATACAGCCAAGCTCATCGCCATGGGGAGCGCCAATCTTATTCGCCAAAAAGAAGGATGGATCAATGTGTATGTGCATTGATTACCGTGAATTGAACAAAGTCACAATTATGAATCGGTACCCATTACCGAGAATTGATGATCTGTTCGATCAATTACAAGGAGCTCGATTTTTCTCTAAAATCGATTTATGGTCAGGATATCATCAATTAAAGGTACAGGAAGAGGACATTCCTAAGACCACGTTCAGAACAAGGTATGGCCATTATGAATTTACAGTCATGCCATTTGGTTTAACCAATTCACCAGCTGCATTTATGGACATGATGAACCGAATCTGTAAGCCATATTTGGATAAATTCATAATTGTTTTTATTGATGATATTCTTATCTATTCTAAAAGTAAGGAAGATCAAGAAAAACATTTGTACGCACTTTTAATTCTATTAAGAAAGGAAAAGCTATATGCTAAGTTTTCAAAGTGCAAGTTTTGGTTAGAACAGGTACAGTTTCTTGGACATTTAGTCAATCATGAAGGAATTCATGTGGATCCCACAAAGATCGAGGCAATTACTAAATGGAAAACCCCTGAATCACCAACCGAGGTTAGAAGTTTCTTAGGATTGGCCGGTTATTATAGAAGATTTATTCGAGATTTTTCAAGAATAGCCATTCCCTTAACTAAGCTAACCTGTAAATCCACTAAGTTTGAATGGGGACCAAAACAAGAAGAAGCATTTAGAATTCTTAAGCAAAGATTAACTAATGCACCTATACTAGCGTTACCAGAAGGAACTGAAGATTTTGTAATCTATTGTGATGCTTCCAAGTTAGGTTATGGATGTGTATTAATGCAACGTCAAAAGGTTATAGCTTACGCCTCTAGACAACTTAAGAATCATGAAGAGAATTATTCAACCCATGATCTAGAGTTAGGAGACATAATTTTTTCCCTTAAGATTTGGAGACATTACCTTTATGGTAGTAAGTTTACCATATTCCTTGATCATAAAAGTTTAAGGTATGTTTTCGGGAAAAAAGAGTTAAATATGAGACAGAGACACTGGATGGAGATTCTTAGTGATTATGATTGTAATATCCAGTATCATGCAGGAAAGGCAAATGTAGTGGCTGATGCTTTAAGTCGAAAGTATCATGAGAAGCCAAAAAGGGTACGTTCTCTTAAATTAAATTTACAAGTAGATTTAAATGATAAAATTAGAAAGGAACAAGAATCAGTAATCAAAGATGATACTGAAAAATTAAAAGGAATGAATAAGGAATTAGAACAAGGAACAGATGGAATTTGGAGATTCCATAAAAAGAGAATGTGGATACCTAAATTAGGGAACCTGCGTCATCGTATATTAGAAGAAGCCCATAAGTCCAAATATACGATGCATCCTGGAAGTGATAAAATGTATCAGGATTTAAGAAAGAATTTTTGGTGGATAGGAATGAAAAAGGACATAGCAGCCTATGTTTCTAAATGTTTAACTTGTTCACAAGTTAAAGCTGAACATCAGAAACCCTCAGGTTTATTGCAACAATTAGAAATGCCTGTTTGGAAATGGGAATTTATAACAATGGATTTTGTTACTAAATTACCCAAAACAAAGAAGGGTAATGATACAATCTGGGTAATTATAGACAGGCTAACTAAGTCAGCTCATTTCCTGTCAATGAAGGAAACTTTCAGTATGGAACAGTTAGCTAAATTATATGTAAATGAAATAGTTTCATTACATGGAATTCCTTTATCAATTTTTTCTGATAGGGATAGCCGTTTTACCTCTCATTTTTGGACAAGTTTCCAAAAAGCCATGGGAACCAAGTTGAATCTAAGCACAGCTTATCATCCGCAAACGGACGGACAAAGCGAAAGGACAATTCAGACGATGGAAGACATGCTTAGAGCTTGTGTAATTGATTTCGGAGGTAATTGTGACGATCATTTACCGTTAATAGAATTTTCTTATAATAACAGTTATCACACAAGTATCAATGCTGCACCATTCGAAGCACTTTATGGACGAAAGTGCCGAACCCCAGTCTATTGGGCAGAAATTGGGGAAAAGCAACTATCTGGACCTGAGATAGTACAGGAGACAACCGACAAGATCATTCAAATCAAGGATCGACTGAAAGCAGCACGTGTTCAACAAAAGAGCTACACTGACAACAGGCGGAAACCGTTGGAATTTCAGGTAGGAGACAAAGTGTTATTGAAAGTCTCTCCTTGGAAAGGAGTGGTAAGATTCATCAAAAGGGGAAAGCTAAGTCCCAGGTATGTTGGACCTTTCAAAATTATTAGAAGAATAGGAACTGTAGCCTATCAGCTACAACTGCCAGAGGAAATGGCAGGAATACATGACTTATTTCATGTGTCTAATCTCAAGAAATGCTTAGCTGAAGAGTCACTAGTAGTGCCTCTTAAGGATATAGAGGTAAATGAACAACTCAAGTTTGTAGAAAGGCCTCTACAGATTAAAGACAGGAAAGTCAAGAACCTCAAGCACAAGAGATTAGTTCTGGTCAAAATGAAGTGGGACTCCAAAAGAGGTCCTGAGTACACATGGGAGCTTGAATCAGAAATGCAAAGGAAATATCGACACTTGTTCCAGTAGATCTCGAGGACGAGCTCTAAAACAAGGTGGGGAGGATATAACAACCCTCCAAAATATTTTTCCGATACCGTAATATATTTAAAAATACCCCAATATGTCTTAAAATACACCCCATACGCGAAAACAGGTCCCGAATACCTTTAATATAATTAAAATTATTTAAAAATAAGAAAAATAGGGTCCTCGGGGGCACGTAGCCTTTGGCTACTGCCTACGCGGGCCGCGACAGCATAGGATTAGGACGACACCCGGTGCAGCCACGTGTCGGGTCACGTGTGGAGTCTACGGTCCGACTCGGCAATCCTAGGGCCTACCCTAGGGAGCGTCGCGGGCCGCGAAGGCCTTGGCCTGATTTTACGCGGGGCGCGACAAACACAGAAATCAGCCCTATAAATTGCATGCAACGGCCTTCAGTCCAGATCGTCCAAATTTCTTTTCTTTCTCTAAATTTCTGAAGTGTAGGCATAATCTCGGTTATAATATCCCTCTAAATAACGAAGTTCTGCTCCGTTGTAAGTATCATAACCCCTGGATACGTATTAGATACACTGTCCGATTGATCTTGGGTTCCGTAGCGGCTGTCGTGGTTCTGCCCGACGTATTCGTTGGAATGTCGTCTCGGGGAGGGTATTACTAATGTTAAAATGGGTTATTATCCTAACGCGTGTGCATTTGTGTAATTTATAGATTGTCACCAGGAAACCCTTACAGAATATCTAAGACAGCAATGTGAGTAATCTCCTTTTTGTAAATTGTTTTTACAAAACCTCACACGATTAATTATATATTAAATAGTTATTGAGTATTTGAAGGATACAATTATCGTCGGTATGTTGGGGTTTTGTATACAAAATTTGTTACTGCCTTGCGAGGAGTAACATGACCACAAGTCGGGTTGACAATACCGTGGGTGGTAATTGATATGACTTGGAAACAAATGTAATTGAGAGACCGCCCTCAATATTGTACAATGGTTTTATTTAAACTTGATTAAACTGGGATTCACTCACCAGTATTTCCCACTGACAAAATATTTTTAAACGCGTTTCAGGTAACAAAATGTGATAGCCAAATAGAAGCCAGCTGGACAGCACTGAAGGCTTGGAAAAGTGGCAATAAAGTTACCTAAACTAAATAGATGTTTTTATTAAATAAAAATAGGGTTTATCCCTTTGAAAATGTGTGTACTTGAAACTTGGGTTCTTCCTATGTATTTAATATATTGAGAGCGTGGTATTTTACTCTGATAAAATATTTTCTAACTACGGTCCTGATGTAAATTTCGCTGCCAAAATTGAATAAACACACGATACCACCAAAACTGGCTCGCGGCCGCCCATTCCCGGGAGATAGGGATCGGGGGTTGCGACATAACGAGATTGCATAAAGTGTCGGAGACAGTCACTGGATCGGATGGCTGTCTGATTGGATGGCTATCCGATCGGATTGCCACTCGATAGGGTGACTTAGTGCAGGTGGAACGGATGGCTGCCCGATCGGATGGCCATCCGATCGGGTTGCTACTTGATTCAAAATCCACAAGGTGAGGGGGATACGATGGCTGCCCGATCGGACGGCTATCCGATCGGGTTGCCCCCGATCCAAGTATTAAGTGCTTTGGTTCCTCGGGTCGGGTGGCTGCTCGATCGGATGGCTATCCGATCGAGTTGCCACTCGATCAAGGGTTCCAAGTTTCAAGTTTCTAAGTGTTGAAGGGTCACGAGGCTAGTGTCACCCGATCGGGTGGCTGTTCGATCGGATGGCTATCCGATCGGGTTGCCGCTCGATCGAGTGATCCTTGTCTCGTTCCTAACTTGTAAAATTTCTAAGTTTCAAGATTAACGAGGACGACACGGTACGTATTGGGACAATGGTAAACTTATCGACACACAGCCGTTGTGATCAGGTGGGAACCACCCCATTTCGATCAGTTAACTATCTGCGATATTGTTTATGTCAGAATCCATATTCCGGCCGTCATTCTCCGGTAGAAATCCATCTCTAAGCCGACTCCAGACTATTAATCAAGTCTACAGCCTGTTCGGAGTTGGATTCACCCGTATAAAGTGAAAGTTTGAAGAAGAGATGAAAATAACACGAGTTATATTATGAAAAATCCTAGATCTAGCTTAGATTTGATGGAAAAATACATGGAATCCCTTAGATCTCAGCTAGATCTTTCCAAGAATGACCTCATATAACGATTTGTATAACCGTCATGATGACATCATCCTTAAGGTCTCAGATCTGAGAGATTTCACGGTCAAAAGTATGATTTCAAAGGTGAATCACGTAGAGAATGAAGTGTAGATCAAGAAAGTACAAGTATCTAGTGAAAAACATACCGAAATCGCCAAGAAAATGGAAGAAAAAGGTGTTCGTGCGTCTGAGTCGAGCAGGGCTGTCACATCAGTGAAAGACTGATGTGACAACTCCTATTTATAGTGTGGGGGAGTGTGAAAGATGCAGGTGTGAACGGATTGGGTGGTGGTCCGATCGGGTGGCCATCCGATCGGGTGGTCATCCGATCGGGTGGTTATCCGATCGGGTGGCTATCCGATCGGGTGGTCATCCGGTCGGATTGCCACTCGGTCAATCCCATCCTTTCCGTATCACGTCTTCGATTCGATTAGCGAGTTAGATTTAGCGTTGCGTATTATTGGCAAAAAGAATAACTAGATTACATCATAAACACCAAAAGTTTCAAGATAAATAGATTCCGCTAGTGACAGGACTCTAGTTTCTCGTTCAACCAAGAATCAAGTTTCACGAGTCTAAAGAGTCAAGCACCAAATAGATTTAGACATTCCAACATAGATTTAGGCATTCCAAAATAGATTTAGGCATTTTAAGTATATATAGATATAGGCATTCCAAATACATAACATAGTTTGGGGACCCAACATGACAATAGTTAGACTTCAGGGACTATTCTTTACAAAAGTCTAAAGTTTAGGGACGCTGGGCGTTACAGTCTCCCCTCCTTTAGGAGATTTGGTCCCCGAAATCTTAGAAGAAGACTGCTCGAAGAGCTGCGGATACTTGGCCTTCATATCACTTTTCAGTTCCCAAGTGAATTCGGCGCCACGCTTTCCTTCCCATCGAACTTTAACAATGGGAATTTTGATGCGCCTCAGACGCTTGACAGCTTGATCCATGATTTCGACCGGTTTCTCCACAAATTGCACAGTCTCATTTATTTGTAAGTCCTCGAGGGGGACCTGCTGTCCCTCGTCGGCTAGGCATTTACGGAGATTAGAGATGTGGAACACTGGATGCACATTGTTTAGCTCTTGTAGCAAGTCGAGTTTGTACGCCACCTTGCCAATCCTTTCGAGTATCTTGAAAGGACCCACATAGCAAGGAGTGAGCTTTCCCTTCTTTCCAAAACGAACTACTCCCTTCCAGGGAGATACCTTAAGAAGAACTCTGTCACCAACATCGAATTCCAAAGGTCTACGCCTAACATCAGCATAGCTCTTTTGTTTGCTCCTAGCCTTGATCAAGTTATCACGGATCTGAAGAATCTTATCTGTTGTCTCTTGAATGATCTCAGGGCCAGTAAACTACTTGTCACCAATCTCATGCCAGCTAAGAGGAGATCGGCACTTGCGGCCGTACAAAGCTTCGAAAGGAGCCATCTGAATACTGGAATGATAGCTGTTGTTGTACGAGAATTCAATCTATGGTAAATGTACATCCGAGTTACCACCAAAGTCGATGACACAAGAACGGAGCATATCCTCTAGGGTTTGAATAGTACGTTCGGTCTGTCCATCCGTTTGAGGATGGAAGGCCGTGCTAAGATTCAAATGAGTACCCATAGTGGATTGAAAGGTTTGCCAAAGACGTGAAGTAAAACGACCTTCACGGTCTGAGATTTTGTCAAGAGGAATGCCATAACGACATATAATCTCATCAGTATAGATTCGGGCAAGTTTCTCCACTTTATAATCCTCACGAATAGGAAGAAAGTTGGCCGATTTGGTCAAACGATCAACAATCACCCAGATACTGTCATGACCAAAAGGCGTACGAGGTAATTTGGTAATAAAGTCCATAGCAATCCTATCCCATTTCCAAACTGGGATTTTAGGTTTCTCCAAAAGTCCTGAAGGACGTTGATGTTCGGCCTTAACCTTCGAACAAGTAAGGCACTTAGAAACATACACAACAATGTCCCTCTTCATGCCAGGCCACCAATAAGTTGTACGCAAATCATGGTACATCTTATCAGCACCCGGATGAATGGAGTAATGGGATTTGTGAGCCTCCTTCATAATGAGCTTACGGAGATTATCGCGATCCGGTACCCAGATGCGATTGAGGTAATATTGTAGCCCGTTAGGTTTAGTTTCAAGCTGATCAATCCTAGAGTCGTGGATTTCTTCTTCTAGACTTCCTTCATTTGCTGATGAATATTGTGTCACACCCCCAAAATCCACCATGCGGAGTATCACCGCTTGGAGGCGTGACGTGACCAGGATCGAGCCACCAATCATATTGAACAACTCAATTAAGTAAATAAAACCAAACATAATACGATTGGTGACCAAAGCTAGTTAACCTTGTTTGGTTTAAACAGCGGAAGCATAAACGTGAGTTCAAAAGCATAAGTCCATAGTTCATAGGTTAAAGTTTCAAAACGCAAGTTTAGTAAGTTCATAAGGATTTAAACATTAAGCACGGAACATAACAGTCCGTACACCACAACAACTCCTTCCCCGTGCAAGCTCCAAGCATTTAGCGACCTGTAAGGCATGTAACAACGAGTCAACAACAAAGTTGAGTGAGTTCACGTTTGGTTGTTTAGTTTTAAGTTGTTTCTGAAAACGTGGTTTGACTTTCGTTGGCTTATTTGCCGTGGGGATCACCCCATAGTTGAAAGTATGTTTAACCAGTTCCTTTTCTTTACCCAAACCATATTCATAATCAGCGGGGGCTTTCCCCGTTTGAACTACTAGACGGAATGATATCGACTGCTACGCAAATAAGTTGTGCCCTATATCAGTGTTTATCATCACTGACAGTCTGCCATAGTCCATTAGTACACGCCTGTCCGACTGGCACGGTGTGAGGTTTGTTAAACCTAATAGCGCTATTAACTAATGACCCGCTCGCCATTGGCCTCGGCGATTAAGTCGATATAATTTGAGGGACTTCATGATAGAGTTTTGTCTAGCTAGTTTTAAGGTTGTTGTCCTACCCAAGGAGGACGAACGTACGTATTCTGCACCAGGAGAATTCGTAGGATTAATAATGGCATCCTGCCTATGGAGGATGGCCGTACATATCCTACCCAAGGAGAATATGTAGATCCCGTTTTAATTTCTTTAACCCATTCCCAAACCACCGGGAATCCCATGCCTTAGAAAGTGTGTGAACTCACCTCGGTTTGCTCGGTTAGATTCTCAATATAGCTAACAGTCAGGGTCGGTCAATCGCGTCCTAGTATGATTTATCAGTTAGTCATTTAGTGGCTTTCAATTAGAGCACAAAGTTCCTACACGTATCTAGCACATAACATGCATTACTTTAACTGTTTATGCCCATGTATGTTTCTCATCCATTCCCCACTCATAATCAAACATACGATAATACACATAACATATATAGCATATTAGATCATTCACGGATAGCATACTTGACATTTAGACACGCGAGTCACAACTTATGTCATTTCAGCATTTATATTCAAAACCGGCTGTTTTCGGACATTTTAATAAAATAGTTAAATTATTCCAAAAATTCCCAATTTTTTACAGAATGTCGTAAACGTTCCATATTTTATTGTGTAAAAATGTCGGGGTCCGGTTCATTACCAATATTTTATAAAAATTCATATTCCGGACTGAACTCAGATTTATGTATTTCTGAACACAGTCCACGGAAAAATTTATTAAAATTCATCGAGTGTCCGATTTACGAAATTCCAGTGGGGTAATTACAAATACATAGGTTGTTATCTACTGTACAAATTTCATGGTCCGATTCATCACAAAACTCAGGTTATGACTGAAAGTATGACACCCATTTATTGCTGTCAAAATTCAGCTTAAGTTGCTGTTACAAATTAACACTTTAAAAATAGTAAACGAAGTCCAAAAATTACGATTCCGGTGCCATTAGAACCGTATTTCATAATAACATATTTTAGATTCAAAATATCGGTTTTTCGTTGAGTTTAAGACCTGTTTACAGCCTGTTAAAGGCGGCTGAAAATACACATCAGCAAGCTGTTTTCAGTCTAACGGCTACTAAAACGCACACATATGATTACCATTCCTTCTAATAATGATTTACAACAGGTTATAAGTTATTTACAGCAAACTAATACTCGTATATTTCAGATTCACCTTGTACTACCATGTTTCATTATTATTTACTCTTTAACCAACAAGTTTATCATTCTAGCAAGACTTTTTAGTTTTGATTTTATATGTTCACAATTTTAACCGACAAATCTCTTATTAACCACTCTAGACAAGATCAAGAAGGCGTTTAGAGCAACTTACTACTAGCTCGAGGCTAGGGAAGATTCTAGTCGAAAATCGAGTGGATAAAAGCAATGGGGTGAGGTCCTTCGCGTTCCGAATGCACCAAGGTTCCTTATACGCGTTCCTTAACACTTGTAGATGTATGGAATGGGTTGAAGGAAATCGAAAAGGTGATGGATGGGTGTGGGTGTCTTCGGCCGAGAGCTCCAAGGAGAGGGAGAGAGTGTGTTTTGTTCAAGTGTTGGTGGTGATGGTTATGATGGTTTAAGCTTATTACTTATAGACAATTTCAAGTTCATTAACCAAGGGTTACTATGCTCCCTTGATATTAGGCAAGGATGAATATTTTAATCACATAAAGGACATGGGTGTGTCCCCTAGGGGACGAGTTCGGTTGGGGGGGGGGGGCATCCTAGTTCAATTCCAACTAATAGTTAAGTATTAGTTAAGTTAAGTAGGGACTTAATCCGGTTACTAGCGTGTTGTGCATTACAGCGGGTGTTAGGGTATTCGGGGATCCTAACTGACTCAAAAAAAGATGAACAATGTTAATGGCAATATTTTTATGTCCCAGGTTAAGTCCGGTTGTTCGGTTTGACACTGTTCCGCTAAACTGCTTAATTAATTCGTAACGTGTCCTATGTATATATTTTTGTAACGTTTTTACTTTCTAACACTTAGGAAAATATAACGGACTATTTAGTGACCTTTCTGTACACTATTAGTATATTAACAAATACGTGTAAGCATAACACAGATATCAGAAAGCAGTTACGTAATTCCACACAGTCGTCAAGCACATTAATTATTATTAATAAATTGTACGGAATACATAGGATTTTTGAGGGTTGTCACATATTGGGCGTCACGAATACATGCACGGCGATCATTAGATATATGAATAGCATTCACATGAGTTTTACGACTAAGAGCATCGACCACTACATTCGCCTTGCCAGGATGGTAGCGAAATTCGCAGTCGTAGTCGTTAAGCAATTCCACCCAACGTCTCTGTCGCATGTTCAGCTCTTTTTGGTCGAAGATATGTTGAAGACTTCTATGGTCAGTGAAAACCACGCACTTAGTACCATACAAGTAGTGTCGCCATATCTTTAACGCAAACACAACTGCACCAAGCTCCAGATCGTGAGTAGTATTGTTTTTTTCATGCACCTTGAGTTGTCGAGAAGCATAAGCAATAACCTTGTCCCGCTGCATTAGCACACAACCCAATCCACGGTTCGAGGCATCACAATATACCACGAAATCGTCATTCCCATCGGGCAAAGTAAGTACAGGTGCGTTACACAAAAGAGTCTTAAGAGTCTGAAAAGATTCCTCTTGCTCGGGACCCCAAGCAAAAGGTTTCTCTCTTTGGGTTAGCGTAGTAAGAGGAACAACAATCTTAGAAAAGTCCGAGATGAATCGAAGGTAATAACCAGCCAATCCTAGAAAAGAACGAATATCAGACGCGGGTTTAGGCTTACTCCAATTCTTCACGGCTTCGATCTTAGATGGGTCAACGTGAATACCTTGCTTACTAACGACATGACCAAGAAATTGCACTTCATCGATCCAAAACTCACACTTAGAAAATTTAGCATACAGACGTTCACCACGTAACAGTTCAAGCATAAGACGCAAATGACGAGCATGATCAGCCTTAGACTTAGAATAAATGAGAATATCATCAATAAAGACTATCACAAAACGATCCAGATAGGGTTTACACACACGATTCATAAGATCCATGAACACGGCGGGTGCGTTGGTCAGTCCGAAAGGCATAACCACGAACTCGTAGTGTCCATATCGAGTACGAAATGCGGTTTTAGGAATATCATCTTCGAGAACACGCAACTGATGATATCCAGATCGGAGATCGATCTTAGAGAAATAGGACGCACCTTGTAGTTAGTCAAATAAGTCATCAATACGAGGAAGCGGGTAACGGTTCTTCACGGTAAACTTATTAAGTTCATCAATACACATACGAAATGAACCATCCTTCTTCTTGACAAATAAAACAGGAGCACCCCACGGGGAGGTACTCGGACGAATAAAACCCTTATCGAGTAATTCCTGTAGCTGGCTGGATAACTCTTGCATATCGGAAGGTGCAAGACGGTAAGGAGCCTTGGTGACAGGAGTTGCGCCAGGTACGAGATCAATGCGAAAGTCGACGGCTCTAGGAGGAGGAAGACCAGGAAGATCTTCAGGAAAGACATCAGTGAAATCACACACCACTGGAACGTCGCTTATGTTTTTCCCTTTGCCCTTTTGTTCCACCACGTGGGCCAAGAAAGCAAAGTTCTGTTTACGTAAGCATCTGCTCGCTTGTGTACATGACATCAACCTCAGCACTTTTGAAGGTCGGTCTCCATAGACGTTCAGAATATCACCAGACGGAAGAGGAAGGCGAACAAGCTTATCATGACACACAATCTCGGCATGGTTCTTACGCAACCAATCCATACCGATAATGACATCAAAACTACCCAGCCGCATGGGTATGAGATTAATAGAGAACTCGTGGTCGTTAAGAGTCAGGGAACAATCACGAACAATAGAATTAACAAGAATCGACTTACCGTTGGCGACCTCAACAGAGAACGACTCTGGTAACTTAGGGCGTGTACAGCTTATCAAAGACTCAAATTCCATGGACACAAAGCTTTTATCGGCACCGGTATCAAATAGAACCGAAGCGTAAAGGTTATTAACGAGAAACATACCATTCACCACATCATTGTTGTTGTGAGCCTGATTAGCATTGAGATTGAATGCTCGTCCCCGAGCGGCTACTTGTTGATCTTGGTTCAGCTGGGGGCAACAATTACGAAGATGAGTAGTATCTCCACACTGGAAACACGCACGAACAACATTGACCGGCTTGGGATTCTGTAGAGGAGCTGGAAGAGCTGCTTGAACTGTCTGAGCTGGGGCTTGCTGAGCTGGCTGTGTAGGGTTAGCTTGACGACAGTAGGGAGTCGTGTGACCATAGTGGTTGCAGTTGGTGAACAGACGACATGCAGAAGCAGTAGGATGATGAAAATTGCAAGTCGCACACTTGGTAAGACCAAGTGTACTGCTTCTTTGTTTCTGGAATAGCAGGGTTAGCAGTAGTAGTGGCAGGAGCAGGTTTTGCAGCAGGGTTAGCAGTAGAAACAATAGCATTGCATCCTGAACCCGATCGGGTGGCTGTTCTTTTTCTTATGGCTATCCGATCGGGTTGCCGCTTGATCGAGTGATCCTTGTCTCGTTCCTAACTTGTAAAATTTCTAAGTTTCAAGATTAACGAGGACGACGCGGTACGTATTGGGACAATGGTAAACTTATCGGCACATAGCCGTTCTGATTGGGTGGGAACCACCCCATTCCGACCAGTTAACTGTCTGCGATATTGTTTATGTCAGAATCCATATTCCGGCCGTCATTCTCCGGTAGAAATCCATCTCTAAGCCAACTCTAGACTATTAATCAAGTCTACAGCCTGTTCGGAGTCGGATTCACCCGTATAAAGTGAAATTTTGAAGAAGAGATGAAAATAACACAAGTTTTATTATGAAAAATCCTAGATCTAGCTTAGATTTGATGGAAAAATACATGGAATCCCTTAGATCTCAGCTAGATCTTACCAAGAATGACCTCATATAACGATTTGTACAACCGTCATGATGACATCATCCTTAAGGTCTCAGATCTGAGAGATTTCACGGTGAAAAGTGTGATTTCAAAGGTGAATCACGTAGAGAATGAAGTGTAGATCAAGAAAGTACAAGGATCTAGTGAAAAACGTACCGAAATCGCCAAGAAAATGGAAGAAAAAGGTGTTCGTGTGTCTGAGTCGAGCAGGGCTGTCACATCAGTGAAGGACTGATGTGACAGCTCCTATTTATAGTGTGGGGAGTGTGAAAGATGCAGGTGTGCACGGATCGGGTGGTGGTCCGATCGGGTGGCCATCCGGTTGGGTGGTTAACCGATCGGGTGGCCATCCGATCGGGTGGCTATCCGATCGGGTGGTCATGCGATCGTATTGCCACTCGGTCAATCCCATCCTTTCCGTATCATGTCTTTGATTCGATTAGCGAGTTAGATTTAGCGGTTGTGTATTATTGGCAAAAAGAATAACTAGATTACATCATAAACACCAAAAGTTTCAAGATTAATAGATTCTGCTAGTGACAGGACTCTAGTCTCTCGTTCAACCAAGAATCAAGTTTCACGAGTCTAAAGAGTCAAGCATCAAATAGATTTAGACATTCCAACATAGATTTAGGCATTCCAACATAGATTTAGGCATTTCAAGTATATATAGATATAGGCATTCCAAATACATAACATAGTTTGGGGACACATCATGACAATAGTTAGACTTCAGGGACTATTCTTGATAAAAGTCTAAAGTTTAGGGACGCTGGGCGTTACAGGCGCGACATCTGACGCTGCATTGCAGAAACTTCCCATCTTCGACAAAGTAGACTAGAAGACTTTGTTTAGGTGGTTGAATCTTTAGAGGGCTTACTCGTCACAGATGGGAAGCCGCAAGGCTCCCGGAGTGCAGGTAGCACGGGTTTCAAAGGCCTTGACTCCAGCGCGACCCCCATTGTTGAAAATCCCCCTCCTCAAAGAATGCTACGAATAGGTCTTGTGAAGAGTCGAAGACTGAAAATCCCCCTCCTCAAAGAAGGTTGCCATTGGCAAGCCCATTGGGAAGAAAGGAAGTTTGAGAAGCCAATATTCTGAAGTTTCACCTGGTAAATGTTTTTACATTTCCATTGCTTTGTCTTTATGCCTTAGCCACTTGTTGACATCTTGTTTTCTGATACAGAGGTGGTTACAAAGAAACCCGAAGTGACCAAAAAGTAACCCTCTATGCGACCCAAGATCACTGTTATTCCTCCAAAGACCACTGCTGTTGAAGGGAAGGCTGGGGAGGCCAAGAAAACAGTTGAGAAAGAAACCGATGCTGCTAAGGCTGGGAAGGCTCCGGAGGTGACAAAAGCTCCAAAGTTTGTGAAGGTCACAGGGTATAACAACCCTACTGAAAATTTTCCGACGCCCTAATATATTTTAAAATACCCCATTATGTCCTAAAATATACCCCATACATGAAAACAAACCCCGAATACCCTTAATTTTATCAAAAATCAAATAAAACAAATAAATAAGGGGCCTCACGGCCCGCGACGGAGACTGCCTTAAGGCTACGCGGGGCGCGATGGCCTGGCTACGAGGCGTTAGCCGGAGCCGCCACGTGGCATCACTTATCAAGACTATGCAGTTGACCGGACAACCCTATGCCCTAGCCCCCTACGTCACGGCCCGCGAAGGCTAAACCTTCGGGCGTCGCGGGGCGCGACGGACTTGCTGATCAGCCCGATAAATAGCAACGAAGGGCCTTCAGTCCCAAATCGCTCACGACACTTTCTCTCTTTCAAAATTATGAATAGTAGGCATAATTCTCGGGCATAATACCCCCCTAAATAACGAAGTTCTGCTACGTTGTAAGTATCATAACCCCTGGATATGTATTAGATACGCTGCCCGATTGATCTAGGGTTCCGTAACGGCTGTCGTGGTTCTGCCCGACGTAGTCGTTGGAATGCCGTCTCGGGGAGGGTAGTACTAATGTTAAAATGGGTTATTATACTAACGCGTGTGCATTTGTGTAATTTATAGATTGTCACCAGGAAACCCTTACAGAAAATCTAAGAGAGCAATGTGAGTAATCTCCTTTTTGTAAATTGTTTTTACAAAACCTCACACGATTAATTATATATTAAACAGTTATTGAGTATTTGTAAGGATACAATTATCGTCGGTATGTTGGGGTTTTGTATACAAAGTTTGTTACTGCCTTGCGAGGAGTAACATAACCACAAGTCGGGTTAACAATACCGTGGGTGGTAATTGATATGACTTGGAAACAAATGTAATTGCGAGACCGCCCTCAATACTGTACAATGGTTTTAATTTAAACTTAATTAAACTGGGATTCACTCACCAGTATTTTCCACTGACAAAATGTTTTTAAACGCGTTTCAGGTAACAAAATGTGATAGCCAAATAGAAGCCAGCTGGACAGCACTGAAGGCTTGGAAAAGTGGCAATAAA
Organism: Helianthus tuberosus; assembly: GCA_030545235.1. NCBI lineage: Eukaryota > Viridiplantae > Streptophyta > Magnoliopsida > Asterales > Asteraceae > Helianthus > Helianthus tuberosus. The sequence goes on along the minus strand of CM060375.1, from coordinate 785,467 downwards.
GTTACCTAAAATAAATAGATGTTTTTATTAAATAAAAATAGGGTTTATCCCTATGAAAATGTGTGTACTTGAAACTTGGGTTCTTCCCTTGTATTTAATATATTGAAAGCGTGGTATTTTACTCTAATAAATAATTTCCTAACTACGGTCCTGATGTAAATTCCGCTGCCAAATTGGATAAAACAACAGATACCACCGAAACTGGCCGCGACCGCCCGTTCCTGGGTTGTTAGGGAACCGGAGTTGCGATAGAAGGTGGTATCAGAGTTAAGCCACTGATTCAGCCACAGAAGTGTTCTGCTGACACCAAAATTCAATTTGTTAGGAAATAAATTACGAAAATACGTGTATAATTATATTTTATTGCTATGTGTTATTTGACTATTTGTTAGTTTACAGTATGAGCGACCAAGGACCATCCGACGCGTATCGTCAGTTGTCTGGTTCGCCTAGAAGCGAAGGCGCTTCTTCACAGCCTGCCCTCTCAGGGTACTCTGCTGATACTGAAGAAGGAATATTCGTATTTAAGGCCCAGTCTGAAGAGCCATTCCCTCAGAAAAAGAGAGGATGCTTCAGTCGAGGAGCACATGAGCGTAGGAAACGTATGAAAAAGTTGCAAGAACAAAGAGTGCTAGTAGCAGCTAAGAGAGAAACTGATGCCAATACCCAAGACATGCTCAATAGGGGTATAGCAAATATCCATATCTTAGCAACCACAGCAGCTGACCCTAACCTGGAGCAATTGATAGCACCCCAACCATTACAGCCCATGGAAATAGAAAATAATCCTGAAAATCAAGTAGAAATGTATGACTTTAACCCGGAGGAGATTCCTAGGGTACCAGCACCTAATCCCTTAGACCCGGATTATGATCCATGGTTCGATGATCACATGGATTATGTGCCACGCTACCACCTAAATGACGAACCCCTGCCGAATCTAGGAGCATACCCAGGTTTGGACCCTTTAGATCCCTATTACCATAACGATGTATACATTAGGGAGATTTTAGAGAATCCTTACCCATTCCAGGCACCAACACCCCCATATCAGGAACCCGCACCCCAGATTCCGAACCCAGTCCTAGAACCTGCACCCCCAATGAGTGCAGAAAATGTACAAGAGCTTAGGACATTTGGTGAGGAAATTTTAGAGAGTAGTGAAAGGATGAGACAGGTGGGAGAGCGACTCGTCTGGAAGTACGACGAGCACAATATGGATTTCTGGATGAATCCATATCCATGAATGTGATGGTGGAGATGGTAGTAATAGTAATAATAATAAAATAATAAAATATGTGTGTATGTGTATGAAAAAAAACTACGGATGCCTACTACTAATAGTGTAACTTTAAATTTCAGTCGGTATTGTAATTTTAATTTCAGTACTGGTTTGTAGTAGATGCATATTAAATATAAAAATAGAGTAAAGTCGCAATGATCGACGCTTTTGACCAAAATGCATGTCACGTGATTGGCGATATTAAATATTATTTTTGTGATATTAATACGTGGTAAATGTTTAAAATTCAGATGGATAACGAAGTGAACCAGGAAAATCTGAACAATGAAAACCTGAACGACAATAACCCGAATAATGAGAATCCAAACAACAATAACAATGGAAACCAAGTGGATAACAGTGCCTTCCAACACATACTGGCACAAGGAATAATAGATGCGATGCCATTTATTATCCAAACTATAGAATTCTCAGGCGATGAAGGACCCATTGCAGCTCTACGCTGGATAGAAAAGACTGAGGCTGTTTTAAAAATAAGCAAGTGTGCTGAAGAAGACAAGATAATGTTTGCTTCTAATTTATTTAAGAACTCAGCCTTAGAATGGTGGAACACTATCCTCCAGTCAAGAGGAAGTGATAGGGTATACAATATGGAATGGGAGGAATTTAAGAACATGGTAGAAAGGAAATTATGCCCTCCCAATGAAAAGGAACAGATAGCAAATAAGTTTCTGAACCTTAGGATGATCGGGGTAGATACTAAGGGTTATACTACTACATTCTTTGAATATGCTAGAATAGTACCAACCCTTGCATCACCCGAACCAGTATTAATCCCCCGTTACATCTGGGGATTAATTGGGGAGATTAGGCATGTAGTCAAGGCAGCTAGACCTCAAACCATAGAAGAAGCTGTAGAACTAGCAAATACCTTGACAGATGAATTAATCCGTACTAGAGAAGAAGACCAGAGGAGAAACCTAGCTCAAAGGCTTACCCAAGAATTTCGTTCTGGGAATTCCAACAGTAGGAACGTAGGTTCTACCTCTGCACCATATTGCAAAGCCTGCAAGAAGAAGCATTCGGGAAAATGCTCCACTCACTACAATTTCTGCAAGATGCCAGGACATAAGGAAGAAGATTGCAGGAGAAAATCTAGTAATGGACTGTGCTTCAAATGTGGAGAAAAAGGTCACATCAAGCCAAACTATCCGAAATTGGCTCCAGCTGCGAACAACAAGAACACTAAAAATACTAGAGCATTGGTTTTGACGGCAGAGGAAGCCAAAATGATTCCGGACGTTATAGCCGGTACGTTTTTAGTTAATGATAGTTTTGCTAAAGTATTATTTGACTTTGGTGCAAACCAAAGTTTTATTAATACTTCATTTTGCAAACTCCTAAATCAACCATTAAATAAACTCTCACAAGATCGTTTAGTAGAAACAGCCAATGGGGAAACCATTAGGATTTCTGAAGTCTTGCAGGAAGCAAGAATAGAATTTTTAAATCAAAAGTTTATGGCAAACCTTTACCCAATGAATCTGGCAGGATTTGATGTTGTATTAGGAATGGATTGGTTAATAACCAATAAAGCCAGTATTTTATGTGATCAAAAGTCAATTCAAGTAAACTCACCAAAAGGTGAAAAGATGACAATTAAAGGAGATAAGCCCTCTAGATCCACTAAATTCATCTCTGTGATGAAAACTGCAAGCTATATAAGAAAAGGATCTATAGTGTATTTGATTTCTATAATCACTAACACTAAAGGAAAAGAACTAAAGGATATTTCAGTAGTATCCCAGTTTTTAGATGTCTTTCCAGAAGAGTTGCCAGGACTACCGCCAGATAGGGAAGTTGAATTCCGAATCCATCTACTACCAGGAACAGCACCAATTGCCAAAGCACCTTACCGTTTGGCACCCACAGAAATGCAGGAACTGAAGAAACAATTAGACGAATTGTTGGAGAAAGGATTCATATAGCCAAGCTCATCGCCATGGGGAGCACCAATTTTATTCGTCAAAAAGGACGGATCAATGCGTATGTGCATTGACTACCGTGAATTGAACAAAGTCACACTTAAGAATCGGTACCCATTACCGAGAATCGATGATCTGTTCGATCAACTGCAAGGAGCTTGATTTTTCTCTAAAATCAATTTAAGGTCAGGATATCATCAATTAAAGGTACAGGAAGAGGACATTCCTAAGACCGCGTTCAGAACAAGGTATGGCCATTATGAATTTACTGTCATGCCATTTGGTTTAACCAATGCCCCAAATGCATTTATGGACATGATGAACCGAATATGTAAGCTATATTTGGATAAATTCATAATTGTTTTTATTGATGACATTCTCATTTATTCTAAAAGTAAAGAGGATCATGCAAAGCATTTGCACGCACTTTTAAGCCTATTAAGAAAGGAAAAGCTTTATGCTAGGTTTTCAAAGTGCGAGTTTTGGTTAGAACAGGTACAGTTTCTTGGACATTTAGTCGATCATGAAGGAATTCATGTGGATCCCACAAAGATCGAGGCAATTACTAAATGGAAAACCCCTGAGTCACCAACCGAGGTTAGAAGTTTCTTAGGATTGGCCGGTTATTATAGAAGATTTATTCGAGATTTTTCTAGAATAGTCATTCCCTTAACTAAGCTAACCTGTAAATTCATTAAGTTTGAATGGGGACCAAAACAAAAAGAAGCATTTAGAATTCTTAAGCAAAGATTAACTAATGCACCCATCCTAGCGTTACCAGAAGGAACTGAAGACTTTGTAGTCTATTGTGATGCTTCTAAGTTAGGTTATGGATGTGTATTAATGCAACATCAAAAGGTTATAGCTTACGCATCAAGATAACTTAAGAATCATGAAGAGAATTATTCAACCCATGATTTGGAATTATGAGCCATAATTTTTGCCCTTAAGATTTGGAGACATTACCTTTATGGTAGTAAGTTTACCATATTCACTGATCATAAAATTTAAGGTATGTTTTCGGAAAAAAAAAGAGTTAAATATGAGACAAAGACACTGGATGGAGATTCTTAGTGATTATGCTTGTAATATCCAGTATCATGCAGGAAAGGCAAATGTAGTGGCTGATGCTTTAAGTCGAAAGTATCATGAGAAGCCAAAAAGGGTACGTTCTCTTAAATTAAATATGCAAATAGATTAAAATGATCAGATTAGAAAAGCACAAGAATCAATAATTAAGAATGACACTGAAAAATTAAAAGGAATGATTAAGGAGTTAGAACAAGGAACCGATGGAATTTGGAGATTCCATAAGAAAAGAATGTGGATACCTAAATTAGGGAACCTGCGTCATCGTATATTAGAAGAATCCCATAAGCCCAAATATACGATGCATCCTGGAAGTGATAAAATGTACCAGGATTTAAGAAAGAATTTTTGGTGGATAGGAATGAAAAAGGACATAGCAGCCTATGTTTCTAAATGTTTAACTTGTTCACAAGTTAAAGCTGAACATCAGAAACCCTCAGGTTTATTGCAACAATTAGAAATGCCAGTGTGGAAATGGGAATTGATAACAATGGATTTTGTTACCAAATTACCGAAAACAAGAAAAGGTAATGATACAATCTGGGTGATTGTAGATAGGCTAACTAAATCGGCTCATTTCCTACCAATGAAGGAAACTTTCAGTATGGAACAATTAGCCAAGTTATATGTAAATGAAATAGTTTTATTGCATGGAATTCCTTTATCAATTGTTTCTGATAGGGATAGCCGATTTACCTCTTATTTTTGGGCAAGTTTCCAAAAGGCAACGGGAACCAAGTTGAATCTAAGCACAACTTACCATCCTCAAACAGACGGATAAAGCGAAAGGACAATTCAGACAATGAAAGACATGCTTAGTGCTTGTGTAATTGATTTCGGAGGTAATTGGAACGATCACTTACCTTTAATAGAATTTTCTTACAATAACAGTTATCACACAAGTATCAATGCTGCACCATTCGAAGCACTTTATGGACAAAAATGCCGAACCCCAGTCTGTTGGGCAGAAATTGGGGAAAAGCAACTATCTGGACCTGAGATAGTGCAAGAAACAACCGACAAGATTATTCAAGTCAAGGAACGACTGAAAGCAGCACGCAAACCGTTGGAATTTCAAGTGGGAGATAAGGTATTATTAAAAGTCTCTCCTTGGAAAGGAGTGGTAAGATTCATCAAATGGGGAAAGCTAACTCCCAGGTATGTTGGACCTTTTGAGATTATTAGAAGAATAGGACCTGTAGCCTATCAGCTACAACTGCCAGAGGAAATGGCAGGAATACATTATGTGTTTCATTTATCTAATCTCAAGAAACACTTAGCTGATAAATCACTGGTGGTACCTCTAAAAGATATAGAGGTAAATGAACAACTTAAGTTTGTAAAGAGGCCTATACAAATTGAAGACAGGAAAGTCAAGAACCTCAAGCATAAGAGATTAGTTCTGGTCAAAGTGAAATGGGACTCCAAAAGAGGACCAGAATACACATTGGAGCTTGAATCAGAAATGCAAAGGAAATATCCACACTTGTTCCAGTAGATCTCGAGGATGAGCTCTAAAATAAGGTGGGGAGGATATAACAACCTTCCTGAAAATTTTCCGACACCCTAATATATTTTAAAATACCCTAATATGTCCTAAAATATACCCCATACATGAAAACGGACCCCGAATACCCTTGATTTTATCAAAAATCAAATAAAACAAATAAATAAGGGGCCTCGCAGCCCGCGACGGAGACTGCCTTTAGGCTACGCGGGGCGCGACGGCCTGGCTACGAGGCATTACTCGGAGCCGCCACGTGACAACACTTGTTGAGACTATGCAGTTGACCGGACAACCCTATGCCCTAGACCCCCTACGTCACGGCCCGCGAAGGCTAAGCCTTCGGGCGTCGCGGGGTGCGACGGACTTGCCGATCAACCCTATAAATAGCAACGAAGGGCCTTCAGTCCCAAATCGCTCACGACTCTTTCTCTCTTTCAAAATTCTGAATAGTAGCCATTATTCTCGGGCATAATACCCCCTGAATAACGAATTTCTGCTCCGTCGTAAGTATCATAACCCCTGTATACGTATTAGATACGCTGCCCGATTGATCTAGGGTTCCGTAACGGCTGTCGTGGTTCTGTCCGACGTAGTCGTTGGAATGCCGTCTCGGGGAGGGTATTACTAATGTTAAAATGGGTTATTATACTAACGCGTGTGCATTTGTGTAATTTATAGATTGTCACCAGGAAACCCTTACAGAAAATCTAAGACAGCAATGTGAGTAATCTCCTTTTTGTAAATTGTTTTTACAAAACCTCACACGATTAATTATATATTAAACAATTATTGAGTATTTGTAAGGATACAATTATCATCAGTATGTTGGGGATTTGTATACAAAATTTGTTACTGCCTTGCGAGGAGTAACATGACCACAAGTCGAGTTGACAGTACCGTGGGTGGTAGTTGATATGACTTGGAAACAAATGTAATTGCGAGACCGCCCTCAATACTGTACAATGGTTTTAATTTAAACTTGATTAAACTGGGATTCACTCACCAGTATTTCCCACTGACAAAATGTTTTTAAACGCGTTTCAAGTAACAAAATGTGATAGCCAAATAGAAGCCAGCTGGATAGCACTGAAGGCTTGGAAAAGTGGCAATAAAGTTACCTAAAATAAATAGATGTTTTTATTAAATAAAAATAGGGTTTATCCCTTCTGAAAATGTGTGTACTTGAAACTTGGGTTCTTCCCATGTATTTAATATATTGAAAGCGTGGTATTTTACTCTAATAAATAATTTCCTAACTACGGTCCTGATGTAAATTCCGCTGCCAAATTGGATAAAACAACAGATACCACCGAAACTGGCCGCGGCCGCCCGTTCCCGGGTTGTTAGGGAACGGGGGTTACGACACAGGGGTTGATCAACCTATTATTGAGCGCATAGATCCTGAAGCGTAGGTTGAAAACCCTACCGCGCAGCACACTGGCCCCAATCAAACTGACACAGTCAAATCTACTACTGGGGAGTATGTTGTCGGTGTTCGTGCAGGAGGTGAAGTTAAAGATGCGGCTGGTGGTGGTGGCGACGCTGGTGGATCTGGAGTGGACGTCGGGAAAGGTGTTTCGGGGAAGAAACCAAGGCAACCGTCGCCGATCCGCGCTGAGGATACGTTGGGTGACATATATTATAAGACCTATGATGAAAGAATGCACCATGTTCTCGGAGAGGTGCAATCTTTGCAAATCCTGCCTAATCCGCTCATCCCAAGTAATTTTAGGTCTGCCTCTAATCCTCCTCCCCTCCACCTCGAGAGTTTTAACCACTCTAACTGGCTCTATCGTCAGTCTCCTTTTCACATGCCCAAACCATCTTAATCTTCCCTCCTTTATCTTATCTGATCTGAATTTATACCATCACGTGACGTAACGAGTAGGCAAAGACAAATGCAAACTTATATCACAAGCTGACATAAATATAGATAAACTCGAATTTATACCGAGAAAGTTTTAACTTAAAGACACAAAAAAAGACAAAGGTTTAAAAGCCAAAAGTGAATAATATAAATTTGAAGGACTAAAAACATAGACAACCTGAATAAAACACTAAAAGAAAAGAAAAGAAAATAATACACACATACTAATTACTTAATTTGAAGTCGTAAAAAATGTTTTGTTTCCCAAAAAGCTTTTTATATAAACCTATATCTTGAAACTTATTTTGACTAAAAATTAATTTATACTTTAAAAACTACGAGCAACGACATCGCCAAGTCTAACGATATGGTTTGCTTTTCGGTGCCAAATTAATTCAGCGATATGGTTTGCTTTCCTGAAGAGAGTAGCGTTGGAGGTGGGTGACTAGGATGGTCTGCTTGGTTGGTTGTCCAAGAGAGCAGACGGAGGTTTGGGGTGGAGGTGTGGACCCCCTGATTTAAATAAAAAAAACATAATATTGTTTAATTTTAATGAAATAAAACCAAAATAACATACATTTTAAAATATATATAGAGGTCGGTTAACGTACGATATTTCTTAACGTACGAGCATACGTTGTGAAATTATGCATGTTGTAAAACTTAAAACCCTAATCACACTGTAACGTCCCAAAATCCGAATGTTAATATTTGCCGTGTGTTCCAATGAGACGTGTCATGAAATAAATAACTAGGCTATTTAAACTAGTTAAGAGTATGGTCAAAAGTATTAAATGACGAAGGTTGTGTCAATTATGTTTTAGTGGTATACACGAGGGACTAAAGTGGGGTAAATGAAAGTTGAATTATCAACTTAAAAGAAAATATCAACACACACTACACACACTTCATGTGTGTGTGTTCTGGATCGTTCCAGAGCTCCCCAAGGGAGCCAAACCCTAACTCAACAATATTCATCAAATTAAAGGGCGAATCGAAGCTCAAATTCACAACCGAACGTGAATTAGTGATCACCTTCCCGAGGGGATCATAAGGTATGTTTTAAATCTAGGATTGGTGATCATGTGTAAAGTGGGTTATGTTCTAATCCATGAATTTAAGTGAAATTGAGCATGAGTAGATGCTAGAATCATCATATAGAACATAGGTTATGTGGTTTGTGTTAGTTTGATGTTTAGGGGTGAAACCCATTAGTTATGGTGATGATGATGCCTTGAATAACCACCTATGCCCAATTCTTGTTGAAAGACTTATGTATTTTATGGGTATGATGAATTGTTGTTAAATGAATGGAATGAAATGTGGTGTTGATATGTTTGATGCATATGTGTGAATGATACATGTTGATTAGGAGTAGGATTTGATGAGTTATGTATGAATTTAGAAGATTTATGCATGAATCAGTTATACATTATGCTTAGATAGAAGTACGCACGCCAAAAGTTTGATGAAATGACTAAGCGACGATATTATATGAAAATGTATGCAAGTATTGGATGAACATACATATAATGTGAAAATGACTAAATTGTTAGTAAACTTACACAAGGAACATGTGTAAGATTGAATCCATGTGGAGGTTTTGTTGATATCTTGTTGGGTAGAAATGTGCACTAGTGTCTTTCATTGTTCACCCATATTGTGTGGTACACATTATGTGCTTAGTTGATGGTTTAGTTGGGTTTTCGAAATGAAATTGGTGTTAATGTATAGCAAAAAAAAAAGGGTAATGCACGGTACCCCTGACCGCGGAGGGGATAACCCCTCCCAGGCCGCCACCCGACAAGCCTGAGCCTGGCAGTAAATACCCTTGCCGAGCCGACCCTTTGAGGGTACTTTGTTCGCCCCAAGGTTCGAACCCGGTACCTCTTGGTAAGAGGTGGGTGTCGGTGGCCAACTGGGCTACCCCAGCTGGTTTGTTAATGTATAGCAAGTAAGGATGGTAAAATCATGTTGATTATTTACTCCAAATACGGTCGTCCATTACGGGATCCCGAAAGCTTTAGTATATGTTGTATTGATAATATATATGTGTGTATGTATATAATTGATTGATCATGTGGTAGTAAGCATATTACATCTTGAATATGGAGTGTATATAATGTCATTGTTATAGCCTAATATGATGACACGGATATAGGAGGTTAAGTCGAAAGTTCACTTGACAAACCGTTGACTTCTGAAAGTCAACTAAGCATAAGAAGCATAACTAGACTTGTTGTCATAATTGTAAGATTTTAGAAAGTCATATGGTATGTGTTATGTCAATATGTGTTATATAGAATGACATGATGAATTATATGAGTTTAAAAGAATGTGATTTTGAATATAGGCCTTATGTATGTTAGAATTGACTAATGAAGGTCAAATTTGAGATATGCATTTGTTATGATCGTTGATATGTAATATCTCGTATGCTAACAAGAATGTAAATGCGGTGACATGTATGCATAAGCATTTGGTCAAAGTGACGCAAGCACAGAAGGCTCACGGGTCAAAGGGACACAAGGAAGCAAACGCGAATACGGACGCAAATAGGTAAGTGATTTCCGAATCACTTCTTAGTTTGTTAAATAAGGTTATGTTCTAGTTAATTAGGCATGATAATTGAAGTCAAATAAGGAAGGGTTGTATGAAATTGATGATTTACGTTGAGTAGGCCGAATGGGTCAAAATGTGGTTTTATTACTATACCGGAAGGGTTGTATAAGTAATTGATTACGGTACTATAACCGGGTATGGGTAGAAATGTACATAAGTACGCTAACCAAGAATCAGAGACGTGGATTAATGGTCTAAAGACTCGGTTGTGAGTCATGGTTAATGGACAAACAATTTTGCATTTGAAATTGTATTAACAAAGTTTGTTTTCGTATAAATGAATGACATGAATAGGTTTAACGCATACTGGGTATCGGGTGCATAAATCCCAAGTACGAACCCCGGATAATGTAAAAGTATTATAGTTATAACGTTTATGTAAGTTTTAGGTTAAAACAAATGAGTAGTTTGACGAAAACATGAACGGGTCGAATAAGTGAAAGCGGGTATATAAATCCGAGAGCTTTAAGTGAATATTTTCCTTAAACCAGATGTTGGATTTCAAGTTCATATGATAGAATGTGAATTTACGAGCATGTAGGAAGAAACGGGAGGTTAAACGGGTAAACGGTTCAAAAGTTATGCGCGTTTTAGTGCGTACGGACGACGAAACGGAACTGCAGAAAAATGCAAAATCTAGAGGGCGTCGCCGACGGGCTCTAGAAAGTCAGTTTTTGGCTGAGGGGTTATTTGGCTGTCTACGGAAGTTTTGGGCTACGGGCAATTGCAAGGGCCGTCGCCGACGCCCCTAGGGCCGTCGCCGACGGCCTCCCCATGTTCAAAAACCTGAAATTCGTTATCTAAGTTGATTTGGGTATAATAGGCTTCGGTTTGTTATCCGTGGACCACGACGGGCCTCCCAAACATGATTTTGATCGTTCCTTTGACGTTTATGGGCTATAAATCTAAGTCTAAGTACTATGTAATTAATGTATGGATATATAAGAGGTATATAAGATCTTGAACGTGTACGTAGTAATGTATGTAAGTATGTAGACGTGTATTTATGTATATGTGAAGATACGTATGTGTATATGTACGTATGTAGAGCGTAGTGATGTATGTGCGAATGTAGATGTGTATATGGTATATATGAAGGTATGTATGAGTGTATACATGTATGTAGAGATATAGGAAGGTATGTACGTATGTAGATGTGTATATGGTATATATGAAGGTATGTATGAGTGTATACATGTATGTAGAGATATAGGAAGGTATGTTCGTATGTAGATGTGTATGTATGCATGTAAGAATGTATGTATGCATGATTTAGATACATCGAGTAATACGTTATTAATAGTGTGCCTTGAGAATGAAAAGTAATGCAGGTACATTATTGAAGCCTCACCAGGATATGGATACACAGATGAAATGCTTAAAGTTAGAAAGATAACGAAATGGGAAGTATACGAGATTGAATCTTGTTTATGTATTGTGTACTATCGTTATGAATGTATGTGGTGAGTGCAGGTTGTACGAATCATGGGCGGTTATCACGAAGAATAGGGATCGAAGACCGAGTCACAAGATAGATTGTACGGGAATAATTGAGTATGTGCTTTAGCATACAGGACTTATACTTTATTTTTGTAAAAGATACATATTAAAACGAACTTTCAAGTAAGTCAAGATGTTTGTAATGAAAGAAATTTTATGGCTCGAATTTCCGCTGCGACTTTTTGTCAAATACGTATTAGGGTCTTACAAGTTGGTATCAGAGCCCTGGTTTGAGAGAAATCAAGTATGAGGAGGTGAATACTTGAACTCAAACCCGTGTGCTCTCGTGACCAGGAACCCGTACAATCCAAGACTCGATCAAGATCTAAAGGTAGAAGCGAATGTAATTATGTACTCGAATAGGCATATAAAGAAAACTAACAATATGTTGTGTGTAAGGTAACCATGATTATTTGGAGAGGATGATCTGCGAACGCGGTCTAGGACTGACACCAAGGCGTGTAATAAGACAAATTGAAACCCAGGTACGTAAATTCATATGTGGGTACATGTAATGGTAAAACCTATTAAAGGAAGGATAATGATGAAATAGTAATGAAGTTTTGAAATGTTACACGTGCCGAAATCTAATCCTTCGGACATAAGGTGATGATTACATGAAGGCACGAAACCAGTATGTGGATTGCGTACCTGGCCAGTACGCGAGAAACGTATGACGTTCGTGAGACCGTGATAATTGTTGCAGGTATGTCTGAAGGGATTGGGTATTAGGTGGGCGTGTGGGTGAGAATAATAAGACTCTCAAGAAAATTTAAGGCACCCTATTTAAATAGAACTTATGAATGATATGTTTGAACCCGCGAGACGGATTCAAATATGGAAGTAATGGAATGAATGAATGATATGTTTGAACCCGCGAGACGGATTCAAACATAGAAGTTTAATGGAATGAATGAATGATATGTTTGAACCCACGAGACGGACTCAAACATAGAAGTAATGGAATGTATGAATGATATGTTTGAACCCGCGAGACGGATTCAAACATAGAAGCGATGGAATGTATGAATGATATGTTGAAATCCGTGAGGCGGATTCAAAACATAAAAGATATGAAAGGTATGAGCGATATGTATGAATCCGCGAGACGGATTTAAGAACGAAAGAATGACCATAAATGGCACGCAAACCTAAATTTGAGTTAAGGAAAGAAGTTTCGATTAAGCTACATGTTAAATGTGTTGGTAAATGACTCTTGGGAGTCAGAATGAATGACGGGCTACGACCCGAACAATAACTAAGTATGGATGGAAAGGGGAAGTTTTGCAAAAAGGTTAATGAAATAATTATAAGAATGAAAGAATTATGAGCATTTAAAACCCCGAATAAAATAAATTTGGAGAAAAAAGTAATAATGACAAGTACCGATGGAAAATGCTAATTTCGATGTTGGGCTTGTTAGCCATGTTCATCTGAACAAGACATTGTTGAAAGGATGTGCATAGGCGAATGCTCAACAAATCAATGGAAGCAATCAATGTAGGTATTGCATGAACTCACGAAGAAACGGGCCGATTCGGGCCACAAACCGTTGGGAAACGCAACGAAATCAAGGTTAGTAAGATGTTTAGCTTGTGATTATGAGTAAGTATTGATATAATTAAACGTTTATAGTATGCCTATGATGATATGTTGACCTCTCGTATGCACATGAAGATAACTAGAAGTAACATTAGTAACAGATGTTAAGGATAACTCAAAGCGAACAAAATGAAAGATCGTATATGATGTATGAGTAGAATGGAATAAATCGATTTAGTTCGATTAGTAAATGTATGAATGTATTATGCTTAATTTGAAAGGTAGAAACAAACCGTAAATTTAGGTATGTGCGAGCAAAAAACCTGGATATAACCTCGAGTACGGTTTTGCATTAGTATGCATATTGAATGAATTCAATGAATGAATCGCTTGCAAGGATGTTTGCTAGGAACTAGCATCATACAATGAAAATGACATTAATAAGAGCTCTGGGTCAGATTCTGAGTTTTATGTGATTATGAAAGTAACTTACATAATTTAAGAACGTAAGGACAATGCGTACAATCATGTTTAGGTATGAAACGAACTTCTGACCAAGATCCCGAATGTATTCATGTTGTAATGAGCATCGTGAATGAATAGATGAAAAGTAAGACTAGTATTGGTCTACTAAGAATGAGAAAGGTTTCGGGGACGAAGCCTTCTTTAAGGGGGGTAGACTTGTAACGCCCCAAAATCCAAATGTTAATATTTGCCGTGTGTTCCTATGAGACACGTCATGAAATAAATAACTAGGCTATTTAAACTAGTTAAGAGTATGGTCAAAAGTATTAAATGACGAAGGTTATGTCAATTATGTTTTAGTGGTATACACGAGGGACTAAAGTGAGGTAAATGAAAGTTGAATTATCAACTTAAAAGAAAATATCAACACACACTACACACACTTCATGTGTGTGTGTTCTGGATCGTTCCAGAGCTCCCCAAGGGAGCCAAACCCTAACTCAACAATATTCATCAAATTAAAGGGTGAATCGAAGCTCAAATTCACAACCGAACGTGAATTAGTGATCACCTTCCTGAGGGGATCATAAGGTATGTTTTAAATCTAGGATTGGTGATCATGTGTAAAGTGGGTTATGTTCTAATCCATGAATTTAAGTGAAATTGTGCATGAGTAGATGCTAGAATCATCATATAGAACATAGGTTATGTATGGTTTGTGTTAATTTGTTGTTTAGGGGTGAAACCCATTAGTTATGGTGATGATGATGCCTTGAATCACCACCTATGCCCAATTCTTGTTGAAAGACTTATGTATTTTGTGGGTATGATGAATTGTTGTTAAATGAATGGAATGAAATGTGGTGTTGATATGTTTGATGCTTATGTGTGAATGATACATGTTGATTAGGAGTAGGATTTGATGAGTTATGTATGAATTTAGAAGATTTATGCAGGAATTAGTTGTACATTATGCTTAGATAGAAGTACGCACGCCAAGTGTTTGATGAAATGACTAAGCGACGATATTATATGAAAATGTATGCAAGTATTGGATGAACATACATATAATGTGTAAATGACTAAATTGTTAGTAAACTTACACAAGGAACATGTGTAAGATTGAATCCATGTGGAGGTTTTGTTGATATCTTGTTGGGTAGAAATGTGCACTAGTGTCTTTCATTGTTCACCCATATTATGTGGTACACATTATGTGCTTAGTTGATGGTTTAGTTGGGTTTTCGAAATGAAATTGGTGTTAATGTATAGCAAAAAAAAAGGGGTAATGCACGGTGGGATAACCCCTCCCAGGCCGCCACCCGACAAGCCTGAGCCTGGCAGTAAATACCCTTGCCGAGCCGACCCTTTGAGGGTACTTTGTTCGCCCCAAGGTTCGAACCCGGTACCTCTTGGTAAGAGGTGGGTGTCGGTGGCCAACTGGGCTACCCCAACTGGTTTGTTAATGTATAGCAAGTAAGGATGGTAAAATCATGTTGATTATTTACTCCAAATACGGTCGTCCATTACGGGATCCCGAAAGCTTTAGTATATGTTGTATTGATAATATATATGTGTGTATGTATATAATTGATTGATCATGTGGTAGTAAGCGTATTACATCATGAATATGGAGTGTATATAATGTCATTGTTATAGCCTAATATGATGACACGGATATAGGAGGTTAAGTCGAAAGTTCACTTGACAAACCGTTGACTTCTGAAAGTCAACTAAGCATAAGAAGCATAACTAGACTTGTTGTCATAATTGTAAGATTTTAGAAAGTCATATGGTATGTGTTATGTCAATATGTGTTATATAGAATGACATGATGAATTATATGAGTTTAAAAGAATGTGATTTTGAATATAGGCCTTATGTATGTTAGAATTGACTAATGAAGGTCAAATGTGAGATATGCATTTGTTATGATCGTTGACATGTAATATCTCGTATGCTAACAAGAATGTAAATGCGGTGACATGTATGCATAAGCATTTGGTCAAAGTGACGCAAGCACAGAAGGCTCACGGGTCAAAGGGACACAAGGAAGCAAACGCGAATACGGACGCAAATAGGTAAGTGATTTCCGAATCACTTCTTAGTTTGTTAAATAAGGTTATGTTCTAGTTAATTAGGCATGATAATTGAAGTCAAATAAGGAAGGGTTGTATGAAATTGATGATTTACGTTGAGTAGGCCGAATGGGTCAAAATGTGGTTTTATTACTATACCGGAAGGGTTGTATAAGTAATTGATTACGGTACTATAACCGGGTATGGGTAGAAATGTACATAAGTACGCTAACCAAGAATCAGAGACGCGGATTAATAGTCTAAAGACTCGGTTGTGAGTCATGGTTAATGGACAAACAATTTCACATTTGAAATTGTATTAACAAAGTTTGCTTTCGTATAAATGAATGACATGAATAGGTTTAACGCATACCGGGTATCGGGTGCATAAATCCCAAGTACGAACCCCGGATAATGTAAAAGTATTATAGTTATAACGTTTATGTAAGTTTTGGGTTAAAACAAATGAGTAGTTTGGCGAAAACATGAACGGGTCGAATAAGTGAAAGCGGGTATATAAAGCCGAGAGCTTTAAGTGAATATTTTCCTTAAACCGGATGTTGGATTTCAAGTTCATATGATAGAATGTGAATTTACGAGCATGTAGGAAGAAACGGGAGGTTAAACGGTTCAAAAGTTATGCGCGTTTTAGTGCGTACGGACAACGAAACGGAACTGTAGAAAAATGCAAAATCTAGAGGGCGTCGCCGACGGCCTTAGGGGCGTCGCCGACGGGCTCTAGAAAGTCAGATTTTGGCTGAGGGGTTATTTGGCTGTCTACGGAAGTTTTGGGCTACGGGCAATTGCAAGGGCCGTCGCCGTCGCCGACGCCCCTAGGGCCGTCGCCTACGGCCTCCCCATGTTCAAAAACCTGAAATTCGTTATCTAAGTTGATTTGGGTATAATAGGCTTCGGTTTGTTATCCGTGGACCACGACGGGCCTCCCAAACATGATTTTGATCGTTCCTTTGACGTTTATGGGCTATAAATCTAAGTCTAAGTACTATGTAATTAATGTATGGATATATAAGAGGTATATAAGATCTTGAACGTGTACGTAGTAATGTATGTAAGTATGTAGACGTGTATTTATGTATATGTGAAGATACGTATGCGTATATGTACGTATGTAGAGCGTAGTGATGTATGTGCGAATGTAGATGTGTATATGGTATATATGAAGGTATGTATGAGTGTATACATGTATGAAGAGATATAGGAAGGTATGTACGTATGTAGATGTGTATATGGTATATATGAAGGTATGTATGAGTGTATACATGTATGTAGAGATATAGGAAGGTATGTACGTATGTAGATGTGTATGTATGCATGTAAGAATGTATGTATGCATGATTTAGATACGTCGAGTAATACGTTATTAATAGTGTGCCTTGAAAATGAAAAGTAATGCAGGTACATTATTGAAGCCTCACCAGGATATGGATACACAGATGAAATGCTTAAAGTTAGAAAGATAACGAAATGGGAAGTATACGAGATTGAATCTTGTTTATGTATTGTGTACTAACGTTATGAATGTATGTGGTGAGTACAGGTTGTACGAATCATGGGCGGTTATCACGAAGAATAGAGATCGAAGACCGAGTCACAAGATAGATTGTACAGGAATAATTGATTATGTGCTTTAGCAAACAGGACTTATACTTTATTTTTGTAAAAGATACATATTAAAACGAACTTTCAGGTAAGTCAAGATGTTTGTAATGAAAGAAAATTTATGGCTCGAATTTCCGCTGCGACTTTTTGTCAAATACGTATTAGGGTCTTACACACACATGTTGGAAAACCATAATCACGCATGTTGAAAAGACATAATCACGCATGTTGCAAACCATAACATGCTTCGTTACATAATTATAACATGCTTCATTACATAAGTATAACATGCGTGAATATGGTTTTTCAACATGTGTGATTAGGGTTTAGAATTTTACAACGTGCGGAGTTTCACAGTGTACACTCGTACGTATCCGGGTACTGTATCAGATGACCATTCATCCATTGGAGAATTGGACATGTGACGATAGGCATCAGATGTATTTTGATCACTCATACTGTGAACTCAGATATCGTCGAAATAACATAAAAATCATAATATAATTATTAAGATTTACTTACACAGAATAACACATAATTTCCTAACACAATTGTTTAAAATTTAGGTATTAAAAGAACACCTAAATGACTTAAACCAATGGCTCTGATACCACCTTCTATCACAGCTCCTGACCCTACCCTGGGAGCGGATGCCGTGAGCCTGACTGGTGGTATCGGTGTTTATTAAATTTGAAGCGAAATTAAATCATCAGGATCATAGTTAGGAAATAATTTCAGAGTTGTAAAACACCAAACATTTTATATTAAACAAATGGGCTAAAAACTCATATTTCATTTATAATATATTTATAGGGATAAACTCTAATTTCTGAAAACATAAACTTCTTCTTTTATTTATGTAACTTATAGCCACTTTATTTAAGCCTTCAGTGCTCCATAACTGGCTTCTAATAGCTTCATATCAAGTTACCTGAAACGCATTTTGAAAACATTTTACCAGCAAAAAATACTGGTGAGTTCATTCCATTTTATAAAATGATACATTATTATAACTTTACAGTATTAAAGGGAATTACAGTGTATATTTCTATCAATTATTCAACACAGTATGCGACTGGGGACAATCCCTCGTGCTCGTGGTCATATTACTTTGGGTCATGTCACCCAATAGTAACGGTTCCTATCACACCCTTGGTGACTGTGGACTAGTTGTGTATACAAAACCCCAACTACTGGCAATAATTATAGAATACAAAGACTTAATCCCTGTAAGTATAACTGACAAACATTTAATGTTTTGTAAAGCAATTTGATAAAAAGAGAGAGAATGACTCACTTTGTAAACTTAGGTTTTACTATAAGCTTCCTGATAATATTTTCTGGTGATTTTCCTGATTTCCTAATAAAAATATACACTGCACGCGTGTTAGTATTATAACTCAATTCAACTTTATCAATACATCACGAGATCAGAACCCCAACGTAGTTTACAAAGCATAGCCTTTATCAGGCCGCGCCTTGGCATCCGTTGCTGGGTTCAAGATCGATCGGACAGGGTATTGAATCAGTGATCAGGGGTTAAAACACTTACAATGGGGCAGAGCTTTGTGAATTTAGGGGTATTCGGATATATATTTTCGAGCTATATGTTGAGAGAAAGTAAAGAAGTTGAGCGAATTTGAACTGCAAACTGAAAGCTCTATTTATAGCTGAAATCTGACCCTCTCGCGGCCCACGACAACCGTAAGCAAATCCTCTCGCGGCCTGCGAGACCCCTCAGCTAGGCCTTAGGTTTGACAAGTCACCGGTGTAAGTGTGACACGTGGACGACACGTGTCGTCAAACATGGCCGGGAAGTTATAGCCTTTCGTGCCCCGCGAAAGGTGTCTCCTTAGTCTGTCGTGGCCCGTGACAGACATAAATTTATTATTTTTTTTTTCATTTTTCAAACTAAATAACGTTACGCGAGTTTGGTTTTTTTATTACGACGTGTTTTAGAACATTTTTAAGGGCTGTTATATGCAATCCTGACAAGTCTTCTTTGTCCATGGATGAAGAAGTGTCTTACAAACGATGAGAATTTGATGTGTGCCACCTTCCTCATGATCTTCGTGCATGTTTTTTTTTTATTTCCCATGTTCCTGCATGTTTTATATTTCCCTTCTTAGTGGGTACGTTATTAGTTGCCATGTGTAGGTTATTAGTTCGTCGATCGGGCCATCTACAAGACTCGAGGATGAGTCTTATTCAAACCCGGTGGGTATGATGCAAGAGCATTCGTGAGTCAACGGGTGGAATTAGGTTTTAATGGATCATTTGATCTAGGGATTCATATGGGTACTATTTTGGCTTTCGAAGGCAGGTGAGTTGAAGAAAGTAGGCCGACTTCACAACGGATGAAGAATGGATTGCGCAAGACTCAACAATCAAGCTCAAGAATTAGGGTCTGTTTGGTATGAGGTAATGAAATAGATGAGGGAATGGAATGGACGAGATAATGAAATGGACAACAGAATGAAATAAATCATTACATTCCATTGTGATGTTTGGTTACTCATATGTGAATAGAATGAATCATTACTATGTACAATTTGATAAACAAAAAAAAGGACGAAGTAACGAAACACAATTCTATAAAAAACAACAAAAATATAATTGCCTCAATAATAATAATAATAGTAAAAAAATAATAATATAAATTTTGAAATATATTAATATTAGTATTAATATTAATGATGTAATAATAATAATAATAATAATATACTTCTTTCCATTCAAGAAAAAAAAAAATCCTTACCAAGGAATGAAAATTGTTATATTTGAAAGGAGTTACATTCCTTTGGAATGCTCCATTCTATTAGGCTCTATTAGGCTGGAGAGTGTGGTGTAAAGCCCTAGGGGCTTTATCACGCCACGTCAGATCCACCTAGGAGCCACGTCATATGGGGGCTTTAAAGTCTCTCTCTTTAACTTGCATGCAATGGTTTAAAGCCCCCTATTAAACAAAATAAAAAAAAAAGATTTTATTGGTTGAAAAAAGATGGGCCTCACCTGCACACACCTTTAACGTTCGTTAGCACCATGGCGGAGAACCTATAGCGCCCCCTATTAACTTGGAGGGGATGGTGTATAGGGCCCCGAAGCGCTATAGATGTTGAGGTGGCGGGGTGGCGCTAACTCACACCCTGTGACCTTAGCACATGATAAGGCTACAAGGTGTGGTATAAAGCCCCTAGGGGCTTTATCACGCCACCTCACCGCCACGTCACACATGGGTAAGCAAAGCCGGTTAAAATCCTCCTAACCGATTTAACTGAAAAAAGCTTGTTATTAATTTATTTTTCTAATTTGAGTTAAATATAACAATCATAAAACTTTATTATTACTAAAAAAAGTTCACCATTCATCTGCTACTTCAAGCTAAATTTATAAAAGTATAATCACTAAAGAGTAATCATATATCTTCTATTTTTGTCAATTAAATAAAAGTGACATTTATATAAATTACCTTTTAACAATATTGGAATACATATTAAAAGTTACATTAATTTAAAAAGAAAAAATAACTTTGAATGATTTTAAAAGAAAAAAAGAAATTTAAGTGACTTTATAAATTACTATATAAACTTTATGTTATGAGTATTAAATGAAGTTTATCCTGTTTAAAATAAGAATGAGTTTAACTAAGAGAAGCAGGTAAGTTTTGATAATTTTTTATGGGCAGAAACATTTTCTCTTTACTTAAACTTATTTTGTTTGGTTTTATGGGCAGAAACATTTTCTCTTTACTTAAACTTATTTTATTTGGTATGATAATTAAACATTTTGGAGGTTTTTTCTTTCAACAATCTATCTTGTAAAAAGTCTTTTGGCCAGATCTATCTTGTAAATAGTCGTCCAAATAGAATAATTTATTTATGTAAATATTTTATTTGTTGTATACGTAATCGGATTTTATTATAAAAAGTCAACTAGAAGTTAATTTTTCTTTTTCTTTTTTTCTTCTTTTCTGTCTAGAAATACAAGTTTATAGAAAATTTCTCTTTAGGTTACTCTATCAAGTAGGGGTTTTGTTAAAAAATATTTGTGTTTACGAACGGTTCATGAACACTTATGGAACGAGATTTTATGTTCGTGTTTGTTTGTTAATATTAGACAACGAACGTTGATAAACCAAAATGAGCACAAATTAATATTAATGAACACAAATGGAAACAAACGAACACAAACAACCGATAAAAAACAGAATATGTAATACACTAACATTTATTAAATATTTTCTTTGTTGGAATTTTGAAATATATAAATAATATATAAAATATAAAAACACTAATGAACTATCAAACACATATAAATAAAATATAAAAACTAAAAACACTAATGAACTATCAAAAACAAACAAACACGTTACTGAACGTTCACGAACATAAATGAACGAAGACGACCTCTGTTCATGTTCGTTCGTTTATCTAAACGAACTTCCCGTTGAACCGTTCACGAACTGTTCGCTGAACGTTTGGTTCGTTTGCAGCCCTAGTATCAAGTCAAATATCGATACCGTATATAGACAATAATGAACGTAACTAACACAAGACGAAATTCTCACAGCAAGGGACGAGGGAATTCTAATGGTTCTTTTTAAAAATAAAAAGTAAAAGTAAAATAATGTAAAATTTAACCAAATAATCACAACCCACTTGAGTTGGGTTTTGAGAGCATTCACAACGCTTGACTAGTTCAAAATCGAGACTAACCTAATAAACATGTCACATCATTCCAAACTCTGCTTTTATCCACAACACTAAATCACTCTAAGACCAGGGGTGTGATATACTGCCACTAACCATGTCACCCTTGATGGCGCCCTATGGCGCTTCTCCCCCATTTCCCGTCTGTCAAAGGGGGTGCTATTGATCAATTGCTAGCCTAGTAACAAGCGCCAACGGCTCTATTTTGGTGGACCCCATATACAATACCGTTTGTCAACGGTAATTTTATAAAAAAAATTAACTTTTATTTTTAAATTTTCACATGATTTATATCCTACCATTTTTACTCAAACCATACCATTTCTACCGTCTATTTTCCATAAATTTTATACATTATATCATACTCACACAATGTTTCCCAACAATCAAAACGCTTGGTACCCCAACAATCCGTTTTAGAGTAAGTTAGCAAACAAAAAGCAAGAAGAACGATACCGTAGAGACCCACGAATGGGTGAGATTGAATATTATCCGATGCCGCCTACCACCCCAACCTCCCCTCACCCGGCAATGCCACCACTGCTTCTCGGTTTTTTCGGATACTATTCCACACCACCATTTTTTCGCAGACCCAAAACATACCCCAAACCCAAAACATACCCAAAACTAAAACATAACCGAAACCCAACCCACTTCCTCAAAAGGTGGACAATCGGGAATGCACCGTAAGAAGGGTGAGAATGTCGAACGTGCTCCTAAAACGATTGAGAGGTGGACGCCTACCGAAGAACTTGCATTGTCACAAGCATGGCTCGACGTGTCGGAGGATCCGGATGTTTGTAACTTTTTTCTCCATTAACTTTTTATAAATATATTTTTATTTTTATTTTGTTGCTACTAATTTTTTTTTTCCAATTATAGCAACTGACCAAGATATAGTCGTCTTTTGGAGGCGTATATAGAAGAAGTTTTTCGCCGCAATGGGTCGTGGTGAATATCGTACTCTCGATTCGTTTTCGGGCAAGTGGACCGCTATACGCACTAAGATTAACAACTTCAACAATATACACAATAGCCTCGTCAACAATCACACAAGAAGAAGCGGTTCAAGCCCACAACAAATATAGAATGTATCTTGGCCATCCGTTTGCGATGATACCTACATGGGAGTTTCTACGCAAATCTCCAAAGTGGCATCTTGTACCATCGTTTAACCCAACGACCCATAGGTCAAAACGGTCCAGATTAACAACGACTAGCGAACCATCCGAGCCCGACGCTCGTACTACTATTAACTTAAACGACGACTTGGATGAATTGCATTTCGAGAACCTCAAAAGCTACCACGACCAAAGGGTAGGGATAGAAGCAAGGCAACAGCACGAGCACGAGACACCTCCTCTTCAACACCATCGGATGGCCCATCAAGGTTGGACGAGTTCGACGAGACTCACTCGACTTCTCTCGATCAAGGAAAAGGAGGATGAACTTAAAATGGAGAAACAAATCGAGAAAGATATGAAGTTTCTCGAGAAAGACTTTTCCAACCTACTGAGGAGGACTGAGTCATTTAAGAGGCTTGTATGGCAAAAATCCGAGCATAATATATGTAGTTTTTTAGTAGTTTTTATTTTTATTTTTAAGTTGGTTGTTTTTTATGTAACTTTGTAGTTTTTTACTTTTAAGTAGTTTGTAATCTTTTATTTATTTTATTGAAATTATGTTTTTTTAAATTTTGTTGTAAATAAAAAAGGTACATAAATTAATAATTACAAATTAAAAATAAAACATATAATTAGGTAGTCATTATTATAGTGTTTTATACCATTGCAAGGATGTTAAAAGAAAGACTTTAAAGCCTCCCTCCCCCTCATATGAGGTGCCGCCTAGGTGACGCAGACTTGACATAATAAAGCCCTTAGGGGTTTTAAACCACACCTACCAGCCTAAACATCCATCTTATTATCACTTCATCACATAATTTTCACGTTATTTACTTAATGATATTATTTATTTTTTATTAAAATATTAAAGAAAAAATTAAATTCAAAACAAGATAACTTATTTAATATTTTTTTTTATTTTGTTATCTAGTATATTTGTTTGATATCATTACTCGGAATCTCGTTTATTACCTTTGTATTGATGTGTTTCTTATATCATATGCGTTTTTTTTTTCCATCAAGCTTAGACAAGCATCCTTGAATTCATAAATATGATATAAAAAGGTGAGGTTGACTTTCAAATTATCAGTGTTCATGAGCTCATTTGTTGTCCCAATCCGTTGAAGCGAAACCCGTGTGTTAGTTATAAGCCCCGAACTCTCAACATAGCGAATGCTATGCGGTTTTAAGATGAACCACACGTGCCTCTATCTACTTGTTCCATTCCAAGAGTGAGTCTCATACCATTTCGATCAGTTCGTATCCTTTATCGAAGTCAATCACAGGATCCTTCAAGTTTAGACCATCCCATGAAAAATTATCATTGTCTCACATCACAAATTAAAGAAATAAAAATGTTATTTTTGTACTTGGATATCAGATTAAGACGTTAATAAAAAATATGGAAATTAGGGGTCGATTGTAATTACAGAAAAAGACGGCCAGTGATGGTTGGCAGCTTCCAAGAGATGGATATGAATTGTCACAAGTCAAAATCATCATATTGCTGTGTTTGACAAAATAAATTTAATTTAATTTAATTATGAGTCAGCCCATGGCATTATACCGTAGTTGTATTTTAGGGATGATGTAAGGCATAAAGACCATCTGGTTAAAAGTTCGATTCTCACAATATAATCAGGTGATTTCACTGATGGCACGAATATACTTCAGTGGTCCTTCAGTGATCCAAATTTGGAGTTAAAAAAATTAATTGGGCTATAAGGTGTGGTCATGACCCTCATGACCACCATGATCCTCCACGTCTGTGTCAAGTAACTCACCTCTAATCCACCATCCAAAATCACTACCCTAAGGGTGTGGTCATGACCCAAACCACTAGCCTCTTATTTATTTTAATTTATCTTTGTCTAAAGAAAAAGGAAATGATTTCTTGAAAAATGGAAAGGAGAACCATGGTTGCCATTGTTTAATTCATGCAAACCATGATGGATCAAGCAAGAGGATGATGTAGCCTTCCATTCATGTTCTTAGGTGGCGAATTATGTCCCAAAAATGACCCCCACACCCTTTAGCCTGAGCTATAGTGATGTAGTTTGATATTTCTTAATATAGACCTTCTATATATATATTCTAGGGGATCTATATATATATATCGGGGGAGAATCGACGGAAAAGACAAATACGAATAATCACATAGCATGTTAAAATTTCTTTCTATATTAAAAACCTACAATAATACTATACTAAATTAAAAAATACCCGTTTTTACATTGTATTTTTTTTAAATATTAACGTATGAAAATGTTATGGCCGATAATCGTGGATGATGATGGTTTAAATGTCAATAGTATATTTTAAAAGATTGTACCATATGATTTTGGTATATCTATTTCATATAAAATAAATACCAAAAAAAGAAAAAAAAACTATAAGACTGCGGTGGGGGGGGGGGGGGGGCTTGGGTTTGGGCATTGAGCGACAAGTGGCAGCTGGTGGGGCCACATGGATGGTGCGGCGTGACGGGGCTGCTGGCTGGGTGTGGCATGGCATGGCCAGCCATGTGGCATTTCTTATATTTTTTTAAACTATTTAAAATTTCTATTAACTAAATATAATTTTTTAAAAACTACAAATAAAATTAAGAAAAAAAACTACAATAAAATAATACATTACAACAAAAAAGTCAATCAATTATACGAATCGCTTGAGGATGACTATAATATTTCCGCTCCGTCGTCGAATGAGGATGCCTGATAATAACATTTCCGCTCTGAAGGGGTATGGTCTCAAATCTCACACCAGGCTTGGGCGGAGTGACCATCACCCGATTCATTGCCACTACTGACAAGGAATCACCCACGTTCGTGTGGACAAGCGCAAACCCAGTTTGATTTCCCACTCGAGGAAAGATGAGAAGACTCACCTTGTGTATGAAAATGGATGTTTTAGTAAACATACAAGGGCTTCGGTAATCACTGCGGTTACTACACAGGGAGGTTACAACAGTAGTGGAAGGATTCAATGGTCCTTCTTGCTCTTCCCTTTTATTAGGCTTGTCAATCCTTGGAAGAAACTTTGTCTTTCCCTGCGCTCTCTGTGAAAGTCTCGCTCCACTTGGTCCAACCTTTGCAGAATTTCTTCACGCTCTGGTGGGGAGAACCTTGGCGGCTGCGATTGTTGCCGGATGATAGGTCTTGCAGGTATTTGGTACCCATGAGTTGGGTACCCTACTCCCCATGGGTCTCCATACGGTCCTTCCGGATGATGGGTGTTATAGTTGGCCGCTACCAAGTATGGGTCGACCTCGGCGTAGTTGTAGTTGGTGTGCACCGGCTGCTCAAACGGGTTATACGCCATGGAACCCGTGTATGCCGGAATCGGGTTATCAAAACCCATAGGTGGTGGTTGCGGTGCAACTGGGTGCGAAGGCCCACCCATCTGTGGATCTTCCTGAAGTGGCGGGTAATGACTGCCACTTGATTGGCGTGGGGAGCTAAAATGGAAATCCCCCGCTCGCGCAGACATACGTGCGCCTGTCCTCCTACGCCTCGGCGGTTGTGGAGGTGCCTGATTAACTGGTGGTGGTGGAGGCGGTGGCGTGACTGCCACAAATCGTGAATCCACAGAGGGATCCTGCTGCTACTGATGAGGCGACGAATGATGGGAGGGTGTAAAATACCACTCGCACTGGTTAAACTGTGCTTGAAAACTGTCTGGACCACCATAGGGTGATCCGTGGAAAGAAGATCCATCCGAGATCTCGATGGGATGGTTCGGTGTACCACTGGCAGGTTCGACGGGATCCGTGTCCTCGTCCATATCCTCCGCATGATCGCCAGAGAAATGATCCTCTGGCCCCAATGGGTTAAAACCCACTGGCTCCTGAATGTAATTAGCCGGGTTAAACCGGCCCCTGAAGATAGGTGTGGGGTCTCCAAAAGAATTGTGCGATAAGGATCACTAAAGAGGTATGTATGAAGGTTGAGGGTTATCGGGCTCATTCTCCGATTGTGGCCCATAAGAGTTGTGAATGGGAGCTGTCGAACTGTGTGAAATAGATCGTCTAGCTGGTTCGAAAAGGTTCCTCCGGTTTTCTCTAGGGTCAGCACTCGCAGTGGCGGAAGGAGCTCGCATATGCGAAGGTCCAGCCTCGTTGTCATTGGGGGCGGTGATCGGCCCCTTGCCTCTTCCTCTTCGTCGAAAGAATCTTGGAGGCATTTTCAATCCTGTCAATATAACATGAGATAACAACAAAAATATATAAAATAAAGGACAACACAAAACAAAATAGAATTTGTCCTATGTTATATGTCTAGATTCGAAAGTTTAGAATTGTGCAATTGTGTCATTGAGATTAAACACAAAAGGCCAGTGTTTAATTCACTCAATGTTGGCTCTGATGCCAACCTGTCACACCCCGAATTCCACGTGTCACCGGTGGGCCCGTTGGGGGAGTATCGTGACGTGGTTGGCAACATAATAGTCAAACAACACAATATATAAATATGCACAGCGAAAGCAAATGAGAAATATAATTCAACTTTAATAATATTGTAATATCGTGTATCACAACAGTTGAAGGTTTGTCTACAGAAGGATCAAAAATAAATAGTAGTTCAACAGACTGTAGGCATCTTAAGCTTGCGAGACTTCTATTGATGCTACGGAGAAATCCAGCCTATTACGCTTAGTACCTGCATTTAATCTTTTTTGGGAAAATACGTCAGTTTACACTGGTAAATACAATCAACTGACTCATTTTAAAAATGATTGAAAATTTATTTGGATGCATGTGGCATAAACATTTTATAACTTGGGATAATTATTTAAATATATAATCTTGTAAAAGAATTACATGTTCCTTATGCGTTCAGTAGCCCGGAGCGTGCCGGGTTAAAGATCAATAGACACACCACATCAACTATTTATGCACTGACGAGTGTACGCCTACACTCCGCGCTTAGGTCGTGGCCATTTCGTAAAATGATGCCAAGGATATCCGGGACATGGTCATTAACCCCCCAAAGGCTTTAAGCAAACAAAACATATTTAAACGGGCCGGTTAAATTATTCAATTAACCACCAAACGATGGAAGATTTAATGCCCGACCAAGCGGTATTTTATATACCGTAACCTATACCCATATAGGGAAAATAAGTTAAAAGTATTTACCTGAGCAAAGTAATAATCACAATAAGCAAATGCAAGTAGCTTTTACTGGTACTCCTAATCTGGAACGAAGGTTTATAATAGCTTATTAGAATCCTAACGGGTCTTTAATTAAGCTTAAGCTTAGACCGGTTAGTTTCAAAGATACGGTTCGTACGAACGATTAGGCGGAGACCGGAATAGAATGTGATTTAGACCCGTCAAGTTTGAAGACTTGCTTAATATGGGTATGTTATTCACATTCTGGATTTTGAGATAAAACCGATAAGGTTTGACCCGTTTCGGCTAATTTATGCAAACTAGTTACATAAACCGAACCGAACGCGTAATAAGCGTAACGGGTGAATGTAAGAGCCATATACAGGTTTACTAAGTTAATATGCCTCAAATATGTTGTGATATCAGTAAGATATCATTTATTATGCCCGAAATGAATTTAAACACAAACTATGCCCCGTAGGGGTAGTTTGGTCATTTATAAGGTTATAAAAGAGTTTAAGTATTAACCTGAGTTGCAGGTCTGATATAATCAGCAAAAATACTTAGTTTGATAAGTTATAACAGTATGGTATTGCATATATGTGAAATTTATCAATTTTAACCAAACTATGCACCGTAGGGGCATTTTGGTAATTTCACATAAGCCGAAAAACTCAAAACTGAAGTCTGAGTTAAACAACTTTTGCTTACTGTTAAAATATTATAATTTACCTCAAATATCAGTAGGTATCAACCTTTGTATGTTTAAAATGGTTCTAGTACATACTATGCGTTAAAAACGCTTAAAAAGGCGATTAGAAGCCGTTTCCGGGTTCTATATAGAAAGCTGATATTTTTATTATTCCAGAAGGTTTAAAATAATTTATTTATCATTTAAAATCAGTAGCAAAAGGTTTGGGATCAAAAGGATATGTAAAACTCATTTTATAGCCCGAAAGGGCAAAACCGACAATTACCGGATTAAGCCTATGACTATAAGTTATGCTCAGCCTAAAATTAATTAAAAATCTTCAAAAATCCCAAAATAATATATTACATCAGTGGGTAATAAGTTTGATATCAAAAAGTAGGTTTAAATAGGCTATACGCTAATTATGTCGTTTAATCGCTAATAAGCTTTCTAATTACGCTAATGAGCATAACTCTCAATCTACACCTCAAACTGATGTCAAACTTTGGGTACAAGTTTATAATTCAGAAACTAAGGTTTCTACTCTTTTACATTTTCAAAAATCACGTTTTAAGGTGAAAAGGGCATAATGGTCAACATATGGGCAATTAACGAGATCATGCATATTAATCGGATAACTAATGAACCGAGGTGTATAATCACAGAGGGTTATACTAACATGTAACCTGGTCCTATTAGAGCTCTAAGGCATTTCTAAAACATGCTTAAACGGGTCAGAACTGAAAGTCAAAGCAAAAGTCAACTTATGCGACTTTCGGTTCCGAACCGGGTCTCTACTGAAAATTGTCGGGTTGAACATGTTTAGACCTGTTCTTACATTCATTACCAAGTTATATTAATGATCAAACAGGTTGTATGGGTTCTACGTTGCTAATTATGCATAAATTGTAAATTAAGAATTCTGTTGACTTTTTAATAACAAGTTTGACCCGACATTAGACCTAGTTAGAGTGGGAATCAGAGGGTGCCCTTTTAAGGGTTTATTGCCCACATAATTACCAACTTATAACTACTTTTAATTTGACTAATCACTAGACCATTAGTGATTAATCGTGAAGTCAACCGTTAATTATGACGGTTTGACTTTTAAGCTAAAACTAAGCAAAAACTTAACTAAGAAGGGTTAAGCAAACTTACCGAAGTCCTATGCTTGGTTAGTGATCACTTGAGTCTGCTTTGGAGCTCCAGAAATGATCAGAAAAGCTGAAGTGAGGTGTGGTTGCAATGTTGCAACTTAAGGGCTTTATATAGTGCTCCTAATCTCATAGATTGTTGACAACAAGTGCTACCACTGATGTTTGATCACCAACAAGTGTCCCTAAATGTCTAGGGGTTGCCTAGGGGTCATGCAAGATGTGGAAAATCGTTCATAAGTCGGTTAAAATGGCAAAGGCAGACAAGAACCCAAAGTTTTCGGAACGGACGACCCTACGCGTCACGCGTAGCCCCCCCCCCCAGGGCCTTCGCGTGGCGTGAGGCCCCTTCTGATCAAATATTATATTTTTGATTTTTGTGTTTTGATCCTTGGCTCTTCAAGACTTTGCTACGACATTATTTCTTGCACTTTGAACCCTCCAAATTGACTTACAAGGGCTTTAAGACATATACCCGTTTTGTTTAGTCCTCGGTTAACTTTATTGTCACCCGGAAAGTCCAAACTTTCAACGTTGACGCTTTAACCCCTTGTATACGAATTTGATCATAACTTTCTCATACGATAACGAAACTTTATGAAATTTATATCGTGCATTCTAGTGAGCATAATTAACTGTTACAAAGCTTCGCGTTTGTCAAAAGGTCACTCAGATGTATAACTTAAACATGTTGACACATTTAACCCCTGTAGTTTGTAATCTCTCACTTTCTTTCATATTTAGCTTCGTATGATCCATGATTTATTCGTTTGAAGGTATGAGCATCATGTAGGGTTAATGTACAATATATTTATTCACTGTTGACAATTAGAACCCGTATATTCACATACTTTCCATGATTGTCAACTTTAATCCTTCAATAACATTCTTTCACACGTTTAAACATATCACACGTGTCAACACATTATAGGACGTGAATTTACGAGGTGTTACATTTCCCCTACCGACAAGGACTCACCCACGTTAGTGCGGGCACGCGCGAACCCGGTTTGCTTTCCCACTTGAGGAAAGATGATAAGACCCACCTTGTGTATGAAATTGGATGTTTTAGTCAACATACGAGGGCTGCGGTAATCACTGCGATTACCGCACATAGCGACACGGTCCAAAACCTATCACACCCCGATCTCCGGTGGGCCTGAAAGGGCACAATCGTGACGGTTGGATAACAGTTATCAAAGTATAATAATATGCAGCGGAAGTATTGGATTGAAATTATTAAAATAACGCTTGAATGCATAAAAGTATTACAAGCGTTCGATACAAGCCCACAGGCATGATCCAAATAAACAGAGCTTTAGACATCATAGGCCTTAAGCATCAGGAGTGCAAATTCCTTAGCCTTCATTCTAGCCGACCCGTATTCCCAGCCTATAATAAGGTTCGGTACCTGTTGTTCAGTCTTTTAAAAATACGTCAGCCAAAGCTGGTAAATGCAATTAACTGACTCTAGGGGTGTGCAATAACCGAACCATTAACCGAAACTGAACCGAAAACCAACAAAACCGAACCGAAATTAACCGAAACCAAATTAACCAAAAGTCGGTTAACGGATATTTTTTTTACCATCGGTTAACCGAACCAAATCATTTATTTTTTTATATATTTCTAGCTTTTATACTTCTATTTCATGTTTTATACTTTCATTTCATGTAATAATACATCTATTTCATTTATTTATGCCTTCATTTCATTTATTTATACCTTCATTTCATTTATTTATACCTCCATTTTATGTATTTAGACATCTATTCATACATTTATACCTCAATTTCATTTATTTATACATCTATTTCATGTATTTATACATCTATTTCATGTATTTATACCTCCATTACATGTATTTCTAAGCAAAAAAATTAGCCCTTGTTTGAATTGGTTATTAACCGAAAATTAACCGAACTAAACCGAAAACTGACAAATTAGCCGAATTAACCAAACCGATTAACCGATGACTTCGGTTACTGTTACGGATAATGCTATAACTGAACCGAATCGAACCGTGCACACCCCTAACTGACTCTTTGGGAAAATAGTTTTTCGAAGAGAGTTTATACATATGGAAAACCCATGGGTGATCCTTTAAATATATCTTGGGATCATTCTTGTTACGAGATTATATACTTGATTAACCCATTGGGTTGTCCGGACATGGTATCATTAACCCCCAATTATAACAATTATCAAGTAAACGGATTAAATCGTATTCTTACACTTTCGCGCAATCATAGGCGACTTACTTATGTAATAACCGCCCCAAGAGGCATATTTGCCATCCCAAGTTTACACTAAAATAAGTCAAGAGTATTTACCTTTTTGCTAGCTTCCAATCAAGAAGACTATATTTGGCAAAGAGCCGCAAGTCTCAGTATTATTGACTCAAGTCCGATTATCTGGGGGGTACTATAGTCTGGAATGAACAGATTTATTATCTGTTAGAATGTATACGGGCCAAAGGTAGTTCCTTTAGATATGACCCGATACTTAAGAATATGTTCGCTAGATTAAGCTTATACAGAATAGAATGTGGTTTAAACCCAACAAGTACTAGGACTTGTATAATATGGGTAAACAATGTACATTTTGGATTTTGAGATCAAAACGATAAGGTTAAACCCCTTTTCGGTAAACTAGTTACGTAAGTCTAACCATACGCGTTTAAGCGATAACGGGTAACCGGATGAGTCATGAACAAGTTCCATATGCCAATACACTTTAACCAAGTTATAATATCAGTAGGATATCAACTTGTATGCCCGTTAAGGTTTTAAAATCAAACTATGCCTCATAAGGGCATTTTGGTAATTTTACAACTTATAAAAGGAGCTTGCAAGTAAACTGATGTCATGGTCAAAAACATTCTGTAAAAATGGTTAATTTATGATATCATATCAGTAGGATATCAAATATATATGTGGTTTATGCTTTAAGACCAAAGTATGCAGCATAGGGGCATTTTGGTCATTTCACCCATAGTTTTGAGAATTTATTTGGGATTCTGAGTTCATGACTTATACCTACTATAAAAATATTTAAAATGGTTTATAAAATCAGTCGGCAACAAGTCTTGGTTCATAAATATGGTTTAAAACCATACTACACGCCTAAACGGTGTTAATGTCGTTAAATGACGATTTATGCGAAGATTTATGAAGTCTGATGTTATGACCAGCTTTGAATAGTTAAATATTTTATTTGTCATAACATACCAGTAAGCAGAAGGTTTGGTTTGAAAATTATGCTTAAAACTCATTTTATGTGCCATAAGGGCATTATTGTCATTTATCGGCATTGTACAAGAACTTGAAGTTACACTTAGTTTACAATCTGACTTAGCATCCCAAATAATCCTAATTATAATATTATATCAGTACATAATAAGTTTAATGCTAAAGTTATGTTTAAAACCCATTTTGGTTGTAAAAGGGCATTTTAGTCCTTTTAAAACCATAGTTTACGCTTATATGCGTAAACTCAGTTTATGACCACATTATAATCATCAAAATATTCTAAACATGTTTACTTATCAGTACATAACTCATTTGCATGCTCATTTATATCTAAAACCTTATTTTTAATCAAAATGGCATATCAGTCAAAGTATGGCATAGTAACGGAACATGCGCATAAACTCAGATTTCTAGTCCGATCGTGTAATATAACCTTATAGGGTTATACTATATCATAATACGATCATAACGGAACCTAAAATCAGTAGCATACTAGTCTAATTCGGTTTTTAACCAAAAGTCAACGTAGAAGTCAAACAACGCGACTTTCGGTTGCGAACCGACCCTAAAACTGGAATTGACGAGCCGAACATGTTTACGCATGTTCTAATAATTATTACTAAGTTGTTTAAATGATAAAACATATTTTAGAACAATTCTAAACCCATATCGCAATTATTTCAAAAACTATCCCGTTGACTTTTTAAAACATTAATATGTTGACTCGTCAATTGACCAAGCAAACGTGATTCTTAGGAGGTGCCCTTTTAAAGGATTAACACCTACCTAATTACGATCACGTAGCCATGTTCGTAGCAAACAATGGCTTGACCTTTTAAGGTCTAACCGAAAGTCAAAGCATTGTTGTGATAACGCTTGACTCTTGTCTTTAAAGCCTATAAAATGGAAACTAGTGGCTAAGGACACTTACAAAGGGTCCTGGATCAAATCTTGAACTGAGGTGGAGTCCCCTTTATGTCATGAGTCTCCAAGAAAGCAGAACAAGTGAGAAGAGAGTGAATTGAAAGAGGTGCAAGGTTTATGAATGGAAGAACACCTCCATTTATAGTGAAACATCACACCTTTGGATCATGCCAGGTGTTAGGGCACTTTTAGGATCACCCCAAGTGTCTAAACAGGTGTTAAACCATTAAAGAAGCCATGGTTTCGATTATGTGAGTGAAGGAGGTTTGTGTGGAGAACAAGGAAACAAACCAGTAGTTGTACAACGAATTCAGTGAAAACCACGCAGTCG
Organism: Helianthus tuberosus; assembly: GCA_030545235.1. Lineage (NCBI taxonomy): Eukaryota > Viridiplantae > Streptophyta > Magnoliopsida > Asterales > Asteraceae > Helianthus > Helianthus tuberosus. The sequence goes on along the minus strand of CM060375.1, from coordinate 750,652 downwards.
CCGTACCCCAAGGTGAAAGCCTTTTGTCGTCGCGCGACGCCACGGCTCCAAATAGGTTTCAAAGTTTGGCAGATTTAGTCCCTGTACTTAATTTGTTGTGATTTGACACTTTTAACCCCTTTTAACCCACTTTCTAGGTTGCGTAAAGGCGTGAATGCATAAGTAACTTGGTTTATGCCCGAAAATGTCGTGGATGCTGTAACACCCTTCTAAATTTCCATTTATATTTAATAAAGGATACACATTTTTAAATACAAAAATACTTTACTTCGTTAATAAGTACAAAATCGAAGTTTTAAAGTGATCACATGCTAGTTAACTACTAACTAGTTTAAACATTCAAAACATGATTAGTAAATTGTTTACATCATAAACATTGTCTAAACAAAGTTAATTTAACGCGGAAGCTTCAAAAGTTCGTGTTCGGTTCTTCAAAACATGCTTGATCGCCATCCGGAAAGTCCCCATCATCACCTAGAGTCAAAACCACTTAAAATGTTAGTTTTGACATTGATATAATGCATATAAACGAGTTCTAGCATCGAATCATAAAAATAAAATAAAAATTCAGAATTGGGTCTGTCGCGTGTCGCGCCAGACGTCATTCATTCTGTCGCGTATCGCGATGGCTCTCGCGTGTCGCGCCGGATCTAGTTGATCCTGTCGCGTGGCACGGGGGATACGGTTTTCCAGCAAGCCCAGGTTTTTGACATGCATTTCCTGCCCAGCTCCGAATTTTACCATTCTAACTTCAAATGCTCATAACTTTTGATCCGAAGGTCCGTTTTAGGTGATTCTTTTTCCTATACGTCCGTAATTTAATTACCGACGTGCCTATTACATTTATTTTACCACAATTTCTAGTTACAGACCGAATGTCTAAAATTACAATTTTAGCTTAATCGACCACATAGTTAATACCAATTTTTGTACCAAAGAGGTAGTAACCTTAAAAGCGCTCTTACCCAACATCCGGGGCTTAATATCATCGGCATTTCATTACCAATCATATGGATTCATGCTCTTGTGATTATCGACGCCAAAAGCTAACTATTAAATACTAACACTACTAACTACACAATTATTCGACCCGCTTGGCTCAATTATGGAATCCTCTGTTTATATTGACTACCAAACGCTTTTTAATCCAATCTTAACCTAATAATTCAAGTAATGATCATTGTCACCTCAATCAACACAAGTCTCTATTCTAAAACACAACTATACATAATTTAAATATCAAATTTACTTAATGTAACAAATCGAGTTACATACCTTCACAGCACACCCTTCAATCGTGCGTCAACACCGGCTTGTCCGCTCGACGCTCGGGCCTCCTTTCCTATAGAGTTCAATCACATCGCATTTAGAACTCTTTGATTCACATAATACGCCTAGTTTACCAACTAGTACAAATGTGCGGTTTTGTTCAAATTTCAACATTTAGCCTTCATTTAGGCATTTCCACAAACCCTTTAAGGGCATAATTTTCCTTGGTTCATTATCAAGTTCATAACTTGACATATAGCCCAAAATTTACATCAATCAAACTATCTTACATAAATGTTAACCTCAATAATTCTGAAATCACTTCATAAATATCATATTACACTAGAACAACAATCAAAATCCTAGTGTTTATCAAGTTCCACAAAAACCCACTAATCACCTTCAATGGTGTTCATGGATTTTACTAGAATTAAGCATGATTTCAACATATACTTGTCTAGGGTTTACTCCTAGACACTATAATGTTCCTATTTCATCCATATAACAATCATGCATCAACAAATTTCGAATTCTCTAAGTTCATCAGAATTTTAAGTAGAGATTTCCTATCAAATTTCACATACCTTATGACCCCCTTGCAATGGAGATCACTAATCTTAGCTTGGATTTCATATTGGAACAGATTTGAGCCTTCAATTTATGAGATTTATGCAAGTTAGGGTTTTGAAGAACCCTGGTCGCCCCTTGTGTTTTGATCGAACTCAGCATACACACAAGTGTGTGTTTTGAGTTTTAATTTATGTTTTATTATAATTAGTTTCACTTTAAACACTTTTGGTCCCTCAACTATCGTTTAGTTCTTATTTTTAGTGTTTTAACCCACTTATAAGTCACTACAAGACTTTTGTCTAACTAGGTTATTTTTAATCCTAGTTAGTTTACTTGTTTTTTCACCGACATTATATTTAAAATAAATGATTTACATTTTCGGGGTGTTACAGATGCTGGTTTGTTCAGCCGTACGGTCACCTTTTTCGCTTAATTGCGACGAACGCGAAAACGACCCAATTGCGCAACGAATGATATTTTTGCATCCTTATCAATAACATACAAGATATTAGGTATACCCGAGATATAACCGAGCATCAAGTGTTCTGGGTTCGTTAAAAGGTCACTCAGAGGTATGAATTAACATGTTAACGCTTTTAACCCTTCAATATCACAACTTCTTGAATTAAATCACAAACGGTTTCGTACGTCCAACAAGTGGCTCGTTAAATAATACGAATACCGTAAAAGGTCATTCAGAGGCTTATTTTAAGAATGTTAACACTTTTAGTCCCTCTGCATTCATACTTTTCAATTTTGGCAAAAAATAGTCCCTCCTAGTCAACGTTTGACATAATTTGGATTAGGGACACGTGTCAACACATTATTGGACATGATTTTACGAGGTGTTACAAAACCGCATCCTATTGTCGAAACAAGTAGAACTGACACTTTGACTTCAGTGACCAAACCAGCAAGTGGTCTGCCCGGGCACTGATAGCAGCGGTCAGCTGACCACCCAATGCGCAACTGCCCAGCCCACATGCCTAAAAGCTGGTAGACAGACTGACAACACCATCAGGACGTGGCAACACCTCCGGGTGCGCCCAATGCTCCCATGACCTGCGTTCCTGACACACCAACAAAAATCTACGCATTGTCACTCAGGTCCTAGGCCCATCTAGCGGCCCTTTGGGCCCTTCTCTTTCACTCTTCGGCTATAAATACCCATACCGAACTAGGTTTGAGGTAACGTTAATCTGCTCTCTCACAAATACTATTCAAATATTTATCTTGCTCCCAAGCAAATACTTATCCTCACGCGAGTGGTAACAAGGAGCCACCCCCACCCCATCCTCCTTGTTACGAGCCACTGTGTGTTTTCATTGTGTAGGAGACGGATTAGAAGACGGCCCGACCATCGCTCGAGGAAAGAAGGGATTAACCCTACTTGACAAAGCTCGACCCATGGACTAATCCCTTGGTTAACCACTGCTTCATCATTTGGCGCCCACCGGGCGCAACCTATCAAAAATTGATGGACGACGGCTTCATCACGCTCCGTCGTCAGATGAGGATGACAAAAGAAATCTTTATACGAATCGCTTGAACTTGAAGAATCCATTGGAGGTTTATAGTTATTTTTGATATTTTTGGTAGTAAAAATGGTAAGTATTGTATGATATATATAGATTATGAAATAAAGAATTTTTTTAAATAGCCGTGGCCAACAACTAGCCCAACAGTCATATTCCTCAGCCAATGGTAGCCAGCCAAGTCATCTTCCCACCTCGCCCTACACCGAGCTTCATAGCAATGCTGGCTGGCCAACGCCAAGCCAACGACTAGCCCACCACTCCCTGCGGTCTAAGATGGTTATATACGTACGAACAAATAGCTTTAAAAACGTGTGAATTGAACCTGAACATTAGATGGATAATAATAATACTACTAACAACAACATGGGTTATTGGATTTTGATCATTTCCAACTATTGAATATTGGTCGCTGACACTCCCAATCCACCACTCCAAACTTAACACTTTGTGTATTGTGTCACTCCGGTTGAGTTGTTTTTTAACTACCATTTTGTCTTTTAGGAGCAAATTCACCAGCAGTCATTAGTAATTCACAAAGTGTTAGCTTAATATCACAAATAACACAAGTTAAATAGTAAGAAATGTTCACCTACGAAGTGGCATAACACACAAAGTGTTAAGTTGAGAGTGGTGGGAGTCAAAGTGTTAGTTGGAAGTGACAGCTGTCAATACCCAATAGTTAGGAGTGATAAAATCTAATAACCCTAAAAAATGTTAGTTTTTTGATAATGAGATTCTAATATGTATAATAATAACATATGACACTTATATATTTATATAAGCAAAAACAGGAAATTGTTACACGTATACGAGTAATATGATATCTATTGTATTTTAGCATAACTAGTACGCTCAACTTTTTAAGATTAACAGTGTTTATTTACGCTCAACTTTTTTAGATTAACAGTGTATATTTACGCTCAACTTTTTTTAGATTAACAAGGTATATTTACAAAATAATACTCAATTCAAATTTACATTGACGTCGGAGTCTTCAAGAGTGGCCATGTCTTTATTTTTTATATCATTGGCGAAAGTTGGCTGTTCACCAATTTATAGATGTCACATGCAGTGGCGGATCTAGGATTTTTTTCCTATGGGTTCACTTTTTTGAGTGGTTAGATTTTCACAACCATAGGTTACAATTTTTTGGTTTGGTCGGGTCGGGTCGCTACTCGCAGAACATAATAAAGACCTAAATTTCCATTAGCATTAGCCCTATAAAACTAAAATTGCCTAAGATTTAGTTCATATGAAATAACCTTCCTATAAAAACCTAAAATCACAACTAATGAGTTAATAAATTTAATCAAATATTGAGTATTTGAGTTAAAAACTTATGCCAAACATGCTTAATGAATCAAACTACACTTATGCCAACATAGCCTTTAAACCTAATAGCCGAGATGGAAACTTGAAGAATTGAAGAACTTGAAATCGCTTAGAGTGAACACAACATGTGTAATCGAACCTGTGGGTATACTGAAAGTACTATATACATTTTTTTTTTGCAGTGAACTATGTAAGTGACAACAGAGAAAATGGTGACGACGAAGTTGGTTTTATAATATTACCATCTCCAACCAACTTTTCTTCTGCTACTAACCAATTGATTTTGGATTTTTGGGGGAATACGATTCTAGCATATTGTTTTCTTTTATAAGATAATATTTTACCTTGTAATGATACATAATAATATGAACACACAGACATCACAACTTCAAACAATATTAGGCAAAATGGTGACATCGCTTTAGCTTCATATATTCAGTAGTTGTCTGATGCTTGGGTTTAGATATACATCAACAAATTACAAGACAATTTTAGAGATTGAGGGAGATTACTTAGATTTGAAGTGGTGGAACTAAGGTGGCTGTGCGCTGGAAAAATACGAAAAAAATGACTTAATGCAGGAATCGAACTCGGGTGTTAAGGTTTGAAACCACCCGCTTTACCAGTTTAACAGCAGACGTTTTCATGCTATGGGTTCACCTACAATTTATTTATGGGTTCCTACCATATTTTCTTATAGGTTTTTCACTAAAAATTACAAACTGAATGGGTTCCTGGGAACCCGGTGTTTGAATGTAAATCCGCCCCTGGTCACATGACATCCGCTAAGATGTTTTTTTTCTTCCCAATTAAAAGTTTATATGTTATATACAATAAGATACCCTAAAATAAACAAAATGAATAGTTTTTTTCCTTTCATTGGATGACTTGGGCAGTGGTTTGATGTTATTGGTGAAAGTTGTGGTTCACCAATTTGTGAATGCCAAATGACATCCACTCTCTAATTATCAGTTTATGTTATATACAAACGGATACCCCCAAAATATTCTGATGGTGTGGTGGTTATATGTGAACTGAGATGCGCGCGGTTTGATTCCCTGCAGTTGCACTTTTGGACTAACAAAATAGATGGTGGTTACCTGTAATCACCTTCCCATTTTAGCATCTTCTTTTGCCTCCCCTTCTTTTCCTTCCAAGTAAACTGCCATTTTGGTCCCTGAGGTTTGGGCAGTTTTGCCACTTTAGTCTAAATCTCAAACCTTTTGCATCTGGATCCTTGTGCTTTCAGTTTTGTTGCCATTTTGGTCCAAAAGTGAAATCAGCTCAAATTCCTCAATAAAATCCTGATGTTTTGTACTTTTCGTCAGGGGTAATTTGGTCATTACAAGTATTATTTTAACAAATTATTAATTAAAATAATTAAATTAATTAATCCTTTTACCTTATAAAAGAAGCACAGACCCAACCATCATCTTCTCCAAATAAGAACATCAATTCAGAAACCCTAAAATTGCAGATTTGTTCAATTTTTCCGGTTAAATGATGCCATATGCCGGTGGGTCTCCCCGACCGAACCAAAACCCTTTCCCAGAAAACTCCGCTATTGGAGATTTCCCCCTCTACGACGTGTTTCAACTCGTTCTTCTAGTGCCGCCAAAAACCTTGAACATCAAGAGGATTTGCCTAACAAAATTGGAAACAATGCTCTGAATCCCAGCAAAAGTTCCCTCAAATATGGGAGATCTGATAGAAATTAGCGTCCTCTATCTAACTTGAGTGACAATGATCTGCGGCAACATCTCTGTTTCGTTTAACCAGGCTATCCACGCCATTAATCAAGGTAACCCTCTATGTCACGGCCCCCGTCCCGGTTTCACCCGGTCCAGGAGCCGCGGGACAGAAACCCGTGGTATTTATTAATTGAGTTGACAGCGGAAGATTTGACAGGATCTTTTAAAACTTGAAATGCCCGATTATTTTATTTCATAAGTCGGGATAAACCCCGTAATTTATAATAGAGGAATTTCACGAGGAAATTCCCTGATTTACAAAACATGTTTATTTATTTAACTGAGCCACTACTTCAAGCTTTGTTAGTGCTCCGTAGCACTTTTCCTTGGTTCACAGTAGTCACCTGAAACATGTTTTAAAAATATTTTATCAGCGGGGAAATACTGGCGAGTCATTCAGATTTGATAAAATGACGCATAGTTATAAATTACAGCATAAGAGCGATTACAATGGCTTCTATCTTATTTTTATCTGGCACCGTGTCACCTCCTGGTGACGATGGTCATACCACTATTGGGTCCTTTCACCCAAGTAGTGATGATTATCACTGTTTGGATTTATTAGCCTAACTGTGAGAAATTAGTAATGTGCACAATACCCCACTAGCCAGTGATTAAGATGCACACGAACTAGGTCAGTAACTATAACCTTTGAAAATAACTTGGAGTATTGTAAAACATTATTGATAAAAAGAGAATGACTCACATTGCAGATTTAAACGGGCAGAGTTTAGCCTACTGATTAGCCTTGTAACCTAATTTAAATAACAATGCACACGAACTAGGTCAGTAACTAATACAACATTTACGATAACTCACGAGATTAAAACCCTCACAATGAATGACAAAGTGCAATACTTAAACATCCATCGAATTCACGACGAATGACAAAGTATAGCCCTAATTTGGGCAGCACTTAAACATCCTTCGGATAGTTTCAATCGATCGGACATTGAATCGTAGCAGCGATCGAGTTAATACCCTGTATTGTAGCAGCGCCTCGCTATTGTAAATATGATTTTCGAGCAGTAGAACATCGTTTTGATTAAAACTTTCGACACCAGTGGACTGCTCATGACCCAAGCTATTTATAGCTGAAATATGGGTGTTACGCGACCCGCGTAAACCCATACTCAACACTTACGCGGCCCGCGAGGGCCATCTATTCGTAGATTAGGGCTACAGTGTCACGAGTAGGTTTGCCAGGTGGATGACACGTGGCCTGTTAGCTGATCCAGAGTTTTGATGTGTTGTCGTGGCCCGCGTAAGCCTAGGCTTACCCTTACGCGGCCTGCGTGAAGACCAAAAATATGTTTTTCTTGGTTTTTCATGCACAGTAGGGTTTCAGGGGTCCGGGTTTTCACTCACGGGTCATTTTGGGACATTTTTTGAAGGTCCTTACATCCTCCACACCTTATTTAAAATCTCGTCCTCGAGATCTATTGAAATAAGTGAGGGTACTTTCGCTTCATCTCCGATTCTAGCTCCCAAGTGTATTCGGGTCCTCTTTTTGAATCCCACCTTACTTTGACCAGTATCAGTCTTTTGTGTTTGAGAAACTTAATCTTTCTGTCTTCTATTTGCAGTGGTTTCTCAACAAACTTTAACTTTTCATTTACCTCTATATCTTGAAGAGGTACTACCAAGGATTCGTTAGATAAACACTTCTTAAGGTTGGATACATGAAATACGTCATGTACTCCAGCTAGTTCTTCTGGTAGTTGTAAGCGATAGGCGACTGGCCCTATTCGTTGTATTACTGGGAATGGTCCTATGTACCTTGGACTTAGCTTTCCTTTCTTACCGAACCGAACTACTCCTTTCCAAGGAGAAACTTTCAAGAGTACCTTGTCTCGAATTTGAAACTCTAACGGCTTACGTCGATTGTCTGCATAACTCTTTTGGTGATCTCGAGCCGTTTTCAGTCTTTCCTTGATTTGAGTGATCTTGTCGGTGGTTTCTTGTACTATTTCAGGACCTGATAATTAACTTTCTCCTATTTCTGCCCAACAAACTGGAGTTCTGCATTTTCGCCCATAAAGTGCTTCGAATGGGGCAGCTTCTATGCTTGAATGATAACTATTATTATAGGAGAATTCGATTAAGGGTAGGTGGTCATCCCAATTTCCACCAAAATCTATCACACATGCCCTAAGCATGTCCTCCAGAGTTTGGATCGTCCTTTCACTTTGTCCGTCTGTTTGCGGATGGTATGCAGTGCTTAAATTTAGTCGGGTTCCCATTGCTTCCTGGAAACTCGTCCAGAAATGGGAAGTGAAACGACTATCCCTGTCCGATACAATGGAGTGTGGGACTCCATGTAAGGATACTATCTCGTCTACATATAACTTTGCTAACCTTTCCATGCTAAAGGTTTCTTTCATGGGTAGAAAATGGGCTGATTTGGTTAATCGATCCACAATTACCCAAATCGCGTTATTACCTTTTCTGGTTTTGGGCAACTTATTAACAAAATCCATAGTTATAAGTTCCCATTTCCATAATGCATTTCTAATTGTTGTAGTAGACCTGAGGGTTTATGGTGTTCTGCCTTAACTTGTGAACAAGTAAGACACTTAGAAACATACCTAGCTATGTCCTTTTTCATTCGTATCCACCAGAAGTTATTTCTTAAATCTTGGTACATCTTATTGTTACCAGGATGCATGGTATACCTAGATTTATGGGCTTCCTTTAAAATCTTATTTCTTAATTCTCCCTGCTTAGGTACCCAAATCCTTTTCTTATGGAATCTCCAAATTCCATCACTTCTTTGCTCTAATTCTTTTACTCGTCCCTTCATTCCTTGAGCATCATCCTTGATTGCTGTTTCCTGAATATTCTTCAATTGTTCCATTAAATCTAACTGTAGATTTAATCTAAGGGCACGAACTCGCTTTTGCTTTTCATGATACTTACGACTTAAGACATCTGCAACTACGTTTTCTTTTCCTTCGTGATATTGAAAATCACAGTCGTAATCACTTAGAATTTCCACCCATCTTCTTTGCCTCATGTTTAATTCTTTTTGCCCAAATATGTATCTTAAGCTCTTATGACCAGTATAGACAGTAAACTTACTTCCATACAGATAGTGTCTCCAAATCTTAAGGGCAAAAATTATGGCTTCTAACTCTAAATCATGAGTTGTATAGTTTTCTTCGTGCTTTTTCAATTGTCTTGAGGCATACGCAATTACATTTTTGCGTTGCATTAGCACACATCCTAATCCTAACTTAGAAGCATCGCAGTAAACTTCAAAATCTTCTGTTCCTTCTGGTAAAGCAAGAATTGGAGCGTTTGTTAACTTTTGCTTCAAAATCCTAAAGGCCTCTTCTTGTCTGGGTCCCCATTCAAAGTTAAATGATTTACAGGTTAGCTTAGTTAATGGTACAACTATTTTGGAAAAATCCTTAATAAAGCGTCTATAGTAACCAGCTAACCCTAGAAAACTTCTAATTTCCATAGTTGCTTGTGGGACTTTCCATTTGGTGATCGCTTCTATTTTGGAGGGATCTACGTGAATACATTCGTGATTCACCATGTGTCCTAAAAATTGTACCTCTTGCAGCCAAAATTCACACTTCGAGAATTTGGCGTAAAGCTTCTCATTTCTTAACAAAGTTAAGAGTGCATGCAGGTGCTGACAGTGTTCATCCTGGCTTTTGGAATAAATAAGTATATCGTCGATGAAGACAATTACAAATTTATCCAAATACGGTTTACAGATTCTATTCATCATGTCCATAAATGTTGCAGGAGCATTTGTTAGTCCAAAGGGCATGACTGTAAACTCGTAATGACCATACCTAGTTCTGAAAGCAGTTTTAGGTATGTCATCTTCTTGTACTTTCAACTGATGGTATCCTGAGCGTAAATCTATCTTAGAAAAATATCTAGCTCCTTGAAGTTGATCGAAAAGATCATCGATCCTAGGTAATGGGTATCGATTCTTAATTGTAACCTTATTCAATTCCCTATAATCAATACACATTCTCATTGACCCATCTTTCTTCTTCACAAACAACACTGGAGCTCCCCACGGGGATGAACTAGGTTATATAAATCCTTTTCTTAATAATTCATCTAATTGCTTTTTCAGTTCTAGCATTTAGGTGGGTGCTAACCAATAAGGTGCCTTGGCTATCGGTGTAGTTCCCGGAATTAGATGAATTCTAAATTCGACTTCCCTATTGGGTGGTAATCCCAGTAGTTCTTCTGGGAATACATCTGGGTATTCTGATACTACTGGAATTTCTTTAAGTTCCTTACCTTTAGTGTTAATGATTACCGAAATTATATACACTACTTCTTGTTTTCTTGAATAACTGGCCAACTTCATTATTGAAATGAATTTCAGTGGCTTTCGTGGCTTATCTCCTGTAATCACCACTAATTCTCCTGTGGGTGTATGAATTTCTATGGAATTTTTATCACAGAGAATTCGAGCATGGTTGGCTACTAACCAATCCATTCCTAACACAATATCGAATTTGGCTAAATTCATAGGTAACAGGTTTGTAGAAAATTTATGGCCTAAAAGTTCTATCTTTCCTTCTCGCAAAACCTTATCTATTTTAACCAAATTACCATCTGCCGTCTCTACCGTGAAAATTTGTCTAAGGTTGGTTAAGGGTAAGTTAAGAGCTTGGCAGAATGAAGTATTTATAAAACCTTGGTTTGCACCAGAGTCAAATAATACTCTTGCATAAACGTCGTAAACTAGGAACGTACCATCTATCACGTCAGGGATTAGCTCTGCTTCCTGAGTAGTCAACTGGAAGGCTCTTACGTTTTTCTTGGTAGTTCCCTCTGCAGGTTTGGCTTTGTTATCAGCTGGTTTAACCAATTTTGGGCAGTCTGGCCTAAAATGTCCAGCTTCTCCGCAGTTGTAGCAGATTGTTGCTTTCTTCTTCCTGCAATCTTCCTCTTGATCTCCTGGAATTTTACAGAAATTGCAATACCCCTTGCATCTACCAAAATGATTTCTTTTACGGGTATTGCAAAATGGAACAGTGGAAGATTGCTCAGTTCCCTTTTTCTTGAAATTAGTACGGTTACCCACACGGAATCCTTGGGTAATCTTTTGGGCCACTTCCTTTTTCCGGTTTTCTTCTCTTGTGCGTACCAGCCCCGTCAGTTAGGGTGTTAGCTAATTCCATAGCATCGTCAATAGTGCGAGGTCTCGCAACTTTAACGATATCTCGGATTTCGCCAATCAATCCCTAAATATAGCGGGAAATAAGCACCGGCTCTGGCGAAGCCAGGGTAGGTACAACTCTAGCATACTCGAAGAATGTCGAAGTATACCCTCGACAGTCTACATCCACCATCCGGTGGTTCAGAAATTTATTCGCCATTTGTTCTTTCTCATATTCGGGACATAATTTTCTTTCCACCAGCCTTTTAAATTATTCCCAACTCATGGCATAAGCCACATCGCTTCCCTTGGCTTGTAGTACCGTATTCCACCATTCTAGCGCCCCTTCTTTGAAAAGATGCGACGCGTACATGACCTTGTCTTCCTCGGCACATTTACTTATTTTAATCACCGCCTCGGTTTTCTCTAACCAACGCAGTGCAGCAGTCGCCCCTTCGTTGCCTGCAAATTCAACCGGTTGACAGGCAAGAAACTCCTTGTAAGTGCAACCGGGCGTTGCAGCTTTCATTTTCTTAAGGAGTGGGGCTTGCATCCCGTTGTTGTTATTAGTATGGTTGCCGCCTCCATTTACACTATTACTGAAATTGTCGCCGTGTGTACGTTTGCTTGGAATAATTTGTTGAGGTTCAACGGGATTCCGGGCAGCAGCAAGGATTGCTGGAATAGCATTGGCTATTCCCTGAGCAACGATATTCTCGATATCTTGCCTATTTAGAAATTGATCTTCATGGTTTTGTTCAGATTGGTTAACTTCATTAATGGGTTCATTACTAGCGTGTTCCATTTGGTAATTAATATATATAAGTGATTAGCAGAAAATAATTAATAACCAAACATAACAAAACAATCGCACATAATCACACCAACACGTATAGCCAAAATTGTCGATTTCTCGACTTCCATTTTTTTGTATATTACAACATGCGTCCGTACACACTTGTTATTTTATAATAGTTTTATTTTTAAGTTATTTCACATAATTATATTTTACTACTATTATTATTATTATTATACAACCACAGCTTCACAATCACACTATCCCCCGTCAGCTGGCACCTCAGAAGCGACGTTCCCTCTCGTCGTACTTCTAGGAGATCTGTTCTCCCACCTCCCGGATTCTATTCCCTGCATCCACCAGCTCCTCGCCAAAATGGCGGAGTTCAGCCAAATTCTCACTGCTCATTGGTGGGTTTGGTGCAGGCTCTGGGTCGAACTGAGGGAAAAAGGTATAAGGGTTATTTAGGAGGTTCTGAAACTGCCAGTCGTTGGTCCACCATTCTTCCATTTCTCCTAGAGGTCGGGTGTTAACAAGGGGATCTGGGATGGCTGGTTCCAAGTTCACTGGAAGTTGGGTTTCGGCAGGATAAGTGAAGAGGTTTTCATTAACAGGTTTAAGGATATCACAACTTGCCAGTATGCAATCTAGCTCTTCCTGCAACGGCATTTCCTCGGCTCTCCTGGAACTTTCTCCAATCTCTATTCCTTTTCCTTTATCCATTGGATCCTCCGTCTTTATAACTTTTTGTGTCGCTGGTTTCCTCCTGCACACACGCCTCCAGCCCACAATTCTTCTTCTCTTCTTAGGCTTTGGTTTCTCCGGAGGTTGAGCTTGAAATTCCATAGGTTCCTCAACGTCGGCACAATAACCGGTAAAGTCTTTGGAAACATCCACATTAACAGAATAGAGATTGAGATTCTGAAGAGCTTCAGACAACTCATTCATGCTGTTTAGCAGATATGAAGAAACACACAAAATTCTAGGTTAAAATTTTGTAAATTGAATTTTCACATAATCACAGAAAGGCGATCAGAAAAAAAATTAAGTATTTAGACAAACAGATTGATTTAAAATAAAATATTGCGAATTATATATATATATATATATATATATATATATATATCTATTACAAATTACAACTGAAATTTAAAATATACTAGGGATTGTGCATTCATAATTTATTTTAATCTATCTTGGAATATTATGTTCAACATGCCTTTATTCTATCTTCTCTTACTAAGTTGTTTATCTAATGGGCAAAGTTTCTTTTAAAATTTCTGGCTTATAGATGATATGGGTGCTAGTACTGGGTCAGGATGTTGGCAGTTTAACTTAATTAAAAGTTAACACTTGCTGCTGTAGTGGCTAACATATAGAGATTTGCCCATTGTTCATCTAATTCATTTTCCCCTGGTGGATTATTGCCTATTTCCTGAGTTTCCTTATTACTCATCACTCCTTTTGGTTGTGACTTCTTTATTTTATCTTGACTTTTTCTAATAATCCATCTTCTTTTCTTAATGGTAAGTGGTTTCTCAAACTGTGTCTTACGAACAAATATTCCTTCCTTAGTATCTGCTGAGTATGAAGTTTCCTTTTCTTTTGGTGGACTATCTAATTGACGATAGATGTCCGAAAGTCTTTGCTTACCCATACTGTAAACAAATAGTCAAATAACACATAATCACAGGATGGCAATCAGTAAAAATTAAGTATTTCTAAATACTTAATTGGCTCAAATCAGTGGCTCTGATACCACCTTTTTCTGTCACGGCCCCCGTCCCGGTTTCACCCGGTCCAGGAGCCGCGGGACAGAAACCCGTGGTATTTATTAATTGAGTTGACAGCGGAAGATTTGACAGGATCTTTTAAAACTTGAAATGCCCGATTATTTTATTTCATAAGTCGGGATAAACCCCGTAATTTACAATACAGGAATTTCACGAGGAAATTCCCTGATTTACAAAACATGTTTATTTATTTAACTGAGCCACTACTTCAAGCTTTGTTAGTGCTCCGTAGCACTTTTCCTTGGTTCACAGTAGTCACCTGAAACATGTTTTAAAAATATTTTATCAGCGGGGAAATACTGGCGAGTCATTCAGATTTGATAAAATGACGCATAGTTATAAATTACAGCATAAGAGCGATTACAATGGCTTCAATCTTATTTTTATCTGGCGCCGTGTCACCTCCTGGTGACGATGGTCATACCACTATTGTGTCCTTTCACCCAAGTAGTGATGATTATCACTGTTAGGATTTATTAGCCTAACTGTGAGAAATTAGTAATGTGCACAATACCCCCACTAGCTAGTGATTAAGATAACCATGACTTAATCCCTGTAATTATAACCTTTGAAAATAACTTGGAGTATTGTAAAACATTACTGATAAAAAGAGAATGACTCACATTGCAGATTTAAACGGGCAGAGTTTAGCCTACTGATTAGCCTTGTAACCTAATTTAAATAACAATGCACACAAACTAGGTCAGTAACTAATACAGCATTTACAATAACTCACGAGATTAAAACCCTCACAATGAATGACAAAGTGCAATACTTAAACATCCATCGAATTCACGACGAATGACAAAGTATAGCCCTAATTTGGGCAACACTTAAACATCCTTCGGATAGTTTCAATCGATCGGACAATGAATCGTAGCACCGATCGAGTTAATACCCTGTATCGTAGCAGCGCCTCGCTATTGTAAATATGATTTTCGAGCAGTAGAACTTCGTTTTGATTAAAACTTTCGACACCAGTGGACTGCTCATGACCCAAGCTATTTATAGCTGAAATATGGGTGTTACGCGACCCGCGTAAACCCATACTCAACACTTACGCGGCCCGCGAGGGCCATCTATTCGTAGATTAGGGCTACAGTGTCACGAGTAGGTTTGCCATGTGGACGACACGTGGCCTGTTAGCTGATCCGGAGTTTTGATGTGTTGTCGCGGCCCTCGTAAGCCTAGGCTTACCCTTACGCGGCTCGCGTGAAGACCAAAAATCTGTTTTTCTTGGTTTTTCATGCACAGTAGGGTTTCAGGGGTCCGGGTTTTCACTTACGGGTCATTTTGGGACATTTTTTGAAGGTCCTTACACTCTATCCAATTCTCCTTTAATCCCATCGAAGTCCCCCTGTCTGGTTAATTCGAGTGTTGTAGAAATTCCCATCCCTGTTAGAAATCTGGACTCTGCCTTTAAAGATGACACTAAAAGTGTTGAGATGTGTGATACTGATGATATGATGATGATGATGATGATGGGGGTGACGACTCAAACATGCCCCAAAATAATAACCCAGCCAGAAATCTCACCCATCGGAAAAGTTAACAGGCTGTGAGAAGGAGGTGGTGGTGGCGGTGGTGAGAAGGTAGTGATGGCGGTGGTGAGAAGGGGGAGGAGCTGGCGGTGGTGGAGTTCATGGTGGCGGTGGTGTTAGAGAGAGGAGAGAGTGGTGGCGGTGGTGAGAAGGGGGTCTGTGCTTTTTTTTATAAGTTCAAAGGATTAATTAATTTTATTATTTTATTTAATAATTTGTTATAATAAAACTCATAATGACCATTTTGGCATTGAAAAAGGACAAAAAACCAGGATTTAATTTATGAAGTATGAGCTGATTTCATTTTTGGACCAAAATGTCAAAAAAAATGAAATCACATGGACTCAGATGTAAAATGTTTTAAATTTGGACTAAAGTGACAAAAGTGATAAAACTTAAACACAAAAATTGGACTTTACTCTTTCCTTTCTTTCATTCCTCATTTTCCTTTTCCTTTTTTTAAAATCCTTGAATAACCTAACTAAAATTTAAATAAAAAGATCAATGAAACGAACATGTTTTGGTATGTTATTGACACAATTTTTAAGTTTTTTTTTTCTAATCTTAAATTTAACTAAAGAGTCTCTAAATTTCTTTTATTTAATCTACCTAAACTTCACTAAAAAAACAACCAACCTAACACATGTCAATTCCTTTTTAACCATATTACGACTATATATTTTTGGTTTTCTATTTCATCTGCTATAACGAGTGCATCGAAATATGATACTGGCTGAGTCTCTGCCACGGCATCCGCCGTAGCGTACGGACAAAAATACAAAGTATCATATAAATAGATAAAAAGGGAAGTTAATATTCACACATCTCTCTCTTCTATCTCACTCTATACATACACATGTGAGAATAGGAGTGTAAAAAAATTAACAAGAGTATGGCATAAGTTATTTTTTGTTGTCTTTTGACTAAATTTGAAGTCAACAATGGATAAGTTAGATGACAAGGACCTTGCACAATATACACGCACATAAGGGATGTTTGACCGGTTACTTTAGATCGTGCATGTTTACTTTCATATTAAAGTATTTTAACGGTATTCACGAAATCTTTAATCCCCTTAAATGAAAAAGAAAACAAAAGCAAGTATTTTTATAGTCCTAAAACGTGTACTAGAAAATGAGTGAAAGTTATGTTTGGAACACTACAAGAAAATTAGGGTTTTACTGACGAGGTAAGAAAATTAGCGAAAAATAAAATTGTTAAAATCAACTTTAATAAAAAAAAATAACTTTAGCGGAATCGTCATGATCCGTTAGAACTTTCTGATGGTTTGTTGGACTATTGGTGATATCATAGTGGGATGGAATTAATGGCCTCCCAATGTTGTGTCATGCCCTATTTGTCACTTCAAGTCTCGGTTTTTTCATATAAACACGTATTAGATTATTATTTGCATAACGAACAAGTGTGGATATTAAAATGATAAGTATAAAACATGAATTCCATTAAGATTAACGCCCCAGTTTGTAAGGTTGAAATTAAAATACGAATGTAAGGTTTCTAATAATAGAATGCAAGTACGAACTTCTTAAAAATAGGGATACGAAAATACAAAGCGTTACAGGTAGCCCAATAATAGAGTAATTGGATCAGATAGGGTTGAGGATGTGAATATTGTTAATGAAAACATTAATTCTAAGTGGTACACTTCTAGTACTAATCAAAATGTTCTTAGGAGGTTTGCTAGAATTACAACTATGCATAAGAGATTAGATGACTATATAATAGAAGGTAAGTTCGAATATGGTATAGAGAAAGTTGTTAATTACAAACATTTGTTAACTGAAAATAGGTGTTTTGCTACACTTTTAAACAAAATTCATCATCATCATCATCATCATACTCAGTAAATTTCACCAATAGCAAAGCAAAGGTAGGGTCTGAGGAGAGTAAGATGTAGACATACTTACCTCTACCCTGTAGGAATAGAAAGGCTGCTTCCAGTAAGATCCCGGCTCAATAGTAGTTTTGCATCAAGCCTTGGACATAAGGAACATAACACTCAGCAATCGGGACAAAGACCGATTAGTGCATGTACTTTTTTCTCTTTCAGCTATCAACGCCATTACATGATCATTGATTGCTGCAGCCCCCGACCCCTACCCCGGAAGCGGGCGCCGCGAGGGCAGTATCAGTGGTATCGGTGTTTATTAATTTAGCAGCGGAATACATCAGGACCATAGTTAGGAAATATGTTTATCAGAGTAAAACACCAAACTTTTATAATAATAATTTATTGGGATAAAACCCAAGTTCATTTGACAATACATTTGTAGGGGTAAACCCGAATTATTGAAAACAAAAACTTCTTCTTTATTTAGGTAACTTTTATAGCCACTTTTCCAAGCCTTCAGTGCTCTCCAGCTGGCTTCTATTGGCTTTCACACTATGTTACCTGAAACGCGTTTTAAAAATATTTTATCAGCAAGAAATACTGGTGAGTGCATCCCAGTTGAATCAAAAAAAATTATATCACTTTACAGTATTGAGGGCATCCGCAATTACATTTGTTTATATCTACTCAATTACTCATTCAGTACTGTCAACCTGACCTGTGGGTCATATTACCCATTGGCTAACTCTTTGTTCAATGGTAACGTCTTTCTTATTTTGTATACAAAACCCCAACATACCGGCAGTAATTGTAGAATCACAAATACTCAATTACTGTTAAGTGTAATTTAAAACATTTGAGGTTTTGGTAAAACATTTTGACTCACAAAAGATTTACAAAAAAGGTGGCAAAAAGCAGATGTACTCACATTGTAGACTTAGGTGATATTATTATAGCTTCTTGGTGATTTTCCTGGTTATTACCTATTAAATTAAAACAATGCACACGTGCTAGTAAAATAACCCAATTCTCATTAACCGTACAACTCGAGACAGAATTCCAATGACTGAGTCGGGCAGAGCCGACATGCATTACGGAATCCTAGATCAATCGGGTGTTCACACGAGACAGAATTCCAATGACTGAGTCGGGCAGAGCCGATATGCATTACGTAATCGATCGTGTAGGGTAATAGCAGGGTTATAGTACTTACAACGAGGCAGAGCTTCGCTTTATAGTGGGTATTATGCCCGGGTATAATTTCTACTTATAAGAAATTGAGAGAGAATTTTAGAATTGAACGACTGACAAATGAGCTCTCGACCCCCTTTTATAGGCTGATCAGCCAGGCTGTCGCGCCCCGCGACCAAGTAGCCTTCGGTCGTCGCGGCCTACGAGGGACTACGTGTCGCGTATAGGCTTGGCCAGTCACCAGCCTAGCCTTAGTGAGTCAGGTGCCACGTGGCACTAAGCAGTGTCGAGCAAGTAAGGGCTGTCGGCCCCGCGAAGGATTACCCTTCGTCTGTCGCGAGCCGCGAGCGACACAAAAATCTTGTTTTTCTTGTTTTTCACAAGTACGGAGGTATAACGGGCTCGTTTCTCGCGTACGGGGTATATTTTAGGACATTAGAGGTGTCCAAACATATTTTTAGGAGGGTTGTTATATCCTCCCCACCTTGTTTTAGATCTCGTCCTCGAGGTCTACTAGAACAGGACTGGGTATTTACTTTGCATCTCTGATTCGAGTTCCCAAGTGTATTCTGGTTCTCTCTTAGAATCCCATTTCATTTTGACTAGAACTAGTCTTTTGTGTTTGAGGTTCTTGATCTTTCTATCTTCAATCTAAACGGGTTTCTCAATAAATTTAAGTTTCTCATTCACCTCTACGTCCTTAAGAGGTATCACTAACGATTAGTCTGTTAAACACTTTTTGAGATTACATACATGAAACATATCATGTATTCCTGCCATTTCCTCTAGCAGTTGTAGCTGATAGGCTACATGTCCTGTTCTTCTAATAATCTCAAAAGGTCCAACATACCTTGGGCTTAGTTTTCCTCTTTTAACGAATATGACTACTCCTTTCCATGGAGAAACCTTTAATAATACCTTATCTCCTACTTGAAATTCTAAAGGTTTTCGTCTGTTATCTGCATAACTCTTTTGACGATCTCATGCTGCTTTTAGTCTTTCCTTGACTTGAATTATCTTATCTGTCGTTTCTTGCACTATCTCTGGTCCAGATAATTGCTTTTCTCCAATTTCTGTCCAACAGACTGGAGTTCTTCACTTTCATCCATAATGTGCTTCAAATGGTGCAGCATTAATGCTAGTATGGTGGTTGTTATTGTAGGAAAATTCTATTAATGGTAAATGGTCGTCCCAATATCCTCCGAAATCAATTACACAGGCTCTAAGCATATCTTCCATCATATGAATTGTCCTTTCGCTTTGTCCGTCCGTATATGGATGGCAAGTTGTATATTAATGGTAAATGGTTCCCATGGCTTTTTGGAAACTTGTCCAAAAATGAGAAGTGAAACGGCTATCTCTATCAGATACGATAGATAAAAGAATAATGAAACTATTTCATTTACATATAGCTTGGCTAACTGTTCCATACTGAAAGTTTCCTTCATGGGCAAGAAATAAGCAGATTTGGTCAATCTGTCAACAATCACCCAGATTGTGTCATTTCCTTTTCTTGTCTTGGGTAATTTGGTAACAAAGTCCATTGTTATCAATTCCCATTTCCATATTGGCATCCCTAACTGTTGCAATAATCCTGAGGGTTTTTGATGTTCAGCTTTAACTTGTGAACAAGTTAGACATTTAGGAACATAGTTTGCTATATCCTTTTTCATTCCTATCCACCAGAAATTTGTCCTTAGATCTTGATACATCTTATCACTTCCGGGATGTATTGTATACTTAGACTTATGAGCTTCTTCTAGAATTATGTGGCGTAGGTTTTCTTGTTTAGGTATCCACATCCGTTTCTTATGGAACTTCCAAATTTCATCTGTTCCTTGTTCTAACTCCTTAATCATTCCTTTTAAATTTTCAGCATCGTCCTTGATTGCTGTTTTCTGTACTTCTCTGATTTGCTCATTTAAATCTACTTGTAGATTTAATCTAAGAGAACGTACTTGTTTCGGCTTTTAATGATACTTTCGACTTAAAGCATCAGCTACTACATTAGCTTTCCCAGCATGATACTGGATATCACAATCATAATCACTAAGAACTTCCATCAAGTGTCTTTGTCTCATATTTATCTCTTTTTGCCCAAAAATATACTTTAAACTCTTATGATCGGTGAAGACTACGAATTTATTTCCATATAAATAGTGTCTCCAAATCTTAAGGGCAAAAACTATGGCTCCTAATTCTAGATCATGGGTTGTGTAATTCTCTTCATGTTTCTTAAGTTGTCTAGAGGCATAAGCTATAACCTTTTGACGTTGCATCAACACACATCCATATCCTAACTTAGACGCATCACAATAGACTATAAAGTCTTCAGTTCCTTCTGGTAATGCGAGTATGGGTGCGTTGCTTAACCTTTGCTTAAGAATCTTAAAAGCTTCTTCATGTTTCGGTCCCCATTAAACTTGACTGATTTGCAGGTCAGTTTGGTCAAGGGAATGGCTATTCTAGAAAAATCTCGGATAAACCATCTATAATATCCTGCTAGTCCAAGAAAACTTCTTACTTCCGTTGGTGATTCAGGGACTTTCCACTTAGTAATCGCCTCGATCTTTGTGGGATCCACATGAATTCCTTCATGATTAACCAGATGTCCAAGGAATTGCACTTCTTGTAACCAAAATTCACATTTTGAGAATTTAGCATAAAGCTTCTCTTTTATTAACAATGTCAGAAGTGTATGCAGATGCGCTGCGTGTTCCTCTTTACTCTTAGAGTAAATTAGAATATCATCTATAAAGACAATTATGAATTTATCCAGGTATGGTTTTCATATCCTGTTCATCATGTCCATAAATGCGGCTAGGGCATTGGTTAAACCAAATGGCATGACGGTAAATTCATAATGACCATATCTCATTCTGAAAGCAGTTTAAGGAATGTCCTCTTCCTGTACGTTTAGTTGATGATATCCCGAACGTAAATCAATCTTAGAAAAGATTCGAGCTCCTTGAAGTTGATCGAACAGATCATCGATTCTCGGTAGTGGGTACTGATTCTTAATCGTAGCCTTGTTCAATTCTCGATAATCAATGCACATACGCATCGATCCGTCTTTCTTCTTAACAAACAACACCGGTGCTCCCCACGGTGACGAGCTTGGTTGTATAAAACCTTTGTCAAGAAGTTCGTCCAATTGTTTCTTCAGTTCCTGCATCTCCGTTGGTGCTAATCGATATGGTGCTTTGGAAATCGGTGTCGTTCCTGGTATTAGGTGAATTCTAAATTCAACCTCTCTATCAAGCGGTAATCCAGGTAACTCTTCTGGAAAAACGTCTGAGAATTTAGTTATTACAAGAATATCTTTTAATTCTTTTTCTTTAGTATTAATGATTACAAAAATCATATATACTACTCCTCATTTCCTTTCATAACTTGCAACTTTCATCATAGAGATGAGTTTTGCCGGTCGGGTGGGCTTATCTCCTTGGATTGTGATCTTTTCATCACTTGGTGTATTTACTTGTACTGACTTTTAATCACATAAAATTCTAGCACGATTGGCTACTAACCAATCCATTCCTAATACGACATCAAAACTGGCCAGATTCATTGGGTAAAGGTTAGCAAAGAAATGATGGTTCAGGATTTCTATTCTTGCCCCCTGTAAGATTTAACTTATCTTAATGGATTCTCCGTTTGCTGTCTCTACCAGACAATCTTGTTGAAGTTTGGCTAAGGGTTGGTCAAGAAATTTGTAGAAAGAAGTATTGATAAAACTTTGGTTTGCACCAGAGTCAAACAATACTTTTGCAAATATATTATTAACTAAGAATGTACCGGCAATCACATCCGGAATCATCTTGGCTTCCTCAGCTGCCAGAACAAAGGCTCTGGCATTCTTCTTAGGTGCTTCAGTTGTCTTAGCTTTGTTGGTTGTGGCTAGAGCTAGTTTTGGACACTTCGGTCTGATGTGCCCACTTTCTCCACAATTGAAACATATTCCATTACTAGGTTTCCTCCTACAGTTTTCTTCCTTGTGTCCCGGCATTTTGCAAAAGTTGCAGTATATAGAGCATTTTCCAGAATGCTTTCTTTTGCAATATCTACAATAGGGTGTAGAGGAAGAACCTGTTCCCTTCCCACGGTTGGAGTTACTGTAGCGAAACTCCTGGGTAAGCTTTTGAGCTTGGTTCTTTCTCTGGTTTTCCTCTTGTGTAAGTACCAATTCATCAGTCAGGGTATTGGCTAGTTCTACTGCTTCTTCTATGGTTATGGTTTGTGGTCTAGCTGCCTTGACTACGTGTCTAATCTCACTAATTAATCCCCAAATATAACGGGAGATTAACACTGGTTCGGGTGAGGCTAAGGTTGGCACTATTTTAGCATATTCAAAGAATATGGTAGTGTAACCTTTGCAGTCTATTCCAGTGATTCTAAGATTGAGGAACTTATTGGCGATTTGTTCCTTCTCATTAGGAGGACATAATTTTCTTTCAACCATTTCCTTAAAGTTGATGCATTCCATATTATAAACTCTGTCACTCCTAGACTGGAGAATAGTATTCCACCATTCTAAGGCTGCATTTTTGAAAAGATTAGAAGCAAACATAATCTTATCTTCATATGCACATTTACTTGTTTTTATGACTGCTTCTGTCTTTTCTATCCAACGTAAGGCTGCAATGGCTCCTTCATTGCCTGAGAATTCTATTGGTTTGCAGGCCAAGAATTCTTTATAAGAACAACCGTAAGAAGCGGTTCTTCTTCTTTTAGGAATTGGAGCTTGGATAAGAGGTCCGTTATCATTATTCACACTGTGACTTGGCTCAGTGTGTTGGCGTTTACTTCCATTATTTTTTTCTTCTTTAACAGTCTTGATAATATAAGGCATGGCATCTATAATTCCTTGTGCTACTATATGTTGGATGACACTGTTATCTAATTGGTTTCCATTATTCTCATTATTCTGGTTTTCCAGATTTACTTCGTTGTCCATCTGAATTGGGAATATTTAGCAAGTATTAATTATCGCAGAATAATGATAATACAATTACTTATACACAATCACACAAAGAAGTTGGTCAAAAACATTGATCATTGCGACTTTTACTCTTTTCTGTATGTACATATATGCATCGCTAACATACTACAACTGGAAATTAAATATACTAGTAGTTATGCATCCATATCTAATATATTATATATAAATTTATATAGATATTTCAAAATACAGAATTACACATATATCTAGGCATTATCCTAAGTGCCGTTCATCCAGTATTGAATTTCTCGCTCATCATATTTCCAAACTAGTTTCTCTCCTATTTCTCGAATTTTATTTCCGTCATATAATAAATCTTCTCCATACTGATGGAGTTCCTGCACCTATTTTTGACTCATTGGTGGGTCTAATAGTTCAGGATGAGGTACGGGTTCCTCGTAAGGGTCTGCGCTATTCATCTCGAAAATGTTCTATCATTATCGCCCCACGGATCACGTTCTAAAGGCATTGGTTCGTTGGAAGTATACAGGGTAGAGTATGACCTATTGTCTTCAAACCATGGATCATATTGTAAAGGCTGTGGGGTTGGGATTCTAGGTAATTTGTTAGGGTCAAATGCAGGTATTGGGAATTGGTTTGCTTGGTTGGGTTCTAGCATCTGTTGGTCTCGGAACAAAGGTAACAGTGGTGGTTCGGCTACTTGGTTTAGGTTAGTATCTACTGATGTAGTGGCTAACATGTGAAAATTGGCTAGCTGTCTATCTAGTTCCTCTTCTCAAGGTGGCCTATTGACTGTCTCCTGAATCTGTGCATTTGCTTCCCTATCAGCCCTGACTATGGCCTTCTGTTGTTGTAACTTCTTCATTCTCTTTCTTCTCTTATGTGCTCCTTTATTAAACCAACCCCTCGTTTTAGTAGTAAAGGGTTCCTCAGACTATGCCTTAAATATAAATATCCCTTCCTCAGTATCGGCTGAGTGTCCTGATGGATTAGGTTGAGATGATGTTCCCTCATCTTTTGGTGAACTATCTAAATGACGATAAGCGTCCGAAGTTCCTTGCTCACTCATACTGTAAACTAACAAATAGTCAAATAACACAAAACAATATTTACACATAAGTTATTTCCTAACACAGAATTTAGGTGTCAGCAGAACACTTTTTTGGCTTAAACCAGTGGCTGTAGCTCTGATACCACTCTCTGTCGCAGCCCCCGACCCCTACCTCGGGAGCTGGCGCCGCGAGGGCAGTATCAGGGGTATCGGTGTTTATTAATTTAGCAGCGTAGTACATCAGGACCGTACTTAGAAATATGTTTATCAGAGTAAAACACCAAACTTTTATAATAATAATTTATTAGGATAAAACCCAAGTTCATTTGACAATACATTTGTAGGGGTAAACCCTAATTATTGAAAACAAAAACTTCTTCTTTATTTAGGTAACTTTTATAGCCACTTTTCCAAGCCTTCCATGCTCTCCAGCTGGCTTCTATTGGCTTTCACACTATGTTACCTGAAACGCGTTTTAAAAATATTTTATCAGCAAGAAATACTGGTGAGGGCATCCCAGTTTAATCAAAACAATTTTTATCACTTTACACTATTAAGGGCATCCGCAATTACATTTGTTTATATCTACTCAATTACTCATTTAGTACTGTCAACCTGACCTGTGGGTCATGTTACCCATTGGCTAACTCTTTGTCCAATGGTAACGTCTTTCTTATTTTGTATACAAAACCCCAACATCCTAGCAGTAATTGTAGAATCACAAATACTCAATTACTGTTAAGTGTAATTTAAAACATTTGAGGTTTTGGTAAAACATTTTGACTCACAAAAGATTTACAAAAAGGTGGCAAAAAGCAGATGTACTCACATTGTAGATTTAGGTGATACTATTATAGCTTCCTAGTGATTTTCCTGGTTATTACCTATTAAATTTAAACAATGCACACGTGTTAGTAAAATAACCCAATTCACATTAACCGTACAACTCGAGACATAATTCCAATGACTGAGTCGGGCAGAGCCGACATGCATTACAGAATCCTAGATCAACCGGGTGTACACACGAGACAGAATTCCAATGACTGAGTCGGGCAGAGCCGACATGCGTTACGGAATCCTAAATCGATCGTGTAGGGTAATAGCAGGGTTATGGTACTTACAACGAATCAGAGCTTCGCTTTATAGTGGGTATTATGCCCGGGTATAATTTCTACTTATAAGAAATTGAGAGGGAATTTTAGAATTGAACGACTGACAAATGAGCTCTCGACCCCCTTTTATAGGCTGATCAGCCAGGTTGTAGCTCCCCGCGACCAAGTAGCCTTCGGCCGTCACGGCCCGTGAGGGACTACGTGTCGCGTATAGGCTTGGCCAATCACCAGCCTAGCCTTGGTGAGTCAGGTGCCACGTGGCACTATGCAGTGTCGAGCAAGTAAGGGCCGTCGCGCCCCACGAAGGATTACACTTCGTCTGTCGCGGGCGGCCGCGAGCGACAGAAAAATCTTGTTTTTCTTGTTTTTCACAAGTACAAAGGTATAACGGGCACGTTTCTCGCGTACGGGGTATATTTAGGACATTTAGGGGTGTCCAAACATATTTTTAGGAGGGTTGTTATAATGATTAACCGTCCTCAGCTTTTAACATTATTTTCACGAAATTAGTAAAATAACGTTAAAATTAGTGCACTTTCACTTTCACTTTCATTTTTACGAAATTAGTAAAATAACTTTTAAACAAAAGTATTGAGCCTAAAACTTATAAAGAATTTGACTTAAATCCTTATTATTGGATTACAACAATGAATGAAGAAATAGAGGCTTTACATAGAAATCAAACTTGGGAATTAGTTGATTTACCTAAGGGTAGAAGTTAGTAGGTTGCAAATGGATTTATCAAATAAAGTATAAAACAACTTGAGAAACTAAAAGATATAAAGCTAGACTTGTGGCTAAAGGCTACAGTAAAAAAATGCTATAGATTTTGATGAGACATTTACACCTATTGTTAAAATGGTCATTGTTAAATGTGTTTTATCTTTAGTTGTACAAAACAATTGGTTTTTGTTTCAGTCGGGCATTAAAAATGCTTTCTTGTATGGTGAATTACAAGAAGATGTGTATGTGAAACTACCTGAGGGTTATTGTAACGCCTCACATTTTAGCATTTCTATACTTTTAGAGAATTCGTGTTCGTTTTCTTTTTTTTTAGAAGTCACAGTCGAAATCAGATCGAAAAACGAGCTAGAAATGATCACCGAAGCAATTTAAGCGACGTTAACGCGACCGACGGAATACGCGCCAAATACCGACACCGAACTTTCTTACTTTTAACCCTAAACTAATTTTATACAACTCATTACGAAGTGTGCGGGTTTTGATAACGGGTCTCGTAGGAATTACGGGCCACTTAAACACGGGATTGGGCTTGTGGGCCTTGGGCCCAAGCCCACTAAACAAAACCCTACCTACAAAAGACTAGTATACCCAAATTGCCATTATCTTCAGCCGTTTCAACATATCATCCCTCAAAACCCTCTCTCCCTCACGAATTCATAAAACAAGCACAGAGAATTCACCTTCCTCACAACAAACCCAAACCCATCATCAGACCCTCCCTTCTCCTCTCTCGCTACATCAGGTCGCCGGCGACCTCACCGGTACCTCGTTTTTCCGGCAAACACAACCAACCACGCTGCCCCCTGTCCTTTTCCGATTGAACGACCGACCACCACCATTCTGGTGGTGGCACACGGCGTCGCAGAGAGAGAGAGAGAGAGAGAGAGAGAGAAAAGACGCGGAGAGAGAGAGAGAGAGAGAGAGGGACGGACGGCAGTGATAGTCGACGGTGGCGTCACCGGCATTAGGAGCCGACACACGGCGGCAGCCGGTGTCGGCTGAGACGGTGGTTCGAGCTCCGGTCAGTTCCAGTCCAACCCAGTTCCAGTTCGAGTCTGATGTGTGCTAAACGGACTATAAAAAGTAACTAAGTTAGACTCGCTAAACTAGACACTCTAAGTTTTAAATTTATAGACTAGGACTCTCTAAAACCTAAACCACACAACCGGCAAGTGTACCGGTCAATGTAGTATAGCCTAAGCAAGTCCGAGTATCGAACCCTGAGACTCTATGTATCATGTAAACTAGACTCTAATAGACTCTGACAGACACGACTTAACTTGTTTAATTGTTTAGGGGGGGGGGGGGTACAGAAAATCTAGGAAATCTATTTAAACTAAAATATTAAACTACTAAATTAACTAAAGCTAGACTAAAGACGAATGAGGACTGAGGACTTTCCTTATATGGAAACGAGACCACCTAGACAAGAATCCTGGATTACTTTTAAAGAATTACCGATTAAGTTAAATGCATGAATTATGGAACCGGGATCTTAAAGTACTAAACCTATTAAGAACCAACTAAGCCCCTCGACCCTTCTCAAGGAGAAACCTGTGGAACTACCTAGGACGTTAATCCTACCGGTTATTAGACGCCTTTCCAGTTGTCTAATTATTGTGTAAGTACCCTAATGTTGACCTACTCTTTTCCAATCATAGATCTAGGGTAGTTTGAAGTAATTAACTTGACTTGATAGACTAATAAAACCGACAGGTAAACCAAGACATGACCTTTTCCAAGGACTATCTAAAGCAATTCGCCGGGTAAGACCTACCAATAGCCCCTCAATTTCCAGGTATTAGGACTAGTAGAACACTAAGACTTAGCAAATTATACCAATTACTTCTAGGGGTTATTGCGCAATTCTCCCTAAAGAGTTAAGGTTTTCTTATGTGATATAGATACTCACCGAAATCCTAAACCCTAATATGACTCTACGTTGTGATATAGACCGTCACTAAGAATCATATGAAACAATAACAATAAACCAACTCAAAGCATGCATACACATCAAATCATTAAATCAAACCGCTTACTAAGCACAATCAATCCATAAAAATCATGCAAATAACATAAACGGTAAAAACTTCTTATTAATCCATTCGTCAAGTCTAGGTGGTTTATAAACTTAGCCAAGCATGTCAATAAGTGCAAACAAAACAAAGATGTCTAAACGAGAATTCATTGTAACAAGTTCTTAAGATAGAAATCGATAAAACAAGGGATTAGAAAACCCGAGATATGCTTCGATTCTTCGCCCTCGACTCGTATCAATGATTCCAAAGCCTTGAGATCTTCGATTATGCTCCAAGAATGCTCTAAGATTGCCCAAAGATGTCCAAAATTCGTAATTCGGGTTCTTCTAACTCTCTTGGACATTTTATATCAAAACCCTAGCTGCTAATCAGCTTTTCTGCGAATCAGGGGGCTAGGTGTGGCGTCTAGGGGCTAGGTGTAGCGTCTAGGGGCTAGACGTACGGCGGCGCCCCCCCCCCCCAAAAGCTAGGTGTTACGCGTAGGGCCTAGACGCTACGTCTAGGCCCTTTTTTGACAGACTGTTCCGAATTTCCATCAGCTTCAACATCCAAAAATTCCAGAAACTATTCTAACTCTTTTTTACTTGTTCCAAGACTTAGTGTTTCATCATTGTAGCTCGTTTTTGCTCCTTTTTCATCAACTTTTAGTACCACGACCTGGAAAACGCAAATATAATCAATAGCACGTAACTCTAAATAAAACTAAACTATAAATAACGGAAATTTACACAAACTGTACACGAATAAAGGATGTATTTTGCAATACATCAAATATCCCCACACTTAACCTTTTTTCGTCCCCGAAAAAGAATTATGCAACGGAATCAGAGTTGAATAATCACTTGGATCAGAAATATATTTATATTTCATTAAAACCAAGAGTTGCGTTAGCTGCGATTGCGAATATACTTGTCCACTTAAACCCGAATCCAATCTCAAGCCCTTTTCATGTGGATTTTATTTAAGTGCGGTCAATCTACCTAGGCTCTCACACTAAGATCTACGGTCCACCTACTCCCTCCTCAAGCTTATAGGACTAAAGGAACGATCATTGGACCAATTCCCAACCGTCTTATATCAAAACCAAGAGAGTTTACAATCAGATTTGTTTTTCTTTTTTTTTCATTTTTTTTTCATTCGTGAGTCAAGACGATGCTTTCCCTAACCAAGAGGCAATAAGGGTGTAGAGTCGCTATCCCCAACCACAGATTACTTAGGCTTCGGTACTTTTTTTTCTTTTCTTTGCTTTGCACGGTCGATTTCACAAACCCTAGCGGTAATCTTGCTGTAGAGTCGCTATCCCCAGCTCCGACTACATAAGAATGCATTACTTTCATTTAGTTTCCAGCTCACTTTTTATTCTATTTTTTTCGCATGATCACAAACTCTAACGATTTTAACTTATAACGGTGCCCCTTATACTCTTATTGGCAGTTTCAATTTCCCATATCTCCCAGGGGAAAACCCACTAGCAGACCGACAATTAAGGTGTATTAACTCAAAGGGACATAAAACCAAACCCGGGCCTATTCACATATCCCAAACTAGACGCAAGCTCGATTTATTTTAATTCAAATTATTATTATTCGAACCCAAGCAAAAAATCATCTTTTCTATCATTTTCCGTTTAAATTTGCAAACTTCTCATTTCAAATGACATTTTTTCTGATTTTTCAATTTTTTTTAGATTTTTTCAATTTTTTAATTTTTTTTTGTATTTTTCAAATTATGACTCAAGACTCACTAGTAAAGACCTAAACGACAGTTTCCTATCCCCACACTTAAGGATTGCATTGTCCCAGTCGTACGAGTCTTTAATCCAACGAACGATTGTATAGTATTTCATTCGCGATCGTTGCCTAGTCTGCTTGGGTTTATCAAGATGGCAGCTCTGAATTCATCCGAATGGAGATTGAGTACGGGTGGTACAATCCAAACCTGCACAAACATAGCAAAACAAAACCCAAAGCAATACCAATTCTAAAAACGACTCAAAAACTACTACTTTAGACTCATGGTACAAAATAAAAGACTCAAAATACAACTCCACAAATGAGTAACAACTTCTCACATACTTATGGAGGATCATAGAGATGCAGCTCACCTCCAAACACACACTCACGGGCTGTAGCACTATTATACCTATCATTGCTCAACTCAACCCACAC
This sequence comes from Helianthus tuberosus, assembly GCA_030545235.1. NCBI lineage: Eukaryota > Viridiplantae > Streptophyta > Magnoliopsida > Asterales > Asteraceae > Helianthus > Helianthus tuberosus. The sequence goes on along the minus strand of CM060375.1, from coordinate 719,802 downwards.
ACTCTTATCTCTCTCACAACCTCTCAACTCCTCACCTGGCGGTTTGAATCTATACTCTTCATATCGAAATCTATCCCCACACTGAGCCTTGCTCATCGTCTCTATCCTAGATTCAAAACGCACCACTCTCTCCTCTAATTCCTCTACTCTCCTATCCGGTGGGTCCCCACACTTGAGTCCTATTACTTTCTCTAGACTCTGATCACTCACCACCTTCTCCTCATCTCTCTCGTCCTTCTCACACTCCCCCACTAACGATACCGCCTGCACTCTATCACTAGGCCCTCTCGAATTCATAACCTTAAAAACTACCGATTCCTCGCCCGCTCTAAGTGTAATGGTGCCTAAAAAGACATCTGTGAGAGCTTTAGCGGTGTTCAAGAACGGGCATCCTAAAATTAATGGTACGTTTTCATTGGCTTCCATGTCGAGAATGACGAAATCGGCCGGAAAAACGAACTTGTCAACCTTAACAAGCAAATTCTCAACTATGCCCCTCGGGTGTTTCACGGACCGATTGACTAAGGATAGTGTCAAACGGGTAGGTGAAAGCTCGCCTAAGTCTAGCTTCTCGTAAAGAGAAAAGGGCATCAAATTGATGCTAGCACCTAGATCAGCTAAGGCTTTAGTATTGGTGTTACTACCGAAAAGACAAGGAATAGTGAAAACACCGGGATCGGTAAGCTTTTCGGGAAGCTGATTTGAGACAACGGCCGAACACCCTCCATGCAATGGGACATTCGACAACTCCCCTAACTTCTCTTTGTTCCTAAGAAGATCTTTCAAGAATTTCGCGTATTTAGGCATCGATTGAAGTGCCTCGATAAACGGAAGATTAATCTTCAATTACTTGAAGATGTCTAAAAATTGCCCGTATTCCCTTGAATATTTTTGATTCCTAAGACATGAAGGAAACGGGACACGCGAAAGGTCTACTAGAGGCGAAGGCCTAACAACTACGGGAGGTTTCTCTACTCTCTTCTCACCTTGAGACTCACCGGGCTGTGCGGTACTTGCTAGGCGTAGCCTCGATTGCACTTTGCCGGGAGCCTCCATCTCTATCTCTTAATCTACAATATCTTCATCTTCCTCAACTACTCTCTCCTCTACTCTCGGGTTCCCTACTGTTTTTCCACTACGAGTGGTAATGGCCTTTACATGAGCATTCGGGTTAGGTTGGGTGTTACCCGCAAACTGACCGGGTAATCTCTCCTCTAACTTCCTAGACATATCACCTACAACCCTTTGAAGGTCTTGGAAAGCAGCTTGGTGATTCTTAAGCATAAGGTCATGTTCGCTAAGTTTCTTTTGGGTGGTTTGGTCCTTAACAATTAATTGACTCATCATTGCCTCCATTCTTTCTAGACTACCCCCTAGATCATAACTTGAACCCTGACCTGTTTGAACCTGACTACTTGACCCCCCTTCTTTGACCTGCCCATTGAACCCCTTGTTGAACTGCCCATTTGAACCCCCACCAAAGAGTGAACCTAGACCCCTATTTGGATTTTGAGCTATTTGAAAACCAGGGGGTTCATTTGAGCGAAAATTATTATTATTATTATTTCGCCAACCCGAATTAAAATTACCAAACCCACTAGGTTGACCTCTACCTTGACCCCCTCCTATAAAATCGACTTTCTCCTCACCTACTAGCAGTGGACACGCACTCGTATCATGACCCCCTCAGCAAAACTCACACTTGTCTACCTTAGATTTAATCTCCTTGAGCTCTCGAGTCATGTTTTCCAAAACATCGGCTAAACTAGGATCCATGGTGACATGGTTCACCCCTCGGGCGGGTGCGCTAGTAGTGGTATTAGAATTACCATTTTAATACCGCTGATCGGCTCGCGATTGAGATTGAGACTGAGCAAATGCCTCAAAACGCTCTAAACACTCAGCAACAGTAAGAATACCCATCATATGCCCCCCCGCATTAGTGTCAAATCGATCACGAGTCTCTTGGGTGAGACCGTTATAAAATTTTTCACAAAGAGCCCAATCGAAAAGACCATGCTGGGAGCAACGAGCAACTAAGTTTTGGAAACGCTCCCAAGCAAGGTAGTAAGGCTCGTCGGGCTCCATGCGGAAAGAGTGAATTTGGTCACGAAGGCGTGAGGCTTTAGCAGGCGGGAAATACTTGTTCAAAAAGGCTTGACGAAGGCCCGCCCAAGTGGTAAAGGTACCGGTTGGTTGAGAGTCCAACCAAGTAGCCGCACGCCCCGCTAGTAAAAATGGGAAGAGCTGAAGGTAAGTAGCATCATTTGGGGCTCCGTGAAGGCTAAAAGTAGCAAGGATACGGGAGAACCGGTTTATGTGGGCCGGGGCGTCCTCGTCCTCGCGTCCGTGGAACTGGATGCTATTGGTGATGGCTTGCATGGCATAAGATGGAATATGCCATGAGTTCTCGCTAACTATGGGTGGAACAGTAATGGGTGACGCAAAACCAGTGAAGCCTTGGGTGGCTTGTTGGTGAACGGTTTGCCTAGCGTTGGCCATGTGTTCTAAGTTTTCTGGGATGCTAGAAGTAGGGCTATCGGGTGGGGAGACTTTAGGTGATGTTTTGGGTTACTGGGGTGGGGTGGGTAATGGAGTGGAATCGAAATTGGGAAACTGAGACGTGGATGAAATACTAACCTGTGGGCCTTGGCCCACACGAGACGATGATGATGACTCGGTGACTGGTGGCTTCGGTGGCGGTCCGTGCGAGCGCAGATGTGGCATCCACTATCAGCAAAAACCTGAATGTGAGAAAAGCAAACACTAGTCACAAAGACTCAAATGGAAATAAAACAAAATAAAAGACAAAGACTCAAAACAAAACAAACACGTAGCACGTATATGTCAATAAAGTCTATCAAAGCTAATGAACGCGATTGCCAAGAATCCCCGGCAACGGCGCCAAAAACTTGATGTGTGCTAAACGGACTATAAAAAGTAACTAAGTTAGACTCGCTAAACTAGACACTCTAAGTTTTAAATTTATAGACTAGGACTCTCTAAAACCTAAACCACACAACCGGCAAGTGTACCGGTCAATGTAGTATAGCCTAAGAAAGTCCGAGTATCGAACCCTGAGACTCTATGTATCACGTAAACTAGACTCTAATAGACTCTGACAGACACGACTTAACTTGTTTAATTGTTTAGGGGGGGGGGGGGTACGGAAAATCTAGGAAATCTATTTAAACTAAAATATTAAACTACTAAATTAACTAAAGCTAGACTAAAGACGAATGAGGACTGAGGACTTTCCTCATATGAAAACGAGACCACCTAGACAAGAATCCTGGATTACTTTTAAAGAATTACCGATTAAGTTAAATGCATGAATTATGGAACCGGGATCTTAAAGTACTAAACCTATTAAGAACCAACTAAGCCCCTGACCCTTCTCAAGGAGAAACCTGTGGAACTACCTAGGCCGTTAATCCTACCGGTTATTAGACGTCTTTCCAGTTGTCTAATTATTGTGTAAGTACCCTAATGTTGACCTACTCTTTTCCAATCATAGATCTAGGGTAGTTTGAAGTTATTAACTTGACTTGATAGACTAATAAAACCGACAGGTAAACCAAGACATGACCTTTTCCAAGGACTATCTAAAGCAATTCGCCGGGTAAGACCAACCAATAGCCCCTCACTTTCCAGGTATTAGGACTAGTAGAACACTAAGACTTAGCAAATTATTACCAATTACTTCTAGGGGTTATTGCGCAATTCTCCCTAAAGAGTTAAGGTTTTCTTATGTGATATAGACACTCACCGAAATCCTAAACCCTAATATGACTCTACGTTGTGATATAGACCGTCACTAAGAATCATATGAAACAATAACAATAAACCAACTCAAAGCATGCATACACATCAAATCATTAAATCAAACCGCTTACTAAACACAATCAATCCATAAATATCATGCAAATAACATAAACGGTAAAAACTTCGTATTAATCCATTCGTCAAGTCTAGGTGGTTTATAAACTTAGCCAAGCATGTCAATAAGTGCAAACAAAACAAAGATGTCTAAACGAGAATTCATTGTAACAAGTTCTTAAGAAAGAAATCGACAAAACAAGGGATTAGAAAACCCGAGATATGCTTTGATTCTTCGCCCTCGACTCGTATCAATGATTCCAAAGCCTTGAGATCTCCGATTATGCTCCAAGAATGCTCTAAGATTGCCCAAAGATGTCGAAAATTCGTAATTCGGGTTCTTCTAACTCTCTTGGACATTTTATATCAAAACCCTAGCTGCTAATCAGCTTTTCTGCGAATCAGGGGGCTAGGTGTGGCATCTAGGGGCTAGGTGTAGCGTCTAGGGGCTATGTGTAGCGTCTAGGGGCTAGACGTACGGCGGGCCCCCCCAAAAGCTAGGTGTTACGCGTAGGGCCTAGACGCTACGTCTAGGCTCGTTTTTTGACCGACTGTTCCGAATTTCCATCAGCTTCAACATCCAAAAATTCTAGAAATTATTCTAACTCTTTTTTACTTGTTCCAAGACTTAGTGTTTCATCATTGTAGCTCGTTTTTGCTCCTTTTTCATCAACTTTTAGTGCCACAACCTGGAAAACGCAAATATAATCAGTAGCACGTAACTCTAAATAAAACTAAACTATAAATAACGGAAATTTACACAAACTGTACACGAATAAATGATGTATTTTGCAATACATTAGAGTCTCAATTCAGGTAAGGGTTTCGAGTATTATTCATTTGCGTTCCAGTTTTAATTCAAGTCGGATTCTGTTATTGAATTTGCTTTCAGATTCCTTTCACCCCGGTTCCGGCTCGGGCTTGGTTTCGGTTCCGGTGACAAACAGGGACGAAGGCAGTGAAGGTGGCGATCTGGTTCGGGTTTGATTTGGGTGTGTTAAGATTCATTTTTTTAGTGTCTCGAGTCAAACAGTCAACTCGGTCAACTGGGGACTCGGTTCAGTCTTGTTTTGGGTTCGGGTCATCGGGTTAAACACGAGACTTGGTATTTTAACAATGCAAATTGTTATTGTTATTGATTGTATATATAATACCGTTTTAATCGTGAAACATTTATTACTTGAACTTGTACATTAGACGTGCCTTGTAACTTGTATAAATATATATTTTCGTTATATAACTCATGTAAATATATAATTTTACATGGATTGTTGAATTTTGAAAAATTATAACGAAAACTTGCATTGTCGGGATCGTCCAAAAACAGAGGAAACTCTGCCCGTTTTTTGTAAAAATCCGTGAAACGATGCGGGTTTAATTATAGAACGAAGCGTATCAGATTCAAATAAGTTTTATAACAATAATTATAAATGTATATTTATTTTTATTTTTGACAATACTTCTACCATATTTTCGATAGACCTAATTTAGAATTATTTTATAAACTATATAATATATATATATATATATATATATATATATATATATATATATGTGTGTACATACATATATCTCAACTAGTGGTATTCTAAATTCCAATTCAAATCCTCCGTCATTATTCCGTTTACTCAAGCACCTTCGTTTGCCCATATAGGGTGACCTCGGTGTTCCATCCTCCTAATCTCATACACTCGTCAACAATTGGATAGTCGGAAGACTTAGCAATTTTGTGAGTATACTCGTAAACCCCTTTTTATGTTTACCACTTTTGGGGTGTAACATGTTAAATTATTAAAACCACACTTAACTTATTCTTTATGTAACGCACGAAAACAATCCTTATACATGAATACTATGTTGATATACTTGATTCTTATACGTGGACCATACTTTTGTGATATACTATAGTCATTAGCTTTATATGAGCCTCCATTTGACATGTATAGCGCTATAGGAGTAACGCACCGCCCGTAGACTAGTAGTCATGTTGAATTATATCATTTTGCGTAAACAGGGGGTTGACTAGAAATATTACATGCCATGTTATGTTGCTCTTGTATAAACTAAGTTGCCATGTGGATTCGTTTTTAACTTTTAAACTTATACTTACACTTATTCTTAAACTTGTATACTCGCATTTGCTTTTGCATTGAATTGTATTTTAAACGCGTTACAGGTTGAGGATTGATGATGCTATGAAATGGATTAGCAATAATGCCTAGATACTCACTTAGACGTTTAGGTTTAAAGTGTTGTATCAATTTTGTTATGTTTATGTTATGAACAATATTGTTATTTGAATTTCCTTGTAATGTTTGACAATTTGATTATGAAATGAAATCGGTTGAATTAAATATTTCACAAATAGTGTTATGAAATCTCTTACAATCTAGAACTAGTCCCACTCCAATGATTCCGCCATTGGTTGGGGTGTGACAATTATTATTCTGAAACTGACTATTCTGAAACTGACTTTAAATTTTGTAAACTTAAAAAATATTTATATGGGCTTAAACAATCCCTTAGAAATGTGGAATGAGAAATTTGTAAGAGTTCTTGTTAACTATGGTTTTATGCAAAGTGTTAGGGATTGATTTTTTACACTTAGGATCCTGACACATACTCTTGTATGCTAACTCAGCTGAGTATCCTGACATGACTAAGGATCATGAGTCTCGGTGTTAATAATGAATTTCTTGTCCCTCTCAGGACTTATTCGCATGTATATTCTCCCATAACGGCTAGAAGATGAAGTCTTGCAGATATAGTTTGAGAAAACGTGTTGAATAAGGCTAGAAGGTCTGTAACGTTCACTTACCCAGTCTTCGCGGGAGCCCGGAAATCTGAGACTTCTAGTTAGGATTTGTTTTAACCTTTGTACTATATATAGCTTGATCCGGTCGAGTTAGGATTAAGTTTGGCACACAACACACACTCGCAATACTTGCAATCAGCTCTGTAACACATAGTTCTCGATCAATCAAAGCTCACAATTGTAATTTTTCAAGTGTTTAATTTACCGGAGCTAGGTAGTTTCCAGCTCCCGGGGTTTTTTTGTACCGGATATCATCTTTCAAAGAGATCAAGAGCTTTTCCTCGTAACATATCGCATGTGTTCGTGTCTATTTGTTATATTCGTCACATTACTAATATAAACCCTGTTTACCAAGCCCAGGATCCTGACATTAACTCCAGGATCCTCAATATCAAACTGACCATTTTCAAGATCACCTCACATCACTTTCTCAATTCGGTTACTAAATTGATCTTGTCAGTTTTTGACCAAAACGCAAAGTATGTGTGATTTTTCTTTGTTTGTCAAAAATAAAGATAGTTTGTTTGTTGCTCTTCTTGTCTATGTGGATGATATAGTCCTAACTGGTAATAACTTGCATGAAATTACAAGAGTTAAAAACTAAATTTCTTATATAAGATTCATGAAAACTTAAGTATTTTCTAGGTATTGAAGTTATAACAAGTGAAAAAGGCTTTTGCTTATCTTAAAGAAAATATTGCTTAGAATTGTTATGTGAACATGGTATGTCTGCTTATACACATGTGAATACTCCAATTGAGTCACATCGTTTTCTTACAAATATTTGTGAAGAAAAGAATGACGTGTTGAATATTTTAACTTTCTATCAAATACTTGTTGGTAAGCTTATATATCTGTCTCACACTAGGCTAGTATTGCTTATATAGTGCATTTTTTGAATCAATTAATGCACATTCTAGTTTGGTCTTTGTAAAGAGTATCATATTGATAATCTATGTGAGAGTTTGAGAGGCTTTGATCTTGTAAACACTTGTAGAATACTTTTTAGTTGGGTTAATATCAATTTGGTTTTGGTTTTTATGTTGTTTGTGTTTGATACCTTGTTATTTTGACAAAGTGTAACATAAGTATAGGTGAAATACCTTGTATTACATGTGAATGCATTTAGCTTTGCTAATGGCATGCTACATATACTTTTAGGTAAGGCGCTACTTTTGAAATGTTGATTGAGGTTAAGTATCAGGGCAGGATGTTAAAACATGATTTTTGGTTTAATTGCTGTTATAAGTAATTAGACCAAGTAAAATGAGTTTTGGTATAAGAAAAATCCGGGACACAACTCCGTTGTGTATTATAATAAATTGAATATTGGTTTTTGGTTTAATTGGTGTTATATGTAATTACAGACTAAGTAAAACAAGTTTTGGTTTAAGACCACTCGTAGTGGAGGGTTTTTGGGCGTTTTCCCCAAAAAGCGCCCCACAACGCCCAAGGACCGCCCCCGAGGGCGGATTTTTTAAAAAACAAATCCTACAAGGCGTGCTTTTATCAACGCCTTTCTTCAAATTGTTTGGCCAATGAGATCATTCCAAATCAAATATCATTAGTTTTAAATTAAAAAAAAAATGAAAATAATAATTGGGTAATCATTGATGAGGTATTATTGGGCATTATCTCACAACGCTCATTTGTGAAAAACGTCTCGTAATGCCCCTTTGCTGACTGTGATGACATGTGTCGTACAATAGCCATAGGTGTGGGCATTATTCATGTGTACCACTATACATGGTCTAAGGAAATCCAGGACATGGTTCCGTTGTGTACTATAATAAATTGAATACTAAAAAGTGGGTGTCGCACCTTGTGACCTGACATAAATTTAAGAGTTAAATGCCATTTTAGTCCCTGTGGTTTGAGCCATTTTGTCAGTTTAGTCTAAAGGTTTCATTTTTAACCTATGGGTCCAAAAAAGGTTTCACAGTTGCCATTTTAGTCCACTGGGTTAACTTCATCCATTTTTTCTGTTAACGAGAAGGCCAATTCGGTCATTTTATATGGCCGAATTACTCTTTTAGTTAACAGAATTACATACAAAATGACCGAATTGGCCTTCTCGTTAACAGAAAAAATGGATGAAGTTATCCAAGTGGACTAAAATGGCAACTGTGAAACCTTTTTGGACCCACGGGTTAAAAATGAAACCTTTGGACTAAACTGGCAAAATGGCCAAACCGCAGGGACTAAAATGACATTTAACACTAAATTTAATAACACATCATTTTACTAGCTAAATGTTACTAATATGTTTAAATTTTGTAATAAGAAAAGTTGATATGTAAATGTACATTGAACAAATTAAAATAATAAAAAGAGAACTCTAATAAAAATCTATCAAGAAAAGTATTGTTTTACCAAGTAAAAGTGACGTAAGGAATAAAAGAAAAAACAAAAGAGTAAACTGCCATTTTGGTCCCTGTGGTTTGGCCAGTTTTGCCACTTTAGTCCAAATCTCAAACTTATTACATCCAGGGCCCTGTGGTTTGCATTTTGTTGCCATTTTAGTCCAAAATCCAAAAACCCTAGTTTTTTGACTGTTGCAACCTCCTATTTTGTCCTGTAGTGCAGGGGCATTTTGGTTATTTTGCTTTTCATTTAATATTTTCTTAATTAACTTCATCCCCAAATAAAATCATCATCATCATCATAAAACATTAACAGACTCTCTCTCTTCTCTCTCTCTTCTCTCAATCTCTCTTCTCTCAATCGACCAGTTAAGAACCTGAATCGATCAACATAATCCCCAAATAAATCATCATCATCGTCCCACCTGAGCACCACTCCGGCGTCGTCCCTACCGAAACTCAGATCCACCATCGTCATCGTCATCTCTGCGTTCCTCTCTCTCTCTCATGTTTCTCTCTCATTCGTGTGTATTGGAGAGAAAAGCTTTGAGTTTCAGATCTAAATCGAAATCAGAAATATTTTGATCTGATTGTTTGTGGGGGTTAGAGATCGGAGAGATTGGTGGTGGCGGTGGTTATGGTGGTGGCGGTGAAAGAATGAAGCAGATGGTGGGGCGGTGGTGGGGCAGGTGGTGGGTGGAGTGACGGTGGTGGCACTGCAGATCTGGATCGAAATGGCAGTTTACTCTATGGTGTGTGTTGTTATGCTTGTTACTTGTTCTGTTATGCTTGTCGAAATGGCACTTTCGTGGTGTGTGTTGTTACTTGTTCTGTTATGCTTGTTCACCATGAGGCTGTGATGATTTCACCTAATCCGAGCTTGGCGTGGCAGAATCGGAGGAGGGCAAGTGCGCTTGCAACCTCTGTTTGCAGCCATGGCGGTTTTACAAATCGGATGATGTTTGATTATGTTCTTACAGATCTGAGCCTCGTTTCTTTTTACAAATCGGTTTTTGTTTTGATTTGTTGTCTGTATTTTGATTTTTGTGATGGTTTCTGGGTTTGTTACAGATCTGGGCCTCGTTTCTTTTTACAAATCGGTTTTTGATTTTCTTGAAGATTATGTTCTTGATTTGGTGGATTTTCTGGGTTTTGATGATGATGTTTGATGATGTTCTTGAAGATACAGATCTGAGCCTCGTTTTTTCTTGAAGATGTTCTTGATTTTCTGGGTTTTGATGATGAACTTTGAAGATGTTCTTGATTTTCTGGGTTTTGTTGTTGTTGAAGAAGATGTTCTTGATTTTCTGGGTTTTGTTGTTGTTGTTGTTGAATTGCTTTAAATAAAACATAAATGACCAAAATACCCCTGCACTACAGGACAAAATAGGAGGTTGCAACAGTCAAAAAACTAGGGTTTTTGGATTTTGGACTAAAATGGCAACAAAATGCAAACCACAGGGCCCTGGATGTAATAAGTTTGAGATTTGGACTAAAGTGACAAAACTGGCCAAACCACAGGGACCAAAATGGCAGTTTACTCAAAACAAAAATATCGAAGCGTTATGTACGGATGGTTTTGAAATTTCTTAAAAATGGAGGGATATATTATTAAAAGCGTTATGTACGGATGGTTTTGAAATTTCTTAGGCAATTTGGTTTGGTGTGGTGAGACTATCCACTATTACAACCCAACCCAACCCAATCTTTCAATAAAATACTAATTTCTCTCTCTTCCACCTACACAACCCAACCCAATTCAATTTTTCACCCACATTCACAACACAACCTAAACTAATATTTTATTATATAAATATGATTTGTAAAGTTGGGTTGCTAAACAATTAAATATTGTTAAAAGTAAAGAAAAAAATTTTAAATCATGAAAATTGAGAAAAACAATTAAATATTGTAAAGTTAGGTTGCAAACTTTGGTTGGTGAGACAACCCGGTCGTTCACCATGGCGAATTTTTTATTAAAAAAATTGCTCAATTTTTTTGTCCTATTATCCATGTGGCAACCGATTGTGGAAATTGTTCACCATAGTAGATGGTCTGAGGTTCAGCCTGCACGTAAGCGTCATATAGGATGGATGTGAGTATAAGGGAAAAAGTGTGTATCTAAGAAAATGGGGATAAGCCTAATATATATATGTGTGTAGTATGTATGTGTGTGAGAGAGGAATTTTGTCCTTTACCGTCCGTCCTTATCGTCTCCTCCCCGCCGATCTCGACGCCAACGTGCCTAAAGAAATGGTGTTTGGGGCATTGGTGGGCGTTGCCGGGCCTGGACCCCACACCGAGTAGCCTTAAAAATGAAGGTTGCATATTGGGAAATATTATTAATTTTTACAACACACTGATTATTAATAATTAATTAATGCTTATCCAAGAAGGCGTATAAAAAAATAATAGGAGTTAAGGAACCATGGTCAGGTTAAAGTGGGGTTAAGAGGTATATATAAGCGTACGATGCCTCTGTGTCAGACATATCATCTCTCCTTGCAATTGCGTATCATCTCTAGCAGCGGTGAGTAAATTTGCATGTTAATGTGATATTTCACTACCTCTATTATTTATATACATATGTGTTGTTACAGAGAGAGAGAGAGAGAGAAATGGCGAGTGACAACGGAGAATTTAGCTTTCCTCGGACACCGACGAAAGGACGAAACGGGCTTCCGAAGATTCAAACGCATGGAAAGAAGCAGGAAGACCAGATTTGCCATGACGACAGTGCACCACCGGTTAAAGCCCAGACGATTGACGAGCTGCACTCGCTCCAGAGGAAGAGATCTGTTCCCAATACGCCCATCAAAGGAGAAACTCAGCCAGCTTTTAATGCTGTTGTTTCGGAAGAGGAACGCCAGAAGCAACAGCTTCAATCCATCAGGTAATTAATTACCTAGTAAGTATATATATATATATTCATGGAAACAAACAAACAAACAACAGATATAATAATAATAATATTGTTACTTTTAGCGCGTCGTTGGCTTCTTTGACGCGAGAAACGGGGCCCAAGGTGGTGAGGGGAGACCCGGACCGGAAAAGTGAAACTCCAAGAGCACACGTGACGCCGACGCATCACGTGGCAGCTCCCACCAGCGACAGTTCCCTCAAGTTCACGCATATCCTTTACAACCTATCCCCAGCCGGTACGTATTATTAATAATAAAGAAATGGAGTTTGAAATTGATATATAATAAATAATACATGAGATGATGATGCAGAGTTGTACGAGCAGGCCATAAAGTATGAGAAAGGATCGTTCATAACATCGAGCGGGGCTTTGGCGACGTTATCTGGGGCGAAGACAGGGCGATCACCGAGGGATAAGCGCGTTGTGAGAGACGAGACCACCGAAGATGAGCTTTGGTGGGGAAAGTAAGTAGTCGTCATGATATATATGGTCATGGTGTACACACACTTAATTCTGGATTTTATTTATTTAGTAATTATTATTATTATTAAGTGATGATGGCTGGCAATGGCATGGCAGGGGGTCTCCAAATATTGAGATGGATGAGCACACTTTCCTGGTTAACAGAGAAAGAGCCGTCGATTACTTGTGCTCACTTGATAAGGTAGGTGCTCTCCCTCTCTCCATACATATTCTCACCGACAATACATTACCAGGATATGCATAGAAAATTAGAAATAGGTAGGAGGGCTTTCATCAAAATTAAATTAAATTAAGTTTAATTAATAAATAATAAATAGGATAGCAAAGGCGGTGGTGGACCCATGTACTATGAAAAACTAGGCTGCGGTTCTCACTTTTCATATTTGACTTTTTAATTTGCCCTCGCAAGTCAACTCAATATTATCTATAAATTGGTTTGTCTGGATTTTGGATCATCTTCATATGCTGTGCCACGTCTCCCGGATATATTGCCACGTTCTTTTTTGCTATAATAAAATTAATTACTATTCATCACAACTAAAACTTTTAATTTTAAATTTAAATTAAATAAATTTAAATTTAACTTAATTTTAGTTTAATTTAACTTAATAATTTAATTTAATTATTAATTAATTATTAATATATATAGTTACTGTACGATCCAAAAGGCTATACATCGAAAACAAAAAGGTTTGGTGAAAACCAACCCTTCCTTAGACTATGTAAAGACTCAGGGGCTGTTTGTTAACTTGGAAATTGTTTGTTAACATCTAAATCTTAAGTGCTGAACTATTAAGAGGTCTGAACCATTAAGTGTTGAACCGGTAAAAGGTCTGAATCATTAAAAGCCAGTATAATGCTTAACTGTTCGGAGGCACATGTCTGACCAATTCAGATTAGAGGTTTTAACCATTCAGAGGCAAATGTCTGAACCATTCAGACATCTACTCATAAAACAAACAGTCTGAACCATTAAGTGCTAAACCAGTAACAGTTCTGACTATTCCCCATTAAAAACTAAACTAAAAAAAAGTCCCTTAGTGATTGGAAAAGTCCTTATAGACAAGTGGGGGATTTCACTAGCTATAATTTTCTTCACAATAAATATTCAAATTCCTAGACCGAAGTTTAGAACTCTTGGGCCAAAGCAGAACCCAGGGCACGCAAATATTTAATTGGGGGCCCAAAGATATACATAAAACAAAAGAGAAAAGCTAACCTTTTATTTTTACTGTTTAAAAGGTCAGCGTTAAGCTAAATAGCTGGCCATTTTCCATTTAGCGTCAGTTGCACATAACATAACAAACTTATAATATAACTCTATTTTTTGCCCATTAGAATGGAAATACATCAAGAGCACACATGTTAATTACTCAGCATTTGTTCTCTTCTATATTGATACTTAACTTTTGTTTATATTAATTATTAACAGTTTAATGCTTTCCATTTGTTTTTAACCGTCCTATTTTTGATCTTCTATATTGATACTTAACTTTTGTTTATATTAATTATTAACAGTTTAATGCTTTCCATTTGTTTTTAACCGTCCTATTTTTGAGCTTGCCCCCCACCCGCCCCCACATACATACATACATTAGTGAAATGTGATTACCATGCACAACACCATCCATTACAATTTAGTGATATTTATGTTCCTTAATCACGATCATCCCTTACCATGTTTGACATTTTGGAAAAATATATATAAAAAAAAAAAACAGGTCTACGTCAATGATCAGTTTCTGAACTGGGACCCGGTTCATCGTATCAAAGTCCGTATTGTATCAGCCAGAGCCTATCATTCATTGTTCATGCATAACATGTAAGTAGCTAGGGATTTCGAGATATAACAACTAATTTGCTATCAGGTAATAAATACTACAAATGCGTACTTGCAGGTGCATCCGGCCCACCACTGAAGAGCTGGAGGATTTCGGAACTCCAGACTTCACAATATACAATGCTGGAATGTTCCCGTGTAACCGTTACACTCATTATATGACATCCTCCACAAGCATAGACCTTAACCTTGGTAGGAGGGAAATGGTGATACTTGGAACCCAATATGCCGGTGAAATGAAAAAAGGGCTCTTCGGTGTCATGCATTATCTCATGCCTAAACGCCAGATCCTCTCCCTACACTCCGGTTGCAATATGGGGAAAGATGGCGATGTGGCACTCTTCTTCGGGTTATCTGGCACTGGGAAGACCACACTGTCAACGGATCACAACAGATACCTAATTGGAGATGACGAGCACTGTTGGAGTGAGAATGGTGTCTCCAATATTGAAGGTGGCTGCTATGCCAAGTGTATTGATCTATCCAAGGACAAGGAACCTGATATCTTCAACGCCATCAAGTTCGGAACAGGTACGTACATCCTCTTCAATTCGATTCCCCCCTTTTTTCTCCACTAATTAATTAATGTTTATATATGTATGGCAGTGATGGAAAATGTAGTGTTTGATGAGCATACCCGAGAGGTTGATTATTCAGACAAGTCTGTAACAGGTAGAGAGAACATTTGGTTAAAAGAGTATGCTAAGTGAAATACTATACTACTGATTGATAACTTAATTGTAGAGAACACTCGGGCGGCATATCCTATAGAATACATACCAAATGCTAAGATACCATGTGTGGGGCCTCACCCAAAGAACGTTATCCTATTGGCTTGTGATGCGTTTGGTGTGCTCCCACCGGTGAGCAAGTTAAGCTTGGCCCAAACGATGTACCATTTCATCAGTGGCTACACTGCTCTGGTATGATACTTTAGCATTTCTACTCGTAATCTCCAAATAATTATCATGAACTGTGTACGTACGTACATACAGGTTGCTGGAACAGAAGATGGAATAAAAGAGCCACAGGCAACATTCTCTGCCTGTTTTGGAGCTGCATTTATAATGCTTCATCCGACAAAGTATGCAGCCATGTTAGCTGAAAAGATGAAGAAACATGGTGCAACCGGATGGCTTGTTAACACTGGCTGGTCAGGTGGAAGGTAAGTACTGGGATTCAACTACTTTTTTTTTTTTTCAGATTCTTATGCTTAGTGTTTTTCCTTTGGTATGTAGTTATGGATCAGGTAAGCGTATAAAATTGGCATACACACGGAAAATAATTGATGCCATCCACTCTGGGAAGCTGTTGGAAGCAAACTACACAAAGACAGAGATATTTGGGCTTGAAATCCCAACTGAAATTGAAGGGGTTCCTTCTGAGATCCTTGATCCAGCTAACACAGTAAGTTGGTTATTAATAAAGACATGTGTTGGTTGGTATATGGTAAGACCTGAGAATTGCTTATAAAACATTTACGTTTCAGTGGCCAGACAAGGCGGGGCACAGGGAGACGCTGGTGAAGTTGGGAGGGTTGTTCAAGAACAACTTTGAGGGGTTCTTGAACTACAAGATTGGATCAGATAACGTGACGGAGGAAATACTGGCTGCTGGTCCAAATTTGGAATAAGAATATAATATATATATTAATTATATGATGGTGTAATAACTCCTTCTTCCTAGCATGCTCTAGACGATGGAATACAATGGAAAGGAGGAGGATATGCATTTGGTGTTCCAACAAGAGGGGTGTGCTTTTATGAGTATTATTGTGCTATATATACAAACACAACACTGTATTTCACTTTTATTTTTTAATTATATGATGATATATGTTTGCATATCCTTGTTTTCCAATTTATATACATACACCTATTTGGACGGTTATTAATCCACTCGTCGCTAACAATCATTAGACATGAGCTAACCTACTGATCATCAAGTAACCTGCAGATCGTTAACCTAGTTGTCACGCATAACATATTGTTGTTAATCTTCAGTTTGCTAAATGAATAATGACATCCTAACAGCAGCAACCTGATTTCTTTCAAACAGTTGTGATAAACGACAAGGACCTGACCTGAGCCAGTAGTAAAGTGTACAAGACAGACATTCATACCGTTTTCATTCCAAACAAAATATAATAAATCATCGAAATCTTGCTTCATTTGGCTGATGAGACGCTTCCGTCGGTAATTTGAGGCATTTCCATTTAACTAATCACTAATTACCCTTTTTTTAAATGCACCTTACAGGATTGAGTAAATTGTTATTTTAGTCCCCTGTTGTTTGACCAAAATTGACACTTTAGTCCAAATAGTTTTTTTCTTGTCATGTTAGTCCAAATAGTTTTGTTTTCTGCCATTTTAGTCCCTGACTTTTGTCTGCCATTTTCATCCAACTCACTCACTCCATTCAAAAAATTTAGTTAACTTAGATGAATTTTGGTCAAACCACATTTTTTTGTAAGTGCGATGTTATTATATATATTATATTGTTCCCATTAAGTCTAACCGCTTCGCAATTCAATATTCACCGTCAGATATGGCTGAGATTAAATTGTTTTGATAATCAGAGGGAATTGAATTGTATATTGATTTGTATTTTTCTTCATATTACAAGAAAGAGAACCGCCTTTATTTTATAGGCTTTACACAGAGACTAAATATAGAAAAGATAGAAGTTGATGCTGTCAATACGGGATTGTGATTTGGCTGTGAATAATAACCCTCCATAAATGTATTTGACTGAACCATAATTTTCTCAAAAAACAATTCTTTCCTTTCTAACACCCCCCTCAAGTTGAATGGTGGGATTGCCAAAATTCAACTTGTCCAAACAGTTTTCAAAGATTCTTTGAGTGGTGGCTTTTGTTAGAATGTCGGCTAGCGGGTCGTCTGATCGAACAAAGGGTAGATCAATGATTTTTCCTTCCAATTTTTCTTTAATGAAGTGTCTGTCTACTTCTACATGTTTGGTTCGATCATGTTGCACCGGGTTTTCAGAAATTTGTATAGCTGCTTGATTGTCATACATAATTTTGCTGGCCCTATTCACTGAAAAACCAATCTCAGTTAAAAGTTTTCGTATCCAAAGCACCTCTGTAATGCCCCATGCTATCCCTCTAAACTCAGCTTCAACCCTAGAAAGAGCAACCACCTTTTGTTTCTTGCTGCTCCACATGACAAGATTCCCTCAAACTAGGGTGAAGTACCCTGAGGTTGATCTTCTAGTTCCTTTGTCTCCTGCCCAGTCTGCATCAGTGTGTGACACGATATCTAGATGCCCATTTGATTTAAACAGGACTCCATGACCAGTGGTTCCTTTAAGATATATGATGATTCTCCAGACTGCTTCCATGTGGGAAACCTGAGGTTGATGCATAAATTGACTTACCACCCCTACAGCGTATGCTATGTCAGGACGGGTATGTGCGAGATATATAAGTTTTCCCACCATACGTTGGTACTTTTACCTGTCAACCAGCTCCGCCCCTTCTTCTATATGGAGTTTGAGATTTGCCATCATCGGCGTTTCTACGGGTTTACAATCAATCATCCCTGTTTCTGCCAAAAAATCGAGAATGTATTTTTTCTGACAAACAAATATTCCTTGTTTAGACCTGAGAACTTCAATACCAAGGAAGTATTTAAGTCTCCCCAAGTCTTTCATTTCAAACTCAGTAAACAACTTTGTCTTCAACCGCTTCATTTCTTCTTCATCATTCCCTGTGATAATCATGTCATCGACGTAAATAATCAAACATGTTATTAACTTACCCCTTCGTTTGAGAAACAAAGTATGATCGGAGTTACTTTGTTTGAAGTCATATTTTTTCATGGCTTGAGTGAATCTCCCAAACCAGGCTCATGGAGATTGTTTCAACCCATAGAGAGATTTCTGTAAACGACAGACCTCACCATTTTCAAAGTCTTCTGTAGGGGCTTCCATATAGACTTCTTCTTTTAGTTCACCGTGTAAAAAAACATTTTTAACGTCGAGTTGATAGAGAGGCCAATCCTCATTTGCAGCTATAGAGAAAAGGACCATGATTGTATCAATTTTGGCTACAGGTGAAAAGGTTTCAGAATAATCGATTCCGTACGTCTGAGTATACCCTTTGGCTACTAATCGGGCCTTGTATCGTTCAATCGTTCCATCCGGTTTATGTTTAATAGTAAACACCCAGCGACACCCGACTGTTTGTTTTCCGGATGGAAGAACACATTTTTTCCAAGTCTCATTTTTTTCAAAGCATTCATCTTCGTTTTCATAGCATCTCTCTAGTGTTTTGACTCTAGTGCTTCCTTAACAGAATTTGGAATTTTTTCTGAGTATATAATAGACAAGAAATCTTTCGCCTCTCTAGATAAGTTTCCTTTGGCAATGTTTGCCACAGGATACCTGGAATTTCTGGTCTCTTTCTCAGGAGAGTATCTCTTCGGAGGAATCCCTCTGTTACTTCTCTGTGGAAGAACATACCTCTCGGTTGCTTCCCCATTTTCATTAGGAAGTATTTCATCCTGTGATATGTTAGTTGTTTCGATTTCCTCAACATCAACATGATTAGATAAATCTTCAACAACATCAGCATTAGTATTTGTTTGAGCATTGTTTGGAGAAGTACTAACCTCGTGCTCCGGAATCTCGTGCTCAGACATCTGGTTGGGAAGATCATGTTCAGTGACACTGACAGTAGGTGCCGTAGATTGTGAGGAAGATGACTCAGCTTGGGTACCGTGACTAATTTCCTCTGATGACGACATCCATTTCAACCAACTCAATGTGTCCACACTCTCTTTCTCCCCCTGACCAGTGTGTTGGGTGTTATAAAAATATTCAGTTTCAAGAAAGTCACAGTCTTCAGTGGTGTATATGTAACGTTTCTTTGAATGGTAACACCTGTATTCTTTTTTATTAACACCGTATCCCACAAAAACACATTTTTCAGTGCAAGGTTCAAGTTTGGATTGTTCAGTCTTAGGTATGTGAACAAAGACAGAACATCCAAAAACACGAGGTTCTAGGGTAAGGATAGGAGGTATTTCAGTAAACTCGGATAGAGTTTGAAGTGGGTTTTTAAATTTGAGGATCATAGTTGGGAGTCTATTAATAAGATATGTAGCTGTGGCAAGGGCTTCAGGCCAGAATGATTTAGGGGCTTTGGACTCGATTAGAAGAGCTCGGGTTATTTCTAAAAGAATACGATTTTTCCTTTCGGCAACACCGTTTTGTTCTGGGGTATGTCGACAAGAAGTTTGGTGGATCATTCCTTTTGTTTGAAAAAATTGTTTCATTGAAGTGTTAACGAATTTTCCTCCATTATCAGATCGAAGAATTTTGATATTTCTTTTAAATTGAGTTTCGATCATGGTATGAAAGAAAACAAAATTTTCAAACACTTCAGATTTGTGGCTCAGAAAGTAAACCCATGACATGCGAGTACAGTCATCGGTAAATAAAAGGAAATATCTAAAATTTTCCCCCAATCACCTCTGCAGGACCCCATACATCAGAATGAACTAAATCGAATGGTTAATCAACTTTAGTGTTACTTGGTTTGTAAGAATGTCTATGACTTTTAGCCAAAATACAAGTCTCACAACTAAACGATTTATTCAAAGGAAATGGTTTAGGAAATAAATGATGCAAATAACCAGTAGATGGGTGTCCAAGTCTTTTATGTCAAAGCTATGCTTCTCTATCTGCTGTTCCATGAGCCAACATTATGGTACCTTGCTGAGTCACCTCATCTACGTAATACAATCCTTGTCGTTCAGTGCCACGTCCAATAATCATTCCCGTCCGGATGTCATGTAATACAAAAATTAGGATGCATTAGGAGTGTGCAATTTAGTTCTTTTGTCACATGACTAATAGATAACAGTTTATGTGACAAGGATGGTATATATAGACAATTGGGTAATTTCAACGTTGGTGACAATTCTATTGTACCCTTCCTTTTACGGGCATAATATCCCCATTCGCTGTTTGAATGTGTGTTTTTTTGTGGATTTGATATGGAACAAATGTCTGATGGATCGTAGGTCATAATATCTGTAACACCACAGTCAAAGATCCACGACCCGAATTTTCCTTCCTTTTCAATTGCCATATTAGCTTTCCCACGTTTTACCTTTATTTTTTCAGTTTTTATTTTTGTCCTTTTACGAGTTTTACAATTCATAATATAAGGGTCTGAATTTGTAAAACATGATATATGAGGGTTTGAACAAGTAAGTTTTGATGGGTTTGAGAATAAATCCCCCAACCCTTCTACCTGAAGTGTTGGTCTCCAGCAGTTCTTTAGCCATCGCCACCCCACCGAAACCTCCAGTAAAGTTCCCGTCTTCGCTGCCAGCAGACTTCTAGTTGCCCACGGTGGCCAAAGCTTCTCCTTCTTTCTTTAGTTTCTTATGTCCATCACCCCACCATTCTGGATAACCCACAAGTCTGAAACACTGATCTTTCGTATGTTTGTTCATGCCACAATGAGTGCACTTTAGTTTAGGTTTGGGGTTGGGGTCTGACCTGCGTTGTCCATGTGTGAAGTTACCGGTGCCGTATTCTTCGGTTTCTCCGGCCAGGAGACCGGTGGCGATGCCCTGTGATGATGCGGGATTAGACCCAAGAATACTTCGGTGTGCTGTCTCTTTCCGAACTGCTGCATACACACCTTCCGCGGTTGGCAATGGATCCCATCTGAGTATCTCCCTTTTAATGGGATTAAACTGTGGATCTAGGGCATTTGAAAACTGAAAAAGTTTTTGTTATGCCCTAATATTGTTGTAAGCGTTGATGTCGGCTACACAGGTCATCGGATTTGGATCACGCCTTTCGATTTCACCCCAGATACCCTGCATAGTTATCCAGAAATCTTCAAGAGGTATGCCTTTCTGTTTAAATTCGTTAGCTTTAACGTGAAGGTCAAACGTCTGTAACTTGTCCTTCCCGCAGCTATAAGTAACCACAAGAGCATCCCAAAGCGTTTTTGCCGTTGGGAACTCAGTTAGGTTGCTAGCCAACGATGGTTCAATGTTTTGAATGAGCCATGAAAATACCACCAAATCATCCTGTTCCCACTGTTCATACCCGTCATCAGTTGGGTTCGGTGGTTTTTCAAAAAAATGTTTTAATAATGCTTTTGATTTTCCCCCAATGGCAACACGAATCATTCTTGCCCAGAGGCCATAGTTTTGGCTGCTTAACTTGAGGCCAATGGTTAAACTATCGGAAAGTTTGTGGTTTGTGGTTTGGTTTGAGTATTTAAGGTGTTTTTGAGGATATTGGCAATCTGAATAGAAAGCTCATTGGCTTTATCATTGTCATCAGACATGGTTGTGTCGTGGGTTTAGAAGAACAGATTTGGGTAGATGATGAGCATGAATGTGAGGATCTCTTCAAAGCTCTAATACCATGTTTTGATAATCAGAGGGAATTGAATTGTATATTGATTTGTATTTTTCTTCATATTACAAGAAAGAGAACAACCTTTATTTTATAGGCTTTACAAAGAGACTAAATATAGAAAAGATAGAAGTTGATGCTGACAATACGGGATTGTGATTTGGCTGTGAATGTTAACCCTCCATAAATGTATTTGACTGAACCATAATTTTCTCAAAAACAATTCTTTCCTTTATAACATAAATCTCAGCCATTTAAACTCATAAAAAACCACTATGATGGCGGTTCATGGAGTTTACATGCAGTTTTCTGAGCAGGTGGTTTGCTCCACCTTTTTCTACACATGATCTCCACGTTTACGGTTATCTCTTTTTTTACAGACGGTTTTCACACTCCTTTCCGAATCCCAGTCCCACGTTCTGCCTCTACACTTCTTTATATATCAGTCTGCAATCCCCATTGGAACTCATCTCACTCTAATCATAAATAACCCTAACCATCACCACTTGGCAATCATCGCACAACCACCACCGCAACAAGGGAAATGGACCGACAACCGTCACACCACCACTCGGACGACGGCCGCACTAGCGGCGAACTTCCGGCACTCGATTGTTACATCACTTCTCTCTGCGATCATATTCAATCGGAAGGTTCTAATCACGGATTGTTCTCAAATCGTGAAGGCTATACTGTTTGTTGCTATAGTTAGATGTGGCAATATAGATCCGTTTCGATTGTAGGCGTGAGTTTCGATACTCGGACCCACTAAATCTGTTTACACAACCAAACAAGGCATGTATTAAAGGGTTTTGTTACGATTCTTGGGTCGTGTCCTTCATGTTCGTCCATAACCATTTGTTTGTTTATTGTCTTATGTTTCTCAAAAGTTAATGATTATTAAATCATTTGTTGCAAGGTGTTGAAGAAAAGCATATTCATATATAGGAGGTGATACCTCAATCTACAAAAATATTTGTTAATGGTGTAGAATATGCAGATTAGGGTTTGAAGATTGAGAGATAAAATTGTTCTTTATTCGAATTGGTGATTTACAATGTTGATACATACATTACATATATACATGGCAGGTTGAGTGAATAACCGCCGAAACTTAGGAGAAATAATAATAACAAAAATAACGATGCTTAAATAATAAAACTATACTATGTAACTTATATACGTATAAATATATCTAGCTTATATCCTTAATCTAATACTCTCCCGTAAGCTAGATCGGTGCAACATGAAGAAGTTCCTTGAAATGATAGAAGTCTTTAGGCTGCAAAGCTTTTGTGAAGATATCGGCTGCTTGATCTTTGGTTGAACAGAAACTAATCTCTACTTCATCATTCTTGATCAGATCTCGAATGAAATGATATTTGACTCTTATGTGCTTACTTTTACCATGGTAGACGGGATCCTTAGCCAAACTGATTGTAGATTTGTTATCATAGTAGATGGTAGGAGGACAATCCATGTTAAATAGAAGATCATTCACAAGCCCTTTTAACTAAAGAGCTTGGCATCCGGCCATTGATAAAGCGATGTACTCGGCTTCAGTGGATGATAATGCTACGACCTTCTGTTTCTTTGATTGACAGGCGACTGCACCGGATCCTAAGTGAAAGACATATCCTGAAGTGCTCTTGCTATCGTCCACATTACCTGCATAATCACTATCGCTGAAACCAACCAATTTTCCTTTGCTACCCTTTGAATACACTATGCCTTCGTTCAGTGTTCCCTGTATATATCTTAATATTCGTTTTCCGGCTTCCCAATGACTTCTTTTTGGTCTCTCCATGAAACGGCTTATTTTACTAACAGCAAACATAATATCTGGACGTGTATGTGTTAGATACATTAGACTCCCAACCAGACTTCTATACAAGTTTTCGTTTACTTCATCATCAGGATCCTCTTTAGACAATCTTTGTCCGTATTCCATTGGGGTTGAAATTGCATTACAGTGTTTCATATTAAACTTATCTAGCAAGTTGTTTGCATATTTCTGTTGTGACAGAATGATATTTCCATTCTCTTGTCTTACTTCCATTCCCAGGAAATAATGCAGGTTTCCAAGATCAGTCATTTCGAACTCCTTCATCGAGTGTTTCAGCTGATCTATCATATCTAGCGAATCATTTGCTATGATAAGGTCATCAACATACAGACATATTACCATTCGTGAATTATTTGAGGTTTTAATAAACAAGGTATGCTCATACACACACCTTTTAAAACCATTTGATATGAAATACTCGTCCATTCTGCTGTACCATACCCTTGGGGCCTGTTTCAATCCATATAACGCCTTCTTAAGGTGGCACACCTTCCGTTCTTCTCCTTTCTTAACATAACCTTCTGGTTGCTATGTGTAGACTTGTTCATTTAACTTCCCATTCAGGAAGGCTGTTTTAACATCCATTTGATGTAAATGCCAACCATGACGTGCAGCTAATGCTAGAACAAGTCTGATTGTATCGAATCTAATCACAGGAGCAAACACATCTTGGTAATCTATTCCATACTTCTGATTATAACCCTTAACCACTAGCCGTGCCTTGTATTTGTCCACATTTCCATGTTCATCATATTTTGTTTTGAATATCCACTTAACACCGATTGGTTTCTGATTCTGTGGAGGTTCCACCAATTCCCAGGTTCCATTTCTTTGTATTGATTCCATTTCTCTATCCATTGCTTCCTTCCATTTAACATCTTTTACGGCATCACTGTAAGTAGTAGGATCAGCATCAGCATATAGCACAAAGTTTGCTACATCATTTGACATGACTTGATTGTTTTCATATAATTGATCAACTTGTGCTTTCGTCAGTGGCTGCGAGTCTTGATATATTTCCGTGATGTCACGAGTTCTGAGTTCCTCATTTTCTGATGTAATTGATGATGCTTCATCTTCTAAAATATCATTCTGCATATATCCTTCTTCATTGCTTAATTGACTACCATTTTGATCATTTTCTTGTGAGTTGACATCCTGTGACTGATTTCCAGTTTCTATCTCTTGATCTGTAGTTTCCACATCTTGATCACTTTCATTTTCGTGATTCAGTTGTACACTTTTGAAGTTTCCATCTGTTTTGGCTGTTTCCCAATCTTGGCTTTCATCGAACGTGACATCTCTACTAATGATAGTTTTGTTTGTAGTCGGATTATAGAGTTTGTAGGCTTTACTATTCTCACTATATCCGATGAATATAGTTTTTTCTACTTTGTCATCCAGATTTCCACGATGTTGTTTTGGTATATGAGAGTATGCTATGCTACCGAAAATTCTGAGATGATCTACATTCGGTTTCCTTCCACTCCATGCTTCTTGAGGAGTTATATCTTGTATACTCTTTGTGGTGGCTCGATTTAGAAGATATGTTGCACATGCTACTGCCTCTGCCCAGTAAGAATGTGGAAGTCTTTTCATTTTTAACATACTTCTACTGAGTTCCATTAGCGTTCTATTCTTTCGCTCAGCTACTCCATTTTGCTGGGGTGTATAACTTGTTGTTAATTGATGATGTATGCCGTTATCCTTAAGAAAGTTCTGAAAATCATGGCTGCAATATTCTCCACCCCTATCAGTGCGTATCCCCTTTATTTTATGATCTACTTGATTCTCTACAAGTCTTTTAAAGACTTTGAACTGCATAAGGGCATCCGATTTCAACTTCAGGAAGTAGACCCATGTCTTCCTCGAGAAGTCATCTATAAAAGTGATGAAATATCTACATCCACCTATCGAATGAGTTCTCATGGGACCACATATATCAGAATGGACTAATTGTAAAGGCTTAGATACATGCCATCTTGCTTGTTTAGGAAAAGGTTTCCTTGTATGCTTTCCAAACAAACAGCCTTCACACATGTTATGTGAAGATTTTGAGATCTTCGGTAGTCCATTAACTGTGTTATTCTTTCCCATACTGTGTAGAGTCTCAAAGTTAATATGACCATATCTTCGATGCCATAGAACTGAAACATCCTGCATCATCATACTATAAGCTCTTGGTGTAACATCATGTTTTAGATTCAAAGGAAACATTTTGTTTCCTGTCATCCGGATCGTTCCTATGCATGTTCCTTTCGGATCTTTAATTATGCACTCATGATTTTGGAACTTCACTTCATATCCTTTTTGCACTAACTGGCCTACACTTAGAAGGTTGTGTTTTAAACCTTCAACATAAAATACATTTGGCACTTTCTTTTCTGTTCCTTTAACTTTGATCGATACATCTCCACACCCTAAGACTTTGAGTTTCTTGTTATCTCCGGTTCTTACTTCCCTTCTTTCGGAATCATCCAGTGTGATGAACAGGCTTTTGTTCCGGTCATATGATTGCTACACCCACTATCTAAATACCAGCAATCATCCTTCGTTATTTCCTCTACCTTAAATATCATGAACATGGTTTCGTCATCTCCTTCATTTTCATCTTCATGCATGAGAGCATTATTGTTTTTCTCATTCTCTTCTCTCCATTGACAAAATCTCGTTGTGTGTCCTAATTTTTGACAGTTATAACAACGGATCTGTCCATTGTACCTTCCTCTTCCTCTACCTCTTCCTCTTCCTGTGTAATCGGATCTAAATTGTCTTGAACGATCCTGACTTTGAACTTGAAATGCTTGTTCCATTGGTGAGTCATCATATTGCTTTAATCGCAAGTCATGTGATTGCAGAATTCCAAGTAGTTCCTCCGTTGTAATTGCATTTAAATCCTTAGATTCTTCTATAGCCACAACCACTGATTCGTATTTCCGTGTAAGACTTCGAAGAATTTTCTCTATAATTCGTTGTTCTGGGACATCTTCTTCATTTAACCGTAATTGATTTACTATAATTGTTGTCCTATTAATGTATTCTTCTATTGACTCACTATCTTTCATTCGTAAAGCATCAAATTCACATCGTAAAGTTTGAAGTTTTACCGTTTTAACCCTGCGTTCTCCTCTGTACGCCTTGTGAAGAATGTTCCACGCCTCTTTGGAAGTTTTACTGGTTGCCACCCGTTCAAAAACCGTTTCATTCACTGCCCAAGATTATATGTAATGCCTTCTTGTCCTTCCTAACCTTTTCTTTATAAATATTCTGATCGTTTTCTGATGCACTGGCAGCGATTTCATTGTATCCTTCCTCTATAATTGTCCATAGATCTTGTGATTCCAGTAGAACTTTCATTTGTATGTGCCAGTGGTAATAGTTTTGCCCAAGCAATTTTGGAATTTGAGTTTGAATTCCTCCATTCGATGTTGCCATAATGATGATTTACTGAGATTGGGATTTGAATTGCAGATTAAAAGAAGTATATGCGTGGATCGTTGTGTGGCTCTGATACCACTTTGTAGAATATGCAGATTAGGGTTCGAAGATTGAGAGATAAAATTGTTCTTTATTCGAATTGGTGATTTACAATGTTGATACATACATTACATATATACATGGCAGGTTGAGTGAATAACCGCCGAAACTTAGGAGAAATAATAATAACAAAAATAACGATGCTTAAATAATAAAAACTATACTATGTAACTTATATACGTATGAATATATCTAGCTTATATCCTTAATCTAATAAACGGTAGCTGGGTAGGATCGAGCTCTTGGTGAGGACCCTAAGAAAGCTGAGGCTACAAGTGTGAGTTTCTTATCTTAGCATGTCTGATGAAGGGTCTTAAAATAGTGGAACTGATAATTGATATTCTATATTATAGGTTGATGTGAACACTAAAGTTGGAACTCGTGGTTTATACAGAATGTCTTCACCAACAATCATTGTACCAAAAGCCATCAATGAAAAGGTTAAAAAAATCTTACAAGCACACCGCGCAATGGACCAATTCGAGCTGAAGCATACTTTGATTGTATTGGATCTTGGTAAAAAAATAAAAGTTGCAATAATATTGTTATTCTTATTTCAATTTGATAATTTATATCAAGGAAAACATTTGAACAACATAACTTACAAGTGTAGTATTTCCCCTAACTCCACAAGTTTTTTTTTTTTTTTTTTAAATCAGAATGAATAATATTGGCCTATAATAGAATGCCCGACTGGAGATAGTATTGAGGATTTTGTTGTCTGAAGCTGTAAAAGTAGATAAATAGTTGTTTGAGTGTTTGACAAATTTTGATAATTTAGGGAACTGATCGAAAATATAACCAAAAAGTATATTTTATATGTCATGATATTGACTTACTGTAACATGTGTCTAGAGAAAAAAAGTCATATATGGGATTTAATTAGATGAATACATCAACTGCAACTAAAGAGACTGCCAATTCATTTCATATCCATGGTAATGCTTTTACCTTTGTGCACTGTATAACTTCTTTTTATTATGCGCTTTATTGTTTTTTGTTTGTGTTCTAATTATAGTCATAATGTTTTGAAATTACATTTCAAAAGGGAATTTAGAGATGCTTTTTTGTGATATGTACATACATATGGTCTAAACTGGACATACTGGGTGTGTTTTGTGGTTGCAGATGGTCAATCTCAACCCTTTGACTATTGAAGAAAATGGTCTACATTCTAGAAGTGAGTCCTCCATCACAACAAGTATGATTCCATTTCAAATACGGGTCAAGCCTTTTTTTAGGCATAATATACTTGTGAATATGAATCCTTTTAATAAAACATTCCACACATTTTGACTATATGCTTAACAAATAATGTTTCACGCAACCTTCCACTCATGTCGCCCCCTTTCTGTCATACATGTGTGCTAATTGACGTTTTCATTTTAAGTAGCACGACACGCTCTCATGATACAGCTTTCAGAAGTTACTATTTTTCATTGTTTTGTGATTCTTTTTGTATAGTCGCTCATTTTTGTCCCCACCAAATCTAACTGTCTTTGAAATTGATCTCCACTGTTGGATCTTGCTGAGATGAACTCAGCCGTTTAAACTCCCAATTTTAATCGCTATATCGGCATTTATCAACAGTTTTTTCCCAGCCGATTATCTCGCATTAGTTGCTGCCCATGTTCTCCACACCCCCTATTTACGCATCCACATTCTCCCATCCCCCCTCATTTCTGTAGAAACCAACTAAATAGCACTGCCATACTCCATCTATGACGTCTCCCCCAATCCAAGCAGCATAAACCATCTTCCAACACAGGTGGATTATTATACATCAAATCATATTCGATGTTGTACTTGCACATATTAAATTACAAGAAAAGCTATACATTTTTGAAATTCCTGATTGTGTTCTATGTGTTGTGGGGCCAAACCACAATCGTTCTGAACGTCCTATTGAATCGGTGACAGAAGTATGTAATCTTGCTACCATGCCAGGTATGAACCCGTCATCTATTATTTATTTATATCTTGATTTTCACTTTTTAGATTCTTTTGAGATTTTCTGATTTATCTTTTTTGCAGCGTTTGTTGTATATGCAACATTGGTGTTGATAGTTGTTTTTGTAATTGTATTTCACTATATACATGTAGTCGAACACACATAATGTGATACAATGGAGTTTCTTCGCTACTAGGCTCTTTATTAGTAAGTATTAAAGTTGTTTGCACTTTCTTACAAGCTATTCATCTCTCATGTTAAATGTGGCACAATGGGCGTGCTCGGGTCACTTTTTGTAAGGGTTGAAAAGGTTGGGTTTCTCATTTTTAAAATTGGTTATTTGTAAATTGTATTTGGTGCATCGAATATGATTAAAAAAAAAAAAAAACCAATATCATTATAATAGTAATCTTAACCTTTGAATATAGGAATTTAGGATTTTGTATTAAAGATATGTACGATGGGTCAATTGCTACTTTCCACCCTTTTGACCCGTTCCCTCTTTAGCTAATATTTAAAAAAAAAATAAAAACCACTCGACCTCTATATCATGTTTCATTCCCAATCATCATGTTAAGTTTAAATTTTCTTGTCTTTGGTGATGAGTTGAAATACGCATTGCTTTGAAGCATACTTTATCATGTATAATTTATAAATCGCTTGTATATCCCCAAACATGGGCCTATACCATCATTGTTTTGCTTCATCTTATCATCCAAATGAATTGCTTAAATAAGGTAATGAATATTTCGTAGAATTTGCTATTTATTTGGTGTTAAGTATCCCACATGATAAATAATATGTGCTTATTATACTAACTGCAGGCACTTGACACCTTCAATACGGCAGTTGTCTCCCCCTTATATCATGTTATGTTCACATCTCTTACAAGTTACCCTCTTGGAAAGCTTGATCATGTTCAAGGTTAGCTGTTAATTTGAAGTAAATGCAGTTCTGTAGTCAATTTTATTAGAAAAAAATGTTAGAAATAGGTTACATAATGGTTAAAGCTACTTCCAACTCAAATAGGTGGTCAAACTTTTGCATTGACTTATGGAGAAGGTCAAATTGAAGGGATTGTCAAGCTTGCCTGTACAAAGTTATCTCAGTGAGGAATTTATAAAATTAATGTTGTGACCAAGTTTGGAATGGGAAAAATGCTACTGAGGTTATAAGTTATAACAGAACTATGTGGCTTTGTGACAATCCTTTCTGGAACATTCCTTCTTCACAGAACCAAAGACATGGTTTAGGGTATGCTGCTTTACTTTATTGAGTCCATTATTTATTTTTAAAATTGCTTAAACTTACAATCTTGGCAAGTGTGATCATGATATCTTGACACTAAAGTTTTAATTATAGTTAGGCTAGATATATGCATTCACAGTTAGTTTTATTTTATGTATATGTGATTTGAAAGTAGAATCGTAATTCGGTCTATTATAGACATATTGAAAGCCACCAAATGTACTGACATATTTTTCTAACTCTTATTCTCTTTTTTTTACTCTTTTATATTAAGTTACATCGCGTATGCAAACTTATTCTTCTATATATTTTTTGTTATAAAATTGATGATTGTGGACATTTTTAAACATATGCTATTACCTGTATGATATTTCCTTTTGTTGATTTATCTACTATAAATTCTATTGTTCCATAGTCTCTTATCTATGGAAGGGGACCTGGGACAACAAGCGTGGCAATGATGCCAATGCTTTTGCCCGATCAAAGGATTGGATACGTTATGTAAGTGAGAATCTATTTGAACCTGTTTCATTTAATTTTTAACCGTGCAATTGCTACTTAATGGTGTTACCTATCATTGACGTTTTAAATTAATGTAGGTTTTTGTTTGTGACAGGCAACAACCAGGTGCACCGCCACACACACCCAGTTTCCCCCGTTTACACGACTCAAGGATCTTAGTGTGTTGTCATGGATATTGCTTTGTCGTTTCTTTTAGTATGACCCATAAATTTTTACTAATAATTTAAATGAGATATACTTTGATATTAAACAAACTTTTTTGTTTACAATGCAAAGAAAGTTAGTTGGGTTTGGGTTATATATATTTAAAATGTATAAAATATATTCAATTTTGGCTTCTTTTGGTTGATCAGATAGAGTACAAGAATGGGGATGAGACTGGAAGGATGGGGAAATGTTGACATGATTATCATGTGGATTGCATCAAGAAGTGGCCATTGATAAAAAGATTATGTCTAGTATGCAAAACCAAATGCTCAAGTTAAGAACAAAGTCAACAATTTGCTTGCTTTACATGGTGAAAATGCTAAATATGAATATCATTCCAAACACATTCACGAGTACCATCAATTTCTTCTACCTTATTGGTATGATCTTTTGGTTGGCATGCAGTAAACCTCAAAGTTTCAAGAAGGTAGATTAAAGGATAATACAAGTTTTAAGAAGATAGATTAAAGAATGGGTTGTTTAATTTTGTGTACACTTAATATCTAAGTAGCACTGGGACGGGTACGGGATCGGGGTACGGGGACGATACGGGAACGAGGAACGGCAAAACTCAAAATTTCAAGATACGGGTACGACAATAAAAAATATAAAAAAATAAAAATACATTAAACAAATTCCAAGAATACTACATCTTCCAAAGGTATTTAATTATCAAGAGTAAACTGCCATTTTGGTCCCTGTGGTTTGGCCAGTTTTGCCACTTTAGTCCAAATCTCAAACTTATTACATCCAGGGCCCTGTGGTTTGCATTTTGTTGCCATTTTAGTCCAAAATCCAAAAACCCTAGTTTTTTTACTGTTGCAACCTCCTATTTTGTCCTGTAGTGAGGGGCATTTTGGTCATTTTGTTTTTCATTTAACATTTTATTAATTAAAATTTTGGTCATCTTCCCCAAATAAATAATCATCATCCCAAAATAAAACCCTAACTCTCTCTCTTCTCCCAAATAATCATCATCAGCAGCAGAATATGTAGAACATCATCATCAAGAACATCATCATCATCAAAACCCAGAAAATCAAGAACATCATCATCATCAACCCAGAAAATCCAGAAAATCAAAACCCAGAAAACCCATCATCAAGAAAACCCAGAAAATCAAAACTCAAACGCTCGAAAACCCTAACCCTAAGAACACACAGATCTCCGCCCCAAATCAACTTGAACCGAGCACAAATCCACACCTGAGTTCACCCGAGTGAGCTAACCCGGAGTCGGTTGTACTCGCCGGAGTCAGAACACCACCGCCGTCGCTGTAAGCCACCGTCATCGCCGCCCCCTTTCTTCCTCTCCTGCCTCTCTATCTCTCTCCCGTCTCTCTATCTCTCTCCTGTTCTCTCTTTCCTCCATCGGACTATTTGCTTCCCGAGATCAGTTGCGTGTGGTGGGGGGTGTCTGGTCGGAGGACTGCCGCCGGCGATGTGGAAGGAGGGTGGTTGAGGGTCCGACTGTGAATGTGAACGAGAGAGAAGGAGGGTTGGCTGATTCTTTCTGATGTAGGATTTTCAAGAAGATGAAGAGATAGGGCAGGGAGTTGAGTGTGTGATTAATGTTTATTGTTTAATTAAAAATGTTAATAATAATTCCAAAATGACCAAAATACCCCTCCACAACAGGACAAAAAAGGGTCAGTAAATCAGCAAAAAATCAGACATTTTGGATTTTGGACTAAAATGGCAACAAATTGCAAACCACAGGGCCCCAGATGTAATAAGTTTGAGATTTGGACTAAAGTGGCAAAACTGGCCAAACCACAGGGACCAAAATGGCAGTTTACTCAATTATCAATAATCAAATCATTTTCAAATTCCGGTTCATCTAGTGAGAGATCGGCAATCTATAGAGAATTAGAGATGATGAGACTTGAGAGTTTAGAGATTAGAGAAGCCGAATATCATAGGTCTATTTATTTAATGGCCGGTTGTGGAATTTGAAAGGGTAAAAACCCTAAAAATAAATGGAAATAGGCTGGATACTTCTACCAGATACGTCCCCGACATGGGAAACGTTTAGGAAACGTCCCCGACGAGTACCCATGGTGTTTCCGTCCCCGACAAGTACCCGAGACGGGTACGGCCACATAAATGGAGTCCCCGTGCTACATAGCTTAATATATATTAGCTTTGTTTGTCACGTTGTTCATATAGTTTTGTGTAATCTGACTCTATTTTATTTATTTGTGGTCATTGGTTCATTCATATTGTTACTACATAATACATAAACGTAACCCGTCCACCGGACGGGTATTAAACTAGTTGGGATGGTGTTGTGCCGGTTTACAGTGAAGATGATGGCAGTGGTTGTTGGTTTTACGATGATGGCGGTGGTGTTGGTTGATGACGTGGGTGACAGAAAAGTGGTCGGTGGTGGTGGAAATGGTGGGTGGTGATGGTGGTGGGGTGGGTGGGTGGTGATGGTGCAGACAGGTGGTGGCGATGATAGAAGGTTGTGATGGGGTGGGTGGTGGGAGGTGGTGACTAAAATGATAGAAAACAAAAGTATTTGGACTAAAATGCCAAGAAAAAAACTATTTGGACTAAAGTGGTAATTTGGGCAAACCTCAGGGACTAAAATGACAATTTACTCTACAGGATTTGAACCCTCCACCTCATGGATAGAGGAAGAGATGCCTTACTGCAACACCATGTCTCTCGGAGGCAATAATTAATTACTTTGAAAATAGATATTATTAGATCATGTCTATGTAGTCAATATCGGTAGGATAGCGGTTATCGGCCTTTTGCAAAATATCAGCCAAGAATATCGGTTTCTTGATATTATCGACGATATCGACCACTATTTTTATTCCAAAATATTTGTCCTGGCAACAATTTGTCAGTTGGTATATTTTTCGGGCCAATTTAAGAAAACATTAATAGCACAAAAATAGCCCATTCGTCTCCCACACTTCCATTGACCCTAAGGTCTAAACCAATCGGTCTTCCTCATCCAAAATCCAAATTAAGGACAATCGTTCAGTCTTCTTTTTCGAAATTAAGGACAGCCGACTGCGTCCCCCACAGTCCCACCGCAAGAACAAAGGAAGATTTCATGGCAAACGATTAGATTATGTTTTAAATATTGACACTTTTGAGTTTTGACCTTTTATATTATATATATATATATATATATATATATATATATATATATATATATAGGCAGTTATCATACAATATGCCTAATCGTACATTACGTACGCTATAACCACAACCGTCAGATCATCTCAAATAAACCCCGTGCTTAACTATTAAATTAATCAAATTAAAATATATATGAAACCGCCAAGGTTAAAATCGTCCAGTACGAAATCAAAAACCCCTGATAATCAGCAAACAAAAACTCAAAATTATACCATAAGATTCTTATTCAAAATCGTATTCAAAAATCCAACAAGTAATCAAAAATCGATCGATTCTTATCCACCAACTCCTTCTGCGAATTGAATTTCTGCTGAATTTGGAAGTTCAGAACTGAAACAAATCGATAGACCGTCTATCGAAGAAGATGATGCAGGATGAAAATCAAATAAAAATATGCGAAATACATATCAAACGCGCGAAAAACATTTCAGACAAAAAGAAACGTTGTGTTATTTGTAAAGTTTACGAAATCATATAACATTACATGCGATTACAAAAAAAAAGGTAATAATGTTTAAGATGTCTTATGATGTGCGAATTCATGCTTTTACACGTGCGATTTCAAAAAAAGTTAATAATCTTTGAAATATCTTATAGTTTGCGAATTCATGGTTTTACACATGCGATTTCTAAAAAAAGTTAATTATCTTTGAGATTTCTTACAGTTTGCGAATTCGTTTTCGAATCAAATGCGATTTTGAATAAAATACTGCTAATACTTTCAAATTACTTTGTCCTAAAAAAAATTACGAATTAATAACTAAAATAAATAAAAATTTGTTATGAATATATCATTTATTAGTGACTATTCACATTACCAACTCACATATCACATTTATGTTTGTATCAATGTCATAGTGCCTATATATATTGGCATTTGTATATGATGTTCATATATCAATGAAAGAGTATTTTCATTCCCTTATTTTCCATGTTCTTGTTCTCTACATGATCTCGTCTTGTTCTCTAATGTTTATTATAGTTGTATATTGGTTGCTAATAGACCGTTGTTTTACAACACGTTATCAGCACGAGTTGCTGCAAGATGTTCATATCCATGATTTGGTTTTCCTTCATCGATTCAGATCGTCACCGCATGTAACAGCCCTTGCAGGCAATACCAACTATCCATGATTTGCTTTATTCTGCTTGGCTAGTGAGGTACGATCTTGAACATGTTCGTCTTATTCATTCTATATAATCCTATTACCGTTTCAAGAAAATATAAATAAATAAATAACTCCTAAAAAAATCATATAGCGATTATGTAAGCTAATATATATCTTCTTTTATGCTTAATATGAAAACATAGGATATGTGATAAGTTTTTGATGGGAAAATAGGAAATTATGTTACAGTGAAGTTGTTTGGGATGGTGATGATATGGTTACTCTCATTGGATAACAAATATTCAATATAAAGTAATAGTAAATGGCAAAACTGTTGAAGTATGAGTTTATCAAAATAAATGATTTAGTGATGTTAGTAAAAACTTATGGGTCGATAGTTTGTTATGACTAAACTGTTAATTGTAAAATTTAATCTTTGTAGTGTCACAAAATATAATCTTAGAAATAAGATTGATTATAAGCGTGGTTTCAAATAAATTATATTAATAGCATTACATGTATGATGTAGAACCCATATTAATTTTATATATAAGTTTTTTTTTATTTTGTAAATGAGTCATTTGCATGTTCGTACATATTTATGTACAACTAATCCATATTAAAACACTATCATCTAAAAAAATCCAACTTAAATAATTTATATGTTTTAGATTTATAAAAAATTGTTAAATGACTAACACATTATATATAAGTTAACCAATTATGTGTATGTTGAATCGAAATTACTACTGTTACTATAGACATTTATCATTTTATCTACAAACGACGATGACGATATTTTATCTAATAAATATTTGTACCTTATTTTCATGAATTCATGACGTGTTACTATTAACTAAAAAAATATTTATTTTAAAAAATAAATAATAACTACTAATTTCATATTTGTAACTTCCTTAGTGTGTATTAATTTCATATTTGGATTAATTGTTTGAAATACAAAAGGGCTATAGGTTTTAATACTTCCCGAACGTTTCTAGTTTATCACTAAATGTCAATTGTTATGTTTTCTTTAATACCCTAATAATCTTGGGGAAGATGATTTGTGGGTGATGACGTTTGATCCGCCCATCTCTTAATTAGGCAACTACTAGATGGGAAAATACAAGGGAAGCAAGTCACGCATATTTTGTATTTAATTTTTAAAATGTCCACTTTACATCGCTGAGAAAAAACAAAAATGTCCACATCTTATTTCTAATTAAAAGCAAATTAGTTATCTTATTAATATAAATTAATTTAGCCATCAAAGGCAAGTTTGTTTTCAATTTAGTTTTATAATCCTTACAAATGGGTTTAAGATGTTAGTAAATGATTTTCAAGAAAGTTATATTTCTTAAATGGTAATTATTATTTTTACATAATTTTAAAGATTTATAAATCTTAATAAATAATGGAATTGAAATTCAAATGCTATTTAACGGATCATGAAATAGTAAGCGTTACCGTGAAATTTTTAGTTGTTTAATGTAGTGCTAAAATACTTTTTATGTTTCTACTTGAATTATATAAATATGCATTTATGTTCTAAAGAATACTATGAAGTATCTTAGATACGTGCTCCAACGTGTGGTTTGTATGATTATAAATACTACACAAAATTTAAGAAATACAAAAGGATTTTATGGTGTAGTGCTTTAAAAATACGGTATTACTACAAGATCAAGATTAACAAGTAATGTTATTAATATTTTGATTCAACATATGAATTTGTATTTCATACAAATACTATTTTGTACAAACGTTTTTGGTCTTGTGGCCAATTTCGATGGAGATGATTGAATCATGGATACAATAGAATTAATGAATTTTCTATCTTAAATGATGTTATCAAAAGTGAAAATTTTAATTGGTTACAGGTAATACATATGATTTAAATATTTGCTTTTAAGTGTGATGAAAACGCATATTTCATAAAGTTTTCATACCAACTTTTTATGTGGTCACATATTGTGATAATAATAAATTGTTTTATGTGGTCACATATTATATTATGATGCCATGTATTATATTATTCGACTTTATTTTATATTGTGTATTTCATATGTTATCATATACTCATTTGTAGTATTCAATCGATCATCTAAATTGATTGAATATCTCTCATGAAAGGGAATCAAAAGTTTAGACATGACACCCGAGATGTCATACTCCCTAAATCTCATATTGAGTTTGTAGAAGGTCATAAGATGCTAGACCTTATATGATTCGGACATGTAATTACTTCTCTATGGTGTAATGCAAAGAGAAGATTCTTTACAAGGTAAAATCGGATAAAACAATTTTCATTTGTCGTTCTCAAATATGCTAAAGTAGCAATATTATGTAACAAGGATAACAACTTTGAAATGATTTCATATCCGTTTGTCCGAACCATGAAACTTGGTTGGTTTACATCATTCCTTGAAGTGAATATGATTATAAGATCTTTGAAAATGTTGGGATGATGGATGTAATTGAGAAACTTTTAATGCTGATCATGTTACTAATGAGATCCTGCTATCAAAAGTTGTAAGATAGCCAAGTTAATAATGAGACCGACTATCAAAATTGTAATAATGGTCACAATGAGATTGACCACTTGTAGTGAGGAATTATGGGAGTGATTATAAGAACACATTGTTATCTCACATCTTATGATATTGATCATAAATCAAAATTTTATGAATAATGATTATTTGATTAATTGGCATGATCGGTTAGACCACACCGAATCAATAATGATGTGAAATTTAATGAAGAACTACAAGATTATTCTTGTTAAGTGCATGCAATATTTGCTCTCAAGGGAAGTTAATGATATACCAACTAAAGTATGGTTTAGATCCCTAAATATTTTGGAAATATTTTGGAAATAATAAGGGAATATGTGTATCCAGACATGATACCATTTAGTATTTTGAAATCGATGCATCGTCTAAATGGTTATCAAATCCACAACCTGAAGTTTGTGTGATTGTGGATTAGCTAATGTGATAGCGAGCATATTAGTCCAGATTACTATTGGTTACAAAGCCAATGATCATGAGAGGAGCAAAAGTTCATTTAGGTATATGTAATTTTATATATAGTATCATCAATTCACATCAAGCCAATAAATTATAGTTCTCCCCATACAGTTGGTTTTTGGCCAGGAACCAAAGATGTCTCATCAAAGATTTTGGTTGTGCGACATATATTTAAACTCATCCACCAAACCGCACAAAGATGAGACTTCTAAAAAGTTTAAGAATATGTTGGGTATAATAATCATCTATGATTGAATACTTAAAGCCATTTGTGAGAAATTTGTTTATGGCTTATTAGTTTTTCACTTTAGTGAATGAATGTTCCCAACATTAGGGGGAGATAACAAGCAGTTGGAAAGTGAAAAGTGAAATGAATTATCATGTCATCTTGATCCTCAGACTATAAACTATGAACTAGAAATTTAAAGTATAATTCATTTACCAATATTAAAAAACAAATTACCAGACAAGTTCACTGACCTAAATAGAGTGACTAAGTAAGTCACATAATCAACTGCTTATGCTCCGGTTATATTTGTGTCCAAGAGGACAACCACATATTTTGTAATGAGTCTATTGCACGCCTGAAGCGTGGTAGACTAGTCGATTTCAATAATAAAATTCCTCGAAAATTGGAGCAAGTAATTAAGATGGTCAAGTCGAGGTTATAGTAATAAGATCTACTGAAGAAACAATAGACATGATGGTTCAAGAAGAACCTCAGGTACCTGAAAATAAAGAGATCTCGATAAGTTGTATCATGTCTAAGATATGTATGGAATCGAAATAAAAATCGACGTCGTTATACTTTTGTATATAATGTAGCGCTTAAAATGATTAAATGATGAGGATCGGATTTAAGATCTGCCTATAAATGAATATTAAGAAATGATTGGCCAAAATAGAAAGACGCAAATAAGGCAGAGTTTAGTTCTCTAATGAAATGGAAAGTTTCTGGAACAACAGTCCATACAACTGAAGTTGTAAAATATGTTGGATACAAATGTGTCTTTTACGCGAATCATGTGAAAATAAAATTAAGTTATATAAGTCAAAATTGGATTTTTGCAAAGACTTATGACTAATTATGAGGAGACGTATTCTCCCGTGGTGGATGTTTTGACTTTCCAATATCTTATTAGTATGGTAATATATAAAAGAGAATTGACATGCGTCTTATGAAAGTTATGTATCACTTGATACTAAGTCATATAAAATAAGTTCTCGAGAATATTATGATTATTATTTAAATTCGGATCTGAATACGTATACATGTTGTATATGTTATTGAATTGAATATAACTGGAACTCCCCATGAGTATCCTAAAGCATTTGAGTGCTTAAGAGGTTAATTGAAACACCTTATGCATGTAATTATTGTGTACCAATACTCCAATAAAGATACATAGAAAATGTGTACCTGGTTATTATGGCATCTCAATGTACACAGTGTACAAACATGGTACGATATGGATTTTACAAATGAAGCAAGTGTTTAAGATATCCTTGCATAAAATCAATGAGGAGGTTTGCGTGTCAACACTCCTAAAGAGTGTATGCACAAACATTGTTGGTCAAAGTGGAAAGGAGTATGAGAATGTATATTTATAAAGTTAAAAAAGATAGTTTGGACTAAAATAGTCAATTCAAATGTGGTATAATTGACTTACTAATGAGCTCAGCAAAAAGAGAAATACATAAATTGTAGTGAATCCATTTGTTTTCATTAAAAGAACAATATGAGGTTTATGAGTATTCTAATATATGTTGATGATATCATTGAATCTTCTGAAAAGATAAAAATGACCTCAATTATTAATGAAAGAATTTTCAAATTAAAGATGGTTTTGCAAATATGTGGCTTGATATGTAGAATAAGCATTTGTATTATTATTATCCATCAATCATAATACAAGATGGTTGACATGTTCATACGCACAAAGCTTATGGTATACGTACATTTTATGATGTCCAAGTAGTTGGTATAGAAAATGACTCTTATTATCTCCTACCAGAGAAGTAAAGATCATTGGTCCAGAAGTACCATAGTTAAATACGAATTATATATCTTGCTAGTATTTATACACAGTCACATGTCATGAAATTCATTGACAAGATATAACTCGTGTATAGTGAATAGATAATGTAACAGGTAAAACATATATTTTTACACCCTTAAGGTACGAAATATATGGATTCATATTTTACTAACCCATCAACAAGTTGGTTAGTTTTGTAAGTGCAGGGAATGTAACAAAACATATTCATGGATCTTATGGTATCTACTTACAAGTGAAGGCAATTAAAATTTCACATGAAGATCATACATCAATACTCATTGAAGGATTTGACATTAATGGATTAAGCAACATACCAAGCTGCACATCAATGGATTACGAGGTTTGAGCAAGTTTCAAAGAAGCCGGACCTAAGTCACTTATAGGATACATGTAAAAATGAGGGGGGGGGGGTTATACAAGTTGCACTCTTTTTTCCTTAACTAAGTTTTATCCCAATGGGTTTTCTTAGTAAGGTTTTTAATGAGGCAACATACCTGATCCAGAAGTATCAGGGGGAGACAATATGCGCTGCACTCTTTTTCCCTTAGCTGAGGTTTTGTCCCACTGGGTTTTCCTGGCAAGGTTTTTAACGAGGCAGCATATCCAAGCATATTAAAAGTATAATGTACCCATTGCTTTTATCACATGTGGATAGTCAAGGGAGAGTGTTATGAATATATCATTTATTAGTGACTATTCACATTACCAACTCCCATATCACATTTATGTTTGTATCAATGTCATAGTGCCTATATATATTGGCATTTGTATATGATGTTCATATATCAATGAAAGAGGATTCTCATTCCCTTATTTTCCATGTTCTTGTTCTCTACATGATCTCGTTTTGTTCTCTAATGTTTATTATAGTTGTATATTGGTTGCTAATAGACCGTTGTTTTACAACAAGGTTAACTATTTTATATAAAAAAAACTTAATTTATTACCGATGTGACTGTAATTTGACATGTAATGATCAATTTTACAATAAATACTACTGAACTTACCACCCTACCTACATAATAAATTTACTATTTTAATATAAAATACCCAATTAACTACCTTCCATATTAAAACATAGAACACAAAAACACACACAACACACCCACAAAAAATGGCATCTGAAGATTCAGAAAAAATAAAAAACATTGCAATAAAAGAGCTATAGTCAACTCGCACGTTGACAAAAATAAGCACCGATGTCACCTCTTCTCATTTGATTCTTGATATCCAGGGGAAGATTCTTGAAGAAATCAAGAAAAATCAAGAGATGTGGGAGAGACTACTTGAAGAACCACAATCAAGCTTCAGAGACGCAGCTTTGGATCACATAAAGGAACAGTCTCGAGCTGATGACTTAGCCTTCTCTTTCCTGAAAGATGCTCTAAACACTATGAAGGAGAAGATGGAGTTCAGCTCGGCTGAACGTGACAAAATATTTGCTTCAAGTAAATAAATTTCTGTTTAATCGTTTTATGCTTTTAGCTGTGTTAGACAATAACAAATACTTTATATTTTGGGTACATGTTTTGAACACATCTTATGCTTCATTATAATATATATCGCATGAATGATTTAGAAATATTTGTTACAAAAAAAAAACAATATAATTCAAAATCGCATGTATTAAAAGTGAAATCGCATGTAAGTCTAGTTATAAACTGATGCATATAAAATCGTATGTTTATATACTAAATCGCATGAAAAATGATATAAACAGATGAATATAAAATCGCATGTGTTTCGTATAAAATCGCATTTACAATAAAAAAAATTAATCATCCTCATCTTCTGAAACCTCCTCCCACTTATCTTCTTATTCAGATCCATCATCACCACTGCCACTGTAATCTTCAAACTCATTTTTCTCTTCGTCGTCTTTGTCTCTGGGATCTTTTACAATCTGGAAGCCCTTCATCTTCTTCTTTTGTTGTTTGCCTTGTTGTTTGCCTTCCAGTATCTCGCAAGTCCGAATATCATGACCTTTTTCATTACATACACTACATGTACTTGACCTTTGTCCTTTGCGGCTGATCATTTGTTGGATTTAATCCTTTTATGCGAGCCACGACCTTTGTTTCTTATACCAGCCGGCACACGGACAGTAGGAGGTGCATTAGTTACTGGGGTTGTTGGTAACCAATCAACTTTGAAAATCGGTCAAATTTTGGATCAAGTTGCTTGGTTATACGACTCTGATCAAATCTCTCTTTAAGCTGCATCATTTGATCCCTCACTAAACAAGTTGGTCAAGGTCGGAAATCAAATTGCTAACCAAATACTCCCCTGTGTGGATGATTTCACGAGCAATCCGTTTAGCCTTGTGTTGCACATCCTTGTCACCCACCTTTAAATTGTACTTCACATTTACTTCATTCGGCACCACATCCTTTGTCCATCTCTTCATAACATATTTGTTTGGTATTTCTTTAACACCAAACATCTTGAAAAGAAAATAGATGTGTTTACATAGCAGCCCATACTGCTCAAAACGCAAACAACTACACTGTGCAGTTACATCATCTTCAAGATTCTTAAACCACACCTGACAAAACCAAAAGAAAAATATATATTAAAAATTAAAATCGCATGTGTAACATAACAATTTCGCATGTCTAAAAAATCATTTAGTTGTATAAATTTAAAATCGCATGCTTACATCAAAATCGCATATTGTAAAATCATGTTCTGAAAATGAATTTCGCATATAGGTTTTCAAAATCGCATGTTTGAAATATATATGCTATAATACCTCTAATAAACCATCTCCATGGGCTTTAAAATCTTTCAACAATATCCTGATCTGTGGACCCTCGATTTTGGTGTCCATCGACAGACATTCGGAAATTGTTCCATAAATCTCTATTTGCTGATCAAAGAATATAGACCTGGTATATATCTTAGCAGCATCTTTTTCCAAAGTAGTTTTGCTCCAATCAACAGGCTCAGTATATCTTGAAATATGATCATTCTTTCTATGATTAAACCTTAGGACATCCATTGCACCGTCAAAATGATTCATAAACTCTACAAGAGTGAGTTGTGAATTTGACACCTTGCAAAAAAAATGATTCTCGCTCTCTGATCTCGAAGTTGTTCGCATGAGACCAGACATGGGCTCATGCCGGTAAAAAGCCGGAATCCACATGTATCTCATCGAAAACATATCATCAATCCATTTGTTTTTAGTGAGACCGAACTCAATCATCACCAACTTCCACTGTCTCTCGAATTCTTTAGGCTCAATGGAATCAGTCCATACAATGTCGCACATCCTCCTTTTAAACTCATCATTATTGCACAACGCATGTCCAACCTATACCGATAAATGCTTTTTATGTCAGCCTATAACAAAATCTATATTATAAAAAAACACAAACGAAAGACAATATAGCATGCTATACCTTATCTGCCACTTTTTTCATTATGTGCCACATGCACAATCGGTGTCTGCCGATAGAAAAAACCTCCTCAATAGCCTGTTTCATAGCAGGGTCTTGGTCCGTCACTACAACCTTTGGCTGCCGACGAAATGACTTTACGAATGAATTCAGAAGCCATTTATAGGATTCAATGCTCTCCGATTGTGACAACCCTCAAATTACATGTAACCGTACAATCTATTAATGTTAATTAAAGTGCTTGATGACTATGCTGAATCATTTAACTGCTCTCTGATTACTGTGTTATACTTACATGTACTTGTTAACATACTAGTAGTATACAGAAAAGTTACTAAATAGTCCGGTATGCCTTCCTGAGTGTTAAAAATTAAAAACGTTGCAAAAATATATATATAGGACACTTTACGGATTAATTAAGCACTTTAACGGAACAACACCGAACCGAATAACCGGACATTACCCGGAACACTAAAATATTGTCAGACACATTGTTTTTATTTTTCTGAGCTAGTCTTGGTCCCCGAACACTTAAACACACTACATGATACATGTAACACACTAAATATTAGACTTTACATCCTAACCATTAACTAATCACCTACTCACCATTTAATTTACAATTAACCCCCCCCCCCCCCCCCATTGTAAATTTTCGGACCTAGCATGGCCCAACCATAGAATCCTTATAAATCCTCCTAAATCTCCTACTTGGAATTGGTGAGATTTGATTAGTTGGTGCT
Source organism: Helianthus tuberosus (assembly GCA_030545235.1). Classification (NCBI taxonomy): domain Eukaryota; kingdom Viridiplantae; phylum Streptophyta; class Magnoliopsida; order Asterales; family Asteraceae; genus Helianthus; species Helianthus tuberosus. The sequence goes on along the minus strand of CM060375.1, from coordinate 675,275 downwards.
TGTACTTTGGGAGGCATAGAACCCAATGGACAAATGAACATAAGCTTAAATATCCATCATCACCTTCATCATTTCTCAAACACCCTCACTCTCTTCCCCCTTTGAAGTTTCATCCGAACATCCTCCCCATCACCACCACATTTTCGGTTTTCATTCTAGCGATCCAAGTGTACTTCTAGGTGCTACAAGGCGTTCAACGAAGCTCGGTGCGTTCGGAAGTGGAAGGACCTTCTCTATTCGCTATTAACCACCACTTTTCCACACTTGAACTTCCCTAGTCTTGAACTAGTGGTAAGAACTTAGATCCATTCATTTTTCATGTCATTAGAGTGGTTAACAGTTATTTGATGATGAGAATTCATGAACACTAAAGAACCATGAACAAAGTCTTGCATATAAACTAACTTTGTAATGAAATATTGTTGAAATATAATGAAGTGATGATAATATGAAGTTGTCTTGATTATGTTGCTGAATACTTGCTGATCTACTTGTAATATTGATGTTTGATGTTGTTGTAATCACTAAACATGTTAACGGAATCAATCGAACGCGCTTTAGAAGGTTAAAGACTGAAAACAGAAAGTTGTTTAGTGATTACAGCCAACTTCAGTTGGCTGTAACAGGATGGTAACTTAATGAAAAATGTATTTTCTGAAGTCTAGGTTTATGCATTATGAAATACGGTTCTAATGGCACCGGAATCATAATTTTTGGACTTCGTTTACTATTTTTAAAGTGTCATTTCGTAAAAGCAGCTAGAGCTGCATTTTTGCTGCTGAAAATATACATTTTGTTTTCTACCATAACTTGCATTCTGTGTAGAGTTAGATCATAAAACTTGTACTGTAGATGACCACCGATGTATTTGTAATTCTCTCACTGGAATTTCGTAAATCGGACTCTCGATGAATTTTAAATAAATTATTCCGTTGACTGTGGTCAGAAAAAGATAAATCTGAGTTCAGTCCGGAAAATGAATTTTTATAAAATATTAGTAATGAACTGGACCCCGATATTTTACACAATAAAATTTGGAACGTTTAAGACATTCTGTAAAAAATTGGGAATTTTTGGAATAAGTTAACTATTTTATTAAAATGTCTGAAAACAGCCGGTTTTGAATATTAATGCTGAAATGACATAAGTTGTAATTTGCATGTCTAAATGTCGGGTAGGTTATCTGTGAATGATATAACATGTTATATGTGTTATGTGCATCATCGTATGTTTGTTTATGAGTGGGAATGGATGGGAAACTTATATGGGCATAAACCGTTAAAGTAATGCATGTTATGTGATAGATACGTGTAGGAACTTTGTGCTCCATTTGAAACCACTAAATGACTAACTGGTAATCATACTAGGATGTGATTGACCAACCTTGATTGTTAGCTATTTGTGAGAGTCAAACCGAGCAACCGAGGTGAGTTCACACTTTTCTACAAAGCATGGTAAATTCCCGGTGGGAATGGGAATGGGTACAGGAATAGGGATTCCTCGTCCTTTGGGACGCGTTCAGGAATGTGAATTCCTCATCCTTGAGACGTGTTCAGGAATGTAAATTCCTCGTCCTATTGGGACGTATTAGACTTACTGGACTAGAACTCTATCAGCGAAGTCCCTCCCTTTTTGTATCGACTTAATCGCCGAGGCTATGGCGAGCGGGTCATTAGTTAATAGCGCTATTAGGTTTAACAAACCTCACACCGTGCCAGTTGGACGGGTGTGTACTAATGGACTATGGCACGTCGGTGAACGATAGACACCAATGCTAGGGCACAATTGATTTTTGTTAGTAGTCGATATGATAAACGAGTCTGGTAGTTTAAATAATGGGGTAGCTCCCCACGGCCGGAGTGCCGGGCTGGATAGCCAGGGAAGGTGAACATGGGATGGTTAACTAATAAACGTTTTTTGAACTATGGGGTGACCCCCACGGATAGATAGCTGATTAAGATCAAACTACGTTTTTTTTGGAAACAACTCTAAAATGGACAACCAACCGTGAACTCACTCAACTTTGTTGTTGACTCGTTGCTACATGCTTTGCAGGTCGCTAGATGCTAGGGAGCTTGCATATGGAGGTGGTCGTTGTGGGATGCGAACTGATATGTCCCGTACTTAATGAATAAACTTTATGAACTTATGAAACTTATGTTTGGGTCTTTAAACTTATGAACTACGAACTTATGTTTTGGTTTAACGTCTTATGCTTCCGCTGTTTAAATTAAACTTGGTTAACTTCCTTTTGGTCACCCTTCTTATGGTCACCAATCGTATTGTGGTTGGTTATATCTACTTAAATACGTTGTTCAATATGATTGGTGGCTCGATCCTGGTCACGTCACGCCTCCAAGCGGTGGTACTCCGCATGGTGGAATTTGGGGGTGTGACAGATTGGTATCAGAGCCATTGGTTATAGTGAACTTGGTTTTAAAAAGGGGAAAAGCTTTTTGATAAAACCAGACTATAACCTATACAGTGCTCAACGATCCACAACGACACTTCGCTCCAAGTGCAAGACTCAACATCCTAGGTGATATGATTTATGTTTATATTGCCTACTTGTTAGTTTCATGGTACATTGATCATGGTATGCATTAGTTAATGTGATAACTGTTATTTGAACCTTGTGTGCTTACTCTCTTCCGTCACTCCACACTTACGCACTTTCGGGACACTTTCCTCACTTACGTTGCTTCGTTATGAAGACCATGAACGGACGCGGAGGACGTATCAACCTAATTCAAGCCCAGTTGACGGCCTTGATCAATGAACGAGTTGTCGAGGCACTCGCAGCTAACCCTGCAGGAGGTCAACATGCTCAACCGCCTGTGTGCACGTTCAAGACTTTTATGGACTATCGTCCTAGTACTTTCAGTGGCACTGAAGGGGCCGTTGGACTCCTCCACTGGTTCGAGAAGCTCGAGTCGGTCTTCGAAATGTGTGAATGCCCTGAGGATCGTAGGGTGAAGTATGCTACTGGTACTCTTGAAGGGGTAGCGCTCACGTGGTGGAACGCTCAGGTTCAGCTGCTGGGGTTGGTTGCTGCTAATGCCACCCCATGGAACGGTTTCAAGGAACTGATCAAGGAAGAGTACTGCAGTCGTGATGACATCCACAAGCTAGAGGTGGAATTTTTCAACCTGAAGATGACGGGGTCGGAGATTGAGGCGTATACGAAAAGGTCAAACAAGCTGGCCATCTTGTGCCCTACTATGGTGGACCCTCCCATCAAACGTATTGAGCTTTACCTTAAGGGTCTTGTACCAGAGATTCAGAGTCACGTGACTTCAGCTAACCTTGGCTCCATTCAACAAGTCATCAAGTTGGCTCACCGTCTCACCGACCAGGCAGTGGAACAAAACAGACTGCCTAAGCGTATTGGTACTGCTACTACTGACGCCCCCAAGGATCACAAGCGAAAATGGGATGGAAATTTGGGCAAAGGTTCTACTTCAGCTCAGTCCCAGCAACGAAAGACAGATGAGTACAGGAGCCCCAGTCAGCGGCCTTCTGGGAATCAAGGTCAGGGTGGATACAAGGGAAATCACCCCAAATGTAATCGCTGTAACTTGCACCACAGTGGGCCATGTGGTAAAGGTAACTGTCATCGATGCAACAAGCCTGGTCACATGGCAAAGGATTGCAGGAGTCAGCATCTGGCGAATCAGAATCGACAGCAACAGCAAGCCCCACCCTATCAACGCCAGCAGCGGCAACAACAAGGTAACAACAAAGGGTGCTTTCAATGTGGTGCTGAGGGCCATTTCAAGAAAGACTGCCCCCAGCTAAATCAGAACCAGAACAACAACAATCAGGGGAACATAAACGACAATGGGGGAAACAACAATGGTAATGGTGCAAGGGGTCATGTTTTCGTGCTAGGTCAGGGTGACGCAAGGAACGATCCCAACGTTGTGATGGGTAAGTTTCTTCTGGACGACTTCTTTGTTACTGTTTTGTTTGATTCGGGCGCTGATACTAGTTATGTGTCCTTAAAAGTTAGTCAAATGCTTAAGCGCACTCCAACACTTTTGAACACCAAACACACGGTAGAACTATACCTAGCCAACGGTAAAAGTCTGGAAGCCACACACATAGTTAAAGGTTGTAACCTCATCTTAGCTGGTCAGACTTTCTCTATCGATCTTATTCCTATCACACTGGGTGGTTTCGACGTCGTTATTGGGATGGATTGGCTATCTCATCATCAAGCGGAGATTGTTTGCAGGGAGAAAATTGTCCTCATTCCTCGTTCTGGTGAAGAACCTCTCACGATTCATGGCGATAAGAGTGGTGCTGTCGTAGGCATTATCTCTTTCCTTAAGGCCCAGAAGTGTTTGCGAAAAGGTCACACTGCTATTCTGGCGCTCGTTACTGATACATCAACGGAAGAGAAGAGAATTGAAGACATCCCTATTGTGCGTGATTTTCCTAAGGTATTTCCCGAGGAATTACCTGGTCTCCCGCCTCATCGTCAAGTTGAATTTCAAATCGAGCTAGCTCCTGGAGCAGCGCCCATAGCTCAAGCACCTTATCGTTTAGCTCCATCCGAACTCGAAGAATTGTCCACGCAATTACAAGAACTCTTGGAAAAGGGTTTCATACGTCCTAGCTCTTCGCTCCGGGGAGCTCCAGTCTTGTTTGTGAAGAAGAAATACGGTACTTTCAGAATGTGTATTGACTACCGCGAACTCAACAAGGTGACCGTGAAGAATCGTTATCCTCTCCCACGCATTGACGACTTGTTCGACCAGCTGCAAGGATCGAGCTATTACTCTAAGATTGATTTGAGATCGGGATACCATCAGCTGAGAGTCCGAGATGAGGACGTCTCCAAAACAGCATTCAGAACTCGCTACGGCCATTACGAGTTTCTGGTTATGCCTTTCGGATTGACGAATGCACCAGCGGTCTTCATGGATCTCATGAACCGAGTGTGCAAGCCCTACCTGGATAAGTTTGTCATTGTATTCATCGACGATATCCTGATCTATTCGAAGATTCAGGAGGAACACGAGCAGCATCTACGACTTATGCTGGAACTTCTTCGAAAAGAGCAGTTGTATGCCAAGTTTTCGAAATGTGACTTCTGGCTTCGCGAAGTCCATTTTCTAGGCCATGTGGTAAATAAGGATGGAATTCATGTTGATCCATCCAAGGTTGACTCGATCAGGAACTGGCCTGCACCCCGTACACCAACAGAAATCCGCCAATTCTTGGGTTTGGCAGGATATTACAGAAGATTTATCAAAGATTTCTCCAAAATTGCGCAACCTCTCACTTCACTGACTCAGAAGGGTGTCATCTATCGTTGGGGTGATAAACAGGAGTCCGCATTTCAACACTTAAAAGATAGACTTTGTAGCGCGCCTATCCTCTCATTGCCTGAAGGCACAGATGATTTTGTGGTTTATTGCGACGCTTCCATCCAAGGACTTGGTTTTGTGTTAATGCAACGTGACAAGGTCATTGCCTACGCATCACGCCAACTCAAAGTTCACGAAAGAAATTACACTACCCACGATCTGGAGCTGGGAGCTGTTGTCTTCGCGCTTAAGATATGGAGACATTACCTGTACGGTACCAAGTGCACCATTTACACCGATCACAGGAGTCTCGAGCATATCTTTAAGCAAAAGGAGTTAAACATGCGACAACGCCGATGGGTCGAACTCTTGAATGATTACGAGACGCCCTCAGTCGGAAGGATACTATACCTAAGCATGTACGTTCGTTACAGCTTACCATCCAATCTAACCTTCCCGCTCAGATTCGCGATGCTCAGGTTGAAGCATTGAAAGCAGAAAACATCAGGGCTGAGTCCCTACGATGATCGAGACAACGTCTTGAACAAAAGGAAAACGGCGCCTACTATGTAAACGGACGCATCTGGGTTCCACTGTATGGAGACCTACGCGAGCTTGTGATGGATGAAGCACATAAGTCTCGTTATTCAGTACATCCCGGATCGGATAAGATGTACCACGACCTAAAGACTACATACTGGTGGCCTGGTATGAAAGCCAGCATAGCAGCCTACGTCAGTAGATGCTTGACTTATGCTAGGGTCAAGGTCGAGTATCAGAAACCATCAGGCCTACTACAACAACCAGAGATCCTGAAATGGAAATGGGAGCAAATTTCCATGGATTTTGTTACCGGCCTGCCCAGATCTCAACGCGGAAACGATACCATTTGGGTGATCGTAGATCGACTGACCAAGTCTGCACATTTTCTGGCCATCAAAGAAACGGATAAGTTTTCTACTCTTGCAGACATCTACCTAAAAGAAGTGGTGTCAAGGCACGGAGTACCAACCTCTATCATATCTGATCGTGACGCGCATTTTACTTCTGAATTGTGGCAAGCCATGCACAAGTCTTTTGGCTCACGTTTAGATATGAGCACCGCTTATCACCCACAGACGGATGGGCAATCAGAACGCACCGTCCAAACCCTTGAAGACATGCTTAGGGCGTGTGTGATCGACTTCGGTAATGGCTGGGAAAAGCACCCCCCTTTGGTGGAGTTTTCGTACAATAACAGCTACCACACCAGTATTCAAGCCGCTCCGTTTGAGGCATTGTATGGACGTAAATGCCGATCGCCTCTTTGTTGGGCAGAAATTGGCGATAGCCAAATCGCAGTCCCAGAACTTGTAGTAGACACGACTGAGAGGATTGCTCAGATACGACAGCGAATGGCGGCGGCTCGTGACCGTCAGAAAAGCTATGCTGATAAGGGAAGAAAACCACTCGAGTTCCAGGTTGGGGATCGAGTGCTACTCAAAGTCTCGCCTTGGAAAGGCGTAGTTCGTTTTGGCAAACGAGGCAAACTCAATCCGCGTTATGTCGGACCGTTCAAAATCATTGAGAAAATTGGCAAGGTCGCCTACAGGTTGAATCTACCTGAAGAACTCAGCGGAGTTCACAATGTTTTCCATGTGTCGAATCTGAAGAAGTGTCTGTCAGATGAAACCCTCATAGTTCCTCTCAAGGAGCTCACAATCGACGACCAGCTGCGATTCGTTGAGGAAACAGTAGATATTACTGAACGAGATGTTAAGATCCTCAAGCGTACCAGGATACCTCTCGTCCGAGTTCGTTGGAATGCCCGTCGTGGCCCAGAGTATAACTGGGAACGAGAAGACCAAATGAAACTCAAGTATCCCCAGCTGTTTAAGAAAAGTGCAACCACTACTGAGGCTGAAGCTACTGCAGAATTTCGGGACGAAATTCCAAATCAACGGGGGGATGATGTGACACCCCAGGAAACCAACGCAACTTAACTAGCTTCCTCAGTAACCACGCGCTAAATTTCGGGACGAAATTCTCTTAACAGGGGGAGAATGTGACAACCCTCAAATTACATGTAACCGTACAATCTATTAATGTTAATTAAAGTGCTTGATGACTGTGCTGAATCATTTAACTGCTCTCTGATTACTGTGTTATACTTACATGTACTTGTTAACATACTAGTAGTATACATAAAAGTTACTAAATAGTCCGGTATGCCTTCCTGAGTGTTAAAAATTAAAAACGTTGCAAAAATATATATATATAGGACACTTTACGGATTAATTAAGCACTTTAACGGAACAACACCGAACCGAATAACCGGACATTACCTGGAACACTAAAATATTGTCAGACACATTGTTTTTATTTTTCTGAGCTAGCCTTGGTCCCCGAACACTTAAACACACTACATGATACACGTAACACACTAAATATTAGACTTTACATCCTAACCATTAACTAATCACCTACTCACCATTTAATTTACAATTAACCCCCCCCCCCATTGTAAAATTTCGGACCTAGCATGGCCCAACCATAGAATCCTTATAAATCCTCCTAAATCTCCTACTTGGAATTGGTGAGATTTGATTAGTTGGTGCTTGTACTTTGGGAGGCATAGAACCCAATGGACAAATGAACATAAGCTTAAATATCCATCATCACCTTCATCATTTCTCAAACACCCTCACTCTCTTCCCCCTTTGAAGTTTCAGCCGAACATCCTCCCCATCAACACCACATTTTCGGTTTTCATTCTAGCGATCCAAGTGTATTTCTAGGTGCTACAAGGCGTTCAACGAAGCTCGGTGCGTTCGGAAGTGGAAGGACCTTCTCTATTCGCTATTAACCACCACTTTTCCACACTTGAACTTCCCTAGTCTTGAACTAGTGGTAAGAACTTAGATCCGTTCATTTTTCATGTCATTAGAGTGGTTAATAGTTATTTGATGATGAGAATTCATGAACACTAAAGAACCATGAACAAAGTCTTGCATATAAACTAACTTTGTAATGAAATATTGTTGAAATATAATGAAGTGATGATAATATGAAGTTGTCTTGATTATGTTACTGAATACTTGCTGATCTACTTGTAATATTGATGTTTGATGTTGTTGTAATCACTAAACATGTTAACGGAATCAATCGAACGCGCTTTAGAAGGTTAAAGACTGAGAACAGAAAGTTGTTTAGTGATTACAGCCAACTTCAGTTGGCTGTAACAGAACCGTAACTTAATGAAAAATGTATTTTCTAAAGTCTAGGTTTATGCATTATGAAATACGGTTCTAATGGAACCGGAATCATAATTTTTGGACTTCGTTTACTATTTTTAAAGTGTCATTTCGTAACAGCAGCTAGAGCTGCATTTTTGCTGCTGAAAATATACATTCTGTTTTCTGCCATAACTTGCATTCTGTGTAGAGTTAGATCATGAAACTTGTACTGTAGATGACCACCGATGTATTTGTAATTCTCTCACTGGAATTTCGTAAATCGGACTCTCGATGAATTTTAAATAAATTATTCCGTTGACTGTGGTCAGAAAAAGATAAATCTGAGTTCAGTCCGGAAAATGAATTTTTATAAAATATTAGTAATGAACTGGACCCCGATATTTTACACAATAAAATTTGGAACGTTTAAGACATTCTGTAAAAATTTGGGAATTTTTGGAATAAGTTAACTATTTTATTAAAATGTCTGAAAACAGCCGGTTTTGAATATTAATGCTGAAATGACATAAGTTGTAATTTGCATGTCTAAATGTCGGGTAGGTTATCTGTGAATGATATAACATGTTATATGTGTTATGTGCATCATCGTATGTTTGTTTATGAGTGGGAATGGATGGGAAACTTATATGGGCATAAACCGTTAAAGTAATGCATGTTATGTGATAGATACGTGTAGGAACTTTGTGCTCCATTTGAAACCACTAAATGACTAACTGGTAATCATACTAGGACGTGATTGACCAACCTTGATTGTTAGCTATTTGTGAGAGTCAAACCGAGCAACCGAGGTGAGTTCACACTTTTCTACAAAGCATGGTAAATTCCCGGTGGGAATGGGAATGGGTACAGGAATAGGGATTCCTCGTCCTTTGGGACGCGTTCAGGAATGTGAATTCCTCGTCCTTGAGACGTGTTCAGGAATGTAAATTCCTCGTCCTGTTGGGACGTATTAGACTTACTGGACTAGAACTCTATCAGCGAAGTCCCTCCCTTTTTGTATCGACTTAATCGCCGAGGCTATGGCGAGCGGGTCATTAGTTAATAGCGCTATTAGGTTTAACAAACCTCACACCGTGCCAGTTGGACGGGTGTGTACTAATGGACTATGGCACGTCGGTGAACGATAGACACCGACGCTAGGGCACAATTGATTTTTGTTAGTAGTCGATATGATAAACGAGTCTGGTAGTTTAAATAATGGGGTAGCTCCCCACGGCCGGAGTGCCGGGCTGGATAGCCAGGGAAGGTGAACATGGGATGGTTAACTAATAAACGTTTTTCGAACTATGGGGTGACCCCCACGGCTAGATAGCTGATTAAGATCAAACTACGTTTTTTGGAAACAACTCTAAAATGGACAACCAACCGTGAACTCACTCAACTTTGTTGTTGACTCGTTGCTACATGCTTTGCAGGTCGCTAGATGCTAGGGAGCTTGCATATGGAGGTGGGCGTTGTGGGATGCGAACTGATATGTCCCGTATTTAATGAATAAACTTTATGAACTTATGAAACTTATGTTTGGGTCTTTAAACTTATGAACTACGAACTTATGTTTTGGTTTAACGTCTTATGCTTCCGCTGTTTAAATTAAACTTGGTTAACTTCCTTTTGGTCACCCTTCTTATGCTCACCAATCGTATTGTGGTTGGTTATATTTACTTAAATACGTTGTTCAATATGATTGGTGGCTCGATCTTGGTCACGTCACGCCTCCAAGCGGTGGTACTCCGCATGGTGGAATTTGGGGGTGTGACACCGATGCCAACAACCCAGCTCCAAGGGTTACATTTCGACAGTGGTTGTCAATGCCAGTGAATGGAACAAACACCATCTTGTACCTGAACAAACACATGCGAAATACACATTGAAACATGCGAAATAGACAGATATCATATGCGAAAATATACAGTATAACATGTGATATATTCAACACCAACTCTTCAATGTCTACACATGCGATATTGTAGGTTTAGGAAATCATATAACATGCGAAAATAAACAAAAAAACATGTTTGTCTTGAAACACTTACCTGTTTGTCTTGAAAGTTGCATCAAACGATATCACATCCCCAAACTCCATAAAGTTAAGCTTGCATAACCCATCAGCCCAGAACAAACCAGTTAACCGTTTGTCATCATCAACAGAATATTCAAACGAATAATCAGCTAAAAACTGTTTTTGTCGGTCATCCTATTAATCACCATGTCAGCGTCATATTCTCCTATATAGCTAGCTGTTAATTCGATTCCTAAAATTTTTGCAATCATCAACCGTGGCACCAACGTTCTCGAAACCACAATAACGTTTCCTCATTATATGGAAAGCTTTGGCAGGACCAAGGTTTAAAGTGCCTAGTTCCCATACCATCTCCTCCTGGACATCTGACAATTGTCTGTAAGCTGGCAGCATGTGAATATCATGTGGACATACAAACTTATAATTATGGCCATCAACAAATCTCTTTACAGTATATAATCTACCATCCACAGTGCAAATCATAAGTTGAGCTTTGCATCCAGTTCTAATGGTCCCCTTGTTCCTTGATTTGAATGGCTTTTTTGACTTCGAATAACGATCGTCAATACACAATGGCTTATGTCCCTCTTTAGAACAAACAAAATACTTAGTTTTGATTATACCACCACTGTGTACTTCACCACCTTTCCGAATAGAAAAACCAGCTAACTTAGCATATGATAGGTAAAACGCATATGCTTGTTCAATAGATATAAATTGCATTCCAACCACAGGTGTAGCTGATGCTTGAACCTCCGGAGTGTAAACCCTTTCATCTACATAAATCAAATAAAAAAAAACAAAAACATATGTGAATTATCGGACTTGTTACATGCGATATATTAATAACTGCATAATTTCATCGTAAGAACAACATCACGTGCGAATTATATAAACAATAACATGCAAAAATGATGATTTTGATTAATATGTTTTACACATGCGATTTATTATACCATAACATGCGAAAATCCGTAAACAAGATAAACATCAAATGCGAATTGAAAGACTCATAACATGCGAACTTGTACATGTTGCTTTCATGTCAAAAATATACTCAACATTCAAACTTCAAAAACAATTACAACAATGCAAAATCATTGCTACGATTAAACAAACAACAAGTCTACGAGCAATTTAAAGATCTGAATTAACATAATTACCATTGGAACACTCGTTTACAACACTTGTACTTGCAATTGGATTTGGATTTGCAGGTTGCGGACTTAAAACATCCTCAATCGAAACTCTCTGATATGCAGATAATTGAGCATGATCACCGATCGGGCGAGTGTTTTCAAGATCAACATATGTTCGTCCAGTGCTGCTTTGTGGATCCATCGTAAAAAAAACAATTGAATGAAACCCTAAGGCAGAAAAACGAAAACTGCAATTTGAGAATTATGAAAAATTTGAAACTGATTCGAATGATAATTACCGGGATATTAGTGTAACGAACTTCTCGCTGATTGAATGAAGAGACGAATTTGCCCTTAGATGATTGAATTAATTGTCTGATTTAACCTTATCAAAGAAAAACGAATCAGGACACGTGTATGGTCACTACTGTCGCGTATGTAATGTACGATTAGGAGATTTGTATCCTACACTTTACCTATATATATATATATGAAGGATCCGTTAGAAACCACCCTTTATTGCGATAACCGCGAGAACCAATGTGGACACAACCAAAAATACCTAAAAAATCTAAAAAACACATAATTTTTTTTAAATATTTTTTTATCAAAAAATCGCTACATTTCGTTATTAAAAAAAGTAGCGATTTTTTCATAAAAATATAAAAAAATTGTGTCTTTTAGATTTTTTTAACAATTTTTAGGTTTAATGAGGGTTTAGTTTTTAGCATTTAGCTTGGGTGTGGGGGGGGGGGGTTAGGTTTTTTGTGGTGTAGTGGGTTTATTTTGTTGTGTTCACATTGGTTCTCGCAATAAAGGTGGTACTCACATGAACCCTATCCTATATATATATATATATATATATATATATATATATATATAGGGTCGGGATTTAGAGAGAACGGTGAAAAGTGTGAGAACGGTGAGAACGATTTTGGAGTTGACATATGGCATTGATGCTAAATTACACTAAGGGGTAATATTGTCAAAAAACCCACACACATGAACACCAAATTAAGAAAAAACTCCATGAAAATACCCAGTTAAAACGCCATAAAACACTCAGTTTAGAAAAAACGCCATGAAAAACTCAGTTTAAAACGCCATAAAACACGCAGTTCAGAAAAACGCCATGAAAATACCTAGTTAAAACGCCATAAAAACACATAATTCAGTAAAACACCATAAAAATAACTAGTCTAAAAAGCCATAAAACACCCAGTTCAGAAAAATACCATAAAACCCATTTCATTTTTTTCGAAAAGTATATCAATAGTATACTCGTTGGAAAAATAAAAAAAACGTTGAGTTTTATGGTGTAATTTTTTTAGAAAAATAATGACGTATAAAAAAGTTATTGGCGTTTAAATGTGATGGGGGAAAATGGCATGTGATTAGCATGTGCACCCTTGTTTGGATCTTCCAATTTTACCCCTCCTGGTACTTATAAGGTTCCCATTATTTAAAAAAATGCCACCGCATCATCTTAGCCACAAATCACAAAGATCCTATGGTTGAAAATCGTTCTCACTGTTCTCACACTTCAAATCGTTCTCTCCTGATCCCATTCCTATATATATATATATACAGGGTCGGGATTTAGAGAAAACGGTAGAAAGTGTGAGAACGGTTAGAATGCTTATGGATCGTCCGATCAAAACAATCTATGGACTAGATTGGCGCGGTGGCGTTTTCGTAAATAATATCAATTTTAATACGTGGACGCGCTTCATTAAGGGTAAAAGGGTCTTTTGACTTCTCCACACAAAAACGCCATCTCATGAAATAAAACGCCAAAAACAAAAATCACACACCATTCTAGTAAAAACACCATTAGATATAAAACACCTAACTTAATTATAGTAAAATCCCGCCTAAAAACCGCTAAAAAATCCTATATATAAAACATCTCAGACCTTCAATTAAAAACACACACAAAAACCCAAACGCCATATTTGATATATCCCATTCGCCTTAGAAACGCCAAAAAACCCAAACATCAAATATCTTCTAACCCAAAACGTTTTTTTTTTTTTGAAATTCAGTTTGGTTGTCTGTAAGATTTCGCTCAATGAAAATGGACAAAATCCTTAAGTGAGGATATTGTCCATTTCATTGAGTAAAATCTTATTGACTTATCCTGAACTTCCATCCAATTTATAACGCCAAAACATACAAAAACATTATTGAGGTTTGTTGTCAATAAAGTTTAGCTGTATGGAGTGGACAACATTGTAAGTTATCTTTCTTAACCGAGGATTAACAATGTTGTCCATCTCATGCAGCAAAACATTATTGATTTTAGCATGATCAAATTTTGAGGTTTAAGGTGCTTTTATTTGGTGTCGTTCTTTTTATCGGTAAAACGCCAAAAAGTTAAAAAATCAAACATCTTTCATTGGGAAATTCAAGATTGTTGGCTGAAAAGGGTCTAAACTCAATAACATTTTGCTGCATGAGATGGACAAATCTTCAAGAAAAAAATGCTAATGTCAGCCTTTGTGCTTCTAAACAGCAACACAAAAAACTACTTGAAAAACAAAAAAAAACAAAATGAATCATACGGAAGTCGAACCAGCCAGTTAAGATGATTCAAAAAAGAAGAAAGAGACTGGTGACAGTGAAGATTTGGAAGATCAATTGTTTATATATTATATTTTTTTTATTTTCTTTTTCAGTTGATTGTTATATAATAAAAACGCCATATATAATAAAAACGCCAAAACAGCCAAAATGCTTGTTTAAACGCTATCATCACGTAAAAACGCCCCCAAAAACTCCCAAACTATAATAAAATTACTTTGAAAAAGTATTATAAAAAATAAAAAGCAAACTTGAAAATGTAACTAGAAACAGTAATTACAAAATAGTAAAAATGAAGAGACGGAAAATTTATTATATTAGAATCTAAAACGCCAAACTTGAAAGACGGGACGTGTTACAGACTTCAAAGAAAAAAGCTTATAAAAAACAATAATTACAAAACAGTAACTAAAACGACGAATACTTTATTATAAAAATGCACCGCAAAAAACAAATCCTATAAAATAATAACTCTCAGCAACTACCATTTAATCAAACCAAAAAAAAAAAAAAAAAAACAAACACCAAAATACTACTAAATACCTCTCACTGTAAAACACCAAAAAAATAAAAAAAAAATCAAAGATGGCTAATATGCTATCTTGGATATTCAGTATTGTTCTTCGTGAAGTTTCAATGAATGGATTATTAGCTGAGAGGAGTTACTCAGAAAGATTTTGCTACATAAGATGGACAAATCTTCAAGAAAAATATACTGATGACAGTCATATGTCATTTTGTATTCTTTGTTCTTGAAGAAGGCTTGGATGAGGAGAAGAGATCAATGACACTGAACAGTGAAATGATTATAAAGATGAAGATCAAGATGAAGAAAAAGCGAAAAACCCACTCACACGTCATAGATCTATGTACCCAAACATCCACAAAAAAGCCACTTCAACAGACCAGCAGGCAAAAAAATCAAACCGATGGGTTTGTTAAGTTTTACATAAAACGCCATATTGTGAAGAGAAGAGAGAGGCTGGTGACAGTGAAAATTGTGAAGAGAAATCCGATTATGATTTTTAATTTATTTTCTTCACTTCTATTTTTTTCCCTGTGGTTGTAATATAATCTTACAATTGTAAAACTCCAAAACACCACAAACGCCAAAATGTATATAAAAAATAATAGAACAATGGGTCATCTGGTTTAAAAAGCCTTGAAAAAACGTCATTCAGATAGATTTCCTACCCCCCTGGGGTTCCAATGGCATACGATTTGAAAAACGCCATAAACGCCAAAAAATAATAGAACAATGAGTCATCTGGTTTAAAAAGCCTTGAAAAAATGTCATTCAGATAGATTTCCTGACCCCCCTGGGGTTCCAATGGCATACGATTTGAAAAACGCCATAAACGCCAAAAATTTAATACAATGAAACCATTAAACGCCATTAATTATTGAATTTGATTAACGCCAAAAATCTTAAACCACAAAAAATAAAACAATATTGGAAAAAGCGGAACTGCAAAAGCAGAAGATAAAAGGACAAAAAGCCCCTCTGCCCTTCCCTATGCCGCGTGACACGTGTTGGGTCAGGATGCGTTCTCACCGTTCTCACACTTTTGAGCGTTTTCTCCAGAACCCGTTTCTATATATATATATATATAGGACAAAGATCTGTTAGGAACCACCCCTTATTGCGAGAACCGCGAGAACCAATGTGAACACAACCAAAAATGCCTAAAAAACACACAATTTTTTTTAATATTTTCTATGTTAAAATCGCTACTTTTAGTAGCCAAATTTTTTTTGGCTACTAAAAGTAGCGATTTTAACATAAAAAATATTAAAAAAAATTTAGATTTTTTTTTTTATTTTTTTAGGTTTTTTGGGGGTTTAGTTTTTAGCATTTTAGCTTGGGGGGTGGGGGAGGGGGGTTTAGGTTTTGAGGGGGGGTTAGGTTTTTTTTTTTTAGGTTTTTTTGGGATTTTAGTTTTTAGCATTTAGCTTGGGGGGGTGGGTTAGGTTTTTTTTTTTGGGGGGGGGGGGTAGGGGGGTTTAGGTTTTTGGTGGGGGGGGGGGGGTGTTAGGTTTTTTAAGGTTATTTTTAGGTTTTTTAGCTATTTTAGGTTGTGTTCACATTGGTTCTCACAATAAAGGTGGTTCTCGCATGAACCTTACCCTATATATATATGGGAAGGTTCAAATAAAAACCACTAATTAACGCGAAAACTCGAAAACTAACTAAAAAAAGCCTAAAAGCATACCAATTTTCGCTATTTAAACTATATAAAAAAAATTCAAAACAAAAAAAAAATTGTAGTGCATATTTGTAATAGTACACATGTGTACTACAATTTTTTTTTTTTGAAATTTTTTTATATCGTTTAAATAACGATTTTTAATAAAAAAAATTGTAAAAAAAAATTGGTGTTTTTTTTAGTTAGTTTTCGAGTTTTAACGTTAAAAGTGGTTTTCATTTGAACCATCCCTTATATATATATATATATATATATATATATAAACGGGTTCAGGAGAGAACGGTGAAAAGTGTGAGAACGGATCATGGCCCAACACGTGGCAGGGGGCGCTAATTGTTATATGGGGGTACGATTGTCCTTTTATACGTTCCCTCCTTATTCGCGTTATAAATCTCTTTCAAATTAAAACTCCAAAGATTTCTTGTTAGCTGTTACCTCCTTTGCAAGCTTTCTCAAATCTATGGCGTCTAACGTGGATTCTGTTCGACAAAGTAAAATTCGTTGCCGTTTTCTATTTTTGTTCCAGCAAATCATGCAACAGATATGTCGTTTTGTTCTTTTATCATTGTTTTATTGTTTTTTTTATATTAGTATTTTTATAATGTGTTGTATGATTTTCAATAGCGTTATTCAATTATGCAATTTAATCGCGTTTTAATTGGTATTTAAACAATTACTAAGAACTGATAATTGGAGTTTTCAATATTAATATTAATTGTCGTTTACGATCTAGTATATTTCTTATGTTTTTACCATCATTGGCGTTTTACATCTATTTGATTAGTTTTGAATTTTATTTAGTAGTATTTGTGAATATCAGTTATTACTATTTTGTTAATTTGTGTAAACATCAGTTTTGTTAATTATGACGTTTTCATTATGATGTTATATTTTGTTAATTATTTATGTTGTTAAGTGTTTTTAATTATTCATCTCATGGCGTTTTTATCATGTCTTTTTTAAATTATGTGTTTATTATGTCTTGTTTATTATTCAGTTAATGGCGTTTTAATATATAATGTTATTATGAGACATTTTCTATTTTAATGGTGTTTTTCTGATTTTTCTGTTCCTCACTGTGTTTTCTCAGACGAAGTTGCTTCCTCGAGTCAAAGGCTTTGCCCCAAAACTGGATTACCATTTATCATTCCTGACGTCAGTGAAGAAATAAAGCCCACAATGGACATGATATTCTCAAGCCTCGATGATTGTTATTCAATGTATGTTAAGTATGCCAAGGAGTGTGGGTTTTCAGTCAGGAAATGGACTACAAAGACAAACTCTAAAGGTGTCTTACGTATTAAGTATTACTTGTGTACGAGATCTGGGTTACACAAGGACAAGAAGGTTGATACGTTGGACCCCAATCAAAAGGAGTGATTAGTGCGATCCAATTTTTCAAAGAGGACTGATTGTGGTGCACTGTTATGTGTACTTTTTGAGGCTGGATCATGGAAGGTTTATAAGTTTGTCGAGGAGCACAACCATGATCTTGTTGAACGTCCTGATAAGCATTGTCTTCCAATTGAACGACACCTCACTCAGCTTCAGAAGCATGTTATACACAGCATGTCTAAGCTGAACTTGGGTCCCGTCAAGGCGTTTAATGTTATAAAGACTTGTTTTGGTGGTTTTGAAGATGTGGGTGCAAGTAAAGTTGAATTTAAGAACTATAAGAGGCAAATAAACTTGTTTATAGGGGAATATGACGCTGGTATGGTTGTAAGCCATTTGAATGAAAAAAAACATTCCCAGCCTAATTTCTCGTATGATTACTTCACAGACGAAGAGAATCGTTTAAAGGGGCTTTTTTAGTGTGACGATCAAGCCAAACGTAATTACCACGTGTTTGGAGATGTCATTTCGTTTGACGCCACGTATCGTTCCAACAAGTAATATTTTATAATTCAACTTCTTCTGTTTTTGGCGTTTTATTAGTTTACATGCAATGGCGTTTTATTATTGTTTCAGTTCTCATGGCGTTTTCATATGCAGATACTCTATGGTGTTTGTACCGTTCACTGGTATAGACAAGCATTACTGCAATGTTACATTTGGTGTAGCATTATTGGCGTCAGAAACTGCTGATACGTATATTTGGTTGTTGACAGTTTTTCTAAAAGCTGTTGGTTCTCAACCAAAAGTTGTTGTCACTGACCAAGATCCAGCAATGAAGAAGGCTATTTCTGTTGTATTTGTTGACACGAGGAATCGGTTATGCATGTGGCATGTGATGCATAAACTTTCTCTGAAGGTTGTTATGCTTTTTTTTTTTTACATTTGGCGTTTTAGGATACACTGCGTTTTAAAATACATGGCGTTCTTTACCTTGTTACTGTTTTTTAATTACGTTTTGTCTTTGTGTAATTTATATGTTTTTTTTATGCATGGCGTTTTCGTGTTATACATAGGTTGGTGTTAGGCTATGCAATTCCACCAATTTTAAAGAACGTATTTGTGGTGTTGTGTGGACGGATATTCTCACACCTGAAGAGTTTGAATCAGAATGGGAAGCGGTTATCCAGAGTTCAATTTAGCAGATAATGACTGGCTATCTGATATTTTTGCACTCAGGGAATCTTGGATCCCTGCATACTATAGAATGGAGGAGATGTATGGTCTTATGCGAACGACATCGAGGTCGGAGAGTGATAATCATTTTTTTTGGTCAAGTGTGCAATTCGAAAGCTACTCTTGTTGAGTTCATGACTCATTACGAGACTGCAATAGAAGCATAATGTCACACACACCGAAAAAATGATCATGAATCTCGATACAAACGCCCCAGTTGAAGAGTAACTACCAATTGTTGGAAGGGCAAGCTGCTGACATATACACAAAAAGTATTTTTTGTGACGTTCAAGCTGAGCTTATTGGAGTTGCGGATTGCATAAATCAACGTTACGAAGATCAGCCCGATGGGTTTGTTAAGTGTTACATAAATGACTTCCAACAGCCTTGTACATCCTTATTTGAGGTAAACAATGGCGTTTTGTTTTTTATGGCATTTTCCGTTAATGGCGTTTTATCATATGCAATGTGTTTTTTTTAGACAAACATTCTCTGCATGGCGTTATAGAGATATTGTTTTTGGTGTTTTTCAGGTAATGTTCCGTAAGTCTGATTGAACATGCAGTTGCTCATGCAGGCGTTTTGAACAGTTTGGTTTGCTATGTAGACATATATTCTATGTTTTGAGAATTATGGACATTAGGGAATTTGCAAAACAATACATTCTGAATAGATGGCGCAAAGAGGCTTCCCCAAACTACTCTCCCGAATACTCAATTAGTCGTGAATATATGACCGAGCTTGATCCTGATGTGCAAAGTATGATGCGAGATATTATTTTTTCAACGGAATATACTTTGAATCGTTTATCTGGTAATAAAGAGGAGCTATCCTTATACAAGGATCATGTTCAATCTTATATGAAGAAGGTTCAAGATATGCATATTGTTGCTCCTCCCTCTAGTACTAGGGATAGATTTGCCGAGATAACCGGTCAATATAAAAACCGACAAGAATCCGATAAGAGTCCATGTTGGGTATAAATCCAAAGGTTCTGGTTCTCGGAAGCGCCTAAAATCTAAACAGGAGATAGCAATCGATAAAAAGAAATCAAAGTCGAAACCCGGGGCCAAAGAAAGACAGTGTCAGAACTGCAAAGGCTATGGACACTACGCATCGACATGCAAACATGCCGTAATTAAAAGAATACTGACAAGGTCTTCGAGAGCTAGTGAAGAGTAGTTTGGCGTTTTGTATTTTTCATTCTTACAGAACACACAGATGGTCTTTAAGAGCCACTGAAGAGAAGTTTGGCGTTTTGTATATTTCATTCCTATAGAACACAGACAGATCTCAGTTTGGCGTTTTACATCACCATCATTTTTTTCCATCTTTTTTTTCGACCTATTTGTTCATAACATGCTACTTCGAAGTTACATAACAAACAATATAAGATCGGACAAGCAAATCAAACACAAAAAAAAAAAAACAACGCGACTAAATAAAACTACCATAAATCTCTAATTTTGGTTATGCTAAACTCAATAATGTTTTGCTGAACGAGATGGACAACATTGTTAATCCTCAGTCAAGAAAGATGTCTAACAATGCTGTCCATTTCGTTTAGCTAAATTTTATTGAGAACAAAACTGAATCTCCATGAAATGGCGTTTTTGAATTTTTGTGTTTTTTGTATGTTTTGGCGTTTATATTGAGGATCTTGCTCATTACATCGAGCGAATGTTTACTGAGAAAATAGTGTATATCAAAGAAACATGAATTGGAATATTTGATATTTGGGTTTTTTTGGCGTTTCTAGCATCAATGGTATAGAGGATAATATGGCGTTTGGGTTTTTGGTGTGGATTTCAGTAGTTCTGAGAGGTTGTTTATATAGGAATTTTTTGGCGCGATTTTTATTACAGTAAATGCTAGTAATTAAGTTCCGTCGTTTCAGTACTGTTTGTTCAGCTTTATCGGTTAAAAACAAAGTTTGGCTTTCTATATCTAATGGCGTTTATATTAGGATGAAGTGTGCTATGTGTGTTAAGGCGGGATTTTGATAGCGTTTTATTGGTGAGTTTGGCGTTTTGTGTAGAGAAGTCAAAAGGCCCTTTTACCCTTAACAAAGCGCGCCACACTAATAAAAGTGATGTTATTTACGAAAACGCCACCGCGTCATCTAATCCATAGATTGTTTTGATCTGACGATCCATAAGCGTTCTCTCCGTTCTCACACTTTTGGGCGTTTTCTCTAAATTCTGACCCTATATATACATATGGAGAGAATCATGAGAAAACTACATATAAATGAGAAAACTAAAAAACATACCAATTTAATTTTACAATTTTTTATTAGAATTCGTTCTTTTTTATATATAAAATTTTCTTTTTCAAAAAAAAACTTGTACTGCACATGTGCATTACATGCTTAAAATTAGCTTTTGAGTTTAGTTTAGCTTGTAGGGTTAGGTTATTGGAGGTTTAAGATTAGGATTAGGTGTTTGGGTGTGGGGGGATGGGGGTTTAGGTTTTTTTCGGGTTTATCCTTAGGGTTTAGTTTTAGTTTTTTTTTTGGGTGGGGGGTTTAGGTTTTTTTTGGTGGGAGGGTGAATTTAGGTTTTTGAGGGGTGTCGGTGGGGGTGGGTTAGTTGGTTTAGGCTTTTCTGTATTATTGCACATGTGCAGTACAAATTTTTTTGAATTTTTTTATATATAAAAACGAGTCGTAAAAAAGGACGCGCAAAAAATGGCACATAAAACGGGGCGTAAAAAAGGCTCGTAAAAAACCGGGTGATAAAACGGGGCGTAAAAAAACCAGGCAAAAAACAGCACGCAAAAAACGAGGCGAAAAACGGCCCGTAAAAAAACCACGCGTAAAAACGGGGACTACAAAACGGCTCTTAAAAACGTTTTTTTGTAAAAAAAAAAAACTTGAAAACAATGTGATTTTAACATTTTGTTTAATAAAAAAATTGATTTTTAATAAAAAAATTAATGTAACGAGACAAAAAAAGGTCATAAAAAACAATAAATATAATGAGACTAAAAAAGCAAATTATGAGAGAAGAGAGAGAAACTGATTGATGTTGTTGATGTGTGATGGAGAGAGAAAGAGTGAAAACTTTAAAAGAGATTTGACATATGAAGTAAATTACTATATTACCCTTTGTGTTTTAAAATAATAGTGCATATGTGTCATAGTTTGATTGGTGGAGGGGAGTTCTCGCGGTTCTCGCAACTGGGGATGGTTTTCATTTTAGCGGTCCCCTATATATATATATATATATTAAAGATCCTGTATATTAATTCAAAAGTGTGAGGGAAATATTGTGGAGATGACATGTTTCCTCAATCTAAATGAATTCAAAAGGGTAAACAAGTAATTTTCTCATTGATTCAATTAATTGATAACATTCCATAACCGCCACCCTTTATTTTAGGAATACGAATTAATCTACGAATTTGTATTTTTTTTTATCGTTCATCAATTATAACTTTCTGAAGATCGCAGAATAAAGGTTTTATAGAGTGTTATATAGTGATGGATGCAGAATGAAGGTTTTATACAGTGTTATAGTGTTGTATTTTTTTTGTAGCAGTCTATGATGATGCATAGTGTTATATTTTCTGGTAGCAGGTCTATGATGGATGTATAGTGTTATATAATGTAAAATAGCGTTATATGGTGTTTATATGGTGTTATATATTTCTGGTAGCAGTTACATTTTTTTGGATTTTTAGAATGTCCAGATTTTTAATGTTAGTTTAAAAATGGATCGCTGGAATTTAAGAGAGATTACCTTATTTGAAACATATAAAAAGACAATATTCCTCCTACAATTTTCGAATCAGTCCGAATAATTAAACACAGTTTACAATTTGGTCCCTATTGATCTCAACAATTAGATCAAAGGTCTAATGGTTTAAAACACTTCTCACACTTTAGACCCTTTCTACACTATCCTTACACTATATATATATATGAAATTATTTTAAATAGTAGACCCATACCAATTCCAATATAGGCCCATTTACAAATCATTTTTTGTGGTTTAGAAGTTAGCCCATTAACATTAGGTTTAGTGAGCCCAATACTAATTTAATTTTAAATAATAATAATAATAAAACAATATGGAAGGAAAAACTTGGGCGGCAATTGCAGGAACTTGGATATTGAAACGACGCATTGCAAGAGGCACGCACAGGCACAGAACATCCACGAAATTCTCGGCCCTAATTCCTGGACATCGATTCATCATTCATCGAACAAGAATATAACATTACACAGGCGCTGATCATCGAGTAAGCCCTGAACATAACAACACATCTCGGCCCGGAATTCTCGAACAGGAAAGTAATAGAACGTCAACGGAAATCACAGAATTCTTGGTCATGAACATCGATTCTCGGCCTTGAACATAAATTAAATAAAAATTAAAACACAAAAATACTTATTGCCATGACGAATTTGATTGTTCACATCGAGATCATCCAAGAGACGGCGGGCACGAGAATCACGGTTCAAAAATTCTTGCTGATAAGAAATAGGCCTAATGGTTGAAAGTGCATATGCTGAATCATTTTATTCAAACATAAGACATTTAAAATTAAGTTTGTATTTTTTGTAATAATATTTCATACTTTAGCCATCTTAAAATTAGAAAAATAGACAAAGAAATTTGTTGATCAGTAAACCAAATTCAACCCAACATGTAGTAAAACTTACTTTGTGATCAGAACCCATTTTGATTTGTTACCATACACACTAATGTTTTCACCTCAACATGCATAAGCATAACCCATTTTGACACCACATACACATTCAAGAAAACACAGGGATAACCTAAGTACAGATCCGCCTATTTAAAGCTTCCATCCACATATTACACGTTCTGCATCGATACCACAATTATCAACTTAAAATATATATATATATATATATATATATATATATATATATATATAGGGGACCGCTAAAATGAGAACCACCTCCAGTTGTAAGAACCGTGAGAACTTTTTGATCCGGGGCGAGTTGGACCAAATTTTTTTTTCATAAACGTAGATGCTTGTATTATAAACACATTTGTAAAAAAAATTCAAAAAAAATGTCATGTGTGTAGTTTTGAACACCACAAGTTTGTGTTTACGGGTACCGTAAATTTTAAATAAAATTTACGGGTCCCGTAAACGCAAACTTTGGGTGCTCAAAACTACACACCCGACATTTTTTTTTGAATTTTTTTTACAAATGTGTTTATAATACATGCATCTACGTTTATGAAAAACAAATTTGGTTCACCTCGCCCCGTACGGTGTAGTTCTCACGGTTCTTACAACTGGAGGTGGTTCTCATTTTAACGGTCCCCTATATATATATATATATATATATATATATATATATATATATCTTATCAATTAGCAAGAAATCGGTTAGGCTTTATGTACAATGACAAAATTCCCAGACAACTATCAACGCTCAGAGACACGATACAGATGCAGCAAACATTGTCAAGCCAAAGGCTGAGCACCATCACAACCATTATACAAATACATCATAGTGAATCTCAAATGACTTTAAAACTGATAATATACAACTTGAAGCCATAGGTTCAACTCATATATACACAACAAACCTACAAAGTTTTAGGTACAAAATATCAAAGCAACCCAATGTTGCAAATTGATACTATATAAATTGAGTTACATGTTTTGAATCCGAACTCCAATGAGTGTTCAGAATCGGATACGTAACTATGCATGCACAACATCCCAAAGCAACCAAATGTTTCTAATTGGTTATATATAAATCACACTGCATGTCTTGTATGACATAACCAACAAAAAAAAAAAAAAACCCAGCTCAGAAGCCTTAAAATGGCTGCAAGAAAATCTGTCACGCCAAATAAGAAGTACCATCATAGCCCTCATACTAAGAAGACCAACAATCGAATAGGCTACTACACATGCACAACAACCCAAAGCAAGCAAATGTTGCTAACTAGTTATATATAAATCACACGGCATGTGTTCTAATCCATAACCGACATTATAACTCAAAAGAATCCAAGCTCAGAAGCTTCAAATGGCTGCTGGAAAATCTGTCACGCCAAATAAGGAGCCCCATCACAACGATTCATCATCATCAAAACCCAAATAAACAGCAAATGTCAAATAAACACAAACAAACTACTTAAATCTGCAGTAACAAAAAGATCTCGGATGAACACATAAGCGTCATCTTTAGAGATACCTACTAAAATAGAAAACAAACCAGTAAATATAGGTCAAAGGTTCCAAAACCATATGATTGGAACACGGTGAACAATTATTTCCCCTGAAAATTCCAAAAGCCAAACAATTAAACCAACCTAACAAAAGATGAATCATTATAAGACACAAAGGCGAACCATAACACCACAGATCTATGACGGAACCCGTCAATCATCATAACGACAACATGCAAACACAAAAAAAAACCGCGACGAGGTACAAAGTACACGATTCACACAAACAAAACAGCTCGTCAGAACATCCGACTTAAAGAAACCAAGACGCTGGAAAACCTGATGTAAAGAAACCAAAAAAACCCTAACAATTTTAGATTCAACCAGACAAGAAGCATCAGATAACCCTATAAAAGAAGGAAAAGTAGGCCTATGATCTAAAAAAATCACAACGAAACAACCACCAGAAGTTGCAGGTGACGGAGGATGATTAAGGCAATGGTAGTGGCAAAACTCAAAACAGGAAAATGAACCAGAACAAACAACCTCTCACTTTAAATACCACCTAATGGTACAAATATATAAACCATAAGTGCAACCCATATATACACACAAAACATAAAAAGCTTTTGGTACGGCATATCAAAGCAGCTAATTGATAATATATGAAATATGAAATAAATTTGTAAAATGTAAAAATAAAATAAATAAAAATAGTCGTTTACTATTCACTGTTCACGCTAGTTAATATATAGCTAGTAACTTTACACGTCGCGTGTCACACCCCGACCCGCAGTGGAATAGGTAACAGGGGCATGATCTGATTGTTCATAGCTTATGATAAGTATTAAAAGTTGAGATACTTTTAATGATTAAATTGGAAATGTCACAAATACAAATAAAATAAAATACAACATAATTTCGGTTTATTTCTCTAAGGCATTCATCCCTAAATGTCCTGATCCAATCTTCGAACCTGTTAACGTGTATCATGTTGAAAATGGTTTTTGGGTCAACATAATGTTGGTGAGCAAATCAAAAGGTTTTTATTGAAAAATGGTTTTTTGTTTATTTGTTTTGAAATGAGTAATTAAAATCAAGCAACTCAATTGATAATTTAGTGAACAAATGTACACACCATGTAACCAAATGTAACACACAACATGTAACCAAATGAAAACGCACACACAACCAACTGAATATGTAAACGTAATACGTAGACTGAATATGTAAACTGTTGTAATGTAAATGTATTGGACAATGAATATGAGACTAAAGCCCACAAGGAGTGAATCTAAATGTGGTGGCGATGCTAGACTACAACCCATGATCATGGGGAATCTAGTAAGCTGATGGTAGCGACCCATCTGAAATATGAAATCTGAATCTGCACGCATGAATTTACACACATATGAACTTGAATGCACTGAACTTGCACAAATAATCACCAAGGATAACATCACATAATTACACCTTGAAGATTGCATGTATTTGAATAATGAATTTAAAATATTGTAAATGCACATGATACACCCCAAAATAGTGAAATGAAGAAAATGGGAAATTTGGATAGATTTACTCACCTTAGGGTGCTAGTAAATCACACAAAAAGTTGTAGTTGTAGTTAGGAGAATCCAAATAGTTATCATTGATCGTGAATACCAATTACCGTAGTAAATCCTAAGCTTGATTCATGTGTCACGAAATCCTACGATTATTATTGTAAAACATATTATATATTTGATTTTCAACTACATAGTTAATTATTTATATTTGATCGGATTAGTTGTGAACCAATGAACTAATCGAATGAACTATATATTATAAGATACATTATATATATATATATATATATATATATATATATATAGGGCCAGGATTTATAGAACACGGTGAAAAGTGTGAGAACGGTTATGGATCGTCCAATCAAAACAATCTATGGACTAGATTGGCGCGGTGGCGTTTTCGTAAATAACACCAATTCTATTAAGTGGACGCGCTTCACTAAGGGTAAAAGGGTCTTTAGACTTCTCTACCAAAACGCCAAACTCATGAATAAAACGCCATTACAGGCCAAAACACATCCTATATAAACAAAACATCTCAGACATTCATTAAAACACACCCCCTAACCGGAAACGCCATATTTACTACTATACACCATTCATCTTAGAAACGCCAAAAACCCAAAACATCAACCACACCAAACTCAAAAAAACGCCATATTTTACTATATCAATCATCTTAGAAAACGACAAAAAACACAAACATCAAAGATTCCAATCGACGTTTCTTTTAGATACACTATTTTCTTCGTAAAACGCCAAAAATGGCAAACATCGTTTCTTGTATATTCAATATTGTTCTACACGAAGTTTCGCAGAATGCATTCTTAGCTGAGGGGTGTAACTCAATAACATTTTGCTGCATGAGATGGACAAATCTTCAACAAAAAGATGTTGGTGTCAGACTTATGTCATTTTTTGTCCTTTGTTGTTGATGGATTTTTTAATAGCATGAAGAGACGGATGACACTGATGAGTGGTTTGATGATAAACATGAAGATAAAGATGAACTTCAAAAAAAAAACTCACCTCATTTTGTCCTTCCAAACGGCCACAAAAAAGCTACTTCAACAACTAAAAAACAAAATGAAGCATATCAAAGTCAAACCGCCAGTGAACATATTTCAAAGAAGAAAGAGACTGATGACAGTGAATATTTGGAAGATGAATTGTTTCTATTTTTATTTTTTTAATTTTCCTTTTCTATTGTTTGTTATGTATTTTTCAGCTAAGAACAAAAATACATTATTTTAATAAAAACGCCACACAGACAAAATGCTTGTGAAACGCGATCATGCCATAAAACGCCAAAAACTACCAAACTATAATAAAATAATTTTGGACAAGTATTATTAGAAACTAAAAAAAAAACGCCAAAAACTACGTAAAGCCATTAAAAAAAGGCCAAACTTGGAAGATTGCACGTCTATCACCCTAAACTCATAAAACGCTGAACAAAAAACAGTAAAAATACACACAGTAAATGAAAAGACAGTTACTTTATTAATATCATTTATTATAATAAAATCCCGCCTAAACTATGCGCCAAAAACATCCTATAAGAGAGACGTCTCTGCACAATCAATTGATCACACCCAAAAACAACGCCATGTTTCCGAGAAACCACTCACTTTAAAAATGCCAAAAAAATAGTTTCTTCTATATTGACTATTGTTCTGAATGAAGTTTCATAGAATTGATTCTTCTTTGAGGTGAGTATCTCTATAAACTTTTGCTGAATGAGATGGACAAATATTCAAGAAAAAGAGACTGATGATACTGATATGTCATCATGTCACTTTTTTCTTGATGGATATATTGATGGCATGAAAGGATCAATACATTCGAGCAGGCGTTGATCTTCAACATCTCACCAAACAAGTATATATCAAACCAAAATATAGGATGCCGCTAAAAACAAGCTTCTTCTAAAGACGGACATTATATAGGAAAATTAGCATCTAGGTAAGGTATTAAAAAAGGTTCAAAAGGCCAAAAAGGTTCAAGAAGAAGAGGCTGATGACAGTGAAGATTTGGATGAGAAATTAGATTAGAATTTTTAATTTTTTTTTTCATTTTCTATGGTTTGTTATCTCATTCTCTGTTGTTTATTATCTAATTCTCTACTAATAAAAAAATTGAGTATAAAACGCCAAAAACTACGAACATCAAAACGCCTGATAGTATGAAAACTGTGAGAACGGATGCTAGCAAAGCACGTTGTTGCTATATAAAAAGCCAAAAAATGCCAAACAATGTATTAATGGAAAACAACACTAATTGATCGATGAAACTGAACGAAACAGTACCTGCAAAAGAGTAAAATGAAGAGACGGTAACATTATTGCTAAACATTTATTATATTAAAAGCCACTACATGGGAAATTGAATTTATTTATCTTTTCAAAACGCCATAATTGCCTGTCACATTATAGGCATGCATCTTACATGGCACAACAATTGATAAAAAAAATAAACATCAAGAAGAAAATTACTGATGTTTTTACCGCCAAAAACAAATATCTACCTGGCCCAAAAAAAAGCTCATTATATAAGTATAACAGCTAAACAAAAGCTTCACACTCCACACATTCACTAAAAACGCCACATCTTGTCTAAAACGCCATTTAATTTAAAAAAATGGTACATGTTATTGCATGGAGGTTTGAGAGGTCCGAGGATGTTTTGTTATTAAGTTCTCTGACAAGAGAAGGGTGAAAGTCAAAAGAATCAAAGCCATACTTAGTTAAAACGCAAAAATATTTACTATGCTCCTGATCTAAAAAAAAAACAATAAAAACGCCACGTATTTGTTAAACGCCAAAAAAATGAAGAGGTGATGCGAGACGCGTTTAAAAAATGAATATAAAAGGACAAAAAAGCCCCTCCGCTCTTCACTATGTCGCGTGACACATGTTACGCCAGGATCCATTCTCACTGTTCTCACACTTTTGGGCGTTTTCTCCTGATCCCGTACCTATATATATACCTATATATATATATATACACACACAATGAAAAGTGAATTAGGGTAGATTTTATAGTATACGAATGGTGATTTTTAATAAATCAGTTTCATGACACCATGCCATAATAATGCATGTAAACAGTATGGGGCATTTAATGGTTTTGTACACATATAAACTTGAATACACTAAACTTGCACAAATAATCACCAAGCATAACATCACATAATTACACCTTGAAGATTGCATGTATTTGAATAATGAATTTGAAATATTGTAAATGCACATGATACACCTCAAAATAGTGAAATGATGAAAAGGGGAAATTTGGATAGATTTACTCACCAACACTATATTAACCCAAAAACATTTTACCACATGATACAGATTGTTCAAAGATTGGATCAGGACATGAATGCCTTAGAGAAATAAACTAGAATTATGTTGTATTTTTATTTGTTTGTATTTGTGACATTTCCAATTTAATCATTAATAATATCTCAACTTTTAATACTTGTCATAAGCTATGAACAATCAGATCATGCCCCTGTTACCTATTCAGTTGCGGGTCGGGGTGTGTCATCGCGAGTTGCGACATCGTCAAAATGTACAACTCAAATTTATAACAAGAGGCGCAGGTCATTAGCAGTAGATGTTCGAACTAGCAGCAACAACATTGGCATGAATTTTACTAGCAGTAGAATACCAAACCATATTTACTATCAAACTATCAAGCTATGACCTTTACTAGCATCACATTGTTCTTAAGATGCTTTACTAGCAAGAACTTGGATTTACTAAAAAATCACAAACCACATTGTTTATTACAAACCAAACTATCAAGCTATGAACTTTACTAGTAACGAATTGTTCTTAAGATGCTTTACAAACCAAATTGTTCATTACTAAACCACATCGTTTATTACAAATAAACTATCAAGCTGTGAACTTTACTAGTAGCACATTGTTCTTAAGATACTTTACAAACCAAATTGTTCTTAAGATGCTTTACAAACTACATTGTTCATTACATATCATTAGGCAATAGGCACCAAGAAAGGTAAAACTGATCAACCAAAAAACTTTGATCAATGGTTAGAAAAACAAACTCTTAAGAGTGATCAACAAAAGCCCATAAACAACAAATCCCTAAGAGTGATCAACAAAAAAACCCTTAAGAGTGATTAACAAGGTTAACAAATAACCTTGACGAATGGTTAGAGACATACATAGGTATCAATAATATGTACAATATCTAATATATTCAATAAACCTACTCTCTGCCTCGTTTGAATATAAATTCCAACCTTTGTTGTTCCAAAACTTGAACACCACCTTAAAATGTTACACGATGCAGGTCAGGGTTGCGTTCACTCTCATTCCGCCTACACCTGTTCGATTTCAGTTTATCAATTTCATATCAAGTTCAATTTCAAAAATTTCAGGTTTTACAAATTTAAGTTCAACAAACATGCATTACCTCTAAAACATACGTTTTCCATTCTTGCCTCTATTGAAATTGTAGTCACCATGGTCACAGGGCTTCACTTCGCCGGACGCAGGAGGTTTCACCATGGATTCAGCTTTTCGTCGGGGGAGATAATCATAGGGACGTATAGTTTGGGAAAAGTAAATGATAATTTAGGTGATTTGGGGTGTAGTATGGGGTGAAAAGACAAACTTTTCCCCCACCCAAAGTAATGATTAAGGAATTAGAACAAGTAACAGATGGAATTTGGAGATTCCATAAGAAAAGAATTTGATGCCCAAACAAGGAAACCTACGCCACCTAATTTTAGAAGAAGCCCATAAGTCTAAGTATACGATACATCCGGGTAATGATAAAATGTATCAAGACTTAAGAAAGAATTTCTGGTGGATGGGAATGAAAAAGGATATAGCAGCCTATGTTGCTAAGTGTCTAACATGTTCCCAGGTTAAAGCTGAACATCAGAAACCCTCAGGTTTATTGTAGCAATTGAAAATGCCTATATGGAAATGAGAATTGATAATAATGGACTTTGTTACTAAATTACCCAAAAGTAGAAAAGGTAATGATGCAATCTGGGTGATTGTAGACAAATTAACTAAGTCTGCTCATTTCTTACCTATGAAAGAAACTTTCAGCATGGAACAATTAGCTAAGTTATATGTAAACGAAATAGTTTCATTACATGGAATTTCTTTGTCTATTGTTTCTGATAGAGATAGCCGTTTTACTTCTCATTTTTGGACTAATTTCCAGAAAGCAATGGGAACCAAGTTAAAACTAAGCACAACTTATCATCCTTAAACGGACTAACAAAGCGAAAGGACAATCCAAACAATGGAAGGTATGCTTAGAGCTTGTGTAATTGATTTCGGAGGAAATTGGAATGATCATTTACCATTAATAGAATTTTCCTACAATAACAGCTATCATACCAGCATCAATGCTGCACCATTTGAAGCACTCTATGGAAGAAAGTGCCGAACTCCAGTCTGTTGGGCAGAAATTAGACAAAAACAACTGTATGGACCAGAGATAGTACAAGAAACAACGGACAAGATTATTCAAGTCAAGGAAAGACTGAAAATAGTACGCGATCGTCAAAAGAGTTATGCTGATAACAGACGAAAACCGTTGGAATTTCAGGTAAGAGACAAGGTATTATTAAAAGTTTCTCCCAGGAAAGGAGTGGTCAGATTTATCAAGAGGGGAAAGCTTAGCCCCAGGTATGTTGGACCTTTTGAGATTTTTAAAAGAATAGGACAAGTAGCTTAGCAGCTACAACTGCCAGAGGAAATGGCAGGAATACATGATGTGTTTCATGTATGTAATCTCAAGAAGTGTTTAGCAGATGAGACATTAGTGGTATCTCTTAAGGACATAGAGGTCAATGAGAAACTTAAGTTTATAGAGAAACCGCTACAGATTGAAGACCGTAAGATCAAGAATCTCAAACACAAGAGATTAGTTCTGGTCAAAGTGAAATGGGATTCCAAGTGTCACACCCCAACCGATGGCGGAATCATCGGGGCGCGGCACTAGGCGAATCAGATTGCTCAAGAGAATCCATAACAACTGTATTGCGATAATATTTATTACATTCGTTATCCCATACTAACAAATAATACAATCACATAAGTTATCACAGATTTCTTGTCCTCTCGAACAATACAAATCCGACAACCTAGATTTTAGGCGAGTTTCTAGACTTCCTAGCTTGTTTTGATGAAGATAGCGATCTAACCTGCAACATACGTTAAAAACAACGTCAATACAAAAGTATTGGTGAGTATAAAAGTTTTGATAGAGTAGCGATAAAATAGATAAAAGTGTTGCGAATTACTAAATACATAAACGGGATACCTCAACATGTATGCACATAAGACAGATACTACCAGCTAAGTCACTCGAGCTGCGATTGCAATTGCTATTCATCCTAACTAGACCCCGTCGGGTGCTATAGTACTATACTAGTTAAGGCGGGACCTCGCGAGTATAAGTCCTAACGCACATGTAACTAGCCTCACGTATAAATATGCATAACAGTTATTCGCAAGTGATGAATAGATTGATTGAATAATTCGTTTGATAAGTTCGATTTATTAAGAACATATGTTACACCCAAAAATGCGATTAAAAAGGGGTTCGAGTAAACTCACCGTGCGTATTTAGCGAGAACACAACTTGATTGGATTAATTTAGAGTGCGCCTGAGTTAGCATAAACATGGAATGGTAGCGTAAGCGAAGCGCGGTGTAATTAAACGGTGGAAAGTTGAATAATAGGGCTAGTGGTAATCCGATCGGATGTCATGTTGTCCGATCGGATGGCATGTTATCCGATCTGTTGACATGCTATCCGGTAGGTTGACATGTTGCCCGATCGGCTGACATGTTGTCCAATCGGTTGACATGTTGTCCGATCGGCTGACATGTTGTCTGATTGGCTGACATGTTGTCCGATCGGCTGACATGTTTTCCGATCGGTTGGTTTGAAAATGATTTGCCGTTCGATCGGACAGCAGTCCAATCGGACGGCAATTCGTTCAAATTTTCTGATTATGTCACACTCAATTGTTTTTGGAAAGGATATCAGTGAATCGTCTGAGATGATGTGTCGTCGTGTTAAACTACTGAAATTCCATCGAGTTCGGCCCATTCTAACGGCCGGGAACCACCCCGTTCCATCAGATCTGACCGCTTTTGACGGTTTTTCCATGACTAACTCGGAATCACACATTACTTTGATTAGATACATAATATTCTAAGTGAGATTGTTATAAAAACATGTGGAAATCACTCAGATCTGAGTTGTTCATGGTAAAATGAGGTCATACTTTGAAGTTCATTTGAACTCTTGATGACATCATCTTTGAATACCTCAAATCAGTAGATTTCATGGTTAAAAGTTGATTTTTTAAAGATAGAGAGGTGTAGAACTGAGTGTAGATCATAGAAGTACAGGGTTTAGGTTGAAATCTTACAAGAATTGCAAGAAAACGAGCGAAAATGGCGAAGCAGCGTCTGGTCGAACGAGAGCAGTCACCTCAACTGTTGTTGAGGTGACAAATGAGGTATTTATAGGCAAAGGGGGAAGGAAGAGGGGGGGGGGGGTTGGGCCATCCGATCGGACAGGTCCGTCCGTTCGGACAGGGCCATCCGTTCGGACAGGTCCATCCATTCAGACAGGGCCATCCGTTCGGACAGGTCCATCCGTTCGGACAGGGCCATCCGGTCGGACAGGGTTTTATCGATCCGACTTGTGTAATGAGCGTTGCGATGATTTTGTTACACAGTTCGTGTATGTATTTATTATATAATTAATTATTCATAAGGGCCGTATGTACGTATTCATATTATATATTTAATTATTCAAAGTTACGATACAATAACCGGGTTTTGTTTCGAGTATGCGATTATTTACGATGCTTCACGGTCATTCAGGTGGGTAGAATAGGTCCTCTCTTGATGTCATCATGAACGTTAATGTGCGTTTTGAGTCATGAGTGGCACTGCGACACACCACGGCTATTAAGGAGGGTAGAATTGGTCCTCACTTGACAACTTCGTGGTTGTCAGCAAGTGCAATGTGATGTGATAGTGATAGAATATGTGATAATATGCGAAAATATTGCGATATAGCGATGTATGCGATATAGTTACATTATGATCCGAATCTCTAGTGCTAGGCGTAACGAGTAGTAACAACGCACGAACGTGCGGGTTGTTACAGTCTCCCCTGCTTTAGGAAATTTCGTCCCGAAATTAATCCACAAGAAGGGTAGCGAGAGTTGATGCGAGCGAGTAAGCGATGAAGCGACGAGAGAGCGGGCGATCGATTAAGTATACACATGCGAGAGCATTGCGAAGACTACGTGAGAGCGACGAGTTAGAATGATTCGTATAATCAAGGGCGATAATAGACACAAGAATGCGATTCCGGAGCGTTTTGAATTTTTGAAAAGTCAATTAATTTGGAGAAACTTTTTTATGAAAATCTTCTCACGATGCGGCGTTAACTGTAGCGACGTTCACACTAGCACGATGAGAAGAGTTTTGTTAGGTTACTAAAAGATTTTAAAGTGATCAAAGCTCGTTTTACGAAATTTTCTCGCCACACTGCGTTGCCTTGTGTCGATCGTCACACCAGTGTCTCAAGAAAGTCTCGTTTTGTACAAAGGTTTTGGTTAGTCTTTGGAAAAAAAGTTTTGTAAGAAAAGATTAGTTTTAAAATTTGTGTAAACAAAGCCTTTTAATTATAACAAAATTTAAATTTAAGGTCGGCCCCGCATGGCACTTTCCCACGAAAGTTCTACAATATAGCTAAAACACTTATATATAGGAAGTACCAGCGGCGTATCCACCATGTTTTACTCATATGGCTTCCGTCTCGTGAGGCAGTGTCATCCGTGTCGACGTAGTGCAGACAGAATTGCAATGACTTGATCCAGACGAGAAGGGCTGGATTAAGTCTTGGAAGGGCGAGCTGAGTGATGAAGTCATTTTCGAACTCAGTTCAGCGATGCAAGTGAGGTAATTAATCTATTGATAACACAACATAACACAATAAGCGAAAGCGGCGATGATAAGTGAAAAGCGATAAGCGACAAGCGAAAAGCGATGAGCGATAGCGTCAAGTGATAGCGACAACCGTCGAGTGATAAGCGACAGTCGATGCGTTGCAAGTGATGGAAGCATGCGATTCGATTAGATTTAATAACACCACAATTTTTATCTAGCACTAGCGTACATGGCCCCTTTCCACGAAAGTCTGCTGATACGGCTAAGATACCACCATGTCTTAGCCCCATTAGTTTTGTCTTGTGAAGCAAGGTCATGAGTGCTAACATAATGCAGACAATACAGATGACACAAATAGCGATGTCGATAAGCGATGAAAATATCGAGTGATGAGATAGGTGCGAGAAGCGTTACGGCGAAAAGCAATGAGTGACGTGCGATACTCGTCAAGCGATTCACGATACGCGATTCTCAGCAAGCGATACACAGTAGCGGTAAGAGATAGAGCGATACACGTGTAGTAAGCGATGCACAACAAGGGACACACACACTTAAGCGATTGAGCGAGAATACACCAAAAGCGATAGCGATTCACACAACAAGCGAAAACCAGCGGTAGAGATTGCGAGATACGCACAATATGCGATTGCGATTTCGAACAACATAATAAGCGTTTGAGATTGAGAACACACAATAAGCGATAGCGCGAGACACATAATACGATTGCGATTTGCGAGATAGATTCCATGCGATAATGCGATTGCGAGCGTGTTGACTTACGAGAAGTCTTGCGATTACACGCTTTGGTTTGCGATTAGATTGTTACGACTTGCGATGTAATGTAGTGTGTCTAAAATAAGCACAATAATAATATAATAGGTCAACGTTCCAACTCCACATGGCACTTTCTTCACAAAATTTCGGTTAGCGTAGCGAAACACCGTCATGTTTCAACCATGCGCCTCTGTTTCGTGAATAGGTGTCGTACTTCGTCAGACATGGTCAACACGCTTATATATAGGAAGTACCAGCGGGGTATCCACCACGCTTAACCATGCCCTGAACGTTTGAGGCATTATTGAAACTCACTACGATCTTCGTGCACTAACCAAGATAATCCCGTGTGCACCCGCGATTAGTTGGTTCTTACACGTATATCGTACCTTATCTCAAGAACGCATAATGGGGATAAAATGTATTATATAGTACATAGTCCTAGCATATAGATTGTGTGCGAGTGCGAAAGAAAGAGAGGGAAATAGAATCCACAATGCGATGATAAATAAAGTAAGCTCCATACACAACAAAATTTGATGGCGATAAGTTAACTTATTACAACAACATTAGAATCAAAATAACGTTGTCGTGGAGGACTTCTGCAGAGACTGCGGGTGTTGCTGTAATTCTTCAAAGTTGCGGTCCTGCGCGGCAGTGCTGTGTATGATGACCATACCAGTTGCAATTTATGCAATAGCGACAATTTGCTTCCGGCGGGTGATGATACGTACACGTGAAACACAGGGGATGAGTTCCGTTGTAGGCGCGTTTCGATTGAACTGGAGCTGCTCGGAGAGGTTCTGGTTGCGATAGCCCAGTTGTTGAAGAGTCCGGGCTCATGGTCTTTCGTTTACGGCTGGGCCGAGCTTCCTG
Source organism: Helianthus tuberosus (assembly GCA_030545235.1). Taxonomy (NCBI): domain Eukaryota; kingdom Viridiplantae; phylum Streptophyta; class Magnoliopsida; order Asterales; family Asteraceae; genus Helianthus; species Helianthus tuberosus. The sequence continues at coordinate 637,848 of CM060375.1, read as the reverse complement.
AGATGATGCAATGTCGTTGGCGGATTAGTCTGATGATTCGCTGGAGACATCGTCGGAGGAATCCTTAGAAGAATTGTCGATAGATTCGCTGGAAGAATCGTCAGAAGAATTGATGATGATTGCTTGATGAGCTTGTTTGATAGGATTCTTGGAGAAGAATCCGTCCAAGACTCGTTTATCGTTGATCTCTGCGGCCAAACGGTAGGTTTCTTCGATGGTAGCAGGTCTTGCAACTTCGACAAAATCACCCACACACTCAGGAAAGCCGCGAATGTACTTCGGGATGGCTTTTTCTGAAGTGTTGACTTGACTTGGGCAGATTACGCTAAGCTGTTTCAACCTTGCGGTGTAGCCAACATTGTCACTTCCGTCTTGCTTGATTCCCCAAAATTCATTTTCTAGCTTCTGAACTTCGTGAGGAGGACAGTACTCTTTCTTCATGAGCTCTTTCAGCTCATCCCAAGAGAGAGCGTAAGCTGCGGAGATTCCACGTTTGTTGCGTTTGGTGGTCCACCAGTTGAGTGCTCGTGATTGAAATACTCCGGTTGCGCAAGTAGTACGAAAACTATTGGGATACCCACTTTGACGAAGGGTAACATCGATAGAATCGAACCACTGGAATAGTTGGGTCACACCTCCTTCACCCGTGAATTCCATCGGATCACAGGCTTTGAAGTGTTTGTAGAGAAAAGCAGATTGCGGCGCTTCTGTCTTGACGTCTTCCGTGGTTCGAGAGTGGCTGAGAGAGTGCACTTGAGCGACAATTTGAGGAAGGACTTTGGCCACTTCCTTGGCCACAAGTGAGGCAATCCTCTTATCGGCGCTTCGTTTGGCTCTTCTCCTAGCTGTTCGTCTCGAGGTAGAGTTGTTGGAAGGCATCTAGACAGAGAGAGATTTGGAATGAGATTCGATTCATAATGATTTTTGAGTTTGCGATGCGATTGAGCGCGTTCAAAACTTGTAGCGAGCAATATGATAGGTTTCACATAGGAGCCACATAGGAGACACTAAATCCCTAGGTTCTCACATAATGCTTTGTTTGTATTTAGATATAGATAGTTGTAGTTTATACTTACACACATACACACATACATATCGGTGTAGAATACGCGAGGACGCGATGAGAGGGAGAGAGAGCGAGAGTATAAGCGAGTGATTAGACATTAGTTTCGTTGTGAATATCCGGTTTTCGTTTTAGATTGCGATGGCTGTGCGATTTGTGCTTTTGTAAAACAAGGAGCGAAAATTGATAAATCGAGAAATCGATAAGACGTAAAACAAACACTTAAAGCGTAGTTTGAGTTCATTAAAGCGTCAAACCAGCGAGTCGTAGGCTCAGTAAAATAATCGGAGTGCCTTGGGTGTTTAGGCGTCGACTATCCAAGGTAACCCACTATACCCAACAAGTTCGTGCACGCGCGTTGACCTAGAAGACTTATGCTTCCACTGGGATGCAGCTCACGGCATTCGTCCTCCTAGTCATCGCGTGGCTCGAGTTATCGTTATGGTCGAGTCCTTGGTGAGAGCTTTTGAAAACATTCTTATAGAGAGTGGAACGGTTTATTAAGGTACGGGTTTCACCCCTGACTTAATAACTTCGCTCCTAGCTGTGGTTGTGCTCTTCGAATAAACTCGGGAGTCCCACTAGATTTTGAAATGGAGACTTTCGTCAAGATATGGATGTCACTCCTAGCTCAACGAAGAGTTCTCGTGCTAGAAAAATGCGCTGAGTGAGCGATCTCATCGAGAGTTCTTGGTTTTCACACCTGGTCTCGACTGGGTCACTCGGTTTCGTTATACGAGTATTTTCGAAAACGTGGGCATTGTGTCAGCCTTAGGAAAGGCTAAGTAGTATTTTAGCCTTAGGAAAGGTTTCTTTGTGTGAAGCTGTAGTACGCGGTGTTCACACAAAGTTGTAGCTTTTAGCAATTTCGATTGAGAGTATCAAGTAGGCCCAATACAAACCCTACTGGGTTCGTACGAGTCGGCCTGTTGGTACTTAGACTATAGACTAGGTCAATTTCTAAGACATTGACCCGGACTAGGTCAAGTCTTGCCTAATTCCCTATAGTTATGGCTCTGATACCAATCTGTCACACCCCAACTGATGGCGGAATCATCGGGGTGCGACACTAGGCGAATCAGATTGCTCAAGAGAATCCATAACAACTATATTGCGATAATATTTATTACATTCATTATCCCATACTAACAAATAATACAATCACATAAGTTATCACAGATTTCTTGTCCTCTCGAACAATACAAATCCGATAACCTAGATTTTAGGCGAGTTTCTAGACTTCCTAGCTTGTTTTGATGAAGATAGCAATCTAACCTGCAACATACGTTAAAAACAATGTCAATACAAAAGTATTGGCGAGTATACAAGTTTTGATAGAGTAGCGATAAAATAGATAAAAGTGTTGCGAATTACTAAATACATAAACGGGATACCTCAACATGTATGCATATAAGACAGATACTACCAGCTAAGTCACTCGAGCTGCGATTGCAATTGCTATTCATCCTAACTAGACCCCGTCGGGTGCTATAGTACTATACTAGTTAAGGCGGGACCTCGCGAATATAAGTCCTAACGCACATGTAACTAGCCTCACGTATAAATATGCATAACAGTTATTCGCAAGTGATGAATAGATTGATTGAATAATTCGTTTGATAAGTTCGATTTATTAAGAACATATGTTACACCAAAAAATGCGATTAAAAAGGGGTTCGAGTATACTCACCGTGCGTATTTAGCGAGAACACAACTTGATTGGATTAATTTAGAGTGTGCCTGAGTTAGCATAAACATGGAATGGTAGCGTAAGCGAGGCGCGGTGTAATTAAACGGTGGAAAGTTAAATAATAGGGCTAGTGGTAATCCGATCAGATGTCATGTTGTCCGGTCGGATGGCATGTTATCCGATCGGTTGACATGCTGTCCGGTCGGTTGACATGTTGCCCGATCAGCTGACATGTTGTCCGATCGGCTGACATGTTGTCCGATCGGCTGACATGTTGTCCGATCGGTTGGTTTGAAGTTGATTTGCCGTTCGATCGGACAGTAGTCCGATCGGACGACAATTCATTCAAATTTTCTGATTATGTCATACTCAATTGTTTTTGGAAAGGAAACCGATGAATTGTCTGAGATGATGTGTCGTCGTGTTAAACTAGTGAAATTCTATCGAGTTCGGCCCGTTCTAACGGCCGGGAACCACCCTGTTCCATCAGATCTGACCGCTTTTGATGGCTTTTCTATGTCTAACCCGGAATCACACATTACTTTGATTAGATACATAATATTCTAGGTGAGATTGTTATAAAAAATGTGGAAATCACTCATATCTGAGTTGTTCATGGTAAAATGAGGTCATAATTTGAAGTTCATATGAACTCTTGATGACATCATCTTTGAACACCTCAAATCAGTAGATTTCATGGTTAAAAGTTGATTTTTAAAAGATAGAGAGGTGTAGAATTGAGTGTAGATCATAGAAGTACAGGGTTTAGGTTGAAATCTTACAAGAATTGCGAGAAAACGAGCGAAAATGGCGAAGCAGCGTCTGGCCGAACGAGAGCAGTCACCTCAACTGTTGTTGAGGTGACAAATGAGGTATTTATAGGCAAAGGGGGAAGGAAGAAGGGGGGGGGGGTTTGGGCCATCCGATCGGACAGGTCCATCCGTTCGGACAGGGCCATCCGTTCGGACAGGGTTTTATCGATCCCACTTGTGTAATGAGCGTTGCGATGATTTTGTTACACAGTTCGTGTATGTATTTATTATATAATTAATTATTCATAAGGGCCGTATGTACGTATTCATATTATATATTTAATTATTCAAAGTTACGATACAATAACCGGGTTTTGTTTCGAGTATGCGATTATTTGTGACGCTTCACGTTCATTGAGGAGGGTAGAATAGGTCCTCTCTTGATGTCATCGTGAATGTTAATGTGCGTTTTAAGTCATGAGTGGCACTGCGACACACCACGGCTATCAAGGAGGGTAGAATTGGTCCTCACTTGACAACTTCGTGGTTGTCAGCAAGTGCAATGTGATGTGATAGTGATAGAATATGCGATAATATGCGAAAATATTGCGATATAGCAATGTATGCGATATAGTTACATTATGATCCGAATCTCTGGTGCTAGGCGTAACGAGTATAACGAGTAGTAACAACGCACGAACGTGCGGGTTGTTACACCAAGAGAGGACCAGAATACACGTGGGAGCTGGAAGCCGAGATGAAAAGGAAATATCCACACCTGTTCCAGTAGACCTCGAGGACAAGATCTAAAACAAGGTGGGGAGGATATAACAACTCTCCCGAAACCCTTATAATACCCCTAAACGTCCTAAAATACACCCCGTATACGAAAAAACAGGCCCGAAATACAATTATATTAATAAAAATCCAACAAAACAAATTATAGTGGGTCCTCACGGGGCGCGACCCAGTTAGGCAAAGGAGTCGCGGGCCGCGAGCCGGTGCCACTAGGCGACACCCCAGCCTGCCACATGGCACAATGTTGCAACCCCCGGCCCCTATTTTCCTGGGATCAGGCGGACGCGATCTCAGATTAAGTGGTATCATTGTTTATCAGTTTGGCAGCGGAATTTACATCAGGACCGTAGTTAGAAATATTTTATCAGAGTAAAATACCACATTTTTATATTAATAAACACATGGATAGAACCCAAGTTTCCATTACAAACATGTTTATAGGGATAAACCCTAATTTATGGAATTTAAAACAACGTATTTATTTAGGTAACTTTTATAGCCACATTTTTCCAAGCCTTCAGTGCTCTCCAGCTGGCTTCTATTTGGCTTTCACATTTTGTTACCTGAAATACGTTTTAAAAACATTTGTCAGTGACAAATACTGGTGAGTGAATCCCAATTTAATCCAAACAAATTTTATCATTTCATAGTATTGAGAGCGATTATGTTTACATCTACACAATTACTCATTCAGTACTGTCAATCCATGACTGGTGTGTCATATTACTCATTGGCTAACTCATTGTCCAATGGTAACATGTTCCACATTTTGTGTATAAAACCCCAACATACCAGCAATAATTGAAGAATTACAAGACTCAATCACTTCTAATTATAATTTAAAACATTTAAGATTTTGTAAAAACAGTTTACAAAAAGGAGATTACTCACATTGCTAGTTTAGACTTTTTCATGTGGTTTCCTTGTTATAATCTAATAATTTAAACAATGCACATGCGTTAGTATAATAACCCAATATTTACATTAGTTATACTCTCCACGAGACAGAACTCCAACGACTACGTCGAGTAGAACCTCGACAGCCGTTACGGAGCACTAGATCAATCAGGCAGCATATCTATTACGTAACCGGGGGTTATAATACTTACAATGAGGCATAACTTCATTAATTAGGGGGGTATAATGCCCGGGAATTACTTCTACACTATAGAAATTGAGAGAGAATTTGTGTTTTTGAACGATTTCAAATGAGAGCCGAGACTCTCATTTTATAGGGCCTAATCTGGTCTGCCTCGCGTCCCGCGAAGGATCCTTAAGGGGTCTTCGCGCCCCGCGACATAGGGTTCGTAGGCTCTAGCTTTGACCACTCACAGGGTAGGCTTGACACGAGTTTGACACGTGGCGGCACCGGGTCACGCCGTTTATCTATTCGCTCGCGACCCGCGTAGAACCAAGACTAGTCTGTCGCGCCTCGCGACAGACTTAAATTATTTTGTTTTTATTTTATTTTTAATTATATAAAGTATTTTGGGCCCAGTTTTCGTATACGGGGTGTATTTTAAGGCGTATAGGGTATTATAAATATTTTATGAGTGTCGTAAATATTTTAGGAGGGTTGTTATATCCTCCCCACCTTAATTTAGAACTCGTCCTCGAGGTCTACAGGAATAGGTGTGGGTATTTCCTTTGCATTTCTGATTCAAGTTCCCAAGTGTATTCTTGTCCTCTCTTGGAATCCCATTTTACTTTGACCAGAACTAATCTCTTATGTTTGAGAATCTGGACTTTCCCGTCTTCAATTTGTAGAGGCTTTTCTACAAATTTTAGCTTTTCGTTTACCTCTATATCTTTAAGAGGTACTACTAATGATTCATCGGCTAAGCACTTTTTGAGATTGCATACATGAAATACATCATGTATTCCTGCCATTTCTTCTGGCAGTTGTAGCTTATATGCTACAGGTCCTATTCCTCTAATAATCTCAAAAGGTCCAATATACCTGGGGCTTAGCTTTCCCCTCTTGATGAATCTTACCACTCCTTTCCAAGGAGAAACCTTTAATAAAACCTTATCTCCTACTTGAAACTCCAATGGCTTCCTCCTGTTATCAGCATAACTCTTATGTCGATCGCGTGCTGCTTTTAGTCTTTCCTTGACTTGAATAATCTTGCCTGTTGTCTCTTGCACTATCTCGGGTCCAGATAGTTGCTTTTCTCCAACCTCTACCCAACAGACATGGGTTCGGCACTTTCGTCCATAAAGTGCTTCGAATGGTGCGGCATTGATACTGGTATGATAGCTGTTATTATAAGAAAATTCTATTAATGGTAAATGATCGTCCCAATTTCCTCCGAAATCAATTACACAAGCTCTAAGCATATCTTCCGTTGTTTGAATTGTCCTTTCACTTTGTCCATCCGTTTGAGGATGATAAGCGGTGCTTAGATTCAGCTTGGTTCCCATTGCTTTTTGGAAACTTGTCCAAAGATGAGAAGTGAAACGGCTACCTCTATCAGAAACAATAGATAAAGGGATTCCATGTAATGAAACTATTTCATTTACATACAACTTGGGTAGTTGTTCCATACCGAATGTTTCCTTCATTGGCAAGAAATGAGCAGATTTAGTTAATCTACCTACAATCACCCAGATTGTATCATTACCTTTTCTTGTCTTGGGTAATTTGATAACAAAGTCCATTGTTATCAATTCCCATTTCCATACAGGCATTTCCAATTGCTGTAATAAACCTGAGGGTTTCTGATGTTCAGCTTTAACCTGTGAACAGGTTAGACACTTGGCAACATAAGCTGCTATATCCTTTTTCATTCCTATCCACCAGAAATTCTTTCTTAAGTCTTGATACATTTTATCATTTCCAGGATGAATCGTATACTTAGATTTATGAGCTTCTTCTAATATTCGGTGGCGTAGGTTTCCTAGTTTAGGTATCCACATTCTTTTCTTATGGAATCTCCAAATCCCATCTGTTCCTTGTTCTAATTCCTTAATCATACCTTTCAGTTTTTTCAGTATCATCCTTGATGACTGATTCTTGTGCTTCTCTAATTTGATCGTTTAAATCTATCTGTAGATATAATTTAAGAGAACGTACCCTTTTTGGCTTATCATGATATTTTTGACTTACAGCATCGGCTACTACGTTAGCCTTTCCTACATGATACTGGATATTACAATCGTAATCACTAAGAATTTCCATCCAGCGTCTTTGTCTCATAATCAACTCTTTTTGCCCAAAAATGTACCTTAAACTCTTATGATCAGTGAAGACAACAAATTTATTTCCATATAAATAATGTCTCCAAATCTTAAGGGCAAAAATTATAGCTCCTAATTCTAAATCATATGTTGAATAATTTTCTTCATGATTCTTAAGTTGTCTAGACGCATAGGCTATAACCTTTTGAGGTTGCATCAACACACATCCATAACCTAACTTAGAAGCGTCACAGTAAACTTCAAAGTCTTCAGTTCCTTCTGGTAACGCTAGTATGGGTGCGTTGGTTAATCTTTGCTTAAGAATTCTATAGGCTTTTTCCTGTTTCGGTCCCCATTCAAACTTAATAGACTTACAGGTTAGTTTTTGTTAGGGGAATGGCTATTCTGGAAAAATCGCGGATAAATCTTCTATAATAATCGTCCAGTCCTAGAAAACTTCTAACCTCAATTGGTGATTCAGGGACTTTTCATTTAGTAATTGCCTCAATCTTTGTGGGATCCACATGAATTCCTTCATGGTTAACTAAATGTCCAAGAAATTGCACTTCTTCTAACCAGAATTCACATTTCGAAAATTTGGCGTAAAGCTTTTCTTTTCTCAGCAAATTTAGAAGTGTATGCAGATGCGTTGCATGTTCCTCTTTACTTTTTTAGTAAATGAGAATATCATCAATAAAGACAATTATGAATTTATCCAAATATGGCTTACATATTCGGTTCATCATATCCATAAATGCGGCTGGGGCATTGGTTAAACCAAATGGCATGACAGTAAATTCATAATGGCCATACCTTGTTCTGAAAGCGGTCTTAGGAATGTCCTCTTCCTGTACCTTTAATTGATGATATCCTGAGCGTAAGTCGATCTTAGAAAAGAATCGGTCTCCTTGCAATTGATCAAACAAATCATCGATTCTCGGTAATGGTTACCGATTTTTAATTGTGACTTTGTTCAATTCACGGTAAACAATGCACATACGCATTGACCCGCCTTTCTTTTTGACAAACAAGATCGGTGCTCCCCACGGCGATGAGCTTGGCTGTATGAATCCTTTTTCCAACAGTTCATCTAACTGTTTCCTTAATTCTTGCATTTCTGCGGGTGCCAAACGGTAAGGTGCCTTGGCAATTGGTGCAATTCTGTCACACCCCAAAAACGTCGCAGCGGAATATAAAACGTAGTGGTGACGGAAGCTGGTGCCCATTTGTATCTTGCTGAACGATGCATCATAATGTTGGACATTTCAACTTAATTAAAACATAGATTTTAAAACATGAAGTCTTAAAGTCCGTCACAATCACACCATAGTTAAATTGTTTTGATCCTTATGGATCTTATTACATTGGTCCCAGAAAGTTTTAAAATTAGTCCAACATTTTTAAGTGACAAAACATACATCAACAACCACAAGATACGCCATAATTCCCGAAGCCGAACTCAAGTACCTGTAGAACACATTAAAATCAAGTGTCAACACAAAGGGAGGTGAGTCCACATATTCACTTACAAACAATTTTATTCCAAGGAAAACTTTCTGTTTAGGCGTTTATTAGAAAACATCCATATAATTTTGAAAGTCCGTTTTACTTCCTTATTAAAATCCATGGGCCATCCGTTGCAGTTTCATGAACCCGGCAATATTGTTACTACCCATGTTTTGTATATTAAATTATTGCGTCAATTTTCAGATTCGTATGTTAGCTAGACGATACGAACTATATATTAACCATGCAGGGATAATCAATGCTAGACAATAAACAGAATCAAAATTTGTCGCTTGACTTCACACGAGGCGACCGGTCACGACGGGGTTGTCAATCCGATAGATCTATCAACAATTCCTCGCGTACATTACTTAAATGATTAAACGACATCATGGGCGCAGGGTCCTATCTCAATGAACCATATGATGTCTGCCTCACGTACAATGTATATATCCTACTAATATGACAATTTAATACACGATGTTATACGAATTCCCCTGTCACTCAATTGTTGAGACCCAGTTCGGAATTCATCCCCACCGTACGGTCATGTTTCGCTGAGGAAAATACCGTACTTTCAATATTCATTCATCAAAAACGTTTTACTTTGAAATGTATGATTTATCAAATTTCATATATTTTCAACAAAAATATATATTTTATATTAAAAGGTATGTTTTATTTCAAAAACATTATTAAACCCTTTTATTGACGTGTTCTACCCCCAAAATATATACAAAGCAGTAAAAAGAGGGGTTTAGTGACACTCACCTTTGGGTGCGTATTTTAATAGCGCAATCCCAGAAATTGATTTTCTACACGTCCTAATATAGGAACGATTCTAAATCAATACACATAACACAAAAATCCTAAGTTTCTCCGTTTCTTAGAATTATCACATAACTTTTAGATTTTCTCGAAAAGTTGTCATTTTTGAATATGTTGGCACGTTAATATATATATGAGTCCATATATATATATATATATATATATATATATATATTTATGATTTTGCGACTTGAACGATTTTATTGGTGACCATTATTGTGTAAATCCGTTAACTCTCCCGTTTATACGCAATATATCTACGATTTGCGCGTTGTAATATATATACTTAAACGTTCACATAATTTAACACCGAAACACGCAAAATCTTGTTAACTTATCTATTTTGTCATTTTTAAAGCAAATATACATAAAATATCTCATATGTATTAAATTTCATGCTTGGCAAACAAGTTTCACATTTAATGTGATTTTTACCGTTTCTACCGCACAAAACGCACAAATATACATGCATCATCTTAAATTTCCAAAATCATGTTAAAAACTTAACATACTTTCACATTCTCATGTTTAAATCACATAACACATTTTAACACATAAGGTTCACTGAAAATTTTACCTATACTAGTGTACATTGAAAAATGCGTATTTTAGCGGTTCGGTAACGGTTTCGGGCGTCGGAAGTCACGTATGACTAACCAAACACAAGTAAACTTAAAATTAGTTAAATTACTTATTTTTAAACTAAAAACATCATTTTATTTACTGATCTAAATTAGTTTTATAAAAATCACACGAAAAGCCGATTTTTGACCGTTTTAACGCATAGTTTTGCGTTAAACGTTACTATAACAATCCCAACTCGAAACGACTTGATATTTTAACACAATACATGTTATTTACTGATTAAAATAGTGATCATAATCAGATTAGTACAGTTTTTCTGTAAGTCACATAAATCATGTGATTTCACGTATTTTACAACACCTAAAGCATCAAGTACAACATGCAAGACTAGCAATCTTTATGACAAAGTTTTATATTACTTAACACTTCAAAATAATCATATTTTAGTGTTTAGGGCCTGATTAAATATCATCTTTATTAAATCATGTTCAAATCATCATTTCTTGATCATCTTTCAACATGCATGTCCAAATATGTGCATCTAATGCAACCATATCATATCATCATCAATATGCATGAACTAAATCATATCTATTATGCACTTTACTTATGTTCAAACATTCAAGAACATCATCTTTTTCATGTATCATCATCTAATCATTTAACATATATGCAAGACACACACATTCTTACATATCTAAGACTTCTAATCATCAAAATATTACATGCATGCATACTTATACATACATACATACACGGCTCATATATACATACACTCATATGAATCCAAACTTTTACTTTTACATGTTCATTCACATGATTAAAACCCTTTTAGAACTTTCCAAAATCACATGCACATCACTTTTCAACATTTTATCAAACCAGATCATACTAAAAATCAAAACTCATACTCTAACATACACACATGCATATGTACGGCCACATATACATACATGTACACATCCATTTTTATTTTATTCAAAAACCCATTTGTTTAAGAATTCAAGTTTGTGAAATATTCTAAGATTCAAGAGAAACCTTTCACTATTATTTTCAACACAAAGAATCAAGAACACTTTTAAAAAAAAATAGTTTTATACCCTCAAGATTCAAGTGGGTTTTTGACAAGATTTTGATGTTATGGAGCTTGTTTCACTTGAAAACACCTTTGGATCTTCACACCAACTTGAAACTTGTTTGAAATCAACTTGAATCTTCAAGAAATATGCTTGAATTTTCGAAATTGTGGAGGTGTGAAAGGGTTTTCGGCTGAATTCTTTAGGGAGAGAGAGAGTTAGAGTGAATTTTTGAATTGTGTCTTGGAAGTATGAAAGATATGATGAGATTTGAGAAACATCATCATTGCCCACCTCTTTTCCTTCCAATAGGTGAAAGAGAGAGGAGAGAGAGAGAGTTACATGGCTGCCATCTTTCATGTAGATATACACCTCACATGCACACATATATATATTTCATACATATATATATATCAAAAACTGGTATTTTACTACCGGTTATTTTATCTAGCGTTTTAATACCGTTTTAGTGCGTTTTAGATTATTTTAACACTATATAAAAATAAACTCACCAAAATATTATTGAACAATATTTTGTTAGCCGGGACTGGCGACGTTGCCGGTATTTGGCAGTATGCGCGCTGTGCTGCGCGGTACGCGCTTAACATTGCAAAAATAGGGATTTATGCTTTTTATTTATTTTTATCATTCTATAGTAACAAACTCATCAAATTATTACTAAAATGATTATCAGTTGTCTTGACAGGCTGTGTTGACAGTATTTTGTCGGTATACGCGTTGCATCGCGCGGTACGCGCTTTAACTCGAAAAATAGAGTTTCTTAGCGTTTTAATTTATTTTTCCTAACGAATATGATTAAAATTATTATTCTAATCATAACAGACTATTTTTAGGGTTTTAACATTGATCGGGTGGTCACCGACGTTCGTTTCGCATTTTAACCGTTACGCGATAAGCGTTTATCTTATCGTTGCCAACATAATTTTTATCATAGTTTAATTTTACCAACTCATTAAATTTCTCCTATAAAAATCATAATTAGTAAAATGTGGCCTTTTACCTATTCACAACACGTGCTACAATTGTACGGTACGACCTGAAAAGTCGGGTGTCACAGTCTCCCCCTGTTTAGGAAATTTCGTCCCCGAAATTTTACTCTACATGTTTTGTTTTCGCACTAGATGAAAACAGTGAAAACAAGCTTGATGAATATGGTCTTGTAGTTTCTGAGAGAAACTTTGATTCTTACGAAGAATCTTCGTAGACCTATATTACACACATCCTTAATTCCTAATCTCACATCTCGAAGCTCTCCACCCTTCCCAAGGTTCACCATTTATAAACACTTAATCAAGAAGATTAAGTCAAAATTCCACCAATTCGGGTTCCACATATGTATATTTACATATACATTACCCCATACCTAATATAGTCTGAGTTTACACCCGATGGATCCAACTCGAGATGGGCTCTCGAAAGAATCAAATCTCATAAACTCGTCTTCTTTCCTTCTTGCATTCATTTCAGATATCCACAACTCGCACAATCAATGAATCACATATACGACTAGAATTCTGAAATCGCCTCTCCAGTTATTAACATAACTCCTTTAGCTATACGTACTGTGTCACACCCTGACTTTTTGCGGAAGCGTGATTATGGTGTGACTTTCTTAATACCATTGCATTCAATCATAACAACACTATACGATTAAACCATTAGATGTCCATCCATAAATTAAGTTTGAAAGTATCACAACATAATTGTCTGAAACGTAGACTCCAAATTTAAATTACAAACCACAACATGTTTTAAAGAGTTCACGAAGACTCGACAAAAGACCTTAAATAAAACTGAGTTTAGAACCATGTATCTCGTCCAGGATTAAGATACATCTCCTAAACCCTAATGACTTCTGATGACATCTTTTTATTCATAACGCAGCTTGGAACATCCAAACACCCGCCAGATCCACTTAATTCCTTTAAATACATGTAGTTTGAAAACATCAACAAAAGTTGAGCGAGATCATGTGTTTGTGTATATGAATGTATAAAACCTTTGTGATCAGTGTATGTATGTATGTATGTTTGTAAATCCTGGTATGAAAGCAAAACAAGGAAACAGATCGATTAATGGTTTTCAAGGCCATTAACATGCGTGCAACGGCGTAGGAAGGCTCAAACCTAGCAAATTTGTATCGGGCCTCCGGCTGTAAGACATAGTCACCTCATGGGCCACCCTGGTCCTCATGGGTGTGGGCTCGCTACACCCAAATAGATCTATCACTCATGCCCCTCGGTCCTAACACGAGGATTAATGGTCTTAAGAGTGCGCCGACCCATTCACATGATCTACTGTACTTTCCTTAGCTAACCATAACAATTGTATTTTCTTGTAAGCATTTTGTAATCATTTGAAACATGTACTTCACCCCCGAAGTTATAAAACTGAAAACAATTAAGAGAAAAGGGGGACATGAACTCACTATCTCGCGTCTTCAATAATCGTAACTCAAGTTCCATCAGCAAACACGACTACCTACAATGTACTAATGTCTATTAGACGAACGGGTCGTGCCTTGCCTTAGTATTAATGTTTTTGAGTTACGTTTCTTTTATGTCTTCGGTATCATCCCAAGTTATGCAATTATTTGTTAAAATAATTAATATTTTAACTCGAATGAATTTTTGGAATAATCGTTAAGACAGTATATCTTATTTTAATACTTTCCAAGTATTTATACTTGTACTTCCTTCCCAAGGATGGGTATATTTGTATTCGTATTTGTATATTTTTGCCATGTATCGGTGTCGTATTCCGGTGTGGATTTATACGTACGAGAATACGTATTTTCTTGTAATTGTTAAGTATTCTTATACTAAATTTTGTGTTAAACTTTCAGGAATATCATTTCTAATAAAAGTCCACTAATATATATTTCCCAATATATCTATACTACTTTATAATACATATAGGAAGGACTTCTTAAAGTCCATAAAAATTCCCTTCAAACACCCTTAAAACATGGTTTACAACCCTCTAAAGCACAAAATAATTTACACTTCCAATTATGCCCCTCCAAAACTTTTAGCTTTTACCCGGATCCATCATCAGCCGTCCATTTCCTTTATGTCTTCACACGGATCGTGATCTGACGGATGATGTATTTTTCACTCGGATCCACCTTTCCCCTTCATTCTCTCTCATCTCTCTCACAACTCACATCTCACCAGTCTCTCTCTCTGGCGATTCCAGATCCAGATCTGGATCTAGGGTTTCTCTGCTATCTCTCTCGCGATCCAAGCTATTCAGATCCGCCTTTCCACCGAGATTGAAGCGGTGGACAAAGATTGAAGCGGCGCGAGCTAGGGTTGTTACGAGACTCGGGTTAACTCCAGCAAGAATTCCGGTAAGCCTCGATTAGTCGATTCAGTTGCATGTTCCTTTTTAAGTTAGATCGGCATATGTTGTTTCGGTTGAAGCTATTTTCGATGTTACAGAAGTCTGGTGAGGCTCCGGTGACTGATGAAACTTGGTCTATATCTAAAGCGGCCTTTGGCTTGCTGGTAAGTGCTCGCACCTTTCGTTCTAATAATATTGGTGTTCTAAATGTTTCTGTTGTGCCATTTTAATTCCTGTTGGTTAAAAAAAACCTCCAAAAATCTGGCTTATTTACTATCATAATCGGAAAATCAAGTTAATATATTGAGTTTAAATGTTATTTTCTCTTTCATCTTTAATATGTCAAGGAAATATAATGAAGGATAAAAAAATGTGTAACTACTGAAATTGTGATATTTTTGTCATCCCTTACACGTTGGAACTTATTTGTTTAGATATATGTATAAATGTTGATGAGATATCTACTCTGTATATGAATTTCTAGATACTTTAATTCCATATTTCAGTTGTATTTTTTTTAATTCTTGAAAATTGTTCTTTATAGATCTTCTGTGGATATAATGTTTTAGCTCTCTTATAAATAGCATAGGATAGTGAAATGTTATGATATGAGAATGAAAATTTTCAGGGTAATGCCTTTCGTTAGATGTACCTATTGATTTTAAAAGTAACTGGTGTGGTTATTTCTAATTATGTTTGCAGGTTAGTGGCCCTTCAGGGCAAATGACTTGGATTCGAGGCGGCCCAACAAGTTTGGATATTAGGAATATAAAAGAGGCTATTGACAATAGGTTAGTTTACTTTACTACTAAATCTAACACTGCACTTATTATTCTTATATTACTTGGCTCAGGTTTGGAGGCTCAGGAGTTCATGATTGCTGGTAGATGGTTGGATTTGGCTTCGTTGATGATTACTTCTGCTGATTTGGTGTTTTCTAAAGCGTCAGATAAAGGTTAAATCGTTAAACTCAATCTGGTGATTCAGTTTTCAGCTTTTTATTTGTTGTGTTTCTATGTGGTTGTTAATATACTTGTGTTTGTTGGTGCAACTGCTGTCGAGGATAAGCTGCAACAAGGGGTTTGGTTTCAATGACACCAGCGACAGTGGTGACTTGCGGTGGTGGTACTACATCATGCTTCAGCAGGTTCACGGGAGTATTCGTAAGTTTATATCATTATATATGTATCCGTTCTTCGTATTTTCTATTGATTTGTGATTTTGTGCTGAACTAATTATGTGTCAATTATCTATTGGTGCAGTGTATTGGGGCTACAACACTTGATGAGTACCAGAAGCATATTGAGAAGGACCTAGCACTGGAGAGACGTTTCCAGCCCGTAAAGGTGCCCGAGCCCATAGTTGATGAAACCATACAGATTTTAAAGGGGCTTGGAGAATGATATGAAATTCACAATAAACTCCGTTACACCGATGATGCTCTGGTAGCTGCTGCTCATCTGTCATATTGTCCCTGAGGTTTGCGACTTTTGTCCCAAGGTTTGTTTTGTCGCATTTGGTTCCAAAACGTTTGAAATCTTGCCATTTCATCCAGCTCATCAACTCCGTCCATTTTTCTCCATTAGATGAGGGGCATTTCCGTCTTTTTATACACTTTTTTTATTAAAATAAAGACACTATAAGAAATAAAGATTCACCTCTGTTGATTTCTCCCCATCCAAATGCTTTAATCATCACAAAAAAAATGTCTAAAAAGACGGAAATGCCCCTCATTTAACGGAGAAAAATGGATGGAGTTAACGAGTTGGATGAAAATTGCAAGATTACAAACCTTTTGGATCTAGATGGGGAAAAACAAATAGCAAGAGAAGCCGATAAGTTTGGAAGTTCAATGGAGTTGGCCCGTCAAGAAATAGAATTGAATCCATCTCGAAGATGACCCGTTTTAATCTGGTTCATTGCAATTCTTTTGTTTTTGTTTTATTTTATATTTTGTCTTGATATTCTTTAGGTTGGCAGGGAAACAAATTGTTCTCTTGCTTGCCAGAGGCATTAGCTGTGTACTGTTTCTAGAAAAGACAACAAACCCACAACCATCACTGCCCTTTCATACTCAGGTATATTTTATCTATACCTGTTTGTATATATAACATGTAGAGGTAAAAATGGGTAGGTTGGGCTGCGAACAGGTTGGGTAATGACTCATTACTAATGAGTCACAGCTCTGCTTTTGCCTGTATGCATGATTTTTTCTAGAGAAGAAATTTGGTTTAGAGATAAATTTAGGAAAAGCTAAAGATCCTTATATTGTTTGGCTTCCTGAAGAGTCGAATCGTATTTAGATAATGACACCTATGATGTTGACAGGTAGACATGGATATGGAAGATGAGGACGCTTCACAGGAATCTCATGTTAAAAACCCACATGACAAAACGAAAGATCAGGTGGATGATTTTAGACCTCATGGTATGTGTCCAAGGCAAACGCTATTGAACCATTAGATTTGTTTTAAAAAACAAGCATTAAAGCCTTTTTTTCGTTTTAATTTTCGCTTTTAGATCTTCGTGGACACACGGGATACCCTAGCTCCATTTTTTTATACATGCTGATCTGATAGCATTTTAAGTACATGTCTCGACAAGCTATTTAAGTGTTTGCCCTATATTTTTTTTTCTTTTTAAGTAAGAGGTCTTTCACATATATCTATATCTATACTATATATAATATACATATTGATTGGACCAAATTGATGCTTGGCACCTCATACAAATTTTATAATCAATATGCATCTTCCCTTGCAATCGAGGTGTAATTTACAAAAACTGTACATGCGCATACCTGAGTGAGCGTTTTTTGAACTACTTAGTTTGAAAATCATACCCCTAGTGATACAGAAACAGAACTAACATTAAAAGATGGTAGCCAGGAGTTACCAGATCGGGCAATCAGTATAACGAGCATTTTATGGGTTCCAGTTCGTGCTACTAATGATGTATTAGAAAGAGGAACATCTGTAGGTTCCAGTTCGTGCTACTATGATTACTGAAGGTAATTTTTTATTTTTTTTCGTTGCATCCTTTTAATTTACCAGATAGCCTAACTCCCGTGATTTCAAAATCGCAAAATACCATCGACTGATGCAGTAATCTTGAATCTTTTATTTTTTATTTTTTATTTTTTCACTTCAAAATATTGAATCTTTTATTTTTTGGTCAATTTTTATTTTTTTCATTTTTGCACTTTCTATGTATTTATTATTTTTAGTCAATTGATATCTGGTTTCAAAACGGAGGGTGGTTCCTTTTTGGCTATTTGTAGTTGTATTTACAAGTGCTAATATTTTAAACAATATACCTACTGACAAGAGTTGTTTCAACAGGGAGAAAAGAGTTGTTTGAACAGTGGAACAGGAGCCAACAGTGAACAGCAGGCATCAGGACCATGCCTCCGAAAGGACATCTGCTTTTTTGCTTTGAAACCATACACAATAATAGTCAACATCTACTTTTGTCATTGGAACTCTACATTTGACTATCTTAACATTATATATAGTCTACAACACTACACACTTTCATACACTCCATCCAACTTTCTACATACAAACCTTCAGTGTGCTTGCGGATGCATAGAAAGAACAACATTCAGAAAATCAATTCAACTGTCTAATAGTAAGTTAGTTTCAGTTTAACTCACGGTTACTTTTAAAGCTCACTTTCTGTTACCTTTGTATCCCTAACAAATTGTGATTTACTTTCATTTCAGGACACTACTTTCGTCTGGGTCTTGCATTGTTTCTCGCCTCTATACATTTTGATTCTTGCATTATTTCTCTTTTTTTTTAACATCTCGGTCCTGCATTGTGGTAAGTATTTCTCAATTTTTTAATCAGTTTCTTAGTTGAATCGATTGAATTGCAATTACGGTTACAGTTCCGTCAATCCATTCATCCCGTTTGTCACCATATGTAACAATTTTATTTCTATTAAATCAATTCACTTATATTCTGTTTCCATGTTTATCAATTTCTCACTTCTTAAATCGCAAATGGGGTTACATTTATAAATTATGTACCAATACTCTTATTATTCTTATTTTCTTTTTGAATCTGCATATGCATAATGATATTGCGTAAGATTTTTACAGTTTGATATCGCATGGCTCTTATATCACTTTAATACCCATCAAATTGGTTTTAGATTTTGCATATATATGTGACTGAAACATATATATGTGTGGCTGAATTTAAAATTGAAGAGCACAAAAGTAAAATGGGCACTGAATAGTAATTGATAATATGTATTTTTACCATTGAATCCTTTTCTATATTTTAGAGTAGTAATTTTTATTTGTCTTGAATCATGACAAATCGAAACCAAGATCTATTCTTATGAAATTGATAATATGGGTACCGAATACTAATTGACAATATGTATGTTGTTTCTTTCGTAAACGTTTCTGTCCGATATGTTTATGAAGTTTATTTAGAGTAATAATTTTTGTTTTTCTTGAATCATGACAAATCGAAACCAAAATTTCTTCTTTTATGAAATTGATAATATGGGTACTGAAAGGAATTGATAATATGTACTTTGTTTCTTTCGTAAATGTTATTGTTCAATATGCTATGAAAACACACAAATTGGGGATCTTTATTGTTACAATTGTTTTACGTGGTCAATTTAAGTCTTAGCGTGTGCTTAAATGCAACTATTGTTTCAATTATTCATACCTTTACCTGTTTTTAATTTAATCAAGTACATTTTGATTTTAATTAGAAAATTCATTTACTTTTCTATTGATAATTTCTATTGCAAAATATGTAATCTGTGTGTTGTGGTTTTATGAGGCTATGTTTAAATTTGCAAAATCATGCCTAATATGAACATTCATCCTATAAACGCCTTGGTTTGAAACTTATGTCTTCTTTAGTTGACCATAGAAAAGTAATCATTGTTTATGTTAGATTTGTTGCATGAACACCCACATCAAATTAAGTAATCTAAACCTGCGACATCATTAGACTATGATATAAGTTGATGTTAACTATGATATCAAAATGTAAGAACATGAGTTCAATTGGTATGTATCAGGATTGCATGAAAATTTGATACTAAAAAAAAAAATTAGTATATAAACTAAAAATAGAAGAAAAAAAAATTTGAGCCAGGGACAAATAGAAGACACAAAAGTTTGATACTCATAAAAAAATTAGTTAACGGAAGCCAAAACTCAGCAGTTCTATTTGAAGACAAAAAAATTTAAAATCGATTTTATCTTAGCCTTTCAACACCCCGCCGCAACGCGCGGGTAGCGTTAACTCGTTTACTATAAATGGTAACACAGCAGATAAAATTGAGCAATTTCAAAGTAAATAGTTGCAAACAATAACAAAAAGAATGGATTTTGAATTTCAAAATGTAAATCAACGGTGGATAAGTGTGACCCGACTTTGAGTGCGAGCGTAATTAAAACTTAGTCTATATATTTATTATTAAGTTTATTTGTTTAGGGATAAGATTAAAAGAAAAACACGATAACATGCAAATGCGAATATTTTATTTGTTAATGATGTTTATGTTTAATGAAATTACCAAATAAAACATATGATAACCGAACATAAAGTATATTCAACATTCTAAATGTGATTTTTGAACAAAAATAATAAATAAGTTTAGGTGCTAAAAATATTAGAAGTATTTATGTTAAGTTGTAAATGGAAGATTTTGATATAAACACAGAAAAGGATATTGTGATTTTTGAAAATAAAAGATTTTGAAAACCATACCCTAAAATGTTTTCCCTCCAATTTATTCATTACTTAGCTTAGTTACTTAGCTTGCTGTTGCTATAATGAGTTCGTTAACATATATCCATTTTAATTAAAAAAAGCTATAATAAGTTAGTTAAAAATGAAAAAAAAAACTGTAATAACTTAATTAAAGAATACAATTAAAAAACACAATGATAAACAGAATATCATAACTTTGTATCTATAAAATTGTATTTAAACTATTTTTATTTGCTTAAAAATTGATCTTTATATCCAATCAAAATTGTATTTTTCAGTTTACAATTCATTCCAAACACATATCAATTGAGAGGTATGGGTGGTGGTTATCCAATTCCAATTGTACCACAAGGGCCTTCAAGTCATGGATGATCAAACCCTTCTCCAGTGACAACCCCACCTTCCGTAACAAACCCACCCCCCGTTACAAACCCACCTCCCGTCACAAACCCACCTCCCGTCACAATCCCTCAAGATAATGATCCAAATACTTGGACGGATGAAGAGTTGATTTGGGCGTATGACTATACCTTTTAATAGCTATTTTAAATCACCTGTAAGCGTCAAACATTTTTTTATGTGTCGAAATCTGGTACAGTAGAGGAGAAGATACAAGAAAGTCATAAGCGAACGGATGTATTGGTAAAATAGGAAGAGATACAAGAGACTCCCCACACTTTTGTTTTTATTGTTTTGTCCAGCTACTTGACTGTTTTGAACTCTTCTTGTTTTTAATTACATCTACTTCCTTGTTTTGTACTCTTCTTGTAGAAGATCACCAAAGAATCGATAAACTAACAGAAAAACCAGTGCCATCATATCACGAATAAGAAAACTAACTTAAGTACTATACAATATATCACGAGACGACGGATAAACTAACGGTAAACAATTATACTATTGTAAATTGCCCCTCCCGCCGCATCGCGCGGGTAAGTGACTAGTATATATATATATATATATATATATATATTAGAATTATTACTTAGAAAAATTATTTATAATTTTTCCTTTTGGCAAAAATATTTGTAGTTCCAAAATAATATATTTTCAAGTCTAACTTTAGAAAATATATATAAACTTATTTTTATCCATAAATAATGTATTTCAAGTTTATCCAAGAAAATATATATTTTTCCCAAAAAATAATATATCTCCTAATAATTCTAAGGAAATATAAATTTATATATATATTCACCAAAAATTATATATTTCCTTTTTGTCAAAATATGATATAACTTTATGACAATCGTAAAAATCATGTTTTCATTTCTTGTGTCCAAAATATTATTTACCAAAAATATACTTGTAAATGTATTTTCCGGAATATTTTGTAAGTTACATCCTTTCATTCGGTTTCCCAATATTATGTGTGTAACGTGTGTATTTATTCCTTGAGATTTTTGGTAATATTTTGGATTGTAATTTCTTGATATTTTGATGTGTTATATTATTTTAAGTCCTAATATAATATAACTATTACACAAAGTATACAAATAATCACACACATTATGTCTTTAACATATATATATATATATATATATTCTAAATATATACTTATCCATTTTTATTTATAAAAACCAACCTCCAACATTTGTATTTTTGTAACAAAAAATTATGGCAAACTTTGTATGAAAATCATGGTTAAAATATACTTGTACATACTTGTTTAAAATATTTTTCTAAGTATTTAATTTTTACAAAAATTGTGCCATAGTTTCCCCTTGAAAATGGAGGTTTCCATGCTTTCAAAGCATATCATTTTCTTTTAAAATCATCCCAAACAATTAACAAATCAATCAACACTTACCAAGTGCCAAAATCATGCAATTTACATAACAACATGAACTTGAACTTTTATAAAAACTTGTAGTAACTTACTAGTGTGTTTAGTAAGCTTAGTTACCCTTTAAAGTTTGGTTATTTATTTGTAAATCCCTTTCTTGCAAGACTTAGTCTTTTACAACTTACAAGATGATTTTTCTAGAAATCATTCTTTTGAGTTTTTCTTGTTAACAATGTATTTCTACACTTGATATACCTCTAAAAACATGGTTAGTTTCTTTAAAATCTATGATTATGTAAATCTTGCAAATGAACTTGGTTTCTTGAGAAAACTATGTTTGAAATCAGTTTTATATAAGTCTTTAAACATGTTTCATACTTTATCATACCCAAAATCATCCTTTTTTTCAAGTTCATGTGAAACATAAAGTACGATCCTCTTGGTCTTTCACAAGATCATCACTTCAACTTGCCAGATCATGTGTTTAATTATAATCTAGTAAGTTCCATATGATGTTTAACATCATAAACACAAGAATCAATCATCAAGTATCACACAAATACTAAAACAACATATATTCTTATGTTAGTGAGCTTTATGTTAGAGATTATCTTCTTATTCTTTGATGTTCTTCAAGATTAACAACATACATCATCTTTTAACCAACTAAATAAGAAGTAACAAGAGATTATAAGAGCCTTACAACTAGCACAAGGCTAGGGATGAAACTCAAGAAGATGAAGATGATGAATGTGATGGATAAAAGCAAATGAAAGAGGTCCTTCCACTTCCAATGCCACCAAGCTCCTTTGTATGAAGTTTAACACCCTTGTATGTGCTTTGAATGGATGAGAAAGATTGAATGAAGGTGAGTGTATGGTGGGTTGGTTTCGGCCGAGAGCTCCCAAGAGAGGAGAAGGTTTTGTGTGTTTTTCAAGTCTGTGTGAAATGAGCTCTTGCACCTAAGGTTTCTTCTTATAACCAAGTTTAGGTGTTAACTTATGTGTAATATGTCACTAAAAGTACACAAAAGATCTAATAAACAATTGAATTAAAATCATGGGTGGGTCCACCCATCCAAACCGTCTCCAAGGGGGGGGGGGGGGTTTAGTTGGGTGGTGATGATAAGTTAGAGAGTTTGGTTAGATTTCAAGTGTTAGCTACATGTCTTAGTTAATAGATATTTTGTATGATGTGTTATGATGTTCGGGGACCATAACTAGCTTGGAAATGATAAAAGAATGCTTCTAGTGCAATTTTGATGTTTCGGGTAGTGTCCGGTTGTTCGGTTGGATACCGGTTTGTTAATGTGCTAAACTTGCAGTTTAGTGTTCTTTATATACCCTTTTGTGACACTTTTAATTCCCGACACTTAGGAAGTATTTAGGACCATTTTGTCATATTTTTGCATGATACTAGCTTGTTAAAATGCTGATTTTTGCTGTATTTTGCAGAATTCTGCACTTTATGTGAGTTTTAGGCACTTTCCGACACTTAAACTATTACTTAGAACGGCAGTTTTGTGATCCTCACTTTCCTACACACTATACTAGTGTAATACTTGGTTTCTGGCTTGTTTTGTGTCTCATTGCACTGTCTGTCTATGTGCTGAGTTCTGTCAGCATTTTTCTGAGTTATCCGCTAACTGTGCTGACTGTGCTTTATGCATCATTTATGTCAATATGGTTTGCATGTAATAATTATGCAATATGTGATGCACATGTAAGTATGATGCAGTAATCAGAAAGTAGTTAATTGTAATTCAGCACAGTCATTAGGCACTAATCATGGTTAATTAATTGTACGGATACCTGGATTTTTTACAGTTGTCACATACTGCTTCTACGATACTTCGATGAACTTCCGTTTATCTTCCAAATAAATCTCTATAAGGAGCAAAATCAGTGTATTATCCATTATACACTTTCTCAAACTGGACCAATACATCATATACACTACTCAATCCTTATGGTAGCTTGAGCCTATAAGCGACTAACCTAACTCAAGATGGGCTCTTGAAAGGACCTAATCATTATGGCTCAGCTCTTCTTTTCTATGCTAAACCTAATAGCATCTCTGCAAGATAACTCCTTTAACAAAACCAAATCATCAATCTGGAATTGCAATAGTTCCTTCAATTGTCCATGTAATCCTTCTGTTGATCAATTGGCGACTTTTAACCTTCCCTCAATCCAGGAAAATCCTGTCGCTGGTTTCCTAGATAAACTAAGGTCGGTTTAATTATCCTTTGTCATGTTAGCTCAACAAAGTGGTGATCAACACTTCCATCTATGCAAGGCTTCAGACGGAGCAACCTGAATACTAGCGTGTTAATTATTATTGTAAGATAACTCTGCCAAGGGCATGTGAGTATCTTAACTTCCTTCGGAGTCCATCATACACGCTCCCAAATTTTCTTTCAAAGGTCCGAAAAGCTTCCTACTATCTTGTTGTCCAATCAATTTCCCTTTTCTTTTTAGGGTTATTAGTGTCGAAGGCTGCACTAATTTAGGGAAATTCTTAATAAATTTTCGGTAGTACCCAGCTAGCCTCATGAATCGTCATACTCCCGATGGGTTTTTCGGTGCTTCTTATCATTAGATCGCTCTAATCTTAGACTGATCTACATGCATGCCTTCCTTATTCCTCAACAACTCCATAGTCAACTTCAAATGTTACTCATGATTCTCCTTGGTTCGCACATAGGCAAGTATGTCGTCAATGAGTATTATCACGAATTCATCCGATTAGGGTTTCCATACCCTGTTCATGAGATCCATGAATATAAATGGCACATTAATTTAGTCAAAAGGCATGACTAATAACTCGTAATGGCCATATCGTGTTCGAAAAGCAGTCCCCGAAATATCTTCGCCAGCAACCTTCCACCGATAATATCCCAATCGTAGATCGATCTTCGTGTAGCAGCTGGATCCCGGTAGCTTGATCGAACAAATCATCAATCCTCGGTAAAGGGTACCGATTCTTGATAGTCAACTTGTTCAGCTCTCTGAAATCCTCTCACATCCTGAAGGATCCATCCTTCTTTCTCACAACAAAATAGATGTACCTCAAATCGAAGGGCTTGATCGAATGAAACCCTTGTCTAGCAACTCTTGAAGGTGATTTGACATTTCTATCATCTCAGACAGTGCTTAATCTATAAGGAGATTGTGCAATTGGGTGCAGCACCGGATACCAGATCGATTTGGAATTCGATCTGTCTCGCAGGGTGAAATCCAGGTAAGTCCTTTTAGGAAGACTTCTGGATAGTTGCGATCGATAGAAATCTCTCCGATATTCCTACATTCGGCTTTCGTATCCACCACGTTAGCTAAGAACGCAGGATAGCCTTTTCGCAGCAACTTGAGCATCCTCAAAACACTGACGACTCTCAACCATCAACACTCGACACTCGATACTCAATACTCGACTCGGTCGATCTTTGCGAACAACTACTACCTTTCTACCGTCATTAGTACGAGATATCTCAGCTAATTTCTTCAAGCGATAATCCCTGCTTCGTTCTTGGATAATCAATCCATCATCGCATCTACGTCAAAGCTTCCGAGCTCTACTGGAGATAAACCAACACTAGAACTACGATCACCTAACTAAATACTACAACTGCAAACGACCTTACTAGTTTCTATCAACTTACCAATTGCTAGTTCTATCGGGCACTTTATACTCAGCTTACTTGTTGGAGAACACAAAAATGGTTCAAAGTTTCACGAACAAAACTCAAGTCAGCTTTGGTATTAAAAGTATGAACATAGATTGGTTTTTTATTCAAAACATATCGGTAACAACAGCAAGATCGTCCCGTGCCTTCCCAGCGTTTAGCTCAAACGCTCTACCCCTGGCATCCTGACCCTTCATTTTCAGACAATCTCTCTTGAAATGTCCTTGCTCACCACACTCGTAGCAGCCCTCGAGTGTACCTCCCTCCGATATACTCTTAGCATAGCACTCGCGAGTCATATGTCTAGTCCGACCACATCTGGCACACTTTCTCCGCTCACCCCCATGAGTCTTCTTCTCAAAACTACTCCTACCATCCCTGGCATTATCCTTTCTAGAACGGCTAGAACTGGCTACATACGCCTTCCTCGAACTGCGTTTCCTATCACGCTTCTCATCGGTATCCTTTCTCGAACTCCTAGACCTTCGCTTTCGCGAATCCCTAGACCTAGGCTCGGAATGCGGAATTATTTGAATGGTCGATCCGCTATGACGGCCCGACATCACGTATACCGTTGCCACGTCATTGCACAGGGTACCAGTAAATGATCTTGGATTACAACCCTGGATTGTTTTATGTGTACATCTATGTACTGTTCACAAAGTTAATGAAAAATCAGAATTACGCTCCGATTATATCATAACACAGGAACTTACTAAAACTTTCCGATCATTACATCACCTGAAGGGTTTCCGATCTGTGTCCCACCAAAACCATGCCCAAGAGCATCACGTCCATATTCCTGACCATTATTTTGGTTAGCATCACGCTGTTCCATGACAGTATTAACATGTTGGGTTATGAGTTGTGCCAACTCTTTTGGGGTAATAGGTAGTCCAGAACCCTGTCTCGCTTTTGGCGGCATTTCATCGTTTCTATTATTTACAACAATAATAATCACATAAGATGATAACCAAAAATAATTAAATCATTAAATGGTAGTGGACCAAACATTGCGCATGTATAATATCCACATATTAATGAGAACAATTCTTTAACCAAAAGAAACCCATCCGATATTTATACCAGAAATTTACAAAGCTTGTTTTTAGTACGAAGACTAATCAAAATTTGGCATGTCTACATCAACACCCTCAACAAACTTATATGAAATTTCCTCCTAAATATCTGAAAATTTGGCATGCAAGCCATAAATAGGGTTCATCAAAGGAGACATACAAAACAAACAGCAGAAACATCCAACAACTAACGCTTCAATCCCAGGTAGTCCAACATCTTCCTAACAAGCTCTTCTAGCTCATCATAACAGTCCACCTGTGTCACACCCCTACCACGTAAAACAACAAATCGTGGCGGAAACGTCGGGGAGTGTTGTAACAGAATCATTGTTTCATAACACATGGAAATTTGAAATTTTGTTTTATTGATTAAAAGAGTTACAATGTCTTAACAAGGAAGCATAACATAATTAACTAGTCTTGTGTCTTTTAATGTCACTAAGGCCCAAGTCCGCCTAGGTGTATCTTGATCAATCCTATGCATCATTTCCTGAAACACATGTGAAAATAGGTACGTCAGCATAAAAATGCATGTGAGATATAGGTTTTATTGATTTAGGATTCATGACTTGTAAGTTTATAAGAAAATGTTTATCAAAAGTAGTCATGAACCTTGTAAAATGTTTTTGTTTTATAAATCATATAAAAATCGATAAGGAAACAGATGATATAAAAGAATATGTATGGTTATGTAAATAACCAAATAAAAAAATGAATTTGTATAAAATGTGTTATTTGTAAAACAATGTTTTTGTAAAGATATGTTAATTGTGTAAAATGTAATATGTCAAAATTGAAATGGTTTAAATAACGCTACGATATGTAATATCATAAAAGCACATATATATAGGAAGTACCAGCGGCATATCCACCATGCTTTTATCATATTACACACGTCTCGTTACTCGAATCACTTACCCAAACAAACCACCAATGTAAAAATGTTCATGTATAACTAAATGTAATGTTTAAACAAATGTTGAAATGTTATTGTGTAAACAAATGTAATGTAGAGTGAATAAAAAGCCTTTATTGATTAAAAGCATTTACTCGACCCTATAAGAAAGAAATGTACAAAACAATGCAATTGATAAATTATAATCAAAATTTATGTTTTGTAAAATAATGCATGCTTTACTGATACAAACATCTATGCGGTGTTGTGAAAATGCATACATTCAAGCCTTGAGACTGTGGCGATAAACCCTTAAACGAATTAAAGATTTATCTGAGTTATGTTTATCGAATTCGGTCATTCCTTCCATCCAAACATACCTAGGATGTCAGGAACGAGAGTTGTCAATTCCTATGGTACCACTACCTACTAACGAACAACGTAGCTAATGTTAATGAATGTATTTTTGAGCCATTTAAACAAATCAAATGTCATACCAAAATGTAAGCATGTTTTATGAAAATAATGTACTAAGTATGCAACATATGGACATACATAGCATGAAATGTAATGTAAAATAATGTACTAAGTATGCAACAAATGGACATACATAGCATGAAATGCAATGTAAAATGATGTACTAAGTATGCACTAAATGGACATACATAGCAAAAACATAATGAAATCATGTACTAATAGTGTACTAATGAACATAGCAAGTATATGATATGAAAACATGGAAAGCATGAATGTAACAAGTAGGCACATGTGTTTCACCCCAAAATGTTTGAAAACAGTAAAAGAGGGGTCTATGTACTCACTTGAGGGTGCTTAGAAGTCTTGAACAACAACCAAGCAAAGCTAGAGGGATCACGGAATCAAACGACACCTAATATAGGTAACTATGTAAATAAACGGACCTAAATCGGAAGATCGGGTAGAATGAGGTTTCGTAAACCAAATGTGTATAGGAACTCATGTAATATGGTTTAACAAAGCCTACATTCTAAAATGAAACAAATCCTAAGTGCTTATGACCCATTACGACCCGTTTAGGTAGCTTACGCTACTTTAACGCATCGTCCGCGTAAAACGCGTTCGGACCGCCTAACTAGTCCTATGACAAGTATTATATGCCTTAACATGTTTAATAATTTTACCTAATCAGTTTAGATGTGAAAATTTAGGTTACATATGCTTAAAATGAATTTATGCGTAAAAAGGGCATTTTGGTCATTTTCCTAAGGCATAACAATTACCTATCATACAACTAACTAAACGAAGTGACCATAAGGTATAACCTCGGAAGGTTATTCCCTATACAACTATGGTCACCTAATGTGTTTGGTCGGATCCTAATGATCGACCAAACGGGTCGGGTTCGAAAGTCTAAGCGATTGTTTAGATCGCTTACCTTACGACCCTATATAAGCACTAAACCTAAAGTGACGAGCTAAACATGTTAAAACATGTTTAACGAAGTTTGAAAACAGGTTTGGTATCAAAACAAACGGTTTTGATACCTAAAAGTAGTTTGGTTACAAAATACGCAAGAATACGCATTTTGGCCGAAACTACGACTCGTCACTACACCTAAACAACGGGGTAATCAGTAGGTATAGTCACAAGAGACTAAAACCATCGTGATTACGCTCACGTTATGAAGTTCAAACGAACTTCATGTTGACCATAAACTGGTCAATGTAGAAAGTCAAACAAAGTTTAACTTTCACGCTAAAAACGCGTAAAAGAACGAAAGAGGACTTACAAAAGGTCCAAGAATGGAGGTTTGACCCGATTATTCTCAGGTATGAAGTGAAATCACTTCAACTTAGAGAGTAATCAGATCAAGTGTGGGTTTTGCAAATGAAGTGGGTTGGCTATTTATAGGAAAACCAAGACCGTTAGGATCGTTTCTTGAAAAACGTGCTTCGATCTAGGCCGTCCAAGTGTGCCCCCTGATTTCTAATACCTTGGGCACCCTAAAACCAGCCCATAGGATCCTCAAAACCATTTGCAAGAGCTAGAAATGGCTGTAAAAGGCTGTAAATAGCAGGAAAATCAGTTTTGCAGGTCTGGCAGTTTTACACCGGCTGCGTAAGACTCAAGTGGGGGGGGCTTACGCTGGCCGCCTGAGATCCCAGTTCAGCAACCAAGTTTCAAAAGTTGATGTTTCAGTCCCTGCATGCTTTTAAGCCCCGTTTTGACACGTTTGAGGCCCGTTAAGCCATTTTCAAGGCTCTACAATGATGCCTAAATATAAGGGACATGAAACATGCTCAAAAATATCTCGAATGTTGGTTCGTTTGGCCGTATGATCACGTTATTCGGTTAATTACGACGAAACATGAACGAACGCGAAAAACGATCCAAATGACGCGACGAATGGATTTTTCTCATGCCAATCACTAAAATAAAATATTTTAATGATTACATAAATTTTTGGATGTCCGGATGTATTCAGATCGTAAGATATGCGCGAAAATGCAAACTTATGCACTTTTTGACGCTTTTAGTCCCTGAATGACCAAAAAGTTTATTTTAGCACACCGAACCCTTCAAAGCCTATTTATAAACTATGTAAAGGATATTTAGGGTATGTTTAACTTATGGTCATGTTCCGGAATGTTCGTTACAGTACGAATCGGCATACTTTCACAGTTTGTCAAATTTAGTCCCTGTAAGCGAATAAACTTGATTTTGCCATACCAAAGCCTTCAAAACTTATTTCTAAGTTATGTAAAGGTTATTTAAGGTATGTTAAGCATATGTTGATGTTCCAGAGTGTTTGTAGCATTAAACTGATTACGTTTACGCACCATTTTGTGTATAACTCTCCAGAAAGTGATATAGAGTTTGAAATCGAATAAAAATGGATATGTGCAAATGATACACATGCTTGTACAAATCCCAAGTATGAAATGAAATATTTCATTGATTTGGTATCTGTTTGACGGTCGTGGAGGCACAGGTGTCACAATCTGTCTCTCTGAATCCTTCATTGTCCCCATTCTTCCGCGTAACGTGGCGAACTGACGATCACAATGAGATCGATTGACCCAAACCCCTTTCTGCCTCTTCAAAATGGACGTTGTCTCAACTCTCGAATTCGAATGCGATCTCTCTAACGGGTCGAGTCCTCTTCCTACGGTGAATGTAGACTAAAAGAGGTGTAGCAAAACACGTGACTCGAGTAGCAGAATAAACGATTCTGTAACGACGAGCGAAAGAATCTCAAGTGTAGGCTCGACAGTATCAGTGAGCAGAACCACTAATGGCTCTATAGATCGAGATGTGACATATCGTAACCGTACAAAGTAAGTGTATGATCAATATGAATAGTAACACATAAGGCCCAAATAAACAGAAAATCACGTATGCACATAAACACATAAGGGTTTTCATACATGATAAAATTTTTCTATGTTTATTTAAAATTCTTGGCTTCGAGAATTTTGGATTTTATATTTCAAAATTCTCCGGTTGAAGTCTAGTGTTTTCCTCCGAAAACATCTAGTTAGCTAACAACCAATGGCTCTGATACCAACTTCTGTCACACCCCAAAAACGTCGCAGCGGAATATAAAACGTAGTGGTGACGGAAGCCGGTGCCCATTTGTATCTTGCTGAACGATGCATCATAATGTTGGACATTTCAACTTAATTAAAACATAGATTTTAAAACATGAAGCCTTAAAGTCCGTCACAATCACACCATAGTTAAATTGTTTTGATCCTTGTGGATCTTATTACATTGGTCCCAGAAAGTTTTAAAATTAGTCTAACATTTTTAAGTGACAAAACATGCATCAACAACCACAAGATACGCCATAAATCCCGAAGCCGAACTCAAGTACCTGTAGAACATGTTAAAATCAAGTGTCAACACAAAGGAAGGTGAGTCCACATATTCACTTACAAACAATTTTATTCCAAGGAAAACTTTCTGTTTAGGAGTTTATTAGAAAACATCCATATAATTTTGAAAGTCCGTTTTACTTCCTTATTAAAATCCATGTGCCTTCCGTCGCAGTTTCATGAACCCGACAATATTGTTACTACCCATGTTTTGTATATTAAATTATTGCGTCAATTTTCAGACTCGTATGTTAGCGACGATATGAACTATATATTAACCATGCAGGGATAATCAATGCTAGACAATAAACATAATCAAAATTCGTCGCTTAACTTGACACGGGGCGACCGGTCACGACGGGGTTGTCAACCCGATAGATCTATCAACAATTCCTCGCGTACATTACTTAAATGATTAAACGACATCATGGGCGCAGGGTCCTATCTAAATGAACCATATGATGTCTGCCTCACGTACAATATATATATCATACTAATATGACAATTTAACACACGATGTTATACGAATTCCCCTATCACTCAATTGTTGAGACCCAGTCCGGAATTCATCTCCACCGTACGGTCGTGTTTCGCTTAGGAAAATACCGTACTTTCAATATTCATTCATCAAAAACGTTTTACTTTGAAACGTATGATTTATCAAATTTCATATATTTTCAACGAAAATATATATTTTATATTAAAATGTATGTTTTATTTCAAAAACATTATTAAACCCTTTTATTGACGTGCTCTACCCCCAAAATATATACAAAGCAGTAAAAAGAGGGGGTTTAGTGACACTCACCTTTGGGTGCGTATTTTAATAGCGCAATCCCAGAAATTGATTTTCTACACGTCCTAATATAGGAACGATTCTAAATCAATACACATAACACAAAAATCCTAAGTTTCTTCGTTTCTTAGAATTATCACATAACTTTTAGATTTTGTCGAAAAGTTGTCATTTTTGAATATGTTGGCACGTTAATATATGTATATGAGTCCATATATATATATATATATATATATGATTTTGCGACTTGAACGATTTTGTTGGTGACCATTATTGTGTAAATCTGTTAACTCTCCCGTTTATACGCAATATATCTACGATTTGCGCGTTGTAATATATATACTTAAACGTTCACATAATTTAACACCGAAACACGCGAAATCTTGTTAACTTATATATTTTGTCATTTTTAAAGCAAATATACATAAAATATCTCATATGTATTAAATATCATGCTTGGCAAACAAGTTTCACATTTAATGCGATTTTTACCGTTTCTACCGCACAAAACACACAAATATACATGCATCATCTTAAATTTCCAAAATCATGTTAAAAACTTAACATAATTTCACATTCTCATGTTTAAATCACATAACACATTTTAACACATAAGGTTCACCCAAAATTTTACCTATACTAGTGTACATTGAAAAATGCGTATTTTAGCCGTTCGGTAACGGTTTCTGGCGTCGGAAGTCACGTATGACTAACCAAACACCAAGTAAACTTAAAATTAGTTAAATTATTTATTTTTAAACTAAAAACATCAGTTTATTTACTGATCTAAATTAGTTTGGTAAAAATCACACGAAAAGCCGATTTTTGACCGTTTTAACGCATAGTTTTGCGTTAAACGTTACTATAACATTCCCAACTCGAAACGACTTGATATTTTAACGCAATACATGTTATTTACTGATTAAAATAGTGATCATAATCAGATTAGTGCAGTTTTTCTGTAAGTCACATAAATCAAGCGATTTCACGTATTTTACAACTCCTAAAGCATCAAGTACAACGTGCAAGACAAGCAATCTTTATGACAAAGTTTTATATTACTTAACACTTCAAAATAATCATATTTTAGTGTTTAGGGCCTGATTAAATATCAACTTTATTAAATCATGTTCTGTTGGGATTGAACCCTACCAAAGGAACATATGATGTAAAGCCAAAACCAGGTCACAACAGTGGATTCATAATAAATAGTAGTTTGCACTAGACTTTCCCTTTGAAGTGATTTGAAACATCTGATGGTCCTCTATCCACTGTCCGTATACAACAGCTGCTGTCCTTCAAACTACTGATGAATCCCTGAAGACTGCTAAGAAGTAAACACTGCTGGTTCAATCTACTGATGCTAAAGGACTGCCCACTCAAGGACTGATCAACCTTGAGGAAAGCACTGATGAAAGGAGAGAGCAGTAGTTTAGTGTCTCACTTATTTTGTATAAAGTCAGTGGTTAAGATTAGCAGTGTTTGTATAGGAACAGTGGTTACAGGGTGTTAGGTTGTTAGATGTCGCTTTCATGGTGACGTCAGCTGAGATGCTTCAGTGGTTTGGTTTGCCTATAAATGGAGCAGTACTCTGTACTGTTACATTTGATTGACTGAGCGAGTTCTTCTCCTCTAGTCCAATCCTTTCATCTTGTGCAATCAACCTTGGAGTATCAGGCTGAGGGGGAGTTTAGTTTGTAAGCATGCTTTGTAATCTTTTGATTTGTATTGTAATCATTCAACTTAATGAAAAGCATGTGTCTATCTAAACTATTTCTCTCTTTGATTGCGTTTACAAAGTTTGTGTTCATTTCCGCTGCACCTTACATTGATTAATATATATTCATTTGTTCAAATTATAACAAACAAACACAATCATGAGAGCCTTCAATCCTAATAATTGGTATCAGAGCTTGGACAGTCAAATTCGATCTAACAGTCAATTTGACATAACAGTTCAGCTCAAAAATCATTGATACTAGGGTTGATCGTATTTAGTTGAAAAACAGAGTAATGAGTGATGACGTTCAAAGTGGCTACTCAAAAGCTCTGTAAAACAACCAAGATGTCATAGGACACACAAACTTCATATAACAAGTGATGTCATACATAAACCACCTATAGTTTTCAGATCTGAAAATATGTCTGGTAACTATGGTAAAATTATTTATGAAAATTGATTTCAATTGCTGTTATTAAGCTTGTGATATACCATCATGATTGCAACTAAGGTATTTACCTCATGTCAACAAAAATCTATGTTCGGATAAAAACACTAGTGCTTTTGTTTACATAAAAAGAGGGAAATTAAAACCTTAGTCATTCAGATCTTATGTATTGAAAAAAAGGTTGAGAATCCTTCAAAAGGACCAAAATCAATTGTGTTAAGAATACATTAAGAAAATCAGCAGTCAAATAAATCCAGATCATGGATAATGTGAAATTTGGCATAAGCATGTGCAGAAAGGAACAAATCTCTCAAAACATTGCTGCAAAATGATCTTGGAAATAAGTATTCCTTCAATAAATACCTCCTAGTGAGCATTTCAGTACTCATGAATGGGAAGGGTAAAAAGGGAAGAAGAAAATCATAAAAACTCAAAAGTGTGTTTATCTCAAAACTTTTGAAATCAAAAGAAAAGAGTATAAATGTAAAACACTTAAGAGTCCAAAAATAGGGTGAACAATGGTCATCTACCAACTGTGTGCATTCATTGGTACTGGGAAGTTCAGGTAAAAATAGTATCTCCAGTAAATGAACTTACAAGAGGACTAGACAAGTTTTTCAGAATCATCACATGGTAACAAAGTTTATAACTGAACTTTCAAAAACCTATGTGTACATGTTTCCTCATTTTTGCAATCAATTGACAAGGAAATGGTCTCAAACAGTAGTTATTACAATGTATTTCAAATCATTGACCATATTTCTAAAACTTGAAAATGATGTGACTATGAGTTTTTAATTTGAAAATATACCAGATCCTTTTTGATGCTGTTTTCAGAACAACCTTTAATTTTTTTCCTTGAAAAGGTTTTTCTCAATAAAACAAGATATATTATTCTTTATTTTTTAGTAGAATGATATATTTTGTACTTTTACTTGTTTTTGATAGTAAAAGTTTCAATCTCCTGTGTGGATATAGAACCTTATTTTTTGATTGGTGATATTATCCTTAAAAACATATCAAAAGGAAATGGTACATGTGTCAAGGTCATGTCAAACTCAAGTTTGGTTTAACAACTGATCCAAAGATTGATTGCTAATAGACCTTAAAATACTTGGGTACTCATGTTCTAAATCAAATATTATGACTCAAAATGAGTAACCAGTGTAAAAGAGTTTTAATCATCTGGGATACTAAAACACTGTCAGGAGTTTACAAAAGCTTATTCATTGTTGCAATTACAGTTGCTGATATACTAGTCTTTCAAATCTTTACCTTTACCCCTAACCACTGCTTTGTTCAAACATCTGCTTCCTAAATATTGTCCACTGCTGAAAGTCAACCCCCGATCCTTCATTTTCTTGACAAGCACTGATGTTCAAAATCAGTGTCTTATCCACTGATATGCTATCCACTGATAGTGAAAATCACCCACTGTTTCACATTATTACCATTGTAACTACTGATGCTTGTTTCATCAGTGGTTCCCAAAACAATTGTCCTCCATTATTCATCTTCTCATCAGAGGTTGGCACGTGGTCAGTTACTAGCCATCAGATCTTTGTAACCGCTGCCACATCAGTATTCACTTTTCCCTAAATAAAACCCTGACCAAAACCCCAAACAGGTTTTTACACTGTCGAATTGAATTCCAAAATTCTCTTCTCAAAGCAGTTTCCAACCTTCCATCCCAAATCATTCTTCATTCTTCTTCATCAAGATGACGAAATCAAAATCAAAATCATCCTCATCTTCCAAAAAGGACACTCAAATGGTCGCTGAACCAATTGACATCCCATACAAATCTCCTCACAATTACTTGGGTCT
The DNA here is from genome assembly GCA_030545235.1 of Helianthus tuberosus. Classification (NCBI taxonomy): domain Eukaryota; kingdom Viridiplantae; phylum Streptophyta; class Magnoliopsida; order Asterales; family Asteraceae; genus Helianthus; species Helianthus tuberosus. The sequence goes on along the minus strand of CM060375.1, from coordinate 601,161 downwards.
GCTCACAAAACCCACTACCACCAACACTTTCGATTCCATCATCGACATCATGTCTGCATCAAAGTACAAAACTTTGCTAACAGCAGATGCTCCAATTTACCAACAAACCCAGAGAGAGTTTTGGAAAAATGCTACCCTTGACCAACAAGATGAGAAAGTCATAGCCATCAACTCTTCCATACAGGGTAAAGCGATTCAAATTACTCCACAATCCATTTCAGAAGTTTTTAAACTCAATAATCAGCAAGGTAAAACTTCTTTTCTTAAAAGCGAGTTGAAAACTGATTTTCTGGGAAGGGGGTATGCAGAACAAACTAAAAAGGATACCTTACAAAAAGGTAATTTTCCACCCGCAACAAGATTTCTGTTCCATACCCTGCTTATGTGTGTTTCAAACAAAACCACTTCGTTTAATGAAATACCATTAAAGATTCAAAATCTGGGATATGCTATTCTTCAAGATGAAAATTTCAATTATTCCCAGGAAATCTTTAATGACCTGGTTAAAAATGTTGATAAAAAGCCATTCTTACTTTTTCCAAGATTTTTAAGTTACTATTTTGAAAAGAAACTTGGTAAGAATGATGCTGCTGAAATAAAACAAGGTGACTCTTTTCAAATAAACAGTTTAACTGCAAAAACTTTTACAAGAATGTCAACACCTTGCAAAACACAAGCAGAGGTGCCTGAGCAGAATTTAGCAGTTACCACTGCTCCTCAGGTATCTGCTGCTGAGCCCACTGCTCAAGGTGATCAAAGTAGCCAAACAACTACTTTGAAACCCACACCTAAAATTACCAAAAAGCCAAAACAGAAGAAAAATCAAAAACCCCCCAAACCCATCAAAAAGGCAACTCTGGAGGATGAGATACCAGAGCTAATGCCAGTGACAGCACAAAAGTCACAAGAAACAACTGCTGCTACTTCCTCACAGCAGTTGGTAGAAATATCTCAACCTATGACTGAAACTCCTCCTGTTTCTTCTCATAAAGAACAGGTTGTACAAATAGGGACACCACAATATGATGCTCTGGAATCACTTGCTTCCATCATCCACAGCCCAATGCCCGGGGCCAATTCTCTTTCCACACCCAACCTCACATCCACAATTCCCCCACCAACTAAATTATTGTTGGATGCTATTGATCTGAACCAGGCACAAACCAGTCCTTCTCACTCACCTATCAATGAGAACATACTTCAACAAACGACTGGGTCTGATGTATCAATTATAGCTAACCCACCAACAAGACCTGAGGAGGTTACACCCCTTGAGTTACAAGTAACCCTTGGTGGTAATCTAAGTGAAGCAGCCACTACAGGTGCTGAACCCACTGGTTTGCATCTGGACAGTGGTTACATTCATAAGACTTCCTTGAAGGCAATTTCTTCTATGGGAACATTTGTGTATCCAGTTTTCACTGGTTCACTAAAAAGTGTCTCTCTTTCTGAAGGAAGAAGTCCCCAGTACCGAGAAAAAGGGGCATCAGTGGATGATGTTTGGAATACAATTCCTCAATCAACCACTGTTACAACCACTGTTAGTGGGAAATCAGATGATCCCATTAAGTTGGGTGATGATTTATTGTACCAAGAATTGACGGCCAGGGTTGACAAACTAGACACATCTATTGCAGAAATCAAAGGCATGCTGCAACAGGTGTTGAAAGATCAAAAGGTACCATCCACTGCTGCATCAACTTCAACAGCTGAGCCAACATACACTCTCACTGCAATTGAGTTGTGGAATTTATTTCAACCATTGCTCACCCATCAAAAACAACTAGCTGATCAACAACATGAGATTCAGGTTCAAAAGATCAGGAATGTTATGGACGCAAGGTTTAAAGACACTCAAGCTGATATCAAGGCAATTAAGGCCCACATATTGAGCACTTTTGGCACTGTTCCTCCCTCTATCATAATTTTAGATAACCCAAAACCAGATGATGCCAAAAAGGGGGAGAAAGTAAAACCAGATGGCTCTAAAAGGATTGATGAAACCACTAAGACCTCTGTTGATGAAAAAGCAAAGGTAAAAAGTGGTTTGGAAGCACAGGAAAAAGCAAAGTTTGATCAGGAGAAGAAAGCTTTCATGGAAATGAATGTGCAGGGTACTTCTGAGCCAAAGGATGATGAAAATCCCAAGGATGAAAAGAAGAAGCCCACTAGACAAGTGAGGCAACCCAAATCCATACCATCCAGACCCAGAAAACACACTCCCAAACTTCCTAAAAGCTCCACACATCAATCTTCCACCCAAACAGCTGTTGCAACACTTGCTGTCTCAACAACAGTTGATACTTCAGTGGTTTCAGCAGTTGCTAAACCAACAACCACCACCTCAGTTACAACAACTGCTCTCACTCAAACCATTCAAACCACTGTCCCACCAGAAACACCATCATCTCCAAAAACCATCTCACCTCCATCACCTCCTGCTAAAAAGCAGAAGACATCAGATGTTACAACAACTGTTGTAATGACAACAGTGGTTGAAACACCGGTTGTCTCAACACATGTCTGTCCAAGCACCCTCACTTCACTACAAACCATCTTCACTCCAATCAACAAATCACTCAAAAGCACTCCTTCACTGGAGAAAACTTACACCAGAAAAAGAAAAACAACTCAGGCAGATGATGACAAATATGATCCTATTGCTGCAAAATATCCACTGGAACCTGAAGCTGTAAAAAATGAGATGAGACAATTCTACACTGAGGATGATCCTTCAAAAAGAAGATTTCCTTCTCTCATAGGCTTCATAATCCCAGAAAATATGGATGAATATCTTGAGCTCAAAGCAAGGCAGGCTAAGATAAGAGCCAAACTTGAATGTGAAGATCAAAGTGACAAAGCCATTTCTAAAAGAACGGAATTTTTGCTCACCAAAGTCAAACAAATGGAAGACTATGCAAGAGATCTGAGCAAAGAAATGGAAAATCTACCACCCAAAGCAGATCTACGAAAAGAAATGAGAAAAGAATATCTTGCATACATCATGAAAGAAAAGTTCTATTCAGCTAAAGAAGAACAATTCAGTGAATGGCCACACATTGCACTAAAGCATGAGGTAAACAGGATCAAGAGAATCCAAAATGATCCAAGTAAGAAAAAGACAGCTCCAAATTGGAGTAAATACAAACAGGCCATTGATAAACTCACTTCAGAATACAAGAAAAAGAAACAGGAGTTGGTGGATGCAAATGTGGATACTGCTAAAGCCATAGCAAAATGAACAAAGCAGTATACAGATGAGGCTTATGAAAGGATGAAAAGAAGGAAAATGACAGATCCTAATTTACCAAAGAAGCCTGAACACAAAGAGCCAAAACAAGTCATTGATCCTAAACCACTGTTCACTTTAGCTGATACGTCCATAATTGTGATAAACCAAGAAAAGAGGAAACTGCTGACTAATGAAGAAGAAAAGGAAAAGGAAGCTGAGTACTTTACAGAAGCCATCAAGAAAATGGGCTTTAACTGAAGATAGCTCAGCAAAACTTCAAAACCTTGTCAAAAAGGTTATACACAAACCTGCATCACCAAACACTTCAGCAGATATGACAGCCATTGAGCTAGAACAAAGAAAAAGGCAAGAGCAGATTAAACAAGAAGTTGCAGAAGACATAGCTGCAGCAAATAAAATTATAAAAAAGGCCTTCAAACAAATGTCAGCTGAAAACTCTGAAGTAGCAAAAGTTCAGAGTACTGATCATGCTGAAAACTCTGAACTATCAAAAGCTCAGAGTATTGATCAGGCTGAAAACTCTGAACCAACAGAAGCACAGAGTACTGATCAACAAATGATCACAAGGCCAGCATCTCCAAACTCATCAGTTAATAAATCTCTCCCAAGAAACCCATTGGGTTCAAAAGTACTAAAATGGATGTCTGATCAAAAGACCCATGTATTGATTATGATCAGATCCAATGGTGAAGTGAAGTACATATCAAGGAAACAAGCACTAGGCCTTGGTGTTGAAGATATACAAGATCTCCTTGAACTTACACTGTGCAGGGATGAGGATGACTCAAGTTCCAAGGACTTTGAAGTGGAATTTAAAAGACAAGCTAAGGAACTTCTGATGAGAAAATAAAGATCCAGAATAATGAAAGGTTTTGGCATCATCTGTTCCAGGGGGAGATTGTTGGGATTGAACCCTACCAGAGGAACAGATGACGTAAAGCCAAAACCAGGTCACAACAGTGGATTCATAATAAACAGTAGTTTGCACTAGACTTTCCCTTTGAAAGTGATTTGAATCATCTGATGGTCCTCTATCCACTGTCCGTATACAACAGCTGCTGTCCTTCAAACTACTAATGAAGCCCTGAAGACTGCTAAGAAGTAAACACTGCTGGTTCAATCTACTGATGCTAAAGGACTGCCCACTCAAGGACTGATCAACCTTGAGGAAAGCACTGGTGAAAGGAGAGAGCAGTAGTTTAGTGTGTCACTTGTTTTGTATAAAGTCAGTGGTTAAGATTAGCAGTGTTTGTGTAGGAACAGTGGTTACAGGGTGTTAGGTTGTTAGATGTCGCTTTCATGGTGACGTCAGCTGAGATGCTTCAGTGGTTTGGTTTGCCTATAAATGGAGCAGTACTCTGTACTATTACATTTGATTGACTGAGCGAGTTCTTCTCCTCTAGTCCAATCCTTTCATCTTGTGCAATCAACCTTGGAGTATCAGGCTGAGGGGGAGTTTAGTTTGTAAGCATGCTTTGTAATCTTTTGATTTGTATTGTAATCATTCAACTTAATGAAAAGCATGTGTCTATCAAAACTATTTCTCTCTTTGATTGTGTTTACAAAGTTTGTGTTCATTTCGGCTGCACCTTACATTGATTAATATCTATTCATTTGTTCAAATTATAACAAACAAACACAATCATGAGAGCCTCCAATCCTAACATGTTCAAATCATCATTTCTTGATCATCTTTCAACATGCATGTCCAAATATGTGCATCTAATGCAACCATATCATATCATCATCAATATGCATGAACTAAATCATATCTATTATGCACTTTACTTATGTTCAAACATTCTAGAACATCATCTTTTCCATGTATCATTATCTAATCATTTAACATATATGCAAGACACACACATTCTTACATATCTAAGACTTCTAATCATCAAAATATTACACGCATGCATACTTATACATACATACACGGCTCATATATACATACACTCATATGAATCCAAACTTTTACTTTTACATGTTCATTCACATGATTAAAACCCTTTTAGAACTTTCCAAAATCACATGCACATCACTTTTCAACATTTTATCAAACAAGATCATACTAAAAATCAAAACTCATACTCTAACATACACACATGCATATGTACGGCCACATATACATACATGTACACATCCATTTTTATTTTATTCAAAAACCCATAGAGTGAATTTTTGAATTGTGTCTTGGAAGTATGAAAGATATGATGAGATTTGAGAAACATCATCATTGCCCACCTCTTTTCCTTCCAATAGGTGAAAGAGAGAGAGAGTTATATGGCTACCATCTTTCATGTATATATACACCTCACACGCACACATATATATATTTCATATATATATATATATATCAAAAACTGGTATTTTACTTCCGGTATTTGGCAGTATGCGCGCTGTGCTGCGCGGTACGCGGTTAAAATTGCAAAAATAGGGATTTATGCATTTTTATTTATTTTTATCATTCTATAGTAACAAACTCATCAAATTATTACTAAAATGATTATCAGTTGTCTTGACAGGCTGTGTTGACAGTATTTTGTCGGTATACGCGCTGCATCGCGCTGTACGCGCTTTAACTCGAAAAATAGAGTTTCTTAGCGTTTTAATTTATTTTTCCTCACGAATATGATTAAAATTATTATTCTAATCATAAAAGACTATTTTTAGGATTTTAACATTGATCGGGTGATCACCAACGTTCGTTTCGCATTTTAACCGTTACGCGATAAGCGTTTATCTTACCGTTGCCAACATAATTATTATCAAAGTTTAATTTTACCAACTCCTTAAATTTCTCCTATAAACATCATAATTAGTCAAATATGGCCTTTTACCTATTCACAACACGTGTTACAATTATACGGTACGGCCTGAAAAGCCGGGTGTCACAAGTTCCTGGTAGCAGATGAATTCTGAATTCGACTTCTCTGTCTGGCGGTAGTCCTGGTAGCTCTTCTAGAAATACATCTGAAAATTGAGATACTATAGGGATATCTTTTAATTCTTTTCCTTTAGTGTGAATGATTATGGAAATCATATACACCAGTGACCCTTTTCTTGCACAGCTTGCAATTTTCTTCACAGAGATGAATTTTATGGGTCTAGTTGGCTTATCTCCTTTAATTGTGATCTTTTTACCCTTTGTTGAATTTACTTTTATTGACTTTTGATCACATAGAATACTGGCTTTATTGGCTACTAACCAATCCATTCCTAATACAATATCAAATCCAGCCAGATTCATTGGGTAAAGATTTGCAATAAACTTTTGATTTAAAAATTCTATTCTTGCTCCCTACAAGATTTCAGTAATCTTAATGGATTCTCCATTTGTTGTTTCTACTAAACATTCTTGTTGGAGTTTAGTTAATGGTTGGTTGAGAAGTTTGCAAAATGAAGTATTAATAAAACTTTGGTTCGCACCAGAGTCAAATAATACTTTAGCAAAAACATCATTAACTAAAAATGTACCGGCAATCACATCCAGAATCATCTTCGCTTCTTCGGCCGTCAAAACGAATGCTCTAGCATTCTTGAGAGTCTTGGTGTTCGTAGCTGGAGCTATCTTCGGGCAATTTGGCTTAATATGACCTTATTCTCCACAATTGTAGCATATCTTATTGTTGGGTTTCTTCCTACAGTCTTCTTCCTTATGTCCAGATATTTTGCAGAAATTGCAGTATATAGAGCATCTTCTAGAATGCTTTCTTTTGCAGTACTTGTAGTAAGGAGTAGAAGTAGAACCTATATTTTTCCCACGGTTGAAATTTCCATAACGGAATTCCTGGGTAAGCTTTTGAGCTAGGTTCCTCCTTTGGTTTTCTTCTTGTGTACGCACTAATTCATTAGTCAAGGTATTTGCTAGTTCTACATCTTCTTCTATAGTTGGTGGTCTAGCTCCCTTGACTACATGTCTAATTTCACAGATTAATCCGCAGATGTAACGGGAGATTAACAATTGTTCTGGTGATGCTAAGGTTGGCACTATTCTAGCATATTCAAAGAATGTAGTAGTGTAACCCTTGCTGTCTACTCCAGTCATTCTAAGGTTTAAGAATTTATTAGCTATCTGTTCCTTTTCATTAGGAGGACATAATTTCCTTTCCACCATATTCTTAAACTCAATCAATTCCATACTATATGTTCTGTCACTTCCCCTAGCCTGGAGGATAGTGTTCCACCATTCTAGAGCTGCATTCTTAAATAAATTGGAAGCAGACATTATCTTATCCTCTTCTACACACTTGCTTATCTTTAAGACTGCCCCAGTCTTTTCTAACCAGCGTAGAGCTGCAATGGCTCCTTCATTGGCCGAGAATTCTATTGGTTTACAAGACCAGAATTCTTTGTAAGAACAACCATATGACATGGTTCTTCTTCTTTTTGGAATTGGCAATCGAAATATTGGTCCATTGTTCACACTGTGACTGGGTTCAGTATGTGATCGCTTACTTCCACTATTACTGTTATTATTTTCTGCTTCCCTAACATTTTGGATGATAGCTGGCATATCATCTCTAATTCGTTGGGTTACTACATGTCGAATAGCACTGTTATTTATCTGGTTTTCATTATTATGGTTTTCTCGATTTGCGTCGTTGGCCATCTGGATTTTACAGACAATTACCAATTATTAATATCGCAATTTAATATTAAATGCAAACAATCTCACAACACAAACAGATTGGTTAAAATCATCGTACATTACGACTTTTACTCTATTTTATATATATGTGTCTATTACAAACCATAACTAAAAATTAAAATACAATACTAGTATGCATCAGTAATTAATATATTATTATTATTATTATTTTGTTCAAATCACACACATATATATATATTTATATATTATTATTATTATTATTATTATTATTACTATTACTACTGATAGGGGTTCATCCAATATTGCATATTGCGCTCGTCATATTTCTAGACGAGTCTCTCCCCTATCTGTCTCATTCTCTCACTTCCTTCTAATATCTCCTCACCAAAGGTGCGGATTTCCTGTAGGTTCTCAGTACTCATGGGTGGGGCTGGTGCTGGTATTGGGTCAGGAAATTGTGGCATTGGTTCCTCATGTGGGTAGAGGTTCTCTAGAATTTCCCTGATATATTGGTCATTATAAAAATATGGGTCTAGAGGGTCAAGGTTTGGATAGGGTGCTATTGGGTCTGGCATAGGCTCCTCCTCTAGTGGGTAGCGTTGTTGGTAATCCCTATGGTCATCAAACCAGGGGTCATAGTCTGGAGGATGGGGTGCTGGTATTCTAGGGATTTCAGCTGGGTCTAAGTCAGGTAGTGGGTTCTGGTCAGCTGGGTCAATTTCTACTTCCATGGATTGTGTTGGGAACAACTGCAGTGGCTGTGGTGCTATGAGTTATTCTAGGTTAGGGTCTGTGGCTGTGGTAGCTAATATGTGAAAAGTAGCTAATCTCCTATTGATTATGTCCTGGGTTTGAACATTCATTTCTCTATTGGCCGCTGCTAAGGCCCGCTGCTGTTGCAATTTTCTCATCCTCTTTCTATGCTCATGAGCTCCTCTGCTAAACCATCCTCTCTTCTTGGGAGGGAATGGCTCTTCAGATTGTGCTTTAAACACGAAAATCCCTTCTTCAGTGTCAACCGAATACCCCAAGGGGGTAGGCTGGGAAGAAGTTCCTTCGTCCCTAGGAGAGTTGGACAATTGGCGGTAAGTGTCTGAAGGTCATTGATCACTCATACTGTAAACTAACAAATTGTCAAATAACACAAAATAATAATCTACACGTATGCACATAGTCTCATTGGTTATTTCCTAACAAAATTGACAATTTCAATGTCAGCAGAACATTTCTTTGGCTGAAATTAGTGGCTTAGCTCTGATACCACCTTCTGTCGCAATCCACGGCCCCTATTTTCCTGGGATCGGGCGGACGCGAGCTCAGATTAAGTGGTATCATTGTTTATCAGTTTGGCAGCAGAATTTACATCAGGACCGTAGTTAGGAAATATTTTATTAGAGTAAAATACCATATTTTTATATTAATAAACACATGTGTAGAACCCAAGTTTCCATTACAAACATGTTTATAGGGATAAACCCTATTTTATTGAATTTAAAACAGCGTCTTTATTTAGGTAACTTTTATAGCCACATTTTTCCAAGCCTTCAGTGCTCTCCAGCTGGCTTCTATTTGGCTTTCACATTTTGATACCTGAAACGCGTTTTAAAAACATTTGTCAGTGGAAAATACTGGTGAGTGAATCCCAATTTAATCCAAACAAATTATATCATTTCACAGTATTGAGAGCGATTACAATGTTTACATCTACACAATTACTCATTCAGTATTGTCAATCCATGACTGGTGGGTCATATTACTTATTGGCTAACTCATTGTCCAATGGTAACGTGTTCCACATTTTGTATACAAAACCCCAACATACCGGCAGTAATTGAAGAATTACAAGACTCAATCACTGCTAATTATAATTTAAAACATTTAAGGTTTTGTAAAAACAGTTTACAAAAAGGAGATTACTCACATTGCTAGTTTAGACTTTTTCCTGTGGTTTCCTGGTTATAATCTAATAATTTAAACAATGCACACGCATTAGTATAATAACCCAATATTTACATTAGTTATACTCTCCCCGAGACAGAACTCCAACGACTACATCGGGCAGAAGCTTGACAGCCGTTACGGAGCACTAGATCAATCGGGCAGCGTATCTAATACGTAACCAGGGGTTATAATACTTACAACGAGGCAGAATTTCGTTAATTAGGGGGGGGGGGGATAATGCCCGGGAATTACTTCTACACTACAGAAATTGAGAGAGAATTTGTGTGTTTGAACGATTTCAAATGAGAGCCTAGACTCTCAATTTATAGGGCCTGATCTGGTCTGCCTCGCGGCCCGCGAAGGATTCCCGCGACAGACTTAAATTATTTTGTTTTTATTTTATTTTTAATTATATAAAGTATTTTGGGCCCGGTTTTCGTATACGGGGTGTATTTTAAGGCGTATAGGGATATTATAAATATTTTATGAGTGTCGGAAATATTTTAGGAGGGTTGTTATACACAACACTCGGCAACCCTACACTTGTGACTCGCCAACTCTAGACCCTACCATATATCGCTCGCGAGCCGCGAAGGCCACTCATGTATCTCTCGCGGGGCGCGAGAACCGCCCTGATCAGACCCTATAAATAGGATGTCGACGTTCATTTCCAAATCGTTTAAAAACAAAAATTCTCTCTAAATTCTGAATAGTAGAAATAATTCTCGGGTATAATACCCACTAAAAAGCGAAGCTCTGTCTCGTTGTAAGTATTATAACCCCCGGTTACGTATTAGTTACTCTGCCCGATTGATCTAGAGCTCCGTAACGCATGTCAAGGCTCTGTCTGACTCAGTCGTTGGAGTTCTGTCTCGGGGGGGGGGGGGGTATAGCTAATGTAAATTGGGTTATTTTACTAACACGTGTGCATTGTTTAATTTAATAGATTATAACCAGGAAGTTACCAGAAAGCTGTAGGGTTATCTAAAGTAGCAATGTGAGTACATTCACTTTTTCTCATTATTTGTGAGTACATTCACTTTTCCTCACTATTTGTGAGTACATTCATTTTTGTAAACCTTTCTATACAAACCTCCATTGTTTTAAAATATAATTAACAGTGATTGAGTATTTGTGATTTTACAATTACTGTCGGTATGTTGGGGTTTTGTATACATTACTTGTTACTAATACTGAGAATAGTAACATGACCACAAGTTAGGATTGACAGTACCGTGGGTGGTAATTTGGTAGATATAAACAAAAGTAATTGCGGATGCCCTCAATACTGTAAAGATATAAAATTGTTTTGATTAAATTGGGATGCACTCACCAGTATTTCCCACTGACAAAATGTTTTAAAACACGTTTCAGGTAACAGAATGGGAAAGGCAAATAGAAGCCAGCTGGAGAGCACTGAAGGCTTGGAAAAGTGGCTATAAAAGTTACCTAAAGAAGAAAGAAGTTTTATTTGAATAAAATAGGGTTTATCCCTATAAACACTTTATAAATGGAAACTTGGGTTTTTCCCATGTATTTATTATTTATAAAATGTGGTGTTTTACTCTGACAAATTATTTCCTAATTACGGTCCTGATGTAATTTTCGCTGCCAAATTAATAAACACCAATACCACTAATCTGGATCTCGCAACACCGCTCCCGGGACAAGGGGTCGGGGGTTGCGACATCCTGGTAGGAAAGTGCATATTCGCACCCGTGCATTGTAATATTTTTCCAAGTTTAACTTATACTTGGCCTCATTAATGGCTGCATTCTCTCGTCTTTCTTCGAGGAGGTCCAAGTCGAGTCTGCGCTCTTGTTCATTGTTTTGTTTCTCCATGGCTAGCATGCGAGGTGGCGGAAGACCGACCTCTTCCAGGATTACAGCCTCTGTACCGTAGACGAGGCTAAATGGTGTTTCTCCTGTGCTAGTCTTTGGCATGGTGCGATGAGCCCACAGAATACTTGGGAGTTCGTCGACCCAGCCTCTTCTTGCAGTTCCCAATCTTGTCTTAATGCCATCCACAATCTGTTTGTTGATGCTTTCAACTTGACTGTTTGCCTGTGGGTGCACCATGGAGGCAAAACTATGTTCGATGCGTATTTCTTTCATCCATTTTTGTAGATCGTCAGAAGCAAAATTGGTACCGTTGTCTGTGATAATGCGCAGCGGTAACCCGAACCGACATATAATATGTTCCCAGATGAACTTCCTGATAACCATTGTGGTGGTTGATGCTAGAGCTTTGGCTTCTACCCATTTGGTGAAGTAATCCACAGCGACTATGATAAATTTTATTGCGCCAGGCGCATCGGGAAAAGGACCTACTAGATCGATTCCTCACTGTTCGAAAGGCCATGCTGCGGTTACCAGGACCAAAGGGTTTTTTGGGCGAAGGGTCTTTGGTGCGTGGCATTGACATGAAGCACATTTGCGCAAAGTCTCGACGGCGTCCAGGTGCATGCCAAGCCATTAATAGCCTGCGCTCATAATTTTTGCCACCACCATGCGAGGACCAGCATGGATTCTGCATAATCCTTCATGGATTTCTAGGACCAAGTATTGTGCGTCATGTTTGTCAACGCATCGTAGAAGAGGATCCATATAAGACTTTCGATACAGAAGGCCATCCGCCATCTCGTAATTGAGTGCTTTGTTCCGAATTTTCCTTGCTTCTGTCTTTCCTTCCGGGAGAGTTCCATGCTGTAAGAACATAATAATCGGAGACATCCAGGATGGATTCCTGATTTCTCTCATGTTTACGTGTCGCAAAGGAACAGACAGGTTTGAGAGAACTTCAGTGCGGACCTCTTTTGCTAGGTGTTTGAAACTTGTAGTGGCTAACTCGTTGAGTGCGTCTGCGTGCTTGTTCTCGCTTCGGTTAATATGAATAATCTTGAAGGTCTGAAACTGATTGATTAAAGCTTTCGCCTGCTCAAGATATAAGGCCATTGTTTCACCTTTCGCGTCGTAACGACCATTGATCTGCTCAGTAACCAGCAAAGAATCAACATGCGCTTCCACGTTCTTTGCTCCCATTTTTATTGCTAACCGAAGACCCGCAAGAAATGATCTTGTAGGGTAATTTTAAATTATATGTTGTTTGATAAACTAGTAGAGTTATTTTGATACACTTGGAGAGTAATTTTGATAATTACCCTACAAGATCATTTGTAGGGTAATTTTGATAATTACTTTATGAGTAAATAATTTTAAAAATGGCACCGTTTTTATTTTTATTTTTTATGCCTCTTATATGTCACGATAAAACTGTTTGCACAGGAACTTTTCTAATAAAATAATAAACAAATAAATATCAAAACGAAGACAAATCAAAATGGAGTGATGATTACATGCACTTGTTTCTTAAAGTGGAGCAACTTCATATCTTCAAACTTTCGATGAAAACATGAATCCACCTTTCTTTCAACTTTTTCTTCTATCCTCCTTTAAATTTTTCATCTTTAATTGACCACAAACTTATTGCATTCCATGTCATAAATACTTTTCATCAACAAATCACTCCAAGTTACAGTTTTTTTAAAATTTAAATTTATTATTTATTTATTTATTTTAAAATCTTGAACTATAATTCTTAACCTCAAAGATAAATTTGAATATATATATATATATATATCAGATTTGTACATTTGAGGTAGTATTTTGTGTGCTTTCATTATACAGGAGGATAAAAGCAAAATTATAAGAGAATGGCATGACAAAACATGATATATGATTTTTCCAGCCAAAAGATTAATATCATCATTTTTAGCACTCACATTGGAGCCTTCATCTTCTTCTATATAAAAAAAAACATTTTTCTTTAAATTTAGTTAATATTTTAAAAAACATCTCACATTCAACTCTCTATCTCTATCTATTTCTTACTTACAAACAATTATTTTATTATTTTTGCTCTTTCCTACACACTCGCAATATAAATATAGAAAGATGGTTGAATATAAACCTCTATATATATAGAGGTGTACTTTACTTTCTATATATTTTTCTCTATTATTAAGATTCTAATGTGATAGTTTTTTTGTTGTTTTTTCTATTATTTTCTTTATATTATATATTTTATAGAGCCTCCAATATGAATGCTCAAGGTCTCAATCTACAGCAAAGCATTATATAATATGTCTCAATCTAAAGCAAAGCATTATATTTTAGGTGAAACAAAATATTTGTGTCCCAGCATAAAAAGAAACAATTATATGTAAATACAATAACATTATATCCCAGTCCAAAATCACCTGTGACTATGTCATGTGTTCTTATTCAAAAGCTCTAATAATATGACTATTATTAAACACGCACCTATAGTTGATAGTTTTTTTTTTTTTTTATTATATATTTCGTCAAAGATTGAGTCCACTTAGGTGAGTGGCAGATAAAAGTAATTATAGTAGTCCAATAATGCCAATTTCTTAATGATTAGTTTTATGAAAAGGGAAAATATATAAAAGTAATTATAGTAGTCCAATAATGCCAATTTCTTAATGATTAGTTTTATGAAAAGGGAAAATATATAGTAATCAAGTCCCAACCACATTATCTAGCAGAGGCTTCTCCTATTTCCGAATAAATATAATCATTCTCCTATTTCGAATAATTATCATTATCCTTTCTTTACAAAAAGTTTTTTTTTTTGAACTGCGAAATCAAATCTTATAAATAAGATTAAGGACCAGCAGGCACTAGCAAGTAGCTAGCAGCCGACCCAAATACAGATACCAAAGTTCAGTGACAAAAACAAAATACAATTACACGAAACTTTGTTTGCACCACTTCTCCCAGTCTAACCCCTTTAAGTTTGACCTGTTCTTAACCCAAAGAAATGACCATGATCTGATATCTTCCATCAATCGCTCCATTCGCAATGGTTTGGCAGAGAAAACAAGATCATTCCTGGCCCTCCAAATTGCCCAACAAGCTGTAAGAATTACAGCCTGCACCACCTTGCTTTTATCATTGCTGAGGTTTGCATACATGTGGTACTCCATTAGGTCTCGAATCGAGAAAGCCATAATGTACGGGATATTACACCAGACAGAAACCCATTGCCAGATGCGAGTGGCCACATAGCAAGTCGTAAGAAGATGCTCCATGGTTTCATCTCCTTCGCTACACAGTTTGCATTCGAGAGAAGGGAGCTGAATGTTCCTTTTAGATAAAGCAATGGATGTAGGAAGACGTTCCATTTCAGCACGCCAAGCAAAGATATTAACTTTTGAAGGCACCCATTTATTCCAATCCAAACAAAATTCTCTAGACTGAATAGAGGTGTTTAGGGCCCGTTTAACTGATTTGACTGAGAACTCTCCATCCTTGTCCTTCGCCCAAACCCATTTATCATTGCATCCAGAAGGATGTGCTTGACTCAGAAGACCCAAACAGTCCACCAATTCACTTGGTTCGCAACCCTCATCTGGTTCATGTATCCAGCGCCATTGCCAGGAGACTACATCATTCTGAAGCATATAACAATCTGCAACACAACAGTCTTTAACTGCCTCCAACCGAAACAAATTAGGGAAAAGATCTTTTAAAGGAGCCCGACCGATCCATGTGTCGATCCAGAAACGAATCGTTTTGCCATTACCTAATACGCCTTTTATCCATGAAGAAAGGGGAACCCTCAACTCTTTACACTCCAATTCAAGCTTAGCAATTGCCGCCCAAGTTCCAGATATAGTCGACTTATAAGGAACAAAATTCCAACATTTTTGAGTAAAATGGATTGAGGATATGACACGAAACCAGAGATGATTATACTCTGTTTTCGTCTTCCACCACCACTTAGAGAGCAAAGCCAGATTTGTGTTTCTAAGCCCTCCAAGTCCCAGCCCACCGTGCTCAACAGGGGCAGTCACACGTTTCCAGGCGACCCAGTTGATTTTCTTTATTTCAACACTTCCACCCCAGAAAAAGCTTCTTCTTATGGACTCCAATTTTTTAATAACTTTCTTTGGAGCTTTATACAATGAGAAATAGTGTGTGGGAAGGCTATCCAGAACCGCCTTAATCAGGGTGACTCTACCTCCCAGGGATAATGTAGATGCTTTCCAAAGAGCTAGACGTGCCTCAAAAGTATCAATGACAGGCTTCCAACCGTTAATTCTGTTCATATTGCCTCCTACATTCAGACCCAGGTACTGCATAGGGAAGGTACCTGATTTGCAGCCTAATGATTCTGCCATAGAGTCGAGCTCATCCCGAACCACTCCACATCCATACAAACTCAATTTATAGAAGTTGATCCTTAAACCCGATGTAAGATGGAAACAACGGAATAGTCTAAGGATGTTGAGAAGGCTGGATCGTGACCATTGGCCTATCAATAATGCATCATCAGCGTATAACATATGTGATATGCAAGGCCCCTCATGAGGAAGCTGAATACCTTGGATTAAGCCCACGTTTACCGCTTTATTAATCATAACAGAGACTGCTTCCATTTCCAGTACAAACAGAAAGGGAGATAGAGGGTCCCATTGGCGGATACCTTTTGTGCACTGAAACTCCCAAGTGGGCGAACCATTGACTAAGACCGAAGCCCTGGCCGAAGACAATATTCCCATGACCCATTTCCTCCAGATAGCTGGGAAATTCATTTGCATTAGGACAGAGTCAAGAAACCCCCAATTTAGATTGTCAAAAGCCTTCTCTATATCGATTTTAAGGAGAAATGCTTTAGACTTTTGTTTTCTTAACAAAGAAAGGACTTCGTTAACAATAAGAGGTCCTTCCACAATATTACGCCCAGCTAGAAAGGCAGTTTGCATTTCAGAAACTACCGAGCCCATAACTCCTTTCAACCGGTTTGCGAGCACCTTAGAAATTACCTTATTTATACATCCAATTAAACTAATCGGACGGTATTCGTTTAGGGACAATGGGTCAGCGCACTTAGCTATGAGTGCAAGGAATGAAGAGCTACAACCTTGATTGATCACACCATGTTCATGGAATTCTGACATCAGTCTTATAAAATCCGGTTCTAGGATTTCCCAAAAGTGCTTCACGAAGGCGAAGTTGAAACCATCGGGGCCCGGAGCCTTGTCCCCCCCACATTCCCAGACCGCTCGCTTAATCTCTGATGGTGTGAAGACCCCAATTAAACTCTCAGCTTCCATACTATTAAGAGTTTTAAAAAGGCAGCAACTGAACTTGGGCCTTGAAAAAATCCTTTCTGTGAATCTGTTTTTGAAGAACTTGTAAGTGTGTTTTTTAATTTTTCCCCATCAGTAACCCAAACACCATTTATTGTCAAACCATTCAGCCTATTCCTTGAGTTGTTGTTTTTAATGAAGCTGTGAAAGAAGGCCGTGTTGTCGTCTCCTTCCATGGCCCACTTGGTTCTTGTCTTTTGCTTTAAGTCTTTGAGCCTATCATCCTCCAATTGTATCATCCGACCCTTACAATTTAGTTTATCTTCCAGCTCAGCATGTGATAAGGGACGGGTTTCCATCAGTTCATCCAACATCGATAATTTAGCTTCAAGACCATTAAATTCAGCCTCCTCTGCATTCCGTATATTTTTCGACCATTTTTTTATCTCATCTTTAAAAAGTCTAAGTTTTGCAGCGATTAACTTGTCTGCTGGCCCCACGAAAGTGAAGGAAGCGTTCGCATTCCAAACCACGTCCTCCAGCCCCGGTTTTGAAAACCAAGAATTAAAGAATCGGAAGGGACTAGCACCAAAATTCCTGGCCTTGATATCAAGGACTAATGGTGAGTGATCAGACAAGAATCTGGGGAGTGCAATCAGACTCGTGTTTGGCCACCGGTCCATAAACTCCTGACTAACAAGAAACCGATCAATTTTACTAAGTTTCTGCCCGTTATCTGAGACATATGTAAATTTGCATCCCCCCATTGAGTATTCCAAAAAGGCTGCGTTGAAAATAAATTCGTTAAACCTTCGTGCATTAGCCGAAATGAACTCAGAATTACACCTCTCTTCTGGGCACCTGACTTCATTGTAATCTCCCATTGTTACCCATATACCCTGTTTTGAGAGCCGCAAGTTCAAAATTTCTGACCATAGAGCACACTTGGCTGGTTGTTCTTGGGGTGCATATACACATAATACATGTAGTTCATCGGAAACACCTTGAATATTGCCACTAATAAGAATAAAATTCTGTTTAGTAACCACCCTATTTTGTTTAAAGGTACCTGGATCCCAGATGCACAAGATTCCGCCTGATTGCCCCAAGGAATCGACAAAAGCCGATTGACACGGAGCTTTCCCCCAAAACTTCACAAGATTAACTTTTGAGGTAGTAGAGCACTTTGTTTCCTGTAGTGAAATAAAATTGATGCCATATTTTGACTTTAGTCGTTTGACCCATGATGCCTTCTTTGAGTCAACGATCCCCCTGATATTTAAGCTTAAGTAATTCATTTTGAAGGGTCTACAGCACCAGATACTTCTGCCCTAACCTGATTTTCAAATCCATTCAAATCAAAGCCTACCATCTCTCCTGCCTCCATTGTGTTCCTGGTTTCCATTTGTGTCGGACTAACCAAAGGTGGAGCAACCTGCTCAACCCCTTGTGACTCTGAGAGCGGCTGTAAGTTAGATGCACCAGGCTGGTCCGAAGGAGGAGCAAACCCAAGACCAGGTTGTGAAGCCACATAGTGAGCATTGTTAGTCCTCACCGAATGATAGCACTTCCTTATTTTCCGAGTACTATTTCCACCAGTGGCAGAGGGTAGTTTGGAAGTAGGTGTGAAAAGGGAAGACACCAGGGGGTTCACAGGGGGGAGTTCAGATCAAAGTTATCAATATTGGGCTCCTCAAAATTTAGGACTTTACCTTGCAGGCCCACCCCAAAGTTATTACGTGGGCTCCCGGATTCTGCTCTAGGGCGTTTATTAGACACTGGCCCATTTCCAAAATTAAGCCCAACAGGCTCCTGGGTGGGAGTAGCTGGGAAACCCCCAATTCCCGAAGGCGCATGTGCATCAATAGTAGTAGAGTGCACCGGCGACTTTTGATTTCCCAATGTTACATTAATTGCAACCTGATCATTGGAGTTCCCTTCTACCGCAACCGCAATAGGCGTTGGTGGATCCACCGCTATTGTTCCGGTGTTCCGTTCCAAATTACCGCCAGACCCAACCGGAGTGCCAAATGTTTCAGTCGGAATGCCCCTAAAATTATCCAACTTAGCTTTGTCCGCTGCGAGAAAATCTGGTGCCCAGTTGCTATCCTCTTCAGCGATCCAACAAGGGAAATTTGAATCTTTCCATTGTAGCGATATCTCCTCTCTAATCCTTCTCCCGTCTTTTGTTAACACCGCAATATTTTCAAAGGACAGGTTCAAGTCGTTCCATGAAGCAGAGGAAGGGTGAACAACCTCACCGTATCTTCTGCCTATGGAGTTAAAAGTGCACCTATCCCATAACAGAGGCGGAACTCCATATACTCTAAGCCAGGCAATTCTTTGAAACTCAAATTTTTCCCCATCCCAGAAGTGCAAATCAGTAAACCACCCTTTCCAAATCTCCTTTTGATGGTTTAGGAAATCCAAAGCACTGTTTTAACTACTAAATGATAAAAGAACATGCATACCTCCCATGTACCTTACACACATCCCAGAAAAAAGCTTCGACAATTCATCCATGTTGCATAAATATTGCATATCATAAACTCTCCCCACCAGTGACACTCCACTCCAAAGGCTGGAGGCAAATGTGTTGGATCCCTCAATGTTAACTACAGGTTTTGCGCCCGCATCCATTCCACTTCCAGCAAGAATATCTCTGAAGGATGTGGAACCAGACCCACGGTATACATTTGTTGACGTAGGTTCTCCATTGGTAGGTTTCCAGACTCTTTTGTAGCGGATTGGAGGCACTTCAAATCTAGGGTTTTCAATCTTCCTGCCCCCCTTTCTCAAACTTTGCAAGATTTACGATTAACTTGGAAAATCCCATTTTAATAGACTTCATGGAATTCTCCAGATGTAGCTTATCCTCTACCAAATCGAATCTGACAAAAGCAAAAATATTCCCCGAACAATCCCTCTTCCTTGCCACATACACATCCACCACTTTGCCATATTCGCTAAAAACTCTCCTGACCTCCATTCTTGAAACCCCTTCTGGAAGGTTAGAGACAAAGAAGGTGATAGACGAGGCATCCCAGTTTTGGGTTTTTGCCTTTTCACCTTTCCTGTTGCCCTTTTTCCGATTGTAGACCACCTCATGCCAAGGCTCCTCATTAGATGATTGGTTGCGACCGTCGTCTCTGACCTCTCCCTCTTCCGGTGGCTCTTCGTATTCTCCGGTGACTCCTGGTCTTCGCTCCATGTTCGTGAATGCGTATTTTGACAAGGGTGCATGGGATACCATGGTCCTGCCGGAAAGGGTGGAGCACATGTGATGACTGAAATTTCTTTACAAAAAGTTATTCGGGTAAATTTTAACCCATCTTAACTTTAGTTAAGTGTCACATCAACCTTTTTTTCCTATTTTACTTTGCCTCACTTTATGGAAATAGCTTAATCCTATTAACTTCATCTAACCCTTTTTTAGTAGGTTTTTGTCTAAAAAAGAAAAGAAAAATTAATTCAATCTCTTAACATCCGGTTAATATATAAACCTTTTAATGCCCCTTAAGACCGCCCGTAATGGGGCGTGTTTTGTAAAAAAATTTCGAAGATAACGCCGGAAAACGCCCCATCGCCACTACACCCCGGCGTTATTCGCGAAAAAATGGTTTGTGGCGTGTTTTGAAACACGCTGAAGGGGCAAATCTTCGACCAATCAGAACGAGATGCAACGGTCATGATTGGATGGCTAGATTTATTTTTTTTCTTTTTTTTTTTACCTCTCATCCATATATATTGTGTAATGATTGGATGGGGCGTTATTGGGCATTATTCCCACTACGCCACTTTTGCAAAAACGCCCAATAATGCCCCCATGCTGACTGGACTGCCACATGGCAGAAAACGCCCGGCATTATTCATCAAACCACTACGCATGGTCTAACACAAGGAGGGAGTGACATGCATTGCCAGTTAACATGTCATGTCACCATTAACACCCCAAATGTTATACTACACCCCATAGCCTGATAATCACACCAAACATTATAAAATGCACATGAACACCCATATCTATCCTTTTGTAACATCGAATTTTTTTACTTCTTGTGAGATTTGAAGACTTCACACATTTAAGTGTATTATAAAATGTTTTGCCTTATTACTAGACCACCAACCCCAGTGGTAATATCTATATCTATCTATACTTCTATATAAAAAAAATTATGGTTAACCATGCAACTTAACTTCAAATTTAAAACACTTAAGAATATCTATAATGGATTTAGTAAAAGCCTTGATGCATAAACAACTTATCATTTACCATTTTGTTTCTCTTATTATATTAATGAAATATTCGATAATACTGCATATTTAATAATTATTTGAATTTAATATTTTAAATTTTAAATTATTTTATTCATTTTCTTTTAATACGTATTAGTCAGGTAAGGTCGGGCAGCATGTCGCATCTGTCCAGGTCACATAATAAAGATTATTTAGGTTCGAGTCAAAACAATTCCCATCTGTCCAGGTCACATAATACTAAATATTTATTAATTATTTGAATTTAATATTTTAATTTTAACTTTCTTTTGTTAGTTTTTATTCTAATAATACGTATTATCCAGGGTCGGGTATTGCTCTTGTAGGGGATTTGACCCCTATATATATAGGATTCAGATAAAGGGAAAACTTCTACGAGTTGTGATAACATAGAGAACTCAGTCTTTTCATGTGAGTTTTGCCCCCTGTTTTTCACAACCCTAGATTAAAATGTTACAAAAACGGTCGTTAAAAAAATTAGAAGTGCTTTTTTCGGCCCCTTACAGTTGTAAAAAGTTGATGACAACGTTTACGGCTGTTGTGAATAAAAAAAACAAGATTTTTTTTTGGAAAAGTTGAATTTTTTAAAGATTTAGGTAAAAAAAAATTTAAAAACCTTTCGTAAGGCCAAAATCTCGAAGTTTCTCACAACTCGTATGAGTTTTCATTTTACCCAACAACAACAGTGGTTCAGCATCAACATCAGATATTGTATCAGTGTTTATGTTAACAGTGTTTATATGTAACAATATTTATCACATCAGTGTTTTATAGTCTGTTAGGTTGTTAGATGTCATATCACCTCAGTGTTTATATGTAACAGTATTTATCACATCAGTGTTTATATGTAACAGTATTTATCACAACATTGTTTATATGTAACAGTATTTATCACATAACCTCGGTGGTTTGATCTGTACTATAAATAGAACAGTTTGTATTGTTCTATTTGAGCGAGTTTTCTCCTCCAATCCATTCATCTTGTACAATCAACCAGTGAGCTCAGGCTGAGGGGGAGTTTAGTATGTAAGCATGCATTTAGTTAATTGATTGTAATCTTTTGACTAATGAAAAGCATGTGTTTATCAAAACTATTTCTCTTTGATTGACTGCTGCTAAGGGTTCATCTCAAGTCATTAAAGACCTATGTTCAGAACAATTGAATTTATGCTTTTGGTAACATAAGAGAGTTGAACAAAACCTTAGGAGCAAGATTTTATATGTGAATAACAATTTTGATAAAACTTGCATCTAAAATGTGTTTACCAAGAACTAATTCTCCAGGAAATTCACAAGTCAAAATCACTTCCATTATCAGAGCAGCAAATGTTCAAAATAGCCATGAAAGCTCAACCACTGATACACCAACAATGCTTAACCAAAGTAACTCTCATAAACCTTTACCAGCTCACCCCTAACCACTGTTGAGAAAAATCCATCAAAATGGATAAAAATCATCAGTGTGCCATACCTATCTTTCAAAACCCTCTGTTTTCATTTCAAACAGCTGTTGGATCATCAAAAGTTACCAACAGTTGTTAGCTCAGATGATTCACATCTGCAGCTTCACCTTTTAAACATCAATCCTTTTTAGAACTCATCCATTTTACAAAACACTTGACAACATCAATTAAAAGGAATTCCTACAAAAAGTCATTCCTAAAACATTTGTCTTCTTATTGGCATTCTACCATTCCTTCAACAAGTCAAGTACCATGGGGCACTAACAGACAGAAAGTTGGGTAGCTGTTATGTAAGAGGAGCTTCAACAGTTCAGTGACAACAAGATTGAAAACTTGTACCACAGCCAAAGGATGAGAATCTAATTGGTAAAAAGTGGGTCCTCAAAGAACATAGCATATGTTAGAATTGGCATGCTGAACATGGAATAACAGGCAAAATCGTGTTTTTCTATGAATAAAGCATTAAAATGTTTTCATAAAATAAAAAATTCATCCTTAAAAATAGTTAAAACTGATCGTTTTCATTAATCCTTAAAAGTCTGTTAAAACCACTGTTTTGGTTCAAACATTTGATTGTTAAAAGTTATCCACTGCTGAAAGACAATCTCTGTTTCTTCATTCTTCATGTTGACCACTGACTGACCAAACATCAGTGTTTCAATCACTGTTGGCTATCCACTGATAGTTAAAAAACAGCCACTGCTCACATTTTTATTGTTGACATCCACTGATATTGACCATCAGTGGTTTCCCTAAACAACAGTCATCCATTTTCATCAGAGGTTGTCACGTGGACAGTTCTTAGCCGTCCGATCTTTGTAACCGCTGCCATGTCAGCATTCACTTCTCACTTTTATAAAACCCTGATCAAAACACCAAACAGGGTTTTAACTGCCATTTCGAATTCCAAAATTCTTTCAAAAGCGGTTTCCATCAAATTCCTTCAAACCCTTCATCTTCTTCTTCCTCTCACAAGTTCCTTCGAATCACCATGGCTCTTGCTCTCAAAAACCCTCATAACTATGTGTGTACACTTTAGAAAACAAGTAAAAACACAGATTTTCACTCAATCATCGATACTCTTTCATCCTCAAAGTAAAGTGGCCATCAAACAGATGTTGGTAGAAGATCCTGACTCAGCAAAGCTACAAGAAATAGCTAAGAGATTGATGAGCAGGCCCTCATCATCAAAGCACTGATGAAGATCATCCACTGTTGAAGACCAAAGCACTGATGAAGACCAAAGGCCTATTGAACACAAGCACTGATGAACCAAAGGCCTGATCAACCAAAGGTGAACCACTGCCTAACAACAACAGTAGTTCAGTATCAACAACAGATATTGTATCAGTGTTTATGTTAACAGTGTTTATATGTAACAGCATTTATGCTGTAAAATACACTTTGAGCGGTTTTGACCCGTTTATTATATTATCCTTTTAGTTAATTTTCTTTTCGAGTTGTCTCATCTAAGATAAAACACACGATTAAATCATATGATCAAATTGTTAAGGGTCTTGATAATTTAAGATGCTAAATGTGTGTCGTCTATTAGCTAATTATTTGTAATTTATAACGTGTTGGACCAGGTGATCAGACCCTGAAGAACAGATGATATGGAAAGCTAAAACTGGATCTCAACAGTTGATCCACAATAAGCACTGCCCATCTAAGTTTACTCCAATAACAGTAGTTATAACAAGTTAATAAGGCAAAACACTGATCTGCCTAACAACTGTTGCATATAAAGACTGTTGTACACAAAGACTGATGAAGATCATCCACTGTTGAAGATCAAAGCACTGATGAAGACCAAAGCCCTGTTGAAGACAAGCACCGATGAACCAAAGGCCTGATCAACCAAAGGTGAACCATTGCCCAACAACAACAGTGGTTCAGCATCAACAGTAGATATTGCATCAGTGTTTATGTTAACAGTGTTTATATGTAACAGTATTTATCACATCAGTGTTTTATAGTATGGACAATGACTTTGAATGTCAATATATATCAAATCCCCGACAATCTAAATGAACCGATAATTACTTACTAATTAATATAATAAAGCGTTACTAAAACTACCCGTGTTTTACACGGGTCCGACTACTAGTTATTATTAAAATACAACATTTAAAAAAATTACTCTCTGATTAATTCATCTCTCCTCTTAAAATTACTCTTAGTATTTTTTTTTCATATGTATAAATGATAAACTTACAAATGTGTAAAAAAACTTAATTTACGTGTACATGTAAATTTATTTTATAATACTGTATTTTAATAATAACAATAATAATAAGTGTATAAATTTGTTTGAATTTGAATGATTCTTATAAAGTTCTTGTGAAATATTTAAGTTCTAATTTGAATCACACCATGTGTGTATGTGTAGATATATATATATATATATATATATATATATATATATATATATGTACGGGATCAGGAGAAAACACCCTAAAGTGTGAGAACGCATCCTGACTCAACACGTGGAGCGCGATATAATTAGGGCGTATGGGCTTTTTTGTCATTTTAATTTTCGCTTGTCCAATTCGGTGTCACAATACTGCTTCATTTTTTGCGTTTAAGATTTTTTGGCGTTAACCAAATTCAATAATTATCTGTCGTTTTAATGGTTTCATTGTATTAATATTTTGGCGTTTATGGCGTTTCCAAATCGTCCGCCATTGGAACCCCAAGGGCCAGAATATCTTTCTGAATGGCTTCATCCATACTAAGTAATGCCAGGACTTTTTAGGATGATGGCCCATTGTTTGTTCTTAGATTCAATGGCGTTTAGATTCAATGGCGTTTTAGACAAGATGGCTCATTGTTCTATTATTGCTTATATATTTTTGGCGTTTGTGGTATCATGGCGTTTTACAAGCGGAAAATTATATTACAAACACAGGGGAAAAAATAGAAGCGAAAAAAATAAATTAAAAATCCTAATCGGATCTCTCTTCACAATCTTCACTATCATCAGTCTCTCTCTTCTTTAGGGGCTGTTTGGCTAAGCTTATTTTTTGACTTATTTACTTATTTGCTTATTTGAAAAGCAAATAAGTCATAATAGAATGACTTATTTACTTATTCCTCTCACATAATAAGCTAACCCAGACACCTTTTAACTTTTCAAAAAGTAAATAAGTCACTAAAATAAGCTTAGCCAAACAGCCCCTTAATACTACAAGAACTGTCACCAAATATATGGCGTTTTTATGTAAAACTTAACAAACCCATCGGTCTGATTTTTTTTGTTTGTTGGATGCCGTGTGAGTGGGTTTTTCGCTTTACTCTTCAACTTTATCTTCATCTTTATAATCATCCCACTCTTTAGTGTCATTGATCTCTTCTCCTCATCCTAGACTTCTTCAAGAACAAAGAACCCAAAATGACATATGACTGTCATCAATATCTTTTTCTTGAAGATTTGTCCATCTCATGCAGCAAAATCTTACTGAGTTACTCCCCTCACCTAACAATCCATTCAATGAATCTTCACGCAAAACAAAACAAAACTGAATATCAAAGAAAGCATGTTAGCCATCTTTGATTTTTTTAAACTTTTGGCGTTTTACAGTGAGTGGTATTTAGGAACATTGACGTTTGTTTTTTTGGTGTGATCAAATGGAAGTTGCTGAGAGGTATCATTTTATAGGATGTCTTTGATGCGTAGTTTAGGCCGGATATTCTTATAATAAAGTATTCGTTGTTTCAGTTACTGTTTGTAATTACTGTTTTTTGATAAGCTTTATCTCTGAAGTCTGTAACACATCCCATCTTTCAAGTTTGGCGTTTTAGATTTTAATATAATAAATTTTGTTAATAATAAAGTTTTTGTTGCTTCAGCTTACTGTTTTGTAGTTATTGTTTCTAGTTACCTTTTCGATATTTTGGCGTTTTGTATTTTTAATGAGATTTTATATAAAGATGACACTTTTGTTTTATTCTCTTGTACCTTTTTTTATACTTTTTTGATTTTTTATAATACTCGTCCAAAGTAATATTATTATAGTTTGGGAGTTTTGGGGCGTTTTATGGCATGATGGCGTTTTCACAAGCATTTGTCTGTGTGTCGTTTTTATTATATATGGCGTTGTTATT
The DNA here is from genome assembly GCA_030545235.1 of Helianthus tuberosus. Lineage (NCBI taxonomy): Eukaryota > Viridiplantae > Streptophyta > Magnoliopsida > Asterales > Asteraceae > Helianthus > Helianthus tuberosus. The sequence continues at coordinate 574,395 of CM060375.1, read as the reverse complement.
ATATAACAATCAACTGAAAAAGAAAATTAAAAAAAACATAAACAATTGATCTTCCAAATCTTCACTGTCACCAGTCTCTTTCTTCTTTTTGAATCATCTTCACTAGCTGTTTTGACTTTCGTATGATTCATTTTGTTTTTTTTGTTTTTGAAGTAGCTTTTTTGTCGCCGTTTGGAAGCACAAATGACATGAGTTTTTTGTTTGAAGTTCATCTTTATCTTCATCTTTATCTTCAACTCACGCATCAGTGTCATCTGTCTCTTCATGCCATTCAAATATTCATCAAGAACAAAGCACAGAAAATGACATAAGTCTGACATCAGCCTCTTTTTCTTGATGATTTGTCCATCTCATGTAGCAAAATGTTATTGAGTTACACCCCTCAGATAACAATCCATTCGGCGAAACTTCACGTAGAACAATATTTAATATCCAAGGAACGATGTTTGATTTTTTAACTTTTTGGCGTTTTACCGAGAAAAAGAACGCCACTAAATAAAAGTACCTTAAACCTCTAAATTTGGTCATGCTAAACTCAATAATGTTTTGTTGTATGAGATGGACAACATTGTTAATCCTCAGTTAAGAAAGATGTCTAACAATGTTGTCCACCCCCATACAGCTAAACTTTATCGAGAACAAAACTGAATCTCCAAGAAATGACGTTTTTGCAATTTTGTGTTTTTTGTATGATTTGGCTTTTATAAATTGGATGGAAGTTGAGGATAAAGTCAATAATATTTTACTCAATGAGATGGACAATATCCTCACTTAAGGATTTTGTCCATCACATTGAGCGAAACCTTACCGAAAACCAAACTGAATTTCAAAGAAACGTTTTGTTTTAGGAATCTTTGATGTTTAGATTTTTTGGCGTTTCTAAGATGAATGGTATATATTAAATATGGCGTTTTGGTTTTGGTGTGTTTAATGGAAGGTCTGAGATGTTGTATATATAGGATATTTTTGGCGGTTGTTTTAGGCGAGATTTTATTATAATAAATGCTAGTAATTAAATTCCGTCGTTTCAGTTACTGTTTGTTCAGCTTTATCGTTTAAAAACAATGTTTGAAGTTTTATATCTAATGGCGTTTAGATTAGGATGATGTGCTACGTAGGTTAAGGCGGGATTTCTAATGGCGTTTTATTTATGATTTTGGCGTTTTGTGTCGAGAAGTCAAAAGACTTTTTTACCTTAATGAAGCGCGCCACACTAATAAAAGTGATGTTATTTACGAAAACGCCACCGCGTCATCTAGTCCATAGATTGTTTTGATCTGACGATCCATAATCGTTCTCTCCGTTCTCACATTTTTTACCGTTTTCTATAAATCCTGACCCTATATATATATAATGGTGGGTTCATTAAAGAACAAGGGGAACCATGGTTTTCACATATGAAAAAAAAAACCTCATAAAAATCAATTACATATAAAAAAAACTCATTTTTATATATTCTTTTTCAAAACTTTTGCATAAAGACACGAAGAAACCACTCTAGTAAAGAAAATAAAAAGAAAGTTAAAAAACTACTTAAAAAGGTTTTTTTTTTTTTTTACAAAAATGATATTTTTTATTAGAATACTTTTTGCATGTATTCATATGCAAGAACTCTGAAAACTATTCACATGCAAAATCAAGTTTTTTTTTTAATGATTTCATATGCGAAACCCAAGGTTCTCCACTTTTTTATGGTTCCTAATATGTGCAAAATGTAACATATAAATTACATCAATTAAGGCATAAAACTAACCTTTTTCTAGTACTAATTTTGGGAAAAGCACGTTTCTTCCTTCCTTTTGAATTTACAGGACTAAACGAGCTTAAAAGAACAAAAGGAACAAATAAGCAACCAAAACCAACATAAATACAAGAAGAAGGAATAAAGTGACATGCCCGACCTCTCGGCAGCATCCCCAAAGAAAAAACAAGAAAAAAGAACCTGACCACGGGCCGTGCCCAGCTGGGCATGGGGCGAGGTCAGACCCTGCACAACAAGACAAAAGCTGCAGAAGCTTCTACGCCCACCATGGGGCCATGCCGAGCTCTCCACGGGGCGTGGTCAACTTTTAGATTTGCATAATCTTGATAGTACAGCAAAGAGTTGATCACGGGGCCGTGCCCAGAAGACACGAGGTCGTGTGGGGCCCTCTGCTGACAAATGCAATTAATGAAGGAAGAGAAAAGAATGGCCACGGGCCATGCCCAGTGGACACGGGGCCGTGGCCAGGGCTCTGTTCAGGCTATTAATAGGGGTGCTTGGTTCCCTTCAAAGGCATCCCTTGGCAAACCACTTCTCTCTCACTTTGCCACCATTCCACCACCATTACAACACCAACACCAACACCCACAACCATCATCCATCTATCATCTTTAGAGTGTGTGTAGTCTCGGGATCCAATATTGATCGTAAGAGTTCTTGTCAATCAAAGGCCATGTTTGGCTAATCTCTTACATCACTTGGTGAAGACAAGTCTTTAATTATAACTTTTGATTTTTAATCTTTCGGCACTTTTTAATTGGGTTTATATTAATGACTTTAATAACTAGTTTCTTATGTTGAAAGTGAATTTTCTTTACCATTTCTTCATGATGTCATTGATTTGCTCATTCGTGTCTTTACGGTCTATATAAAGCGCGTTAACTACCTGGAAGGGGGTTAGGAGGGTGGTTTGGTAAAGTTCTTGTCTCGTTCAGTGTATAGATCCTGCGAGGACTTGGTTCAAGCTTACTAGGACCTCCTTCAATGCCCAACGGTAGTGGATGGCGGGGGTGCGAATAGCTTGAACCCCTCATATGTTAACTACTATTAAAGCATTAAACCAGCTTCTTGGGATTGTAACCTTGCTGACTCAAACCACTTAGCCGAGGGTAACGTCACCTTCAAAAAAGGGGCCTACCACTTTTCAGTATTCTGACCCTTTGGGATTGTATCCCTGTTGACTCAAACCACTGGGTTGAGGGTAAAGTCACCTTCAAAAGAGGGGCCTACTGCTATAACCAAGATAATATCTTAAAAAGTCCAAAAGTGTGAAAATCATCAAATGGTACATTAAAGATGAGTTGGATGCAAGTGATTTTATCTTGTCTATTTGTTTTTCATTTTATTTATCTTTTCATTTTTAGATTTTATTTTCATGTTTAAAAACTCTTTTCACAAAATTTGGATCGATTAGACGTTGACGCTAAACCGGTATTAAAAGCTCTTGTGTCCTTGGACGACCTCGGTATCTTACCAACACTATACTACGCTCGCGATGGGTGCACTTGCCCAAGTGTGTGTCTAGTGTTAGTATAATATCGTGTTTTATAAATTTAAAACCTGACTAACGTGTAAAACGGGCTTAAAATATTAATAAAATCATATCACGCTATACACACACCAGTTCCTCAATTAACCTCTCCTAATATTTATGAATGGGTTGGTCGGGGAACTCTAGAAAAGTAGGGAACCGGCTTAGCTGAGTTCTGATTGAACTCATTCTAGTGACATTAAGAACTACAATGTTAACTAAGAATTTGGAGACCTTACTTTACTTTTTTTATATGTTACTAATCTTTATGGAAACTAAAAAAAAACAATATATATTTAGATCGACGAGCTATATATGTAGCAACTTGTGAAGCATATGTATATACCTCGTATGAACTATGTCACACCCCAATCTATGATGGATTATCTTTGGAGGCGAGATTATTGTCCAAAGCTTATGGCACTATATAAAGTTTCAGAATTAATTATGTCACTTATTAAAATTGTCACACCAAACATTTAAGTTTCATAGAATTCAACATAATTCAAAAATGAAAATACATAGAAATTCCATTGATTTATTTCTAAGGCATTTCCTATTTGACTTCAATCCTTGCATCATCAAGCTTCATTTCCTGTACCACATGTAAAATATTTTGGGTCAACTACAAAGAGCTGGTGAGTAAATCTAAGTTTAATTAAAAATGATTTATTTTAAAAATAAACATGCAATTCATGTGTTAATCAAATATAACAAGTGTTGAACAACAACAATAAATAAAATATACCAAATGCGTTAGTCTCAAGCCCATACAGAGCGAGACTAAGTGTGGTGAGACCACATCCCATAGCCAAGGGGAGTGGTCAACCACTGATAAATGAAATAAACTGAAGTATGAGTCTCAATTCCACGAAGAGCGAGACTAAATAATGAGGCGATACCAACATCCCATAGTCATGAGGAAATGTCAGCCTAAGAATAATGAGGCGATAACAACATCCCATAGTTATGAGGAAAGGTCAACCGTGGATCCACAATGTGATTTCTTGCATACTTGAATTGAATAACCATTACACATAAGCCAGATAAACAAATAGACAAACAACACATAAACTACAGAATGTAAAAAGGGGGAAATCTACACACTGTTTGTGAAGTATGTTCCACGAAAATGATACCGCAATAGAGAAAATGAATAAATCCAAATGATATCCAATGACAAAGTCACCCTAAAATATATAAATAAATATCTAAACAAACGGGACGGTATAACGGGACTAATGATTCGGGTTCTTGTATTTGGGGACTTTTGTATAAAATATTATTTTGACAATAGGTGTAAGAATTCTTAACCAAACACGTGCGCGCGCACACACACACACACATAAATGTGACTTTATTATTATTATTATTATTATTATTATTATTATTATTATTATTATTATTATTATTTCAGGATGTAATAATATTGATTATATTGTTATATTTTTTAATGTCACAATCCCAAAAAACCACATGCGGATTTCATCGCGAGGCGTGTGACGTACCAGGATCTAGCCACTAATCATGTCGAACTAACAGTAAATAATATTAACACAAGTATCTGTCCAACATGAATAGTGCATTTCATAAATAAACGTTTCAACAAAGTATACGTCCAGCGGAAGCAATTGTAATTGTTTAAACGTAATTAAAACCAAATCATTTTAGAATGCCAAGTGTTAAGTGTTTCCTCAAGTGATACGCCCCATGACACTTTTCGCTCTCCAGACAGCAAGTTCCAAAGCATGTTGTATCTAACGACCTGCAAGCATGCAGAAAAAGTGTGTCAACAAAAAGTTGGTGAGTTCACAGTTTTATTTAACGTAAATCGAGTAAGTGTTTAGTTTAAAGACATGTCACGAATAATAAACTCTGTACCGATTGACTGTTCTGTTTGTTTTGCCCACGTCAATGTCTATCATCATTAATCAAAGTGTTTAAGGTCATTAGTTCACGCCCGGCTCCCAGCATGGTGTGAGGTTTGTCAAGCCTAACAGCGCTATCAACTAATACCCCGTTGTCTCTGTCATGCGTGCAGGTGTATATATTTTTTAGTATATTTTTAGCTCTTTTTACTCGCCGATTTCAAGTTTTAAATTTATAAAACACGATATTTCACTATCACTCTACACACACGCTAGGGCAAGTGCACCCATCGTGGACTTAGTATAGTGATGGCAAGATACCAAGGTCGTCCAAGGACACAAGAGCTTTTAATACCGGCTTATCATCAACGTCTAATCAAATCAAACTTTGAGAAAAGATTTTTAAACTAATAAAAAGATAAAAACAGAAAATAAAATAAAATAAAAAACAGATAGACCAAAAAGAATCACTTGGTTTAGACTTATCTTTCATGTACCCTTTTGATGATTTCCGCACTTTGGGCATTTTAAGAGATTATCTTAGTTATAGTAGTAGGCCCCTCTTGTAAAGGCAACGGTACCCTCAACCTAGTGGTTTGAGTCAGCAAGAATACAATTCCACTAGGTCGGATTATTGAGAGATAATTAAGTAAGTTATTAATGCAAAAAGTGGTAGGCCCTCTTCCAGGCAGCGATCACCCTCAACCCGTTGCTCTGAGTCAGCAGGGATACAATCCTTGCGGGGTTGGTTTAAAGTTTTAATAGTAGTTTATATATAAGGGATTCAAGCGTCTTGCACCTCCCCCATGGTGGGTAATGCCCGCTCCGACTCGTGAGGTGTTACTAAGCTTGAACCAGGTTCTCGCAGGATCTATACACTGAACGAGACATAAAATTTACCCAACCACCCTTCTAACCCCCTTCGAAGCAATTAACGCGCTTTATATAGACTGTAAAGACACGAATATGTGAATCAACGACATATGAAGAATTATTAGATAAATTTGCCTTCAATATTAAAAACTAGTTATTAAAGTTATTAATACATACCCAATTGAAAAGTTACCAAAGATTCGAAATCATAAAAGAAAATACATAAAAGATATGTCTTCACCAAGTGATGTAAGAGTTTAGCCAAGCATGGCCTTTGTTTGACAAAGACTCTTACTATTAATCTTGGATCCCGAGACTACACACACACTCTAAAAGATGGAAAATGGATGATGGTGGTAGATGATGGTGTTGTACTGGTGGTGGAGTGGTGGCAAGTGAGAGAGAAGTGGTTTGCCAAGGGATGGGTTGGAATGAAACCAAGCACCCCTATTTATAGCTAAAAACAGAACGTCCACCACGGCCCGTGCCCGCCTGGCATGGCCCCGTGGCCATCAATCTCTCTCTTCTGCATTAACTGTAGTGTCAGAATTATACTAACACGGCCCCGTGTGTCAATGGCACGGCCCATGGCCAATGTACTTGCTGTACTTCTTTAGATTCTGAAAATCCTAGGTTGACCACGCCCCGTGTTGCTTTAGCACGGCCCCGTGTTGAGCTTTGAATTTGTCTTTTGTTGTTGTCTTTTTCTACTGCAGCGAATTCTGACTAGGCACGGCCCATGCTAGGTGAGCACGGCCTCATGCTAGAGCTTCTGTTTTTGTTATTTCTTGGGTTTGGATGTGGTCGGGGGCTTGGCGAGTTGTGTCAATCCTTCTTTATTGTATTTTATGTTGGTTTTGCTGTTATTTTGCTCCTTTTGTGCATTTAAGCTCTTTTAACCCTGTTAATTAAAAAGGAACAAAGACACGGGCTTTTTCCAACGTTAGTACAAAAAAAGGGTTGACTTTACGTCGTATTTGATATAATTTATATGTTGTATTTTAAGCACATCAAATACCCCCACACTTGAATCTTTTCTTGTCCTCAAGCAAAACTCTTTATTGTGGCTTACACACCCAAACAGAATGGGTATAAGAGAAATGTTTGAACTTATCTTTAGAGTGTTGGGAATCCAAGTTCTAATTTTGTATTTATTTCATTTACATTCTTTTTTGGTCATGACTTATTTACAACACAATTTAAGAAAAATTATTTATTTTGAGCATAGCATGCCTTTATAAAATTCTTTTTGGTTATATACACGTTTTACACACATCTCAAGTAATCACTCAACACTCGGCCGAAATTGTATAAGTGAGAACGCTCGTACCCGATTTGGAAATTACTCTTTCTATAGGCTTGACAAGTATTCAAACCTCCTCCTTTTTTACGTTTTTAATCTTTGTAGGTATCGAGAGGACTTTTAAAGGGTAGGCTATGGCTCGGGTAGGTGTGTTTTATTTGAAAGTGGTTAAAATAGTAAAATGTCGGCTTTTTTTGAAAAAAATATTTTCTTGTGACTTAGTTAAAACTACATTTTTATAAGCAATATTATTTTTGCTTATTTATTCCAAGTAATAGTAGTTTTTTTTTAGATAAGATAACTAAGTCACTTATTTTGTAATTTTCAAATGTGTCGCATTTACTGAAAATAAAGTGTGTAAAGATAAAAAGGTTGGATTTTTTGGGTGATGGGTGGTTATTTTTGCAAAATTTTTGCGGGTTTAAGAAACGAAAGGTTTTTAAGGATCAAAATGGTTTGTCTAGGGGGAGTATTTTTGGGAATAGCAAGGAAAAATAAAGTTTTTGGATGAAAACGGGCTTAGTCCTAATGCCTCTGTCATTTACTTACTTGGATTAGCGTCGGTATGGATTTGGAATGTATTGCTTTGGCAAGTTCTAGATTTGTAAGAACCAAATGGGCTATTCACACAAGAAACGAAAATTTGAGCGATTAGTATAGATGTGTATTTATGCTCAATAAAGGCTCAAAACTCACTTTTTGTGGGAAAAGGGTTGTAGTGTAAAAACTTATATATAAACAAATTAAATTTTTACAAAGGTTTGTTGGGCCCATTTTTATAATTTTCTTAATTGGTTCTTTTTATCATGATGTTTTTAGATGTAAATTAATAAAAACGTCATTTTTAGAACTTATTTACCCAACTAAACCAAGATAAGTAAAAGAAAGAAAAGATTTTGAAGAAGTTTGGGGTGTTTAGGGTTTCAAAACGAGTTTTGTGTAAGGCTTGTTTTAGGAAAAATGATTCAAGGTTTTAAACTCCCCCCCCCCCCCCCCATAATTAAATTACACATCATCCCCAATGTGTCCCAAAAAGGATTTATTTTGGTTTAATGCGTAAAAAGTGCGGAAAATAACAAAATTTTACAGTTACTGGGCACTGGACACGGGGGCGTGTTGGATGAACACGGCCCATGCTCAAAGTGCCAGTAATTGGGTTTTCAGAAAACTTACAGTGAAGTGAGCACGGGGTCGTTCCTGGTGAGCACGGCCCGTGTCACTTTTTGGAGAAAATCTTTTTGACATCAGTGGACTGAGCACGGGGGCGTGTTAGGTGAACACGGCCCCGTGCTGTTTGTCTGTTTTAGTTAAAAATGCAGGTTTTTGACGTTTGGCTCCTGGTTTCCGGGCTTAGGGACCACTATGCTTAGTGTGTCCAAGCCTCCCATGATACCTGTGTTCTACAACACTACCACAACACAACAAAATACAACAAAACCATCATAAAACCTAGATTACGAGCGTTTTAAGTTTAACCATCACCACATCATCCAAACATAAACTAAAATGCATAAAATAAAAATTTTCTAACGGAAAGTAAATTGTCTTAACGGGACATAGCCCGAAGAAATATCAAATTGTTCAAAAGGGTGAGAGATTTAACCTGCACGACAACCACATCGCCCGCTACCACTGCCGCCTAGTCAGAATCCATACGATGTCCCTCATCATCCTCCTCCTCATCTTCGTCCCGAACCACCATATGATCCCTGATATAGGCGATATCATTTTGCATGGAGAGGATGTTGCGTTCCATGCCGCCAATCCGGGTGCTTGAGCTTTGGCCTAAGCTATAGGCGTTCTTGGAGACTTGGAGGGTTTCCTGCATAATGTTATACAGATTAAAAAGGTTAGGAAAATCACCCCCTCATTGAGACGAGGACCCCGGGAATTGTCCGGAATGAGGACGGTTCGGGATAACTTCGATTGCCAATATCATGTCCGGGTCGTTTGGATTCCAAGCACGACCTCTTGCATCCTTGAAGCGCATGGTACTGTCGGGGCAATAGATGATAAGATTCATGCTACGGCATACCGCGAGATCAACCTTTGTAATATCGACACCCTTGTTGAACGATATGGAGTTCGCTGAATGAAATGCTTGAATAGCTTAGTGATCCATCCTCCATAGAAGATCGGCGTTCGGGTATCCGGGGTGGCGTTGGCAGCCATGTTCCGAAGCAAGATGTGGGAAACGTCGATGGGTTGGTGAGTTACGAGAAAATAGAGGCAAGTAAGTTCCCGTAAGTTCACCACCCCACCACTGTTATCCCTTTGGCACAAAGAACCACTAAGGACCCGATGAATGTAGCAGATGAACGGGTCCCTGATTTTAGTGCTCTTTGTGGAGCTTGGGTTGTAGTGGCCATCTCCAATCAATGGCTATGTGTAACACCTCATAAAGTCGTGTACAATGATGTGTAGACACGTGTCCTTAACCCTAGTTAAGTCAGATGTTGACTAAGAAGGACTAAAGTTGCCAAACAATGAAAAGATGTATGTGGAGGGACTAAAAGTGTTAACATGCATATTCTATGCCTCTGAATGACCTTTTACGGTGTTCGTATTCTTTCACGAGCCATTTGGTGGATGTACGAAACCGTTCGGAAATTAAATCAAAAGTTTGTGAATTTAAGGGTTAAAAGCGTCAAAATGTTTAATTATACTTCTGAGTGACCTTTTAACGAACCCAGAGCTTAACGGTGTTTGGTTACACTTCCAAGAATACCTACAACCCAACTTGAAGGGTCATACGTACCAAAAACAAAAGTTATTATGAGTTAAAAGGTACAGGGACTGATCTTGCCAAAGTTTAAAATAGTTTTGCTGATTTTGTGAGGGGTCGTGTGCCGCGAGAGGACCCTTGGTCTCTGGTGCATGCCGCGAGGGAGTGACCTGCGCAGAAAATGAAAGACAGCTGCCATTTGCAGCCTTGTTCACCACTCAAACCTCCATGCACACTTGAATTCGATACCATGAGCTCTTTGATGGTTTTTAACACATGCTAGGACACTTGGGGTGATCTTGGAAGGCCTCAAACACCTGGCATGATCCAAAGAATTCATGTTCAACTATAAATAGAGGTGTTCATCCATCACATTTCCGTACACCTCTTATTTTCTCACTTCTCTTACTCTCTTGGAGATTCCTGGCTATAAGGAGACTCCCCTTCAGTCAAGTTTTCGAGCTAGGACCCTTTGTAAGTGTCCTTAGCCTCTGCTTTTCGTTTTATAGGCTTTTAAAAGCTGAAAATCAAAGTTTTTCGATAAATGCTTTGACTTTCGGTTTAGACCTTAACGGTCCAGCCATTGTTCGAGGCGAATATGGCTACGTGATCGTAATTAGGTAGGTGTTAATCCCTCAAAAGGGCACCTCCTAATAATTATGTTTGCTTGGTCAATTGACGGGTCAAAGTTATTAAAAGTAAAAGTCAACGGGTCAGTTTTTAAAATAATTCATATATGATAATGTAGGTATTATAAAACATGTTTTATCACTTTAATAACTTGGTAATAATTATTAGAACATGTGTAAACATGTTCAACCCGTCAATTACAGGTTTAGGGTCGGTTCGCAACCGAAATTCGTGAAGTTTGACTTGTACTTTGACTTTCAGTTCTGACCTGAATTAGTATAGTTTCATTCTGTTTTAAGGTTCCTTTGTGACCATATTATATTGTAGTATAGCCCTTTGAGGTTAAATTACATGGTCATATAGTAGTCTAAGTTTATTTGCAAAGTTCCGTTATTATTCTTAATGTTGACTAAAATGCCATTTTGTTCAAAAATAAGGTTTTTAACATGAATGAGCATGCAAATGAATTATATTCTGATATGTTAACCTGTTTAGCATACTATGATGTTTATAATCTGGTCATAAACTGAGTTTACGTAAATAATCATAAATCATGCTTTTAAAAGGACTAAAATGCCCTTTTACATCTAAAATGAGTTTTAAAAATAATTTCTTGACACAACTCATTACATACTGATGTGAATCATAATTAGGATTGCATGCCGATAAATGACGATAATGCCCTTATGGCACTTAAAATTGTTTTTAAACCTAATAATCATACAAACCTTTTTGCTTACTGACATGTTATGATAAATAACATATTTTAATCATTCAAAGCTGGTCATAACATAAGATTTACTAAAACATCATAATTATCGTCATTTAACGACTTTTATACCTTTTAGGCACATAGTGTGGTTTTAAACCATACTTATCACCCAAGACTTGTTACCTACTGATTTTTTAAACCATTTTAAATATTTTTACAGTAGGTATAAGTCATGAACTCAGAATCCCAAATAAGTTCTCAAAACTATGTGTGAAATGACCAAAATGCCCTTACGGTGCATAGTTTGGTCTTAAAGCATAAACCACGCATATATTTGATATTCTACTGATATTATATCATAAATTAAATATTTTTACAGAATGTTTATGACCATAATATCAGTTTACTTGCAAACTCCTTTTATAAGTCATAAAATGACCAAAACCCCTTACGGGGCTTAATTTGATTTTAAAACCTTAATGGGCATACATGTTGATATCTTAATGATATTATAACATGTTTTAAGTATAATAACATTTGGAAATTGTATATGAATCATCCGGTTACCCGTTAATGCTTATACGCGTTCGGTTCGACTTATGTAACTAGTTTACATAAGTTAACCGAAACGGGTTTAACCTTATCATTTTAACTTCAATTTCTAGAATGTATTTAGTTTACCCACATTGTACAAGTCTTCATACTTGTTGGGTCTAAATTACATCTTATTCTGGTCATCGCTTAATCTAGCGTATTGTGCCATATTTCATTCTTTAAGCTAGCCGGTCTAAGTCTATGACTTAAATAGGACCCGTTAGCATTCTAATTGGTTAATATTACAATCCTTCCAGACTAGAGCCTTCCGGTAAAAGCTATCTACACTTGTCTAGTGAATTATACGACTGAGTTATTTAAACCTTGTATTGAATCGAGTTATAACTCAGGTAAATACTTTTAACTTATTTTCCCTTATACGGGCTTGGGATACGGTAAATTATTACCACTTGGTCGGGTATGGGATCACTTAGCCGGATTGTGGCTATCAAATCTGCATAACCCGTTTTAACCTATTTTGTTTTATAACTTAAACATTGGGGATTAACGCGACCGTGTCCTGGATATCCTCGGCTCATTTAAGTTACTAATGCCCATGACCTAAGCACGGGGTGTAGGCATACACCTGACAGATGTAAATGCTAAAATAAATTTTACCCACAAGTTGGCGATTGGTCCTTCGTGTGTTTTATAAGTGGTGTGTCGGTTAATCGTGTCTCAGTTTCTATACTAGGCCCCATATGTATTGACAAACATGTAAAACTGTGTACAAGATTAAAATTCTTAACTGTCCCAAATTATAAAAGATTTTCATGTGCCTTGTGCACTTAAATCAATTTTGAAAGATTTTCAAAATGTGTCGGTTAATTGTATTTACCAGTGTAAACTGATGTATTTTCGAAAGACCAAGTGACAGGTACTATATGAAATAGGCTGGGAGCTGCTCGGTATTGAATAGAGGATCTTGCAAATCCTTAAGATGCCTAAAGTTTGTTAAACATCATTTTTGTACATTTATTAGATCCGCCTGTGGATCTTCATTACATCCGTCTGTATTTATTATTTTGAACTTTGAACACTACGGTTTGTAATAGTAATTTTATTCCAAGACTTCCGCTGTGCTATTCTGTGTTTAATTGTCTATGATGATATCAACTACATCACGATACTCCCCACCAGGCCCATCGTGTTATGTGGAAATAACGGGGTGTGACACCATGTAGCTTGGCGGAAGTTGTCCGGTAATTCTTGATTGGCTTCAGTAAACTCTGGTTCTGCCGCATCCTCTTCGGTATATATCCAGATGTTGATACCGAATTAGGCGACCGAAATGCTATACCATTCTGCCCCACACCTGAACTCTACTGCATCAGAATCAAACATATCCGAATCGGTCCTTTTGAACTTGAGTGTGCTTAAGAACTCCATATTGTATTAATGTGTGGACCGTAGTCGGGTTTCCAGAAAGATTCGGAGTGGACCATTCACAAGTGCATCGTATCTCTCCCTTTGTCCAACCGTAACAAACCTGCCTCGGGGGCTCTTCATGTCGTGCTTGCAAGGTTTCAAATCATGTTTGGTACTCCAATTCAGAGGTTTTGAACCTCAAGAATTTGTGTGGTACCATCCTGTAAGAAAGAACCAGTAAGACGGTTGATACGTTCGAAAAATATGATATCAGATGTTCTGGACACGGCCCCGTGTCTGTCTGACACGACCCCGTGCTGCAACAGCACGACCCCGTGTAGAACAGTCTGTTTATCCAAAAATCAAGGCTTTCGAGCCGGCTTCGAAAAATTCAAAATTTTTGGTTCACCAGTAGCGGTTTACCCCGAATAACAAACCCCTATTATCATTTTTACAGAAAACACCCGTTTACCCTTCCGATTTTAAGATTTTCCGTCAAGAACAAGGGTTTGGTTGAAACAGTGTGAATAATTCGATTTCCTCAACAATGTTCAGATATTTATTTCCATAAACACTAATGCTAACTACTACTAACAAGATCTAAACAAAATTTCAAGATTGGCACGGGTCTAGTTCAAGAACCCTAGATTAAACCCGAATTTTTGAAACAGTGTGAATAATTCTATCTACCATGATGTTAGAATCATACCTTGTAGTCGGATTGGAGTGATCGAACATTGAAAACCATCAGAAAATCGGCAGGAACCGGTGTCTCCAGAGAAACGGGTCGTGTTGTGTTTGAAAAAGTGAAGACTGGGGGTTTTATATCCCAACAGACAGTCGGCCACGGCCCCATGCTGATGCAGCACGACCCCGTGCCGTGTTTTTATTATTTTGTTGTATCTGGGTGTTTGGGCACGGGGGTGTGTCAGGTGGGCACGACCCCGTGTTTAGACTGCCAGTAAATCCGTGCACGTGTGTGTGACCGTTTTTCCGTGATTCCTTTGGTACTTACCTGTTTTTCGTTAAGTCTTCATGGATGATGCTTTCCAATTGTTCCTACAAGATGATTAAAAAGAAAAATATGCAAATAAATAAATAAACGTTTGATCGTTTTACCGATCATGTATCTACCTCTTGAAGATCCATTTCAATTTCCTCCTCCTCAACAAAGCCCCGATAGAGTTTAAGCCTTTGTCCGCTGACCTTGAAAGGTTCACCGTTTGGGGGCTTAATTTCTACCGCTCCATGTGGAAAGATTTGGGTGATAGAAAAAGGTCCCGTCCACCTTGACTTAAGTTTATCCGAAAATAATCAAAACCATGAATTAAACAATAACACTTGATCCCCCTCCTGAAATTCTTTAGGTTTGCTTATTTTATCATGTATATTTTTCATGCGTTCCTTATAAATTTCGGAATTAGAATATGCTTGATTTCTCAATTCATCTAGTTCGTTTAATTGATAGAATCGATTTTTACCGGCAAGTTCTTGGTCTAGGTTTACGTTTTTAATGCCCAATAGGCCTTGTGAGCAATTTCTACCGTGAGGTGACAATTTTTCCCTTAGATGAGCTTATATGGGGTGGTGCCTATTGTTGTTTTGTAGGAGGTTCGGAAAGTCCATAAAGCGTCATCTAATTTATCCTCTAAATCTTTCCTGTTTGACCTACGGTTTTTTTAGGATTCTTTTAGCCCTCGATTTGTTACTTTGGCTTGACCGTTGATTTGAGGATGGTAGGCGGTTAAAAGACGGTGATAGACCCCATATTTTGTTAAAATTTTGTATAATTGATGATTGCAAAAATGGGCGTCTCTATCACTAATTAGTGCTTTTGGAGCACCAAAACGAGAAAATAGTCGTCTTAAGAATCTTACCACAACTCTACCATTTTTGGTTGGAAGATCTTCGGCCTCGGCCCATTTGGTATACATCCTTAGGGATGGTTGGCCAATAAAATCCTAAATCGAGTACCTTTCATGCTGTTCTTGCGACTCCATGATGTCCTCCATATGATCCTTCCTGACAATAGCGAATAATTTTTCTTGCTTCTTGACCATGGACGCATCTTCGAATAAGTTGATCGGCACACATTTTAAAAGATATGGGTCTTCCCAAAAATAGTGTTTTACATCAGCAAAGAATTTTGTTCTTTGTTGATGTGACCAACCTTTGACTAAAATGCCACTAGCGAGGTAGTTATCATAGTCGGCATACCATGGTTCCTCTTGGTATTCAACCATTTCCAAAGATTCGGTGCGACACTTTTCATTGATGAGCTCTTCTCGAGTCGACTCCAAAGCGGGATCTTCTAAGTGTGACAAATGGTTGGCGACGCTATTTTCGGCTCCTCGTTTATCTTTTATTTCAATGTCGAATTCTTGGAGGAGAAGAATCCATCGGATCAAACGTGGTTTGGCATCTTTTTTTATGAAGAGGTATCGAATGACGACGTGAACCGTATAGACTATTGTTTTAGAAAGAACAAGATAGGAACGAAATTTTATCAAAAGCAAATACTACGGCTAGTATCTGTTTTTTGGTTGTTATATAACTTTCTTGAGCATCATTAAGAGTTTTACTTGCATAGTATATTGGGTGAAAATGTTTTTCTTTCCGTTGTCCTAAGACGGCTCCAACTGCAAAGTCACTTGCATCGCACATGATTTCAAAAGGTAATTTCCAATCGGGCGCTATCATGATTGGTGCATTGATAAACATTTCTTTTGAGGTTAGAAAATGCTTTGTTGCATTCCTCGTTGAAGACAAATGGTGCGTCTTTTTCAAGTAATTTTGTTAGAGGTCTAGAGATTTTTGAAAAGTTTTTGATAAATCGCCTATAAAATCCGGCATTCCCTAGGAAACTTCGAATAGCTCGAATAGAGGAAGGTGGAGGTAATCGGGAGATAGTGTCTATTTTGGCCCGATCCACTTCTATTCCTTCATTTGAGATCTTATGAATGAGTACTATTCCCTCCGTTACCATGAAATGGCATTTTTCCCAATTAAGGGTGAGGTTAGTTTCCCCACATCGGGATAGCATTCATTCAAGGTTATCAAGGCATTGGTCATATGTATCTCCAAAGATAGAAAATTCATCCATGAAAACTTCCATAGTTTTTTCTATTATATCGTGGAAGATGGCCACCTTGCAACGTTGAAACATAACGGGGGCATTGCATAGACCAAAAGGCATGCGTCGATAAGCAAAAGTTCCATAGGGACATGTAAAAGTTGTTTTTTCTTGGTCTTCCGGTGCTATTGGATTTTGAAAATAACCGGAAAAACCATCGAGAAAACAATAGAATTTAGGACCGGATAATCTTTCTAGCATTTGGTCAATGAATGGTAATGGTAAGTGATCTTTCCTTGTTGCTTCCTTTAACTTATGATAGTCGATTCAAACCCTCCATCCGGTGACGGTTCTCGTTGGTATTAGTTCATTTTTATCATTTGTTATTACCATCATACCTCCTTTCTTTGGAACTACTTGAACGGGACTTACCCATGGACTATCAGAAATGGGATAGATAAGTCCGGCGTCTAGTAGCTTGATGACTTCATTTTTAACCACTTCTTGTACATTTGGATTTACCCAATGTTGTGGTTGTAATACCGTTTTATAGTCATCTTCCATCAAAATTTTATGGGTGCACATGGATGGGTTGATGCCTATGATATCCATGAGACTCCACGCGATTGCATTTTTATGTTTTTTCAAAAGTTTTATTAAATTTTTCTTTTTAAAAAAGTGTTAGTTTAGAAGAAATGATGACAGGGAGCTTACCATGTTCATCTAAAAATGCGTATTATAGACCTTTAGGTAGTTCCTTGAGTTCAAGTGGCGGTGGGTCTTCAAGAGACCTCTTATTTTCTTCTTTATTAAGGTCGATGGCCAAAAAGGTTTGTTCTATGGCGACTTCCTCTTCGACGAATTCTTCTTCCGTATCGGGTGGCTCCGCTTCATCTTCAATTAGGGGGTCGTCATCATGAATTGGATATTTCATTAATTGGTCAAGATTGATGTACCTTTTTTCAACCCCTAATGAAGTGGGAGGTACACCCCCCAAGGTGAGACTTTCAATAGAACACGATCGCCCACGACGAATTCCAAGGGTTTCCTACGCTTGTCAGCGTAGCTTTTTTGGTGATCACGAGCTGCCTCCATACGATTTTGATTTGAACAATCTTCTCAGAAGTTTCAAATACGAGTTTTGGACCCGTAATTTGGCTATCACCCACCTCAGCCCAACAAAGAGGAAATCAACGTTTTCGTCCGTACAACGCCTCGGACGGAGCTGCATGAATGGTAGAGTGGTAACTATTGTTGTAGGAAAACTCTACCAAGAGTATATGTCTTTCCCAGCCGCTACCAAGATTGATCACACATGCTCGCAGCATGTCTTCAAGCGTCTTGATGGTTCATTCACTTTGACCATCCGTTTGAGGATGATAAGCGGTGCTCATGTGTAACACCTAGTAAAATCGTGTCCAATAATGTATCGACACGTGTCCTTAATCCTAAATATGTCAAATGTTGACTAGGAAGGACTATTGTTGCCAAACAATGAAAAGATGAATGTGGGGGACTAAAAGTGTCAACATGCTTAAACTATGCCTCTGAATGACCTTATACGGTGTTCGTATTATATTAACGAGCCACTTGTTGGACGAACGAAACCATTTCTAATTTAAAGCGAAAGTTTGTGAGTGGAAGGATTAAAAGCGTCAACATGTGAATTCTCACCTCTGAGTGGCCTTTTAACGAACCCGAAGCCTAATAATGTTCGGTCATACTCCCGAGTGTGCCTAATACTGGCTTAGAGGGGCTAAATGTGTCAAAAATGAAAGATATTTGAGTTTTGGAGGCAAGGGGTTAAATTCGCCAAACTTTAAAAGTTATTTGAAGCCCTCGTGGGGCGCGACGCCCTACCTCAGTCTCAGTCGCGTGGCATGGCGGGCACATCTGTGTAGAAAATAACTTTCAGCTGCCAACTTATTCCTTGTTCACCACACATACCACCATAGCTCCTCTAAATCAAAACCATGAGCTCTTAGCTAGTATTAGACGCATCCCTGGACACCTGGAGTGATCTCTAAGCACTTCCTTACACCTGGCTTGATCAAAAATCTCAACTCCAAGTATAAATAAAGGACTTGGTTTTTCATTCAACCTTGTACCTTCTCATTTTATCATATTCTCTTCCTCCTGGAGATTCCCAACTGAAGGGAGACTCCACATCAGTTCTATTTTCGAGCTAGGACCTTTTGTAAGTGTCCCTAACTCCTGCGTTTTCATTTATAGGCTTTTAAAAGCCAAAAGTCAAGCTTTTTCGATAAAAGCTTTGAATTTTGGTTTAGACCTTAATGGTCCAGCCATTGTTTGAGGAGAACATGTCTACGTGATCATAATTAGGTAGGTGTTAATCCCTCAAAAGGGCACCTCCTGAAAATCACGTTTGCTTGGTCAATTGACGGGTCAAAGTTCTTAATATTAAAAAGTCAAACGGGTCAGTTTTGAAAATAATCATAACTTGATAAGGTGTTATAAAATATGTTTTAACACTTTAATAACTTGGTAATAATTATTAGAACATGTGTAAACATGTTCAGCTCGTCAATTCCAGCTTTAGGGTCGGTTCGCAACCGAAAGTCGTGAAGTTTGACTTCTGCTTTGACTTTCGATTCTGACCCGAATTAGATTAGTTTCCTACTATATTAAGGTTCCATTATGATCATATTATTATGTAGTATAACCCTCTAAGGTTATATCACATGGTCATATAGTAATCTGAGTTTTTATTGCAAGTTCCGTTAATATGTTATACTTTGACCATATTGCCCTTTTTGTAAAAATAAGGTTTTAAACATAAATAAACTTACAAATGAGTTGCATACTGATATGTTAACATGTTTAACATATTTTGATGTTAACATTCTGATCAAAACCTGAGTTTTAATATATCATCGTAAATTATGTTCTTAAAAGGACCAAAATGCCCTTTTGGCATCTAAAATGGTTTTAAACTTAATTTCTTGGCAAAACTCATTACCTACTGATGTAATATCATAATTAGGATTATTTTGGATATTAAGTCAGTTTATATTCTGAGTTTAACTACAAGTTCTTGTATTATGTCGATAAATGACGATAATGCCCTTACGGCACTTAAAATGGTTTTAATCATGCTTTTCACACAAAACATTTTTACCTACTGATGTATTATACTAAATAACTTATTTTGACCATATAAACCTAGTCATAACATCAGTTTACGTAAAACATCGAAAATATCGTCATTTAACGACTTTAACGCCATTTCGGCGCATAGTGTGGTTTTAAACCATATTTACCAACCAAGACTTGTTACCTACTGATTTTATAAATCATTTTAAATTTTTTTTTATAGTAGGCATGTTATAAACTCAGAATCTCAAATAAGCTTTCAAACTATGTCTGAAATGACCAAAATGCCCTTACGGTGCATAGTTTGGTCCTAAACTATAAACCACACATTTATTTGATATCCTACTTATATTATATCATAAATTATCTATTTTTATAGAATGTTTATGATCATAACATCAGTTTACTTGCAAGCTCCTTTTATAAGTCGATAAATGACCAAAACTCCCTTATGAGGCTTAATTCGGTTTTAAAACCTTAACGGGCATACAAGTTGATAACCCACTGATATTATAACTTGTTTAAAGTATAATGACATATGGAACTTGTACGTGACTCATCCGGTTACCCGTTAATGCTTATATGCGTATGGTTCGACTTATGTAACTAGTTTACATAAGTTTACCGAAACGGGTTTAACCTTATCATTTTAATCATAAATTCAAGAATGTAATTAGTTTACCCATATTATATAAGTCTTAATACTTGTTGGGTTTAAACTACATTCTATTCTGTTCATCGCTTAATCTAGCGTATCGTACTGTTTTTAACACTTTAAGCTAGCCGGTCTAGGTCTAAGTCTACGATTTAAATAGGACCCGTTAGCGTTCAAATTAGTTACTATTACCATCATTCCAGAATAGAGCCTTCCAGTAAAAGCTACCTACACTTAACTGTTGATTATACGACTGAGTTATTTAAATCTTGCACTTGAATCGAGTTTTAGCTCAGGTAAATGCTTTTACTTATTTTTCCCTATACGGGCTTGGGATACAGTAAATTATTACCGCTTGGTCGGGTATGGGATCAGTTAGCCGGGTTGTGGCTATAAAATCTACATAACCTGTTTTAATTTGTTTTGTTTGATAACATAAACATTAGGGGTTAATGATCGTGTCCTGGATATCCTCGGCTCATTTAAGTTACTAATGGCCACGACCAAGCACGGGGTGTAGGCATACACCTGACAGATGCTTAATGCTAAATTATTTTACCCACGAGTTGGGGATAACTCCTTCGTGGGTTTATAAGTGGTGTGTCAGTTAATCATGTCTCGGTTTCTATACTGGGCCCCATATGTATTGACAAACATGTGAAACTGATACAAGATTATATTTATTAATTGTCCCAAGTTATAAAAGATTTTCACGTGCCTTGTGCACTTAAATCAATTTTGAAATATTTTCAAAACGTGTCGGTTGATTGTATTTACCAGTGAAAACTGATGTATTTTCAAAAGACTAAGTTATAGGTATAATACGTAATAGGCTGGAAGCTGCTTGGTATTGTTAGAAGAGGATCTTACAAATCCTTTATATTGCCTAAAGTCTGTTGAACATCTTTTGTACATTTTATGATCCGCCTGTGGATCCTTTATTACAAGCCGTCTATAGATTTATTTTGAACTTTGAACGTTTCATTTTGTAATAATAATTTATACTCCAAGACTTCCGCTGTGCTATTCTGTGTATATTGACTATGATGATATCAATTTACGTCACGATACTCCCCACCGGGTTATTGTTGAAATATCAGGGTATGTATTGACAAACATGTGAAACTGATACAAGATTATATTTATTAATTGTCCCAAGTTATAAAAGATTTTCACGTGCCTTGTGCATTTAAATCAATTTTGAAATATTTTCAAAACGTGTCGGTTGATTGTATTTACTAGTGAAAACTGATGTATTTTCAAAAGACTAAGTTTATAGGTATAATACGTAATAGGCTGGAAGTTGCTTGGTATTGTTAGAAGAGGATCTTGCAAATCCTTTATATTGCCTAAAGTCTGTTGAACATCTTTTGTACATTTTATGATCCGCCTGTGGATCCTTTATTACAAGCCGTTTGTATATTTATTTTGAACTTTGAACATTTCGTTTTGTAATAATAATTTATAATCCAAGACTTCCGTTGTGCTATTCTGTGTATATTGACTATGATGATATCAACTTACGTCACGATACTCCCCACCGGGTTAATGTTGAAATATCGGGGTGTGACATCATGTCTACACATGAGCCAAAGGATTTATGCATAGCTTGCCACAAATCGGACGCGAAATGCGGATCGCGATCAAAGATGATGGAGGTTGGCACCCCGTGCCTAGAAACTACTTCCTTTAAGTAGATGTTAGCAAGTCATGAAAACCTGTCAGTTTCCTTGATCGCAAGGAAGTGTGCAGATTTGGTTAGACGGTCGACGATCACCCAAATAGTATCGATTCTCTCTTGAGTTTTAGGCAAACCGGTGATGAAATCCATGGAAATTTGTTCCCATTTCCACATAGGCAGTTCTGGTTACTGAAGCAAATCAGATGGTTTTTGGTATTCTACATTGACTTTCACACAAGTCAAGCATTTGCTCACATACGTCGCTATGTTCGCCTTCAGTTCGGCCACCAGTACTAGATTTTCAGATCCTGATACATCTTATTAGAACCTGGATGAACAGAGTAGCGAGACTTGTGTGTTTCATGCAACACAAGCTCCCTTAAGTTTCCATGCAAAGGGACCCATATTCACTCCATGAAATAGCGAATACCGTCAGACTTGATTACGAGTTACTTCTCCATGCCCCGCATGGATTCAGCTTAAAGGTCCTCATCCCTCAACGCTTCGGTTGGGCAGAACGGACCTGGGTAGGAAGGTCAGAATGGATGGTAAGCTGTAAAGCTCGAACATGTTTAGGTTTGGCTTCCTTCCTACTAAGGGCGTCCGCTACTACATTAGCTTTTACTAGATGATACTTGATTGCACAATCGTAAATCGTTCAAGAGTTTAACCCAGGGACGTTGTCACGTGTTCAACTCTTTCTGGTAGAAGATAAGTTGAAGGCTCTTGTGATCGGTGTAAATAGTGCATTTAGTACCATACAAGTAATGCCCCCATATCTTAAGTGCAAAAATTATGGCTCCCAATTCCAAATTGTGAGTCGTGTAGTTCTTCTCGTGAGTTTTCAACTGTCGGGAAGCATAGGTTATGACTTTCTCGCGCTGCATCAAAACACAACTGAGACCCTGAATAGAGGCCTCACAGTACACCACGGAGTCATCCGTACCCTCGGGTGAGGACAATACCGGTGCACTGCAGTGTTTGTGTTTCAAAAAGCGAGGCATTCTCTTGGTTCGCTCCCCACGAATAAGTAACACCTTTCTTGAGTTAAAGCGGTGAGAGGTTGAGAGATTTTTGAAAATCACTCGATGAATCTGCGATAATACCCCGCGATACCAAGAAATTGTTGCATCTCCGTAGGAGTCTTAGGTGTCGCCCAATTCTTGATGGAATCGATTTAGCTGGGTCGACATGTATTCGGAACTCGATGACCACGTGACCGAGGAAGTGTACTTCTCGAATCCAGAAATCACACTTAGAGAATTTCACGTAGAGCTGCTTCTTCCTCAGAAGTTCCAAGATAAGACATAAGTGTTGTTCATGTTTCTACTTGCTCTTAGAATAGATTAAGATGTCATTGAAGTTCCAAGATAGCCCGATCTTAGATTGATTTTCGAGTAGAAACTTGACCCTTGCAGCTGGTCAAACATATCGTTAATACGAGGAAGAGGATAACAGTTCTTGACCGTCAACTTGTTGAGTTCGCGGTAATCAATACACATGCGGAAAGACTTGGCTTTCTTCTTCACAAATGAGACTGGGACTCCCCATGGTGATGTGGGGGTAGTCCTGGAAGTTCCTCGGGAAAAACGTCAAAAAAGTCATGAATAATTGAAATGTCTCCTCGACTTGGGTATCGGTACTAAGGGCAGGAATGGCAGGATAACCTTTCCGTATGCACTTCTAAGCTTTCATAGCTGAGATGATGCCAACTGTAGCACCACTCCGGTGACCTTGAACAGACAAAGAATCTCCACTTGGGAGAGGGATGCAAACGATTTTCTCTTTCCAGAGAATTTCAGCTCGGTGTTTGGACAACTAGTCCATACTGACGACTAGATCAAGCTACCAAAAGTAACAGGAAAGTGGTTAATGTCAAACACTTGACCTAGAAGATCGAGATTGCACACAACATGAACATGGGATGCTTCAATCGGCTTATCGTTAACCAATTCTACGATTTTCTTGGTTTCAAGAGGTGTTGGGATCGTCCTTAACAGTCTACCGAATTCCAAGGACACGTAACTCCAATCGAAACTAGAATCAAATAAAAAAGAAGCGAAAAGACTATTTACAGAGAACGTACCGGTCACAATGTTGTTATCGTTCCTGGCGTCACCTGCGCCAATAGTGAATTCCCTCATACGAGCACCGTTTCCACCGTTGTTACCATTATTATTGTTGTTGTGATTCCTGGCGTTGTTGTCGTTGTTCCTGTTGTTGTTGGCGTTCTAGTTTAGCTGTGGGCAATCCTTTTTGAAGTGACCCTCACTTCCACACTGAAAGCACCCCTTTTAATTACCCTGATGCTGCTGTGGATGTTGCCTCTGTTACTGCTGTTGCTATTGCTGCGGGAATGGAGCCCTGCAATCTTTCGTCATATGGCCCACTTTGTCACACCTCTGACATGTTCGAGTGTGCTGCCCATGATGATGGTAGTTACACTTGTTACTCTTTGGTTGCTTGCCCGCGTATGAACCCTGATTCTGATTGACGTCTTGGTTCTGATTTGCAGAAGAAGACGGTTTGAAGTTGTGGTTGTTATTCTCGGCCCTCTTCTGTTGCTAGCTGGGGTTAGAGGCTTTTTTTGAATCGTTCCACTTGTACTTGTTGTCCGTAGCAGGAGCAATCACCGCACCCTTTTCTAGTAGTGTATCGCGTTCAACTTCCTGATTGGTGATCTTATGAGCCATACAACTGATCTGTCGCAACCCCCGACTCCTGTCCCGGGAGCGGGCGGCCGCGAGTATTCAGATGGGTGGTATCGGTGTTTATTAATTTGGCAGCGGAAATTTACATCAGGACCGTAGTTAGGAAATAGTTTATCAGAGTAAAACACCACATTTTTATAAATAATAAATACATGGGAAAAACCCAAGTTTCCATTTATAATATATTTATTGGGATAAACCATATTTATTGAAATAAAACTTCTTTCTTGTTTAGGTAACTTTTATAGCCACTTTTCCAAGCCTTCAGTGCTCTCCAGCTGGCTTCTATTTGGCTTTCACATTTTGTTGCCTGAAACGCGTTTTAAAAAGTTTTATCAGCAGGAAATACTGGTGAGTGCATCCCAATTTAATCAAAACAAAATTTTATATTTTTACAGTGTTGAGGGCGATTACAATGTTTCTATCTACCAAATTACCACCCACGGTACTATCAATCCTGACTTGTGGTCATGTTACATTAATTGCAATTTGTCTGCATTAGTTGACCACGCCCCCGTGTCCGCTGGGCACGACCCCGTGTGCAGAAGTGTATCTGTACTATCAAGATTTCCTTAGATTCTGCGAATCTTAGAGTTGACCACGGCCCCGTGTCCGCTGGGCACGCCCCCGTGTTGGGAAATATAAGCTTCTACTGCTTTGTCTTTTCTGCAGACACTTGGGCACGCCCCCGTGTCCGTTGGGCACGCCCCGTGTTGAGCTGAGCACAGCCCCATGCTCAGCTGGGCACAGCCCCATGCTCAGCTTTCTTCTTGTTTTTGCTTTGGGAGATGCTGTCGAGGGATCGGGCATGTCACGTTTCTTCCTTTTCTTTGTATTTATGTTGGTTTTGGCTGTATATTTGTTCCTTTTGTTCGTTTAAGCTCATTTGATCCTGTAAATTCAAGAGGAAGACAAAAACACACTTTTTCCAACATTAGTACTAAAAAGGGGTTAGTTTTATGCCTCATTTGATGTAATTTATATGTTGCATTTTACACACATCAGTCCTCTTTCTGTACTTTTAATTGATGATATCCTGACCTTAAATCGATTTTTGAGAAAAATCATGCTCCTTGTAACTTATCAAACAGATCATCAATTCTTGGTAATGGATACCGATTCTTAATTGTGACCTTGTTTAATTCACGGTAGTCAATGCACATACGCATTGATCCGTCCTTCTTTTTGACGAATAAGATTGGCGCTCCCCATGGGGATGAACTTGGTTGTATGAATCCTTTCTCCAACAATTTGTCTAATTGTTTCTTTAGTTCTTGCATTTCTGCAGGTGCCAAACGGTAAGGTGCTTTGGCAATTGGTGTTGTTCCTGGTATTAAATGGATTCTGAATTCAACTTCTCTATCTTGAGGTTGTCCTGGTAATTCATCTGAAAATAAATCTGAAAACTGAGATACTACTGGGATATCCTTTAATTATTTTCCTTTAGTGTTAGTGATTATAGAAATCAAATACACTAATGATCCTTTTCTTACGTAACTTGATGTTTTCATCACAGAGATGAATCTAGTGGATCTAGAGATTTTATATCCTTTAATTGTGATCTTTTCATCCTTTGGTGAATTTACTTGTATTGACTTTTGATCACACAAAATACTGGCTTTATTGGCTATTAACCAATCCATTCCTAACACGACATCAAATCCTGCCAGATTCATGGGGTAAAGATTTGCAATAAGTTTCTGATTTAGAATTTCTATTCTTGCTCCCTGCAAGATTTCAGAAATTTTAATGGTTTCCCCATTTATTGTCTCTACTAGACATTCTTGTGGAAGTTTAGTTAATGATTGGTTGAGAAGTTTGCAAAATGAAGTATTAATAAAACTTTGGTTTGCACCAGAGTCAAATAATACTTTAGCAAAAATGTCATTAACTAAAAACGTACCAGTGATCACATCCGGGATCATCTTTGCTTCTTCTACAGTCAGAACAAATGCTCTAGCATTTTTGGTATTCTTGTTATTCGTAGCTGGAGCCAATTTTGGACAGTTAGGCTTGATATGACCTTGTTCTCCGCAGTTGTAACATATCATGTTGTTAGCTTTCTTCCTGCAATCTTCCTCCTTGTGTCCTGATATTTTGCAGAAGTTATAGTATATGGAGCATCTTCCTGAATGCTTCCTTTTACAATTCTTACAGTAGGGTGCAGAGGTAGAGCCTACATTTCTTCCACGGTTAGAATTTCCAGAACAGAATTATTGTGTAAGTTTCTGGGTTAGGTTCCTCCTTTGATCCTCTTCTCGTGTACGGACTAATTCATCTGTCAAGGTATTGGCTAGTTCCACACCTTCTTCTATAGTTTGAGGTCTAGCTGCCTTGACTACATGCCTTATCTCCCCAATTAATCCCCAGATGTAACGGGAGATTAATACTGGTTCAGGTGAAGCAAGGGTTGGCACTATTCTAGCATATTTAAAGAATAACTTAGTGTACCCCTTACTATCTACACCCGTCATCCTAAGGTTTAAGAACTTGTTAGCTATCTGTTCTTTTTCATTAGGAGGGCAAAATTTCCTTTCTACCATATTTTTAAACTCCTCCCATTCCATATTATAAATCCTATCACTTCCTTTAGACTGAAGGGTAGTATTCCACCATTCTAAGGCTGAATTCTTAAATAGATTAGAAGCAAACATTATCTTATCTTCTTCTGCGCACTTGCTTATTTTTAAGACTGCCTCAGTCTTTTCTATCCAACGTAGGGTTGCAATGGCCACTTCGTTGCCCGAGAATTCCATTGGTTTACAAGACCAGAATTCTTTGTAAGAACAACCGTAAGACACGGTTCTTCTTCTTTTGGGAATGGGCACTTGAAGTACGGGTCCATTGTTTACGCTGTTTGCAGGTTCAGAGGGTCGCTTGCTATCATGTCTACTTTTATTATTAGCATCCTTAACCATTTGAAGAATATATGGCATTGCATCTATTATTCCTTATGCCACTATGTGTTGAATGGCACTGTTATCCACTTGGTTTCCATTATTGTTGTTTGGATTTTCGTTACCTGGGTTATTGTTACTCTGGTTATCGTTATTCAGATTTTCTTGATTCACTTCGTCGGCCATTTGAATTTAAACATTTACCACATATTAATATCACAAGATAATTAACAATTTGAGTAACAACCACACAACACACATATTAACCAAAAGCGTCAAGCATTGCGACTTTACTCTTTTTATATAGTATGCGTCAAATACACACTAAAACAAGAATTTAAAAATTACAACACTATTATGCATTACTAACCACAAAGTGGTCTATACTACAATATATTATTATTATTACATATATATAGATTTTTTTTCATACAAACATATTATATATTATTTTATTATTATTATTACCAACCACACTATCATCTTCATGGATATGGATTTCTCCCGAAATTCATCTGACGCTCGTCATATTTCCAGACGAGTTGTTCTCCTACATACCTCATCCTCTCACTCCTCTCTAAGATTTCTTCTCCGAAAGTTCGGAGTTCTTTCAAATTCTCTGCACTCATTGGGGGTGCAGGTGCTGGTACTGGATCTGGGTACTGTGGCATGGGATTCTCCTGAGGGTACGGATTCTCTAAAATCTCCCTAATGTATTCATCGTTGTCATAATAGGAATCTAGAGGGTCCAGACCTGGATACGCTGCTATGTTTGGCAAGGATTCGTCGTTTAGATGGTAGCGTGGCACATAATCCCTAAGATCATCAAACCATGGATTATAATTTGGGTCTAAGGGATTAGGGGCTGGTATCCTAGGTATCTCCTCAGGGTTAAAATCATGCATTTCTACCTCCATCGGCTGAGTGGGAATTAAAGGTAAGGGTTGTGGGGCTACTAGTTGTTCCAGACTTGGGTCGGCAACAGTTGTTGCTAGGATATGGAAATTGGCTAAGCTCCTATTAAGCATATCCTGTGTATGGGCATCTGACTCTCGCTTAGCGGCTGCTAGGACTCTTTGCTGTTGCAACTTTCGCATTCTTTTTCTACGCTCAAATGCTCCCTTACTGAACCATCCTCTCTTTTTCTGAGGGAATGGCTCTTCAGACTGAGCTTTAAAGGCAAACATTCCTTCTTCCTGATCAGTGGAATACCCAGAGAGGGTAGGCTGGGAAGATGTACCTTCACTCCTAGGTGAATCGGACAACTAACGATACACGTCTGAGGGTCCTTGATCACTCATACTGTAAACTAACAAATAGTCAAATAACACATAACAATAAAATACAGATGTTCACGTATTTTCAAAATTTATTTCCTAACAATTTAGATAATATATTGATGTCAGCAGAACACTCCTGTGGCTGAATCAGTGGCTAGGCTCTGATACCACCTTCTGTCGCAACCCCCGCCCCCTTATCTGTCCCGGGAACGGGCAGCCGCGAACAAAATGATGTGGTGGTATCATTTATTAAGTTGGCATCGGAAATTATATCAGGATCGTAGTTAGGAAATGTTTATTAGAGTAAAACCACCATATTTTATATTAATAATCACATGTGTAAACCCAAGTTTCTTTATTACAATACAGTTATAGGGATAAACCCTATTTTATTGAATTTAAAACATCGTCTTTTAGATAACTTTTATAGCCACATTTTTCCAAGCCGTCAGTGCTTTCCAGCTGGCTTTTTCCTAATTGGCTTTCACATTGTGTTACCTGAAACGCGTTTTAAAAACATTTGTCAGTGGGAAATACTGGTGAGTGAATCCCAGTTTAATCAAGAAGAGTTTTATCAATTAACACCGTATTGAGAGCGATCACAATGTTTATTTCTACACAATTACTCATTCAGTACTGTCAATCCTGAATGGTGGGTCATATTACACATTGGCTAACTCGCTGTCCAATTGTAACGTGTTCCACATTTTGTATACAAAACCCCAACATACCGGCAGTAATTGAAGAACTACAAAGACTCAATCACTGCTTAATCATATTGTAAAACATTTAAGGTTTTGTAAAACAGATTACAAAAAGGTTAACAAAAAGCGGATAAACTCACATTGCTGTTTTAGACTTCTTCTAGGGGTTCCTGGTGTTAATCTATAATTTACACAAATGTACATATGTTAGTATAATAACCCTTTATTTATATTAACGATACCCTCCCTGAGACGGTATTCCAACAACTACGTCGGGCAGAACCACGACAGTCATTACGAAATCCTCGATCAATCGGGCAGCGTATCTAATACGTAACTAGGGTTATAATACTTACAACGGAGCAGAACTTCGTTAATTAGGGGGATATAATACCCGTATATTATGCCTATTCTCATAAATTCGCTTAGAAAGAAAAGAATTGAACGAGTTTTCTGAAGATCCAATGCCTGCTACTTATAGGGCTGAAAATCGAGTTTCTCGCGGCCCGCATAAGGTAAGCTTAAGGCTTACGCGGCCCGCGTGCTAGGGGGTTAGGCCGTAGGTGATCCGGGTCATGACTAGGTTCAACACGCAGGTGACAGGTGTCAACACAGGGTGCGATCTGGCCTCTTATCTGTCGCGGCCAGCGTAAGATGTAGCCTAGGGCTACGCGGCCCGCGAGCGCACCAAAATTTTTATTTTTTAATTATTTTTAATGATATTTCATATTTTAGGCTCGGTTTTCACATATGGGGTGTATTTTAAAATATATATGGGTATTTTAAAATATATTAGGGCGTCAGAAAAATTTTCAGGAGGGTTGTTATACCTAGTGGACTAAAATGGCAACAGTGAAACCTTTTTGGATCCATTGGTGAAAATTGAAACTTTTGGACTAAACTGGCAAAATAGTCCAAACCACATAGACTAAAATGACATTTAACTCTATTTTATACTTTAACTAATGTTTTTTTATAAAAAAAGTAACCTACATTCTCGTTAACATAATGGATCTCTGTTCCTCTTTGTTGTTGGTCTATCGGGCATCCGTCTTCGTGTTTGTTTGTCAACTTTTCACTCAAAATAAATGAACACAAATAAAACTAATTAAACAAACGAACTCAAACATTTGTATATTAGTTTAAAATTTTAAATCGAGTGTGAATGGGTATAGCTTCAAACGACTTGTGTGGCCATGCGTGTACAATACAATATCCACGATTAATACACTAACACTCAACAGGCCTTAGACTTTTCCTGTATGGGAACACCTGTGCATGTGTAACTCACGTAAAGGACGAATAGTACATGTGACAGCGGCATGCAACCAATCAGGTTGCAACAGGCTATGCAAACGCACCCCCATGATGGACTCGTGCCGGGGACAACAAGTACAAAATGACGAATACATGGCACCAATTAGCTATCCTCAGACACTCCTACACGACCCAAGAGAAGGTACACTTGGAGGATGTCATGTAGCCAATCACGTTGCGCCATGTCGCACCTCTGAAGGAATTTTGTCCTTTATCTTAATACAACTTATTAGGCGATGTTCTTTTTAACGAATTTTGACAAGTTTTGCCCTTTACAAGGAATTTTGTTGCACGTTTTGTCCTTTAGGCTTAACCCAGTTAGATTTTTTTGTTAAATCTTGTCACCCAAGGTATTTTATTCTTTTTACCATTTATTTAATATTATTTAAAAGAATAAAACAAAATATTTTAGGGTTGACTCCTGAAATAAATGGGTAAAAAGACTAAAATACCCTTGCGTGACAAGATTTAATAAGAAAATCTAACTGGGTTAAATCTAAAGGACAAAACGTGCAACAAAATTCCTTGTAAAGGTCAAAACTTGTCAAAATTCGTTAAAAATGACACCGCCTGATACGTGGAGTGGCGGAGCTTGACCAAAAGTTTCGAGGGGGCATAAAGTGATGAGACCCAATTTTTTTCCTATCGTTATGTTTCTGGTAGGGTCAGCTATTGATTCGGGTCAGGTCAAATAATAATAGTTACAAATAAAACTAAAAAATTTCATTCATTCTAAGGACCCGTTCTTACACATAAAAACTTGCGATTAAGTTTATTGTGTGGTGTGTAGTCTAGGGTTAAACAAATAAGAGTTAAAATATATTTACAAAACTACCCATCGCTTATATACAAAGTGGTAACAAACTTTACTTTAATTTGTATATTGTATAAATATTTAGGGTATACAAAGTGGTAACAAACTTTATTTTAATTTATATTTTGTATAAATATTTAGGAAAAATAATTGGGGGGAGGCGATCCTATATAATTTTTAAAATTTTCGGACGAAAAATTGGAACCTATACACTTCTAACCAAAACATTGGGGTGGGCGGGTGCACCCCCGGGCACCAACTAACCTTCGCCACTGGATACGTGGTATTAAAATAAAGGACAAAATTTGTAATTTTTCTAAGATGATGACGTGATACATCATCAAGGTAACCTAGAATTTTCTAATTTTATAAAACTGGAGCTGGTAACAAAACTTGAATAACTTTACATTGAAAACAAAATTTGAGCGAATCAACAAGTGAGAAATTATTAGTTACTATTTTATGAAGTTTCCTTATAATAACATAAATATAATAACAATTATTATAATTTAAATATTATGATAATAGAAGAATATTTTGGGTTTCCAAGTAATTCTGCCTAAGGGTGTCCGGAGTGGGGGCGGTAAACCCACCCGGCACCGCTTATCATCCCACCGCCAACATGTTGCCGAAAACATATTGCCGAAAAGGTGTTTAAAATCGGTGACTGCATGCCGAATCGGGGAAGGGAGGAAGGTGAGAGAGAGGGTATTGTGGGGTGGGGTCCATTCCAATCACACATTTTTCCTTTTAAAAAAAAAAAGTTTACCACTTCACCAAATGTCTAAACCATTGCCAACACTTTTCACCAAAGTTTAAACACTTTTCACTGATTGACGTGGCGCACTCTGATTGATCGATTTTTTGTTTGCCACTCCAAAGTGTTTAACCACTCCTTACACCCTAAATAATAGTCATAGGTCATAGAATATGTGGGGCAGGATAAAGAAAAAGCAAGGGGGCTGCAAGTTTGAGTTGACGGATGATCAATCACCATGAACATGATTGAATTCACCACTTTTTTTTTAAAAAGCGAAATCAATTTATTTCAACTCACAAGCAGTCCATAGTAACAAGTAGCTAGAAATGGCTGGGGTTGACAACACACGGATACAAGAAATGGCTCGAATTTTAAGATGTAAAGTGGGCTCCTTCCCATTTATCCATTTGGGATTACAGGTTGGAGCAAATATGAACCTCGTAAAGAATTGGAAACCGGTGGTAGACGTTTTCAAGAAGCGACTGTCATCTTGGAAGGCGAAAACGATTTCCTTTGGGGGGCGAATCACATTAACAAAATCCGTGCTAAACGCTCTTCCGACATACTTTTTCTCGCTATATAGAGCTCCGATGCAGGTCATAAATCAGTTGGAACGGATACGAAGAGAATTCTTATGGGGTATTACACCGGAGCATGAAAAAATGAATTGGGTAGCATGGAAAAACGTGATGACACCGAAACCATGTGGTGGGGCAGGGTTAGGGTCTTTGAAGGAGGCAAACCTTGCGATGCTCGCAAAATGGTGGTGGAGGTTTAAAACCGACACCGACGGGTTATGGAGGAAAGTTATATGGAGTATTCATCATAGCACAAGATCAAGGAATTTTAAATGTAAGGTTTGGATTAATAAGGGTAAAAATGAGAATAACCAATATTGTTGACGTTTAATATCAACTTATAACACAACTATTTTCAATATTTTTTTTTAGTCCAATTTAAATTCATTCCAATCATTAGGGCAGATTACATAAGAATAGCAGGTAGACGAGCAACAAACTGTGCCGCCATCCCTTTCTGAATAGAAAACCCTAATCTACTAAAAACAAAGCCTCGCCCCTGAGGGGTCGAATTTTATGGTAAAACTACTTTCAAATTAAAGAGGAAAAATACCTAGTTTTATGGTGTAATTTATAAAAAAGTGACAACGTAAAAAAAAAGTTATGAACATTTTTTAAAAATGTGGGAAAGTTGGAAAAAATCAATATCAATAATAGTAATAAAGAAAAATGAATTAAAAACTATTCGACTGGTATGAGTTTTTATTTTTTGTGCATTTAGGTGGAGCTTTTAAATAACACATGTGTATGTATATATATGTAAAGGATCATGTAAAAAGGACCTTTTTATGTGAGAAGTGTAGGAAGAGTTTTACACCCTTAGATCTGATTTTTAATGGTGGAGATCATAATGGCAAAAATGTAAATTTTGTTTGAATTTTGAATAATTGATTTGTCTTGATAGGGGTATAAGTATCAATAAACATCAATTAAATTAAAAAAAAGTGTATAACTTCCATCCTTAAAATCACGATTTTCTCTCTCTCCTCCACACAAACTAGAGATTATCTCTCTTCTTCACCCTAATCCGCTATTAATCATCATTCTCTCCAGCCACTGCAAAACAAAAAAAACAAACAAACAAACACCTAAACCTCCTTCTGCGACTTGTTTCTTGCTTGATTGTGCTTGGGTACAAAACACCATGTGTTCACGCAAATGTTCCTTATTTGAAATCTAGAAGAAATTTTTTAAGATTCAAGGTATGGTGTTTAACATCTGGAAACATTGTATGGTGATTCAGGGCATGGTGTTTAATATCTGGAAACATTTGTATGGTGATTCAAGACATGGTGTTTAATTGTATTGCTATTCGACTTATGGTGTTTTAACACCTGAAAGAATTGTAATAAGATTCAAGGCATGGTGTTTAATATCTGGATACATTGTATGGTGATTCAGGGTATGGTGTTTAATATCTGGAAATATTTGTATGATGATTCAAGACATGACATGGTGTTTAATTATATTGTTATTCGACTTATGGTGTTTTAACATCTGAAAGAATTGTAATAAGATTCAAGGCATGGTGTTTAATATCTGGAAGCATTGTATAGTGATTCAGGGCATGGTGTTTAATATCTGGAAACATTTGTATCGTGAATCAAGACATGGTGTTTAATTGTATTGCTATTCGACTTATGGTGTTTTAACATCTATAAGAACTGTAATAAGATTCAAGCATGGTGTTTTAAATAGCAGGAACACTGTATTTGTGATTCAAGACATGGTGTTTTAACATCTGGAACGCAGGTTGTAAAAACACCATGGATTGAACTACGAATTAATTTAAAACACCATAATATAAATGTGTTTTGATGTTTGTAAATGATGGAAAACACCATACCAAGAGCAGCTTCTGGAACGCAAGTCCTAAAACACCATGAATTGAACTATGAATAAATGCAGGTTTAAAACACCATACGAAGAACACGTACTGGAACGCAGGTAAAAAACACCATGAATTGCACTACGAATTTATTAAAACACCATGTTATGAATTTAGTTCATTTTATTTGTGATTCGAGTCATATGACGTATTTTGGAAATGAAGGTTTAAAACACCATGTGGAAATGCAGGTTTAAAACACTATACTAAGAACACATTCTGTAAATGTAGGTTTAAAACACCATACAAAGAACATGTACTAATGTAGGTGTAAAAACACCATGAATTTCACTACGAATTTATTAATCACCATGTTATGAATTTAGTTCTAATGTGTTGTGAATAATGTATTATGCGAATGGGTGGTTATCAAACCCTAAAAATTCTCCAGTTTTGTAACTGCATATTTATTACCAAATTTTAATTATTGATTCAATTACAATTATACCCTCAAGTATTAATTTTAATTAGTGCCACATGTCCTCACCATATCCCTTTTTACACTTCTCATACAAAACCCCCTTTTTACAATGACCATACCCTATATATATAAATATATATATATATATGGATAATGGTTCGTTTACAAATGGATAAATTTCTAAGAAGACTTAGAAATCATAGGAATTGAATATGTGACAATTATTACAATTAGGGGTTGACGGTATGAGAGTAATTAAAAAAAATAGTCAAATGTGGATAAAATACTATGTAAGTGCAAAACAAAACATCAAGTAACTTTTTTACCTACAAAATAAAATACTATGTACTTTTTATTAACCGCAAAATAAAACATGACATACCTGCTACAAATAAAACATTGCATAATGAACACTTTATGACGTGAAAATAAAACACCATTTACCTGTTATAACCAAAGCACCATTTTATGACCGACACGGAAACAACATGGGCTAAATTTGTAACTTATTTTCAATATATATATATATATATATATATATATATATATATATATATTGCTTAACGTACATTACGTACGCGACCAAATTACAACATGCGTGATTAAGTTTACAACGTGCGTGATTATATTTTGAACAATTTTGCCATGCGTGATTATGCACACTTATGCGTGATTATGTACAAAGCGTGATTAGGGTTTAAACTTCATAACTTGCGTGATTTTCAAATGAACTAGCGTAATTTCGTCGCGTACGTTATGTACGTTAAGCCGTTTTGTACATTATACTTTCTCTCTCTATATATATATATTTAAAAAATAAAATAAACTTAAAGTGTAACATAAATTACGAGATGTTTAAGATAAATTATGAGATTTGTAAGATATAGGGTAGTATAAATTTCAACATGTGTAGTATAAAATTTGTTAATGTGTAGGATATATTTAGGACAAAATTTTATGAGTGTAGGATAAAATGAAATTGTCTAATTAATTAGAGAGAGAATAATTAATGTAATAAGTTATAAATTATTTAATATTTTACCATTATACAATTTTCTTCTTTTTCTTATTAAATTGATTTTCTTCTCATTTGATCATTTCCCTATCTATACTATATATAATGCATAACGGAAGGACATTTTAAGATACCCAAAAGTTAAGAACTTTTTTTTTAGTTTAATGCATAAAGTACAAACCAATTTAGTCTTTCAAACAATAAATGCATTTTAATCCCCTCATTTTAGTTACACTTTCATTTCCTAATATTTAACCAAATTATAGATAATTAGTTACTATCTACATTTTATCCCCTTATAAAAAACTAACTAACTACCCTTACTATTTTTCAACGACCAAAACTTCTTCGTATGTTATTATTATTTTATAAAATTACACCAAAAAAACAAGCATTTTATTATCTTTAATTTGAGTATAGTATAGCTATAGTTTTTTTTAATTTAAAGATCGTTGTTAACAGTGTCTATGAGTGAGTAATAACTGAATCATTAACCGAAAGCAGATGAAACCGAAGCGAAATCAACCAAAATTGAATTAACTGAAAACTGATTAGTCAAAATGGAATTAAACAAAACTGGTTATCAATTTTTTGTAGCCTCGTTTAACCAAAATTAATTGAACCGAACCAATTACTCATATTTTATATATTTCAAGCTTTTATACCTTAAGTTCATTTATTTCATATCTTATACCTCTATTTCATGTAATTATATTTTCATTTCATGTACTTATACATCCATTTCATGTATTTATACCTCAATTTCATGTATTTCTAAGTAAAAATTAATTTCATAACAAATCTTCAACAACAACTACAAATCATGAGAGCTTTTGATTTTTTAAATTGGGGCAAAAGAAGAAATTGATCGGCAGTAGAAGCTCCGATGAGGGATGGGATGGCCCGCCTGAAAGCGATCGACACCGGGTTGTGGGTGGGGCTCCGGTGGGGCATATGGGGTGGTGTTGTGACCGCAGTTAGGGAAATTGAAGGTGGGTGTGAAGGAAATTGAAGATGGGTGTGAAGGAATTGGAGTCGGTTTGAATTGAGGGAATGATTTATAAAAATTGCCAAAATAAATAAAATAAAAAAGTAGGGTAGGATCATCAACTATTTCCTTGATTTCATCCTTAAAAAAACATCCTTCAAAGATTGTAACGTGACGCTAAAATAGAGAGGCATCCTTCAAAAACTACCCTTCTCCCGTAACAATTATCTTTATCTTGAGCGTAGGGCTGTTCATAAAGCTCGCGACTCGTAGCTCGCTCGAAAGAAGCTCGAGAAAAACTACCTAAAAAAACTCAATTTGAGATTACGTGAACCAAGCTGACTCATTTTGTAACCAAGCCCAGCTCGAGCTAAGCTCGGCTCGGCCCATGGCTCGGCTCGTTGGCTCGTTCTTAGGCTCGTTTAACTCCAACGTAAAGCTCAAGCCAAGTTTAACCGCCTGAATTAATTTCGAGCTTGAGCTCGACCCCACCCTGGCTCGACTCGGCTCGACTCGTTTACAGCAGCTGAGCCCTCCGTATTTTGATAAAACTTTGTGAAAAGTCAATGAAGGCGGCTTTCAATTAATTACGCAACTTTTGATTTTCTTTTGTATTTTTAATTTTAGTCTTCATTATTGAAAAGGAAAGGAAATGGAAGTGTGATGTGTATACTATTTTTTAATAATAATAATCATGTTTTGTTTTATTAGCTTTGCAAAGTAAAAGTTTCAACTTCAATTCGTTACCCTTTTCTAATTTGTACATATCATATATGTGTATTAAACTAGTTGGTGCCCCGCCCGCGTTGCGGAGCGATGGCCGAATAATGAGCGAGTGTTAGTCAGCTCATTGACACGAAAAACAATTAAATCGAGTCAACCAATTAAAACAAAACACTTTTATAGTTTTTGATAAAAAAAACTAAAACAATGGCAATATTGTAATTTTTAACTGAGGGAAAGTTGTATTTTTTGACTGTGGTAAAATCGTAATTTGACAAAAGCTAAAGTAATGACAGTACTGTAAATTTAAACCTAGGGCAAAATTGTAAATTTTCACAGGGGCAAATTCGTAATTTTTAACTTGGGGTAACAACGTAATATAAATTTGAACTAAGGGCACAATCATAATTTTAAGCTTGAGGCAAAAGCACAATTTTATTTTGAATCGATGGCAAAATCGTAATTTTGAGTTGAGGGCAAACATAATTTTATTTTGAACTGGGGAAAAATGTAATTTTGAATTGAGGGCGAAATCACAATTTTTTAAACGGGGAAAAATCACATTTTTGAACAGAGTGCAAAATCGTAATTTTTAAGTGGGGGCAAAGACAAAATTTTATTTTGAACTGGGGGCGAAAAGGTAATTCTGAGCTGAGGGCAAACCACAATTTTATTTTGAATGGAGGGCAAAATCGTAATTTTTAAGTGGGGGCAAAAACAAAATTTTTATTTTTTTTAATATTACAACATTTTGTAAAACAGTTTAATGCAATTTATATAAGTTATGTTCATAAATCCAATATTTTTAATTGATCTTTTTATTTGTAACATGGATTCATTTCTATTTTTTTTATTTTGCACTCGTTCTTTTTCTGTTAATTTTGTTCTATCCGTTCTATTTGGATTCAAGTTTCTCTTTTGAACTCTCTATTAGATGAAACTCGTATTCAAATCTGATTATTTTTCAAAACGGAAGAAGCATGCTAACTTAAAGTGTAAATGAAGCGAGCAAAAATGGCATGTACCTAACGTTTTCGGTTTTTCTAATCATAATTTTACGAACTTGGTAAGGGTAGAAATTTTAAAACAAAATGATTGTAATTTAATTAAACTAGTGTTATTACCCGCCGCTTTGCGGCGGGTTTAAGTAAACTATTAAACGGTGTTGGCATTTCATATGCGGGGTTAAGTAAACTATTAAATGTACGACTAACAAAGAAAGAGGCAACACTTGCAACCCTAGATAAGTCATGAAGACCTGAAGTTATAATTACGCTTTTAGGATATACTTACGTTTATTTTTTAAGAAAACTTGAACTTCGTCAAGTGTCGTTTTTAGGATATAATTACATTTCGTAGTACGGGTTTTTAACGAAAAATGAACAGAGTTTCCTCTGTTTTTGGACGATCCCGACAACTACAGTGTCGATAATTTCAAAACGCAACAATATGTTGAAATTACTTACAAGTTTCATGTTTCTAGTAAATAAAGATGTGATTTTTAGATCCCTTTACTTGATTGAAGTAGAATTAAGATCGAACCGGTGAAAGACATAAAAGAACCTGATTTTTGAGAAAGTTGCCAAAGTGTTTATTTACTCTAAACAGCTTACTTTCTGAGTATGATTATTCATGTTACAACCAATAATCACTTTGAAAATGCACATCCAAACACCCTGGCTGGCTAAACAGCTTACTACCTGTGATTGTTTGTATATTTCATACATTATGCCAAAATAAAACGTAAATATTCGCTAAAAGCATCGGTTCGAGTTTGGTTCGCGTAAAGTATAATATGTATAAACAAAGAAATTAAAATTAGCTTCGTTTAAATTTTTACCGGGTCTGGCTTTGAGTGGCGTTGACTGCTGTTGACCCGCATTGCCCGTTGACTTTTGTTGACTGAAGTTGAACAAAAGTTGTTCGCGTTAACTGTGTCTGACCCGGACTTAAACCGAAACCTGAATTGACCTGTGATACCAAGGTTGACCCGTGTGTCGATCGATCACTTTGACCTGACCCGCTTGACCCGAACCCGAACCGGAACGAATCCGCGCAGGAACCGTGTTGAACCAAACACCCTAACAATAGCCACCACTATCACTGCCGTTAAATTCCTAACATAAGAAACCAAACAAAAAGAAGACAATTACATACCTATATATGAGATTAATCACAACGTTCGCCTAGCTTAGCCATGACTGCCAGCCTAAGTTGGAAACTAAAAATATCAACCTCATAGTGTCTTCCTGTGTAAATTAAAACCACAATTCGAATACGGAGAAATGTTTTTATGTAATAACTAAATGAAAAGAAACCCTAAAATCAAAATAAGATAATATGATATGGAAATGAGGTTATTTTAATATCGTAATTGATAGTTTATAGTACAATTTAACCCGTATCCAGTTTCAAATCAACCAAAAAATAAACATATATCTTGCTCACCTCCAAAAGCTTTCCCATCTTGTATAAACTGTTCATACATGGATTACCAATCTAAACCCAAAAAGAATCTAAAAATATTAAAACTTAAATGGGTAGGAGCGGGTCGCCGCGGAGCAACAGCCACGTCCGGATCTGATCTATCTACTCAGCAATTCATCCGGATAATAAATTACTTGGTTCAACCTACCCATATTAGGTGTTTGTTCAAATATTAAATTTGGGCCATATAACCAAAAGCTACCCGGGTTGTACCGTAATGCCAGAGCTTCCTTCTTCAACCGATTATTATGTATCATCTCACCACTCAAGAATGATGTATCCCTCCTACAGTAAGTTTGTAGAGAAAGTGCCCCAAAATTTAAAAGCAAAACTCAACTGAGCATTACCTGGTGTGCAGAACTTCAATTTCTCTAGAGAACTTCAAGTTTAGGTTTCTGTTGACCAAAGAAAGTTAGAAGGTGAATTAAAAAATTACAACATGGAAGTAATCAGATCTTAGACCTGAAACTTACTGTACTACATAATTGGCCGGATTAAAAAGTGCAAAATCCCATAAACAGATACCTGACTGACTGAGTTGTGGTCGTTATATCAAATCTTCTATGACTTCTACATATCGCCATGTCTTTTACTTCGATTTGAGACGTGGCCGCTGGTGGTGTTGATGTGGTCGCTAGAAGAGAGAATCCACCGTAGTGGCGGTGATGATGACACCGGCGGGGAATTGAAGCGGTGGATTTCACCCTTGTGGCTGCCTTTCTCCTCGGGAACCATCACCAGCCGTCTGTGTGTTGGGTGTAGAAACAGAGCTAGGGTTTTGTGTTGGCTTCAAACCCAGTTTGAAGGGTTGGGAGAGGAGGAATGAGTCGGAGAACAAAAGCGTGGTGAATGTTATTGTGTGAAACTTAAAATTACGAAAATACCTCCGTACTGTAGCAAACATACGTTATGAATTGATATATATAATAATGATATGAAAAAAAAAAAACAGAATGTATAACAAAATATTAATTTGAGTAGTATTTGTATCTTAAACTAATGGTTATTGTTAGACATATTATTTTAGTGAATTACAAGTGATGATGAGTCAAAATATTATTTATTTTTTAACTTAAGGAGAATAGACGCAGCACAGCAAGTGAGATAAAGATGCACCATCATACCGTCATCTACTTCTAGAAGCAAATGAAAATCATAAAATTTATAGAACTGTGGCCAAAACGCGGCGTTTTGATCCGGTTAATCAGACAAAGACTGACGGGTGTCTGACGGGTCTGTTGACTGGACCAAAACACCGAGCTTTCGCCGCATTTTGGTCCTGTCAACCAGACCGGCCGTCAGTCTTTTTCTGATTAACCGGACCAAAACGTCGCGTTTTGGCCACAGTTCAACACTGCAGGGTGTGCATATAAAGACAAAAAACACATTTTTAGGTGTGTATATAGTAACTGTTTAGTAACCAACTTTTAACGACAGTATAGCTAACGATCGTTAACTATCTTTTTGCTTTACTAACGCCGTGTGTGAACGCCTTAAATAGGGACCAAAGTCAGGTTCAAAACGACCACGAAAAATAGGTAAATAATCTCATCCACGTACGCTATGTCGCCGGCCACCACTTACCGGATAGGGGTACTTGTCATCATCGTATTCATATCCGGGGTCTGCTCGGATGAGCGCGAGCTTCTAATGAAGCTGAAAACTGCCTTGGCGGGATCAAACACAAAAGTATTTGATTCATGGAGATGGGATGTATCCGTTTGTAACTTCAGCGGCATCTGGTGTGATGATTCGGGTTCATGGGTGGAAGAAATAGAGCTCTCGCATCAGAATCTGAGCGGATCGATTCCTTTTGATTCCATATGTCAACTCCAGTGGCTACAAAAACTTTCCTTGGGTTTTAATTATTTGCACGGAAGCCTTACGGATGACCTCAATAATTGTTCTCGCTTGACTTACTTGGATCTCGGAAACAATTTCTTCTCTGGTGTCATGCCCCGTATAGATTCCATCAAGTCCCTTTCGTATCTGTATGTTAACAAAACCGGATTATCAGGTAATTCATTTACTATAATATACTATACTCCGTCTAGCTAGCTAGCTAATTGT
Organism: Helianthus tuberosus; assembly: GCA_030545235.1. Lineage (NCBI taxonomy): Eukaryota > Viridiplantae > Streptophyta > Magnoliopsida > Asterales > Asteraceae > Helianthus > Helianthus tuberosus. The sequence goes on along the minus strand of CM060375.1, from coordinate 531,853 downwards.
AATTGTTTGTTTCAAATTTAATTAATTAATTATTATATCTGATTGATTAGGAACTTTCCCCTGGGCTTCACTGGAATTAATGACGGGGTTGGTCGTTCTGAGCGTCGGAGACAACAATTTCGATCAAACTATGTTTCCACAACAAGTGGTGAAGCTCAGGAATTTGACTTGGCTGTACATGGCGAATTGCAGTATCGGAGGTGAGATTCCAGCTGCTATCGGGGACCTTAAGGATCTTATTAATTTGGAGCTGTCTAGCAATAACATCAGCGGAGAGATTCCAAGTGAAATCTCCAAGCTGGTGAAGCTATGGCAGCTTGAGCTTTTCGACAACAATCTTAGAGGAAAGCTTCCGGTGGGGCTACGTAACTTAACCAACCTCCAGTTATTTGACGCCTCCATTAACAATCTGGAAGGTGACATATCTGAACTCAAGTTTCTGACCCAGTTAAAGAGCTTACAGCTGTTTGAAAATAAGCTCACCGGCGAGATTCCCCCGGAGATAGGGGAGTTCAACCAGCTGGTGAATCTGTCTTTGTACCGCAACCGGCTCACCGGGACGCTTCCTCAGCAACTTGGCTCCTTGTCTGACTTCAACTTCATTGATGTCTCCGAAAACTTACTCACCGGACCCATTCCTCCTAACATGTGTAAAAACAACAAGATGACCTTGCTCCTCATGCTCCAGAACAACTTAACCGGCGCCATTCCCTCCGCTTATGCTGACTGTAAAACGCTCTCGCGATTTCGTGTAAGCGACAACCAGCTTTCCGGTGTTGTTCCTAGTGCTCTGTGGGGGCTTCCAGTCGCTGAGATCATTGATATTGCCAACAACAATTTAGAGGGGAGTATTACATCCGACATAGACAAGGCCACAACATTGGGGCAGATATTCGCTGCTCGCAATCGGTTATCTGGTGAGTTGCCTCCGGAGATATCAAAGGCAACATCATTGAATACGATCGACTTAAGCCACAACCAGTTTTCTGGTAAAGTGCCTGCAACAATCGGAGACTTAAAGCATCTGAACAGCCTTCGTTTAGATGACAACAGGTTCACCGGCGAGATACCCGATTCCTTAGGCTCATGTGATTCTCTGAATGAGATAAACATGGCGTATAATTCCTTTTCAGGCCATATCCCAGCAGCTTTAGGGAGGTTACCCACACTTAATGCAATTAATTTGTCCTCAAATTTGCTCTCGGGTAAAATCCCAGGGAGCCTCTCCTCACTGAGGTTAAGCCTTTTAGACCTGTCCCACAATAAACTGGCAGGAGAAATCCCGGAGTCGCTTTCTGTTGAGGCCTACAATGGAAGCTTTGCCGGAAACGCGGGGCTTTGCAGCCTAAAGGTGAAGTATTTCCCACGTTGTTCTTCCAGATCCGACTCTGGTGGGGTGATTCGGACAGTAGTCACCTGCCTCTCCATTGGGTCAGCTGCTGGTCTCATGTTACTTGCCTACTTGTGTTACCTGAAGAACAAGAAAGGCGGGAAGCAGGACGATGCGTTGACATGGAATGTGAAATCATTCCATGTGTTGAGCTTCATGGAGGATGACATAATTGAGTCCATCAAAGAAGAGAATTTGATTGGGAAGGGGGGGTCTGGTGAAGTGTACCGGGTGTCCCTAAAGAACGGGATGGAACTCGCGGTGAAGCACATTTCGAAGCATCTTGTGGGGAAGTCAGTGGAGTTTGACGCAGAGGTTGAGACGTTGAGCTCCATAAGGCATGTGAATGTTGTCAAACTCTACTGCAGTATCACAAGCCAAGAGTCGAGGTTGTTGGCTTATGAGTATTTGGCCAACGGGAGCCTTTGGGATCGGTTACACAACGACAATAAGAAACTTGGAGGACTGGATTGGATTACAAGATATGAAATCGCGGTGGGAGCCGCCAAAGGCCTAGAGTATTTGCACCATGGATGTGAAAGGCCGGTGATCCATAGAGATGTCAAGTCGAGTAACATTCTACTGGATGAGCATTTGAAACCCAGGATTGCTGATTTTGGGCTTGCAAAGAAGATTAGCCACCACCCCAACACAACTACTTCCTGTAGCCATGTGATAGCGGGAACACACGGGTACATAGCTCCAGAGTACGGGTACACGTACAAAGTGAACGAAAAGAGCGACGTGTACAGCTTTGGAGTGGTGTTGATGGAGCTTGTGACAGGTAAAAAACCCATTGAGGCGGAATATGGTGAAAACAAGGACATAGTGTATTGGGTATGCAGCAAGCTAAAGAACAAAGAGAGCGTGTTAAGCCTTGTGGATTCCAGCATCTCTGAAGGTTTCAAGGAAGAGACGATTAAAGTGTTGAAGATTGCAATCATGTGCACGTCTAGGCTCCCCACCCTCAGGCCCACCATGAGGGCAGTCGTTAAGATGCTGGAAGAAGCGGAGCCATGCAAATTACTAGGCATAATCGTCAAACAAAAGTAATTAACAGGCCAACCTTTTTTGTAACCGTTAATTTCTTCTGCAACTAGCTAGCTATATATATAACATGTATAAAATAACTGCTTTCTTCGTAATATAATCAATAAAATAAAAGTATGTTCAAAGTATAGTTTAATAGTCCAACCAAAAACAAAAATGTAAGAAAATGATGCTTCCATCCTTTTCAACTTCTAAGGGTATCCGGGGCACACTCGGGGAGTGGGTTCGGTGACCACTTTCCCCGATCGGGAACACCGCCGCCATCACCGCGGGGACCCGATTCGGGGGGTGGTTTCGGTGGTTGTTCACCGCTTTGAATTGGGCACATGGATCGAGGAACGGCTCTTTTGAACGGTCATAAACAAAAAAAAAAAAAAAATTCACTTTTTATACAAATATAAATAACCACACCCACTTATTTACACTCTCATCAAACCACACCACAACTTTACTTATTTTTTATACTCTCAAACCACACCCACTTCACAAATTTTTTATATTCTCAAACCACACCCACTTCAAACCGAGCAATGGAGAACCAACCCCGCGAAGCCAAGAAAAAAACTAAGGGACGAGGCAAGCAACCGTCTCGTGGTGGTTCGAGCGGTGCAAGTGCACAATCACAACCCCCTTTCGGATATACTCCACAACCCCCGTTTTTTTTTCCAACAACCTTCACACCCCTCCTTTTACAACACCCAAGCAACCAACCTTCAACCCAATTTCGGCTATGGTTTTCAAAATTTGTTATCAATGGATGCTCTTCCTCAATCCCCCGCCTTCGACCCATATGGTTTTCGTTCCCCACAAGTTCCATCGGTCCAAGAAAATGTTGAACGTCCTCTACCTATTTACGACGACGAGGACGATGAGGTAGTGCCCGAAACTCAAAATTTGGGCGACGAGGACGATGAATATAATGTGGATGAAGACGCGGGCAACGAAGAAGATGACGCTCGGGATAAAAAGGGAAAAATGACGAGCGAAAAATGGACAAAGGTCCATGAAGAGGCGTTTGCGAAGGCGTGGGTACATTGCTCTACCAACAAAAAGAAGGGCAATCAACAAAACCGCGATAGTTTTTGGCGTAAGATTTTAAATCATTTTAACGCCACCATCGGTGGAAGTAACCGGACCGTGCATCAAGTACGGTCTAAATGGGGCCCGATGCACACGAAAATAAACTTTTTCAACGGCCTATACCAACAAGCGCTAAAAATTATATTTTTTAACATTGTATATTTTTTAATTTTCTTTACTAAGTTCATATTTTTTTAACACTTATTATTTTATAATATGTAGGATCGCACACGAGGAAACGGAGTCAAGGATCTCGATGTGATGAAAGTCGCTTTAACAGAATTTAAAGAGAGATTTCCGAACGGTTTTCAACATGTCGAGGCATGGGAGGTCCTTCGAAAACACGACAAATGGGCCCAAGTCCCATTGTTGGGTGAGGAAGGGGAAGGTTCGGGACATAAAAGAAAGCCCGTTGAGGTGGACCCTTCCATACCCGATATATACCCGATATGAACGAAGACCCCTCGCCACAAAGAGCACAACGGCGAGACAAGCGTCAAGCGACATCGTCCGAGGGAAGCTCGGCCGAGTTGGCGGAACAATTCAAAGAGTACACCGCCATGAAAGAAAGGAAGCACACGATTGAATTGGAGGCGATTGAATTGAGGAAGAAAAGAGAGGCGCAGGCTCTCGAGCTCATATCGGAACAACGCGAGACGATGAAAAACTACAATTACGATCGAGATATGGAAACATTCATCAAGCCGCACGACGATGCTCCGCCAAATATGTTGCCGTTCATCCTCGCCCGAAAACGCGACATCGCTAACAAGTACGGGTGGCCGTGCGATTTCTAAAATTATTATTTTCTAGTTTTAATGTAATTTTTATTTTCTAGTTTGAATGTAATTTTTATTTTTTTAGTTTGAATGTAATTTTTATTTTTCTAGGTTGTTTTTTTTTAATTTAATGAAATGTCTTTTATTTAATTTTTATTTTTATTAATATTTTTTTAATTTATAAACATGCATAATTTTACAACAAATAAAAAAAAAAAAAAAAACCCAATTCCCCTAAAGAGGGGAGTGCCGCCATCAAAATGGGGTGTTAGGGGAGTTTAAGAGGGGAGTTGACGTGGCACTATCTGATTGGAGGTGCGTAAGAGAGGGGACTCCCCTCTTAGGGGAGTGCCCCTCTCACCCTAAGTCTCATTCGGGTTCTCTTCCTATATATATATATATATATATATAGGACAAAAATCCGTTAGGAACCACCTCTTATTGCGAGAACCGCGAGAACCAATGTGAACACAACCAAAAATGCCTAAAAATAGCTAAAAATCACACAATTTTTTTTAAATATTTTTTATATAAAAATCGCTACTTTTCCAAGCCAAAAAAAAATTTAATTTTTTTTGTCACTAAAAGTAGCGATTTGAGCATAAAAAATATTAAAAAAAAAATTAGATTTTTTTTTTATTTTTTTAGGTTTTTTGGGGGTTTAGTTTTTAGCATTTTAGCTTGGGGGGGGGGGGTTAGGTTTTTGGGGGGTGGGGGAGGGGGGTTTAGGTTTTTTTTGGGGGGGGGGGGGGTAGGTTTTTTTGGGGGTTTTAGTTTTTAGCATTTAGCTTGGGGGGGGGGGGGGTGAGGGGGTTTAGGGTTTTTTTTTTTGGGGGGGGGGGGGTTAGGTTTTTTTAGCTATATATATATGTATTGTTTGGTATAGAGAATGAACTGATTTGAGGTTTGAATTGTATTGAATTGTATTAATCTCAAAAAAGGGTTACAAAGAGGTGTTTATATAGAACACCAAGTTACACAATTAGCCCCTACACTACGACACATTATTTACTTTCCGACACTCCCCCTCAAGTTGAGTAGTGGGATCACCAATACTTAACTTGCTCAAACAGCTACTAAACACGTTCCCGGTAACCCTTTTGTGAGAATATCTGCGAGTTGATCTTTTGACGATACATATGGGAGCTCTATGATACCTTCCTCCAATTTCTCCTTAATGAAGTGTCGGTCTACCTCCACATGTTTTGTTCGATCATGTTGGACTGTATTTTTTGAGATCTGTATAGCAGCTTTATTGTCACACATGATTTTGGTTGTTGTAGTAGGAAGGAAACCAATTTCAGTCAGGAGCTTGCGAATCCACAGAATCTCTGCTAGGCCACGAGCTATCCCTCGGAATTCGGCTTCTGCACTAGATAGGGCGACTACCTTTTGTTTTTTACTCCTCCAGGTAACTAGATTTCCTCCGACCATGGTGAAGTATCCTGAGGTTGACCTTCTTGTTCCTTAATCCCCTGCCCAGTCGGCGTCTGTATAAGCTTGGATTTCTAAGTGCCCATTTGATTTGAACAATATACCATGACATGTTGTTCCCTTGAGATACCCGATGATTCTTAATACTGCTTCCATGTGACTCGCTTGGGGCTGGTGCATAAACTGACTCACCACTCCGACTGCATAAGCTATATCTGGACGAGTGTGGGAGAGGTATATCAGTTTTCCCACCATTCGTTGATACCTCTCCTTATCTGCTAGTTCTGCTCAATCTTCCATGTGAAGGCCGTGATTAACCACCATTGGGGTTTCCGACGGTTTGCACTCAATCATTCCCGTTTCGGCTAGCAGATCCAGGATATATTTCTTCTGACAGATAAAAATCCCTTGTTTAGATCTCATAACTTCAATCCCAAGAAAATACTTCAACCTTCCCAGGTCTTTCATCTTGAACTACTCAAAAAGTTTACTTCTCAACATTGACATTTCCCCTTCATCATTCCCCGTAAGTATCATGTCATCAACGTAGATAATTAAGCAGGTCACAAGATTGCCCCTTGATGCGTGGGTGGTGTGATATATATTTAAGTATATTTTAAGCCTTTTTTTACACGTTAGTCAAGTTTTAAATTTATAAAACACGATATTTTACTAACACCAAACACACATATGGGCAAGTGCACCCATCGTAAGCGTAGTATAGTGTTGGTAAGATACCGAGGTCGTCCAAGGACACAAGAGATTTTAACACCGGTTTATCCTCAACGTCTAATCAAATCAAAAGTTTAGAAAAAGGTTTTAAACTAGAAAATAAAAACTAACTAAAATGCTGAAAAATAAAATAAAATAAAAACAGATAGACAAGATGAATCACTTGGATCCGACTCGTGTATAGTGTAACATTTGATTATTTCCGCACTTTTGCACTTTTTAAGAGATTATCTTAGTTATTGTATGTAACAACCCTCGGTAAAACCAACACCCTCATAATATTTCGACACTCCATTATATAATAAAATGTCCCCATATGTCTTATAATATGCCCCGTATGTGAAAACCGAGCCCAAAATAGATTATAACATATAAAAGAAAATAAAATTTTGAAAATATGAGTTGAGGCGGGCCGCATAAACCCACCCCACACATTTACGCGGGCCGTATGGGAGTGTTGACGGACTCCGCTGAAACCTTTAGTTGAAGCGGGCCGCGTAAGGGTTATGCTTAGTTAACGCGGGCCGCGCGGACTCATAACACGCGATTACACCAGAGGCCGACACGTGTCGACATCGTGGCGGACCTACTCAACGACTCAGCTAAGCTATAGTGTTGACTGGTGTTGACGCGGGCCGCGTAAGGTTACCTTGTCTTTTACGCGGGCCGCGTGAGGACCAGATTACACAGCTATAAATAGATGGCATCAGATTACAGTTTCCGTCGCTCATTCTCAAATCTCAATCTCGAATTATTTGATATTTGGCATAATATTTTGGGTATTATACCCCTAATTAGCGAGGTTCTGCTCCGTTGTAAGTATTATAACCCCGGTTTCATAATAGTTACGCTGCCCGATTGATTTAGGGTTCCGTAACAACTGTCGTGGTTCTGCCCGACGTAGTTGTTGGAATGCCGTCTCGGGGAGGGTATTATTAATAATTTCAAAGGGTTATGATACTAACCAATGTACATTTGTATAAATTATAGATTATATCCAGGAAATCCTTACGAAAAACCTAAGATAGCAATGTGAGTTTATTCTCTTTTTTGATAATGTTTTTGGAATATTTTACAAAACCTTAAATGTTTTACAATGTGATTAAGCAGTAAGTGAGTCTTTGTAATTCTTCAATTACTGCCGGTATTTGGGGTTTTGTATACAAAATTTATTACTTGCGAGTAGTAAGTCGGAATGACAGTACGTTACCATTGGATGACGAGTAGCCAATGTGTAATATGACCCACAAGTCAAGGATTGACAGTACTGAATGAGTAATTGTGTAGAAATAAACAATGTGATCGCTCTCAATATTGTGTTAATTGATAAAATGTTTCTTGATTAAACTGGAATTCACTCACCAGTATTTCCCGCTGACAAAAATGTTTTTAAAACATGTTTCAGGTAACACAATGTGAAAGCCAACTGGGATAAAGCCAGCTCAAGAGCACTGACGGCTTGGAAAATAAGTGGCTATAAAAGTTATCTAAAACAAGATGTTTTAAATTCAATAAAATAGGGTTTTGTCCCTATAAGTATATTGTAATAAGAAACTTGGGTTTTGCCCATGTTATTATTAATATGAAATATGGTGGTTTTACTCTGATAAACATTTCCTAACTACGGTCCTGATATAAATTCCGCTGCGAGACTAAACAAACTGATACCACCAAACTCTGAGTTCACGGCCGCCCGTTTCCGGGACAGATAAGGGATCGGGGGTTGTGACAGAAGGTGGTATCAGAGCCTAGCCACTGGTCTGAGCCAAAGAAGTGTTCTGCTGACACTTGAAATTATAAAATTTTGTGTTAGGAAATAAATTATGGAGATACATGCATAACTGTATTTAATTGTTATGTGTTATTTGATTATTTGTTAATTTTCAGTATGAGTGATCAAGGACCATCAGATCTGAACCTTCAGTTATCTGATTCACCTAAGAGTGAGGGTACATCATCACAGCCTGCCCTTTCAGGGTATACTGCTGATCAGGAAGATGGAATATTTTCTTTTAGAGCTCAATCTGAAGAACCATTCCCTACTAAGAAACGAGGATGGTTCAGTAAAGAAGCTTTTGCTCGTAGGAAGAGAATGAGAAAATTGCAACAGCAAAGAACTTTAGCAGCTATTAAGCGAGAGACAGATGCCAATACTCAAGATATGCTTAATAGAAGATTAGCAAATTTCCATATCTTAGCTACGACTGCTGCTGACCCAAGTCTGGAACAACTAGTAGCCCCACAACCACAAAACCCAGAACACCCTATGGAGATAGAAAACCAGGAAAATCAGGAAGAAGAGATGTATAATTTTAATCCAGAAGAAATCCCTCGGGTACCTGCACCAAACCCCCTAGACCCGAATTACGACCCCTGGTGGGACGATAATAGGGACTTTGTGCAACGTTACCCTGTTCAGGATTATCCACCCATACAGAACATAGAAGTTTACCCAGGTATGGACCCTTTAGATCCCTATTACCAAAATGACTATATTAGGGAAATTTTAGAGGATCCTTACCAATTTCAGGAATTGTCACCCCCCATATCAGGAACCCGTACCCCAGATTCCAAACCCAGTCCGAGAACCTGCACCCCCAATGAGTGCAGAAAACGTTCAAGAACTTAGGACTTTTGGAGAGGAAAATTTAGAAAGCAGTGAGAGGATGCGTCAGGTGGGAGAGCGTCTCGTATGGAAATACGATGAGCGCAATATGGATTTTTGGATGAATCCATATCCATGAATGTTAGATTGGAGGAAGCAGTAGTAATAATAATAAAATAAAATATGTGTGTACGGATGCATATTATTATTATTTTATTTCTGTTGGTATTGTAATCTTTATTTCTGTACTAGTGTGTAATAGACGCATAAGTATATGAAAAGAGTAAGTAGCAATGATCTACGTTTTTGGCTAGATTGTGTGTCATGTGATTAATTATACTAGATATTAATTGTGATTTTAATATGGGATAAATGTTTAAAATTCAGATGGCCGACCAAGGAAATCAAGTCAATTTGGATAACAACCTGGAAATCCAGAATGATAATATTCAGAATGACGATAATCTGAATAATGAGAACCCAAACAACAATAACAACGGAAACCAAGTGGATAATAGTGCTATCCAACACATAGTAGCACAGGGAATTATAGATGCTATGCCATTTATACTTCAAACTGTTAAGGATGCTGATAATAAAAGTAAGCATAGCAGTAAGCGACCAAGTGAACCAGAAAACAGTGTGAACAATGGACCGGTACTCCAAATGCCTATTCCCAAAAGAAGAAGAACCATGCCTTATGGTTGTTCTTATAAAGAATTCTGGTCTTGTAAACCAATGGAATTCTCGGGCAATGAAGGAGCCATTGCAACCTTACGCTGGATAGAAAAGACTGAGGCAGTCTTAAGGATAAGTAAGTGTGCTGAAGAAGATAGAATACTGTTTGCTTCTAATCTGTTTAAGAATGCAGCACTAGAATGGTGGAACACTATCCTCCAGACTAGAGGAAGTGATAGAACTTACAATATGACATGGGAAGAATTTAAGGACAAGGTAGAAAGGAAATTCTGCCCACCCAATGAGAAAGAACAGATAGCAAATAAATTCCTAAATCTTAGGATGACTGGTGTGGATAGTAAGGGATACACTAAGATATTCTTTGAATATGCTAGGATAGTGCCAACTCTTGCTTCACCAGAACCAATATTAATCTCCCGTTATATCTGGGGATTAATTGGAGAGATTAGACATGTAGTCAAGGCAGCTAGACCTCAAACTATAGAAGAAGCTGTAGAACTAGCAAATACCTTGACAGATGAATTAGTTTGTACCCGAGAAGAAAATCAAAGGAGGAACCTAACACAGAAGCTCACTCAAGAATTTCGTTCTGTAAATTCTAACCGTGGGAGAAATGTAGGTTCTACCTCTGCACCCTACTGTAGGAATTGCAAAAGAAAGCATTCAGGAAGATGCTCTGTGTACTGTAACTTTTGCAAAATATCGGGACACAAGGAGGAAGATTGCAGGAAGAAAAACAGCAGGATATGCTACAACTGCGGAGAACAAGGTCACATCAAGCCAAACTGCCCAAAATTAGCTCCAGCTCCAGATAACAAGAATACTAAAAATGCTAGAGCATTTGTTCTGACTGCAGAAGAAGCTAAGATGATCCCAGACGTCATAGCTGGTACGTTTTTAGTTAATGATGTTTTTCCTAAAGTATTATTTGACTCTGGTGCAAACCAAAGTTTTATTAATACATCGTTTTGCAAAATTTTAAATCAGTCATTAACTAAACTACCATTAGAATGCGTAGTAGAGACAGCTAATGGAGAAACTGTTAGAATTTCTGAAATCTTGCAGGGAGCAAGCATAGAAATTTTAAATCAAAAATTTATAGCAAATCTATATCCCATGAATCTGGTAGGATTTGATGTTGTTTTAGGAATGGATTGGTTAATAGCCAATAAAGCCAGTATTTTATGTGATCAAAAGTTAATCCAAGTAAATTCACCAAAAGGTAAAACGATCACAATTAAAGGCGATAAGTCTTCTAAATCAAATAAATTCATTTCTGTGATGAAAACTGCAAGTTGTATAAGAAAAGGTTCTATAGTGTATTTGATTTCCATAATCACTAAAACTAAAGAAAAAGAACTAAAAGATATTCCAGTAGTATCTCAGTTTTCAGATGTCTTTCCAGAAGAATTACCAGGACTACCTCCGGATAGAGAAGTTGAATTCAGGATTCATCTAATACCAGGAATATCACCAATTGCCAAAGCACCTTATCGTTTGGCACCTGCAGAAATGCAAGAATTGAAGAAACAATTAGATGAATTGTTAGAAAAAGGATTCATACAGCCAAGTTCGTCGCCATGGGGAGCGCCAATACTGTTCGTTAAAAAGAAGGACGGATCAATGCGTATGTGCATTGATTACCGTGAATTAAACAAAGTCACGATTAAAAATCGGTACCCATTACCAAGAATCGATGATCTGTTTGATCAACTACAAGGAGCTCGATTTTTCTCTAAAATCGATTTAAGATCAGGATATCATCAATTAAAGGTACAAGAAGAGGACATTCATAAGACCGCATTTAGAACAAGGTATGGTCATTATGAATTTACTGTCATGCCATTTGGTTTAACCAATGCCCCAGCTGCATTTATGGACATGATGAACCGAATATGTAAGCCATATTTGGATAAATTCATAATTGTATTCATAGATGATATTCTAATTTACTCTAAGAGTAAAGAGGATCATGCAAGACATTTGCACACACTTTTAAGTTTGTTAAGAAAGGAAAAGCTTTATGCTAAGTTTTCTAAGTGTGAATTTTGGTTAGAACAGGTACAATTCCTTGGACACCTAGTTAATCATGAAGGAATTCATGTAGATCCCACAAAAATCGAGGCAATTACGAAATGGAAAACCCCTGAGTCACCAACCGAGGTCAGAAGTTTCTTAGGATTGGCTGGTTATTATAGAAGATTTATTAAAGATTTCTCTAGAATAGCCATTCCTTTAACTAAGTTAACCTGTAAATCTGTTAAGTTTGAATGGGGAATAAAGCAAGAAGAAGCCTTTAGAATTCTTAAGCAAAGATTAACCCATACACCTATATTAGCATTACCAGAAGGAACTGAAGATTTTGTAGTCTACTGTGATGCTTCTAAACTAGGGTATGGATGTGTATTGATGCAACGTCAAAAGGTTATAGCTTACGCATCAAGACAACTTAAGAATCATGAAGAAAATTATTCAACCCATGATTTAGAATTTGGAGCTATAATTTTTGCTCTTAAAATTTGGAGACATTACCTTTATGGTAGTAAGTTTACTATATTCACTGATCATAAGAGTTTAAGGTATATTTTCGGACAGAAGGAGTTGAATATGAGGCAAAGACGCTGGATGGAATTTCTTAGTGACTATGATTGTAATATCCAGTATCATGAAGGAAAAGCAAATGTAGTGGCTGATGCTTTAAGTCGAAAGTATCATGAAAAGCCAAAAAGGGTAGGTTCTCTTAAATTAAATCTGCAAGTAGATTTAAATGATCAAATAAGAGAAGCACAAGAATCAGTAATCAAGGAAGATACTGAAAAATTAAAAGGTATGTTAAAAGAATTGAAACAAGGTACAGATGGAATTTGGAGATTCCATGAAAAGAGAATGTGGATACCTAAATTAGGAAATCTACGTAATCGTATATTAGAAGAAGCACATAAGTCTAAGTATACGATACATCCAGGAAGTGATAAAATGTACCAGGATTTAAGGAAAAATTTCTGGTGGATAGGAATGAAAAAGGACGTAGCAGTCTATGTTTCTAAATGTTTAACTTGCTCACAAGTTAAAGCTGAACATCAGAAACCTTCAGGTTTGTTACAGCAATTAGAAATGCCGGTGTGGAAATGGGAATTAATAACTATGGATTTTGTTACTAAATTACCCAAAACTAGGAAAGGAAATGATACAATCTGGGTGATTGTAGATAGATTAACTAAGTCAGCGCATTTTCTACCAATGAAGGAAACAATTAGTATGGAACAATTATCTAAATTGTATGTAAATGAAATTGTTTCTTTACATGGCATTCCTTTATCAATTGTTTCTGACAGAGATAGTCGATTTACATCTCATTTCTGGTCAAGTTTCCAAAAGGCAATGGGAACCAAGATAAAGCTAAGCACGGCTTATCATCCTCAAACAGATGGACAAAGTGAAAGAATAATTAAGACAATGGAAGATATGCTTAGAGCTTGTGTAATTGACTTTGGAGGTAATTGGGACGAACACTTACCTTTAATAGAATTTTCTTATAATAATAGCTATCACACAAGTATCAAAGCTGCACCATTCGAAGCACTTTATGGACGAAAGTGTCGAACCCCAGTCTGTTGGGCAGAAATTGGGGAAAAACAACTATCTGGACCTGAAATAGTGCAGGAAACAACTGATAAGATTATTCAAGTCAAGGAACGACTGAAAGCAGCACGTGACCGACAAAAGAGTTATGCTGACAACCGATGCAAACCATTGGAATTTCAAGTAGGAGATAAAGTATTATTGAAAGTCTCTCTTTGGAAAGGAGTGGTAAGATTCATCAAACGGGGAAAGCTAAGTCCCAGGTATGTTGGACCTTTTAAGATTATTAGAAGAATAGGACCTGTAGCCTATCAGCTACAACTGCCAGAGGAAATGGCAGGAATACATGATGTGTTTCATGTATCAAATCTTAAAAAGTGTTTAGCTGATGAATCATTGATAGTGCCTCTTAAGGATATAGAGGTAAATGAACAACTCAAGTTTGTAGAAAGGCCTCTACAAATTGAAGACAGGAAAATCAAGAATCTCAAGCATAAAAGACTAATTCTAGTCAAAGTGAAGTGGGACTCCAAAAGAGGACCTGAGTACACATGGGAGCTTGAGTCAGAAATAAAAAGGAAATATCCGCACTTGTTTCAGTAGATCTCGAGGACGAGCTCTAAATTAAGGTGGGGAGAATGCAACAACCCTCGGTAAAACCAACACCCTCATAATATTTCGACACTCCATTATATAATAAAATGTCCCCATATGTCTTATAATATGCCCCGTATGTGAAAACCGAGCCCAAAATAGATTATAACATATAAAAGAAAATAAAATTATGAAAATATGAATTGAGGCGGGCCGCATAAACCCACCCCACACATTTATGCGGGCCGTATGGGAGTGTTGACGGACTCCACTGAAACCTTTAGTTGAAGCGGGCCGCGTAAGGGTTATGCTTAGTTAACGCGGGCCGCGCGGACTCATAACACGCAATTACACCAGAGGCCGACACGTGTCGACATCGTGGCGGACCTACTCAACGACTCAGCTAAGCTATAGTGTTGACTGGTGTTGACGCGGGCAGCGTAAGGTTACCTTGTCTTTTACGCGGGCCGCGTGAGGACCAGATTACACAGCTATAAATAGATGGCATCAGATTACAGTTTCCGTCGCTCATTCTCAAATCTCAATCTCGAATTCTCTGATATTTGGCATAATATTTTGGGTATTATACCCCTAATTAGCGAGGTTCTGCTCCGTTGTAAGTATTATAACCCCGGTTTCATAATAGTTACGCTGCCCGATTGATTTAGGGTTCCGTAACAACTGTCGTGGTTCTGCCTGACGTAGTTGTTGGAATGCCGTCTCGGGGAGGGTATTATTAATAATTTCAAAGGGTTATGATACTAACCAATGTACATTTGTATAAATTATAGATTATATCCAGGAAATCCTTACGAAAAGCCTAAGATAGCAATCTGAGTTTATTCTCTTTTTTGATAATGTTTTTGGAATATTTTACAAAACCTTAAATGTTTTACAATGTGATTAAGCAGTAAGTGAGTCTTTGTAATTCTTCAATTACTGCCGGTATTTGGGGTTTTGTATACAAAATTTATTACTTGCGAGTAGTAAGTCGGAATGACAGTACGTTACCATTGGACGACGAGTAGCCAATGTGTAATATGACCCACAAGTCAAGGATTGACAGTACTGAATGAGTAATTGTGTAGAAATAAACAATGTGATCGCTCTCAATACTGTGTTAATTGATAAAATGTTTCTTGATTAAACTGGAATTCACTCACCAGTATTTCCCGCTGACAAAAATGTTTTTAAAACATGTTTCAGGTAACACAATGTGAAAGCCAACTGGGATAAAGCCAGCTCAAGAGCACTGACGGCTTGGAAAATAAGTGGCTATAAAAGTTATCTAAAACAAGATGTTTTAAATTCAATAAAATAGGGTTTTGTCCCTATAAGTATATTGTAATAAGAAACTTGGGTTTTGCCCATGTTATTATTAATATGAAATATGGTGGTTTTACTCTGATAAACATTTCCTAACTACGGTCCTGATGTAAATTCCGCTGCGAGACTAAACAAACTGATACCACCAAACTCTGAGTTCACGGCTGCCCGTTCCCGGGACAGATAAGGGATCGGGGGTTGTGACATTGTAGTAGGCCCCTCTTTTGAAGATGACGTTACCCTCAACCCAGTAGTTTGAGTCAGCAAGGATACAATCCTAAAGGGTTGGATTATTGAAAGATAATTAATTAAGTTATTAATGCATAATGTGGTAGGCCCCTCTTTTGAAGGTGACGTTACCCTCGGCTAAGTAGTCTGAGTCAGCAGGGATACAGTCCTAAGTAGCCGGGTTAAAGTTTTAATAGTAGCTTACATATGAGGGGATCAAAGAGTTTGGACCCCCGCCATCCAATACCGGTGGGTATTGAAGGAGATCCTACTAAATTTGACCCAGGTCCTTGCAGGATCTATACACTGAACAAGGCAAGACTCTTACCAAACCGTTCCCTTAACCCCCGACCAGGTAGCCAACATATCTCCATATAGACCGTGGAGATATGAATGGTGAAAATCTTTTATTTTATATAGACAGTAAAATAATGCCAAGACACCACGGACAAACGATAAGGAAGAATCACCTTCAACATAAGAAACTAGTTATTAAAGTCATTAATACATAACCAAATAAAAAGTGCGAAAAGATTAAAAATAAAAAGTATTACACTAGACACTTGTCTTCACCAAGTGATGTAAGAGACTTAGGCAAACATGGCCATTGATTGTCAAGAACTCTTACGATCAATCTTGGATCCCGAGACTACTCACACACTCTATGATGGATGATGGATGATGGTGGTGGATGATGGTGTTGTGATGGTGGTGAGTGGTGGGTGAAGTGTGAGAGAGGTGGTTTGCCAAGGGATGGTTTGCAAATGAGCCAAGCACCCCTATTTATAGGCTGAACAGAAGCTCGGGCACGGCCCCGTGTCCACCCTCCTTCTATTTCTTCATTAATTACAGTTTGTCTGCATTAGTTGACCACGCCCCCGTGTCCGCTGGGCACGACCCCGTGTGCAGAAGCGTATCTATACTATCAAGATTTCCCCAGATTCTGCGAATCTTAGAGTTGACCACGGCCCCGTGTCCGGTGGGCACGCCCCCGTGGTGGGTGATAGAAGTTTATACCGCTTTGTCTTTTCTGCAGACACTTGGGCACGTCCCCGTGCTCATTGAGCACGGGGCGTGTTCAGCCTTCTGTCTTCTTGTTTTTGCTTGGGAAGATGCTGTCGGGGGGTCGGGCAAGCCACGTTTGTTCCTTTTCTTGTATTTATGTTAGATTTAACTTATAGAAGGTGGACACGGGGGCGTGTCGGCTGAACACGACCCCGTGTCTGGCAAAAATCTACAGATTTTTAACAAACGGCAGGTCTGGGGCTATGGGCACGGGGGCGTGTCGGCTGGACACGACCCCGTGTAGACAATCTGCAAAGGTGAAAAACAGGTTTCTGGCTTCGGTTTTCCTGCTCCAGCTTTAGTAGCACTAATATTTAGTGCTCTAAGCCTCGTATGTACCTGTTTCATCAATAAACACTGCACCAAACCGTAACAAGCTCCTACCTCCACTCCTCCCGCCTAGTCCATGTCCTCGTCTTCATCATCACCTCCTCCTCCCTGCCCCGACATGTACTTCAGGGTGTTCCCAATGTCATCCTGTATGTCGGAGATGTTTCTCTCAATTGCTCTGACCTGGGTGTACGTATTGCTTGCCAAGTTATAGGTGTTCCTGGTGCACATGAGGTTTTCCTGCAATAAGTCATATAAGCTTTGAAAATTAGGAAAACCGCCTCCTTGTGAGGAGGATTGGCTCGGATCACCATGGGGCTGGTACTGGTACTAAGGAGGTGGTTGAAGGTGTGGAACGTGAAGGACGAGTGCCTCTTGCGGGTTCCATGCATGCCCTTGGACTCTTTGGAAGCTAACCGTCTCGTCTTCGGATTCATAAATCAAGTTCATGGAGCGGCAGATGTGTATGTCCACTCTTCCCGACCATGGGCTCTTTTGGAAATACCTGGGCATGTTCACGAAGTGCTTGAAGAGACGGTATATCCACCCCCCGAAGAAGATAGGGGTTGGTGGAGTAGCGAGTCGATTCCAATGCATGTTTCGGAGCAGGAGGTACGGAACATCGAGGTGGGTGCGGGTATGAATGCAATGAAGGACCACCAGATCTCTCAACCCTACTACGCCACTGCTATCATGCCTTTGGCTAAGAGAGTAAGTGAGGACCCTATGAATGTAGCGGTAAAGAGGGTCCCTTAGCTTAGTGCTCTTAGTGCTGCTTGGGTTGTAGTGCCCTTCTCCTATCTGAGCCCAAGCGGCTTGGCGTTCGTTTTCTGACAACTCTCGTAACCCTCCGGTGTTCTCTTCATTACCCGCATCTTCCTCCGCATACAACCCAACTATCAACCCAAACTGTGCTATCCAAATCGAGTACTTAGTCCCCCCACATCGAAACTCTACCCCATCATTATCAAATGGGTCGCATCTTGAATTGAACACGAATGTGCTATAGAATTACAGATTATACTCGTGGACTGAGCGAAGTCGAGTGGTTAGGGCGGCTCGTAGTGGGCCGGTGACGAGGTTGTTAAACCGGTCAAGTTGGTTCACTGTTGCTAAAAGATCCATGCACACTTGTCGTGGGTATTCTTCCGGTCTGGTTCGAAGCACATTGTATCTTGCTTTGGCATCCAACTCATTTGCATTGAACCTTGTGAATTTCTTGGACATCTGAAAGAATACACCAAACAATTAGCACGAAATAGTGAAATTTTCGAAGAAAACTGAAAACAGTCGGCTGAACACGACCCCATGTTCAGCGGACACGCCCCATGTTGGTCAGAAAATAGCTGGACACGCCCCCGTGCTCAGCGAGCACGACCCCGTGTCCAGACGTCTGTCTCCCAAAAATCCCATTTTTCGACCCGGTCCCGAAAACTTGAAAATTTTTGGTCCAGTAGGGGCGGTTTCCCCCGAAAATGAAACCCCAAGTGCCGTTTTTCCCAAAACAAACCGTTTACCCCTTCAATTTTATCTTTTTCGGTTCAAAAACAAGGGTTTGGGGGTTTTTGTGAGAAATCGGGCAAATCTATGAACAATACAAGTGGATTTACTTCCTATAACATGAATCTAAACTAATGCTAACATATTTAAGAAAAAATTTGAGGTTCGATCCGGATGAAGTTCAAGAACCCTAGATTTTCCCCAAATTTTTTATGCTTTAACTACATGCAAATGCTTAATCTAACTACTAATAATGATAGAATCATACCTTGATGTTGTTATAAGTAGAGGAGACGTCGAAATCTTGCAGAAAAATCGCCTGAAGCAGAGCGTTTTCGGGGAAACGAGGCGTGTAGAAATGAAGAAACTGTTTGGAAAAGGGGTTTTATCCCGACTGTTGCGCGGACACCGCCCCGTGGGTGGGCAACTTTTTTTTAGTGCTCGTGTGAGTGCCCTTATTTCCCAAAAAACTTGGTTAGAAGACTTACCGATTTAGATGTCAACGTTTGTTCGTAACTCACCAGGTATGATATTGATGCTTTTATTCTTCGACTGTTTGAAGCGAGATTTCTTCCTCCTCATCCTCAATGAATCTTTGATAGGGCTTCAGCCGTTGGCCATTGACTTTGAATGGAATTCCATTACAAGATTTAATTTCTACTGCACTGTGTGGGAAAACATGGATGATGGAAAAAGGTCCTGACCACCTAGACTTTAATTTACCAGGAAACAATCGCAGTCGTGAATTAAACAACAGAACTTGATCTCCTACTTGAAATTCATTAGGTTTAATGTTTTTGTCATACAAGTTTTTCATTCTTTCCTTATAAATTTTAGAGTTTGAGTATGCATAATTTCTTAATTCGTCTATTTCATTTAATTGACAGAATCGATTTTTACCGGCAAATTCTAAATCTAAGTTTACATTTTTAATTGCCCAGTAGGCTTTGTGAGCTATTTCTACTGGCAAATGACAACTTTTTCCATAGACGAACTTATATGGAGTTGTACCTATTGTTGTTTTATAAGCAGTTCGAAAAGCCCATAAAGCATCATCTAATTTATCGGCCCATTCCTTTTTATTTAACCCTACGGCTTTTTTCGAGTATTCGTTTTAAACCTCTATTAGTCACTTCGGCTTGTCCGTTTGTTTGAGGGTGATAAGCTATTGAGACCCTGTGATAGACCCCATATCTTGTTAAAAAAAATTCAAGTTGATGGTTGCAAACATGGGTACCTCTATCACTTATTAATGCTTTAGGTGTTCCAAAACGAGAGAATAATTTTTTCAGAAATCTTACCACGACTCTTCCATCATTTGTTGGAAGTGCCTCGGCCTCGGCCCATTTAGATAAGTAATCTACTGCCACAAGTATAAATTTGTTTCCTTTTGATGGTGGGAAAGGTCCCATAAAGTCGAGTCCCCACACATAAAAAATTTCACAAACAAGAATGCCATTTTGTGGCATTTCATTTTTGGAAGAAATATTACCTGTTCTTTGGCAAGCATCACATGTCTTAACAATACTTTGGGCGTCTTTGTAAATGGTTGGCCAATAAAATCCTGAATCAAATACCTTTCGTGCGGTCTAGCGGCACCATGATGTCCTCCGTATGGACCTTCATGACAATGGCGGAGAATTATTCTTGCTTTGCTACCATGTACGCACCATCGAATGAGTTGGTCGGCACACATTTTGAAAAGATAAGGATCTTCCCAAAAATAATGCTTCACATTAGCAAAGAATTTCTTTCTTTGATGATGTGGCCACCCTTTTGCGACTATACCGCTACCTAGGTAGTTAGCATAGTCGGCGTACCATGGCTCTTCCCTGTATTCCACCATTTCTAGGGACTCCGTTGGAAATTTTTCATTGATTTGCTCGTCCCTGGTTGCATCCAAAGCTGGGTCTTCTAAGCGTGAAAGATGATCCGCTGCGGTGTTTTCTGCTCCTCTTTTATCTTTGATTTCAATATCAAATTCTTGGAGGAGTAGAATCCACCGAATCAAACGTGGTTTGGCGTCCTGATTTTTGAAGAGATATCGAATGGCTGCATGATCTGTATAGACTATTGTTTTAGAAAGAACAAGATAAGAACGAAATTTATCAAAAGCAAATACCACGGCTAGTAATTCTTTTTCAGTTGTGTAATTTTCTTGTGCATCGTTAAGTGTTTTACTAGCATAATAAATTGGGTGAAAATGCTTTTCTTTTCTTTGTCCCAGGACGGCTCCAACTGCAAAGTCACTTGCATCACACATGATTTCGAAAGGTAATTTCCAATCAAGCGCTATCATGATAGGTGCATTGACTAGCATTTCCTTTAGGGTTAGAAATGCTTGATTGCAATCATTTTCAAAGATGAAAGGGGCATCTTTTTCAAGCAATTTTGTTAGAGGCCTTGAGATTTTAGAAAAGTCTTTGATAAACCGCCTATAAAATCCGGCATGCCCTAGGAAACTTCTGATTGCTCTAACGGAGGATGGGGGTGGTAGTCGAGAAATAGTGTCTATTTTGGCTCGATCAACCTCCATTCCTTCGCTTGAGATTTTATGACCGAGTACTATTCCCTCCGTTACCATGAAATGGCATTTTTCCCAGTTAAGGGGGAGGTTAGTTTCCTCACATCGGGTTAGCATTCGTTCAAGGTTATTGAGGCATTGGTCGTAAGAATCCCCAAAGATAGAAACGTCGTCCATGAAGACGTCCATTGTCTTTTCTATCATGTCATGGAATATGGCTACCATGCAACGTTGGAAGGTTGCGGGGGCATTGCATAGACCGAATGGCATGTGTCGATAAGCAAAAGTTCCATAGGGACATGTGAATGTTGTCTTTTCTTGGTCTTCGGGTGCTATCGGGATTTGAAAGTAACCTGAAAAACCATCCAAGAAACAGTAAAATTTATGACCGGATAATCTTTCTAGCATTTGATCAATGAAGGGTAAAGGAAAGTGATCTTTCCTTGTTGCTTCATTTAACCGTCTATAATCTATACATACCCTCCATCCTGTGACGGTTCTCATTGGTATTAATTCATTCTTTTCGTTAGTTATTACCGTCATACCTCCTTTCTTTGGAACTACTTGGACGGGACTTACCCAATGGCTATCGGAGATAGGATAAATAAGTCCGGCATCAAGTAGTTTGATGACTTCGTTTTTAACCACTTCTTGTACATTTTTATTTACTCAACGTTGTGGTTGTATTACTGATTTGTAGTCATTGTTCATTAAAATTTTGTGCGTGCACATGGAAGGACTTATGCCTTTAATATCTACAAGCTTCCAAGCGATCGCATTTTTGTGTTTTTTCAAAAGTTTAATTAATTTTTCTTTTTCTGAACTACTTAATTTAGACGAAATAATTACAGGTGATTTACCATCTTTGTCTAGAATAACATATTCCAAACCTTTCGGAAGTTCTTTGAGCTCAAGAGGTGGGTCTTTAGGAGACTCCTTATTTGGTTGCTCATTTTGATCAAGAACTTTGAAAGTTTGTTCTATGGCGACCTCTTCTTCAACAAAGCGGTCAATCTTTTCACTTGTATCGGGTGGTTCATCTTCATCTTCAATTAGGGGGTCATTATTGCCGAATGGATATTTCATTGATCGCTCAAGATCGACACTCTTTTTAAATGCCCCTAATTGAATAGATAGATTGTTGTACTTCCGGTTTTTCAAAGCTTCGTGGGTTTTTACAAAAGGTCGTCCCAACACTAGGGGAGCGTCATCGAGGATGACAAAGTCGGTTGGGATTACCATTTGATTTGTTTGAACCAAGACATCCTCAACTACACCGAGTGACTTTATTACTTTCCGATTAGATAGAAAAATGGGTATTTGAAGTGGAGAAAAATCACTAATACTTAATTTCTCGAAAATGTAGTTGGGCATTATATTAACTCAAAGATCTTTATCAATCGTGACATTACTAATAAAGGAGTTTTGAAAAAAACATGGAACCGGTTTAATGTTGATTTCAAATGGGTCTTCTTTTATTAGCGAAGTTTGATCATTTGTTAACTTAATGCTTACCGTTTCGTCGATTTTTGTGTTAGTGTTTAACTCTTTTAAAAACTTAGCATGAGTGGGTACTAAACAATGATTTTCAAAAGAAGGTGACAAGAGATTAATTTCTTCAAAATTAGACTCTTCTTGAATTTTATCGTTGACGGACTCACCTTTTTCGTTGTTTAACTCATGTGTCGGTTTTTCACTTATTTGTTCTTCCATTTTTACACTTTCAACTATCTTTTCTTTATTTAATTCTTCTCTTGCGCAGGACTCCTCTTCCCTTGCGCGAGATTCTTTTATGTAACGCTCGATAGTTTTAAGGTGTTCTAGTATCCTATCGGTTACGTCGGTGATAGAATAAGGATCAGGATTTTCAAAGCTTGAATCTGGATGTTCGATCCTTTGTTCCTCATAATACCCATATGAAATAGATGGTTCATACCATTGCTCTTCATTGTAAGTATATGATGGATAAGGGTCGAAATTTTGTTCTTCATAATACTCATATGATGTGGGTTGTTCACGCCATGGTTCCTCATAATAAGTATATGAAGGTGGAGGCTCATATCTTGGTTCCTCAAAGTATGAGTATGAAGGCTCATACCTTGGTTCATCAAAATATGAGTATGAGGGAGAAGGTTCATACCTTTGGTCTTCATAGGATGTGTATGAAGTTGATGGCTCGTACCTGGGATCCTCATAATAGGTGTATGAATTGGATGGTTGAAATAAGTTACAATATTGAACCGAGTGTGGGTTACCACAATTAGTGCAATAGTCTTCCCTACAATCATCCGCCTCATAGGTGTAGTTGTAACCTCCTAAGTATCGATCCATAAGAATCACTCAGCAGACCACAACAGAGTCTCGAGAGCAGAAAACAAAAGTAAAAACATAAACAGAGGCTGGGCACGGCCCCATGTTCAGTGGACACGGCCCCGTGTACAGAATCTGTATCTGAGAGTTTTAATTAAAGTTACTGGTTTCGTTGAGCACGGGGCGTGTTCAGTGAGCACGGCCCCGTGTTCAGGCTACTGTAAATGCAAAATCTAACTAAAATGTAAAAAAATGCGCACGTTTTAAAAAGGTTTTGAAAAAACTGATTAGGCCGTCGATTTTAAGCTTTCTTAAAATCCTTGTGTCCCCGGCAACGGCGCCAAAAACTTGATGCGCGCTTGGTGTGATATATATTTAAGTATGTTTTAAGCCCTTTTTTACACGTTAGTCAAGTTATAAATTTATAAAACACAATATTTTACTAACACCAAACACACATATGGGCAAGTGCACCCATCGTGAGCGTAGTATAGTATTGGTAAGATACCGAGGTCGTCCAAGGACACAGGAGATTTTAATACCGGTTTATCCTCAACGTCTAATCAAATCAAAAGTTTAGAAAAAGGTTTTAAACTAGAAAATAAAAACTAACTAAAATGCTGAAAAATAAAATAAAATAAAAACAGATAGACAAGATGAATCACTTGGATCCGACTCGTGTATAGTGTAACATTTGATTATTTCCGCACTTTTGCACTTTTTAAGAGATTATCTTAGTTATTGTAGTAGGCCCCTCTTTTGAAGGTGACGTTACCCTCAACCCAGTAGTTTGAGTCAGCAAGGATACAATCCTAAAGGGTTGGATTATTGAAAGATAATTAATTAAGTTATTAATACATAATATGGTAGGCCCCTCTTTTGAAGGTGACGTTACCCTCGGCTAAGTAGTCTGAGTCAGCAGTGATACAGTCCTAAGTAGCCGGGTTAAAGTTTTAATAGTAGCTTACATATGAGGGGATCAAAGAGTTTGGACCCCCGCCATCCAATACCGGTGGGTATTGAAGGAGATCCTACTAAATTTGACCCAGGTCCTTGCAGGAACTATACACTGAACAAGGCAAGACTCTTACCAAACCGTTCCCTTAACCCCCGACCAGGTAGCCAACATATCTCCATATAGACCGTGGAGATATGAATGGTGAAAATCTTTTATTTTATATAGACAGTAAAATAATGCCAAGACACCACGGACAAACGATAAAGAAGAATCACCTTCAACATAAGAAACTAGTTATTAAAGTCATTGATACATAACCAAATAAAAAGTGCGAAAAGATTAAAAATAAATAGTATTACACTAGACACTTGTCTTCACCAAGTGATGTAAGAGACTTAGGCAAACATGGCCTTTGATTGTCAAGAACTCTTACGATCAATCTTGGATCCTGAGACTACTCACACACTCTATGATGGATGATGGAGGTGGATGATGGTGTTGTGATGGTGGTGGGTGAAGTGTGAGAGAGGTGGTTTGCCAAGGGATGGTTTGCAAATGAGCCAAGCACCCCTATTTATAGGCTGAACAGAAGCTCGGGCACGGCCCCGTGTCCACCCTCCTTCTCTTTCTTCATTAATTGCAGTTTGTCTGCATTAGTTGACCACGCCCCCGTGTCCGCTGGGCACGACTCCGTGTGCAGAAGCGTATCTGTACTATCAAGATTTCCCCAGATTCTGCGAATCTTAGAGTTGACCACGGCCCCGTGTCCGGTGGGCACGCCCCCGTGGTGGGTGATAGAAGCTTCTACAACTTTGTCTTTTCTGCAGACACTTGGGCACGTCCCCATGCTCATTGAGCACGGGGCGTGTTCAGCCTTCTGTCTTCTTGTTTTTGCTTGGGAAGATGCTGTCGGGGGGTCGAGCATGCCACGTTTGTTCCTTTTCTTGTATTTATGTTAGATTTAACTGCCTTTTTGCTTCTTTTGTTCATTTGAGCTCATTTAATGCTGAAAATACAAAAGGAAGACAAAAACACACTTTTTCCAACATTAGTACTAAAAAAGGGTTAGTTTTATGCCACATTTGATGTAATTTATATGTTGCATTGTGCGCACATCACCCCTACATTTCAAAAATAGGATATGGTCAGAGTTGCTTTGTTTGAAGCCATATTTCTTCATTGCAAGGGTAAACCTTCCAAACCAAGCTCTAGGAGATTGCTTAAGCCCATACATGGATTTCTTTAACCGACATATTTCTCCCGCCTTGAAATTCTCATTGAATCCCGGTTGAGCATCCCTATAGACCTCCTCGTTTAGTTCTCCGTGAAGGAAGGCATTTTTTACATCAAATTGATGAAGGGGCCAACCTTTATTGGCGGCTATTGAGAAAAGAACTCTGATTGTATCCAATGTTGTAGAAGGCGCTAGGCGCTAGTCGGGCGGTGGGGTACCGCCTAGGGATTAATCGGAATGGGTTTTCTATGTATAATTTTATAAATTTATATATATATATAGATAACTTTATACTTTTTATTAATAAATTTACAAGTTTAGGAACCATAATGTAAACTTGTAAAAGACAGAGGGGTTAAATGTTAAAAAACCTAAACTTAATATAACCTAATCCCCACCCACGTATACCATACGCCGCCTCTAACCCATCCTCTCCATCGATTTCATCAGACAACACACAAGAACACATAACTATGCCCAATTTCGCTTATCTAATCAATTAGTTCTTCAATGTGGTTCGATTTTGCACAATAAAGATGAGTTCAGATCCAATTTTGGTTCGAATCAAGGTAAGAACCTTTTCCTCTTCGACTGTTTTGGTTTGATTTTGGCCATTATAATCCGATTTTGACCCACTTCAACTAAAATTTGGGCTCTTGAAGGTGAAAATTTGGGTTTATTAAGTCAAAATACCTGGGCCGATTAGTCCGATTAGTCCGATTTTGACCGATTTTGACCGACTTTTGACCGATTTTGACCTGACCGATATTTTGACCGACTAGCTCATTTTTAGGCGATGACCCACCGATGAGCGACTAGGCGCCGATTAATCGGCCGCCTAGTCCGATTTCTGCAACCATGATTGTATCGATTTTGGCTATTGGGGAGAAGGTTTCATGTCACGACCCCCGACCCACCCTGGACGGAATCGGGAGCCGCGAACAGCCCAGTGGCACCGGTGATTATTTTGAAAAATATTGCAGCGGAAATTTCATCAGGACCGTGAGTTAGAAAAAATATCAGAGTTTAGAAAACACCGGATTTTATTTATTAAATAGATGGGATAAACCCATGTTTTACAAAGGTAGCTTTAATAAGGGATAAACCCCATTACATAAAACAATATTTCTTAATCTGATTTAATTAATAAAATAAGCCACTTCTTGAAGCCTTTTAGTGCCGTATCCATCTTTTACTCCAATCTACTGTAATTACCTGAAACATGTTTGAAAAAGGTTTTGTCAGCGGGAAATACTGAGTGAGTTCATTCATTTTATGAAAACGACTCGTTTCTGTTATAATTTACAGTATTAAGAGAGATTACAATGTTTCAGATATCAAACCAACTACCCACAGTATTTGTCACTCGACCATCCATCGGTAACCTCATTGTCCAATGGAGTCTATGACTATGGTCATATCACTCATTGGCTAACCCGTTGTCCAATAGTGACGGTTATCAAGTAATGTATACAAAACCCCACACACCGGCTGTAACTTGGTGATTACATAAACTTAATCACTGTAATTATAATCTTTGAAAATAAACATGATTTTGAAAGTAATTTGATAAAAAGAGAATGACTCACATTATAAGCATGCAGATTCATACAGGCAAAGTTTAGCCTATAGATATGCCTTGCAGATTTATACAGGCAGAGCTTAGCCTATTGATTAGTCTTGTAACCTAGTGCATACGAACTAGGTAAGTAACTTAATACAGCAATTACGATAACTCACGAGATTAAAACCCTCACAACGAATGACAAAGTGTAATCACTAAAACATCCATCGGAGTCACAACGAATGACAGAGTATTCCCTGAGTTCGGGTGTACTCAAACATCCTGTCGGAATCACGACTAATGACAAAGGATAGCACTTAAACATCCATCGGATAGTTTAGATCGATCGGACATTGAATCGTAGCAGCGATCGAGTTAATACCCGTCATCGTAGCAGCACCCCGCTATACTAATTATTGATTTTGAGACTGTTTCTACAATATCTCAGCGTATATAACGAATTTCTTCGTCGAACGAACGCCAGAAATCAATTGCCAATGCCCTCTATTTATACATGAAAATTGACCAGGCTTACGCACCGTAAGCCTCATCCCTTACGGTGCGTAAGGGACACGAAGAGGTTATAGGCTTGCCACGTGTGTTTCTAGCCCAGCTGAGTCGACCGTTCAAGAAATTTCGAATTAGACAGGAATATATATGGATAATCGTAAGTAGGGTTTACCACTCCCCCCCCCCCCCTGAGTTTTAGGGGCCCTGATCCTGATTCTGATTGTTCTAAAAATTTTAGGGATTGTGCAGAATCACTTGGGTGTCTCAATTAGGGTTTCCTATTAGAAAAATATAAATAATAATAATAATAATAATATAATAGTTTTGAGAGTTGTTATGGTTTGGGACAAAAAGGGAATAAAACGGTGAGAAAAGAGAATGGACCCACTTTGTAACTTTAGGGTTTAATTAGAAAGTCTCCTGGTATAAATTTTAGGTATAATCTTTTGAGTTATTTATAATGCACTTGTGTTAAGTATGGTATCCCTAATTCAACCTTGTCCCGGTGTCCCGAGACCGAATCCTAATAACTTAGTCGGGCAGAGCCCTGACATACGTTATGAGGCTCAGATCAATCGGAAAGGGTAGCGATGATTGGGAGTTAAAATAATTAAAATGGGTCATGGCTTTATTGCTAGAAAATATATATATATATATAATTAATTTAACTACTTTATTCATTTGGCGTGTATAACTTCTAAAATATGAAGTTCTAGAAAATAATAAATATGTCTTTAGAACGAGTATATTTTGTCTATATTTTGAACCAAGTTTTATTGAAAACAGAATAGGTTCAAAATACAATGTATTTTTATAATTTAATTATTATACGGTTCCTAGGCCCGTCTAGTTACTTTATATTTCTAACATTCAACTTACCTGTAATATACCTGTCTAATAATATAAGTTTTTATAGACTTTTATTTTATTAGAAAGGTCACCAATATACAGACCAATTAATATAATATTTCAACCAACTATATAAAATAGTGTTTTAAAACTATTTGGGTTGAATATTTATATTAAAAATAAACTAGTTACTAGTGGTTAATAAATTTAACCAAACCTATAATTCTTATATAAAAATAGGGATGTTACATTCTCCCCACCTTGTTTTAAATCTCGTCCTCGAGATTTGGGTTATGATATTTCTTTTAGACTTATGTCATATTTTAGTTAATAAAAACAATATTAAGGTAGATGACACAGAATTAAAATATCTAATTTTGTGAATACGAGTTGTACCATAATTAGGATTCAATGGTTTAACTGAATTAGTTGAAGAAATCGATGACGAACGAATGAGATGAAATGATATAATTTCCAAAGTGACTAGGTTCAAGCCAAATAGATATTTTAAAATGAATGTGAAGGACTTTTAAAATCAATAAAATTCTTTGTCAAAAGAAAACTTACTTTGATTGGCAACTGAGGAAGACTTAGAATTGACAGGTTCCAAATGAAATAAAAACATGAAAATGATTTGTAAAATATTAAATTATGATATGAGAAAATCAATGTGTTGAGATGAAATGAAGTGTAAGGATACACCAAAAGACAATAGAGTTAGTTTAGAGTTCCAAGTTGTTTTAATTGTGAAACAATGTGATAGTACACTATTAGTGACCATATTTTTCATACTATGTCCTAGAGATCGAAATATAATAAGAACAAGTTGTTTTGGCATGACCAACCATTATATTATATTTGTAAAGCAAATGTAATATATATTATTTGTGTCCCTTTCTGAACCGTATCTTACATATCAAATATAAATATTATGCAATATATATTATTTGTTACGCATTTTTACTATATGTAAATGGTCACTACTTTTAAATAAATATATATTATTTTAGTATTTTACTATACTATGTAAAATAACTTATATTTACTATGTAATAAATATTACAAAACATCGCAATGAAGTTATTACATTACCAAATATTTTAGTATTATTATTTTGTAAAAGAAATTACTATTATTTATAACGTTAAATGAAAATTGTAAATAAAAGGTGTAAAAATATTTATTGTACAAAAGTATTTGTAAAATATTTTGTAAATATATAACACTTAATGGGTCGCTTCAATGTGATTATTTATTTTCATTTTAAAACCATATAACGTTGTGAATGTATTTACAAATATTGTAAATAAGTGAAAACGGAGACTATTCTTATTTATTACAATGTTCCCCTAAACCAACGTAGTTGATGACTACCATATTATTCTTATATGGTCATTTTCATGCCAGAGCGTTATGGTACATAGTTACCACAAAACATGTGATAGACAATTATTTATATAATTTTATTCGTCCCTCTAATTCTTGTATTGTTTTATGAAAATATGTCTTCTCCTTACAGTACAAAGTAAAATATTTTTATATATAATTAAAATTTACTAAATAAGTATGATGACTTAATTTATATATATTAACTAGTCATTATCATGGTTGGATATTGGTTAGTGCTGCCTTGTTTAAGCATAGGTGATCAGTCCATGCCTAACTAAGGCTATGCTACTCAATATCTGCCTCTGATAATAACCCTAGTATTTTAACACTACTATTATTAGTATATTATTACTAATAATAAAATTTATTAATAATAAATAACTTAAACATAAACTTAAAATGAGAGTATACCTCAACATAATTTTTATACATATATATATAAAAATATAAATTCTTCACCTCATTGGTTTAACAAAAATTTAAGAAATTTATTTACTCGATATCAAAGAGTCATCGTTTTGTAATAATGCGGTTTATAGTGCAAAGAGCGGAATGATATTTGAGTTTGGATAAAATAATAAATCGGAATGAAGTCCTCCAGTGGTCTTCATAAATCAAACGAACCATATGCGTAACAAATAGTGCATGTGTAACGTGTGGATTTACCAAGAAATGAAATAGATCAATATTCGCTACTATGAAAGAAATCCTCATGGTATGATAACCAATAGGGGAAATAGAAACACGAAAGTCAACTTATTATATGCAGAAGTCAGAATTTCAAGGAAAGAAGTATAAGAACTTTATCTGGAATTTTGTGTAATAACCGTTGTTAAGTGACATTACCAGGGAATGTCGAAATGAAATATGGAATTTGCAAAGGTATGTGACTCCTTTTTCAGTGATAATAATTATAACTCTGATTAGACTGTGCACCGATGGTTGTGAAATCTTGTTACAACGTACTTCAGCGAGATTCATGTTGGTTGTAGGATCATGTGGCAAAGTGCCGCTTTTTGATTAATAGTTCCTCTACTGACGGAATTAGCATTGGTGTCATCGTGCCTAATTTATATTTTCCAAAGGTCTTGCCTTGGAAGTAGTGTGTGATATACTTTGACGTCTGTGGATGTATAATTTAAGTTTCATGTGTTTTCTTGTGCACTAGCACAACTTTACTTGCTTCGTACTTGCGTTAATAGTCTATGGTAACGCATTGGAATTTCTTATACTTTTGATAGCGTCCCAACTTAAAGGGTTCTCATTGTACGAGTTATGAGGTAGATGGTCAAACGAAATAATGTTGGATATCGGAAAAGAGATTCCTGATAAAGAAATCTAGACACAGATGCTTGTGTTTTATTCCAAATTGTCAATCCTTATGGTTTTTGGATTTCCTTATAGATATACATATCTATATATTCATATATTTCGCATGCTGTAATATACATACCCTTCATAAGGTCAATGTATTTAGCAGATTCTTATTTCCAAAAACAAGTCAGATATCAGATCATGATACTATTTAGGGAAATCTTGTCACTTGTTTGACATATTATATACACCGTCTTATCCGGTTCGCGCCGGAGAGGTAACCTCAGTATATCCGGACAAACTGGAGAGTCTGCTACACCATACCCAGTCTTGTCGGAGAAAATTTTCTATTTCCCATAAATAGTATTTTTAAAAGTGCCTATTTTATTAGGGCTTTTATCCAGAATTAAGGAAATTTGTATTTCCATAACATATCTTATTCTAGACCAAATAATATCAATAAGCAAGAATTAATAGCAAATAAATGTTATTACTTATTTATCGTATCTTGCAATATTCTAATTATTATCCTTACGACATACCAAACCCATCACACTTTATTTACACAAGTATTTAGCTTAGCTTATACTAAGGCAAATTTTCTTAAGTTCAAGTCTAAATGCTATCATGTGTGCTACCAGTTAATAGCAATCTCCTAACTCTTTTATATAAGATTAGGTATTATTATCACAACACCTATTGGCTTAAAGTAGTGGCTCTGATACCACCTTCTGTCACGACCCCCGACCCACCCTGGACGGAATCGGGAGCCGCGAACAGCCCAGTGGTACCGGTGATTATTTTGAAAAATATTGCAGCGGAAATTTCATCAGGACCGTGAGTTAGGAAAAATATCAGAGTTTAGAAAACACCGGATTTTATTTATTAAATAGATGGGATAAACCCATGTTTTACAAAGGTAGCTTTAATAAGGGATAAACCCCATTACATAAAACAATATTTCTTAATCTGATTTAATTAATAAAATAAGCCACTTCTTGAAGCCTTTTAGTGCCGTATCCATCTTTTACTCCAATCTACTGTAATTTCCTGAAACATGTTTGAAAAAGGTTTTGTCAGCGGGAAATACTGAGTGAGTTCATTCATTTTATGAAAACGACTCGTTTCTGTTATAATTTACAATATTAAGAGAGATTACAATGTTTCAGATATCAAACCAACTACCCACAGTATTTGTCACTCGACCATCCATCGGTAACCTCATTGTCCAATGGAGTCTGTGACTATGGTCATATCACTCATTGGCTAACCCGTTGTTCAATAGTGACGGTTATCAAGTAATGTATACAAAACCCCACATACCGGCAGTAACTTGGTGATTACATAAACTTAATCACTGTAATTATAATCTTTGAAAATAAACATGATTTTGAAAGTAATTTGATAAAAAGAGAATGACTCACATTATAAGCATGCAGATTCATACAGGCAAAGTTTAGCCTATAGATATGCCTTGCAGATTTATACAGGCAGAGCTTAGCCTATTGATTAGTCTTGTAACCTAGTGCACACGAACTAGGTAAGTAACTTAATACAGCAATTACGATAACTCACGATATTAAAACCCTCACAACGAATGACAAAGTGTAATCACTAAAACATCCATCGGAGTCACAACGAATGACAGAGTATTCCCCGAGTTCGGGTGTACTCAAACATCCTGTCGGAATCACGACTAATGACAAAGGATAGCACTTAAACATCCATCGGATAGTTTAGATCGATCGGACATTGAATCGTAGCAGCGATCGAGTTAATACCCGACATCGTAGCAGCACCCCGCTATACTAATTAGTGATTTTGTGACTGTTTCTACAATATCTCAGCGTATATAGCGAATTTCTTCATCGAACGAACGCCAGAAATCAATTGCCAATGCCCTCTATTTATACATGAAAATTGACCAGGCTTACGCACCGTAAGCCTCATCCCTTACGGTGCGTAAGGGACACGAAGAGGTTATAGGCTTGCCACGTGTGTTTCTAGCCTAGCTGAGTCGACCGTTCGAGAAATTTTGAATTAGACAGCAATATATATGGATAATCGTAAGTAGGGTTTACCACACCCCCCCCCCCCTGAGTTTTAGGGGCCCTGATCCTGATTCTGATTG
Source organism: Helianthus tuberosus (assembly GCA_030545235.1). Classification (NCBI taxonomy): domain Eukaryota; kingdom Viridiplantae; phylum Streptophyta; class Magnoliopsida; order Asterales; family Asteraceae; genus Helianthus; species Helianthus tuberosus. The sequence continues at coordinate 498,676 of CM060375.1, read as the reverse complement.
TTCTAAAAATTTTAGGGATTGTGCAGAATCACTTGGGTGTCTCAATTAGGGTTTCCTATTAGAAAAATATAAATAATAATAATAATAATAATAATAATAAAAATATAATAGTTTTGAGAGTTGTTATGGTTTGGGACAAAAAGGGAATAAAACGGTGAGAAAAGAGAATGGACCCACTTTGTAACTTTAGGGTTTAATTAGAAAGTCTCCTGGTATAAATTTTAGGTATAATCTTTTGAGTTATTTATAATGCACTTGTGTTAAGTATGGTATCCCTAATTCAATCTTGTCCCGGTGTCCCGAGACCGAATCCTAATAACTTAGTCAGGCAGAGCCCTGACATACGTTATGAGGCTCTAATCAATCGGAAGGGTAGCGATGATTGGGAGTTAAAATAATTAAAATGGGGCATGGCTTTATTGCTAGAAAATATATATATATATATATATAATTAATTAATTTAACTACTTTATTCATTTGGCGTGTATAACTTCTAAAATATGAAGTTCTAGAAAATAATAAATATGTCTTTAGAACGAGTATATTTTGTCTATATTTTGAACCAAGTTTTATTGAAAACATAATAGGTTCAAAATACAATGTATTTTTATAATTTAATTATTATACGGTTCCTAGGCCCGTCTAGTTACTTTATATTTCTAACATTCAACTTACCCGGTAATATACCTGTCTAATAATATAAGTTTTTATAGACTTTTATTTTATTAGAAAGGTCACCAATATACAGGCCAATTAATATAATATTTCAACCAACTATATAAAATAGTGTTTTAAAACTATTTGGGTTGAATATTTATATTAAAAATAAACTAGTTACTAGTTACTAGTGGTTAATAAATTTAACCAAACCTATAATTCTTATATAAAAATAGGGATGTTACATTTCAGAGTAGTCAATTCCATAAGTTTGAGTATAACCCTTGGCAACCAGCCTTGCTTTGTATCTTTCAATCGTGCCATCAGGCCTGTGTTTGACTGAAAAACCCACCAACATCCCACTGGTTTCTTTCCAGGTGGAAGAGTGCATTTCTCCCACGTGTTTTTCTTCTTGAGTGCTTCCATTTCGATCTCCATGGCCTTCTTGCATTCTTCAGATTTCAAGGCTTCCTGTGTTGTAGACGGCATTTTTTCAGAGCACAAAGCAGCAGCAAATGCTTTAGCTTCCTTAGACAAATTTCCAGTGGCAATGTTTACCACAGGATACCTGGACTTTGGAGCCACCTTTTCTGGAGAATATCTCTTAGGAGGAACTCCTTTATTTTCTCTTGGAGGAAGAGAGTATCTTTCGGTTGTCTCTGATGCACCTGGTTCAACATGTTTAACAACTAGTTCCACTTCTTCAAAACCTGGTTCAACCTGCTCAGCATTTGGTTCAACGTGTTCTGTAGGTTATGTTGTTGTCGGTTCCGTGTGTTCCCCTGTTGAGTTATAAGATGTAGTATATTCAGAGTTCTCAGCATTTCTTACCTCTGGTATCACGTTGGATGGACTTTCTTCAGTGGTACTGTGCTCCGCAGATTCTGTAGCTGCGTTTGAAGGACTCGAAGTACTGTGATGGTTTTCTGTTGTTACTTCTTCAGATGAGGGAAGTTGAGTTAGCCAACTCAGAGTGTCTATACTCTCATTCTCCCCCTGACCACTGAGTTGGGTGTCATAAAAGTATTTCGTCTCAAGAAAGTCAACATTCATTGTGGTGAACATTTGATGAGTTTTTAGATTATAACACCGGTAACCTATTTGATCGATCCCATAGCCAACAAATACACATTTCTCAGCACACGGGCCAAACTTGTTTCAGTTGGTTTTGGGTATGTGAACAAATGTTGTACACCCGAAGACTCAAGGTTCAAGTGTAAGAGGATGTGGAATACTGGCAGACTTAGATAGACAATCTAAGGGAGTCTTAAACTTAAGAGCTTTGGTGGGGAGTCGATTTAGGAGATACACGGAGGTTGCAACTGCCTCCGACCAAAAAGATGTAGGTACCTGAGATTCAATTAAAAGAGCTCGAGTCATTTCAAAAATAATACGATTTTTCCGTTCGGAAACACCATTTTGTTCGGGGGTATGAGAACAAGAGGTTTGATGAATTAATCCTTTGGTTTTAAAGAATTGTTTCATGGAAGTATTGACAAATCCCCCCCCCCCCATTGTCGGATCGAAGGATTTGGATTTGGGTTTGGAATTGAGTGTGAATCATAGCATAAAACGTGATGAATTTCTCGTAAACTTCGGATTTGGTTTTTAAAAAATATACCCATGTCATGCGAGTGCAATCATCCATGAATAATAGAAAATACCGAAGACCCTGCCCCCCCCCCCCCCTCACAGGAGCAGGACCCCACACATCAGAATGAATTAGTGAAAAAGGTGAAGCAACTTTCGTATTGCTGGGTTTGAATGGTTGTCGATGGCTTTTAGCACGAAAACAGGTTTCACAATCTATTTTCCCATTTGAAGGGAAGAGCTTTGGAAACAAAAGGTGCGAATAACCAATGGATGGGTGTCCCAAACGTCTATGCCATAGCCAGGCTTCCCGATTTTCGGTTCCATGTGCCAACATCACAGTACCATGTTGAGCCACTTCATCCACGTAGTACAATCCTTGGCGCTCAGTACCACGTCCAATAATCACACCCGTCCTGATATCCTGTAGAAGGCAGAAAGTAGGATGCATTAGTACCGTGCAATTTAGCTCTTTGGTAATATGTCTAATTGAGAGTAGTTTGTGCGATAATGTTGGAACATAAAGACAATTTGATAATTTCATAGTTGGTGAAATTTCAATTGTTCCTCCTCCTTTCACTTGCATCGTTCCATTGTTTGCGGTATGGATTTGAGTTTTTTGAGAATTGGACATTGACCGTATGTCTAACGGTTCAAACGTCATGGTGTCAGTGGCACTGATCATTTCATTTTTGGTACACGTTAATGAATGATAACTTAGGTAAAAGTGCATTGACATTGGTATAAAAGATGCTACATTGGTTTATTTTTGTATTAAGTGAGTGATGGTAAAAAAAGAGCTAAAACAATTTAATTAAATGAGATTTGTTAAATGATTGATGGTTTAGAACTCATGTCATAATTGCTAAGCTATATTAATTAAGTCTAAGAGTTCAATTATTAAAAATAATGAATGTCGTTCAATGGATTACAAATGCACTTCACGTGATGAAGTATTAGTGAAATAAATAAATGAATCCTTTAATTAATTTTTTTTTGAATGGCAAAGGTTACATTACTCCTACTTCTAAACAACACAAATAAATACTAAACTACACCCATGCCAGGATTTGAACCCTGGTCTTTTCTCCAGGATTTAATTAATTAATTAATCTTTGAATAATGTATGTGAGCATATTAAACTTTGTGTTGATTTAATTAATTAAGTACCCGTGTAATACACGGGTGGCTACACAACAAAAAATTTATTTAATACGTAAATAATTTATTACATGTACATTCAAATATTAACATAAATCATAGAAAGTACGTGAAATAACGGAAATACATGAAAACCATAAAAATTTCACAACTCATTGAAGATCTCTTTATATACAACATTCATTGTTTTATTTGTAGGTCTGTCTTCGTTGTCAAGTATTAGTAGCTTGATTCCATCTCGTCTTGTAACCCTCGATAAAGCTACGTACAATTGACCATGTCTGTGAAAAAAAGGTATGTTATAATACAAAGGTATAATCAATTATTATAATAAAATAGGCGCTAGGAAAAGTGGTACCCTTGCTTAATGTATTATAAGTTACGAACAAAAGAAGCTAAAATATAACAATTTATGCAAGGATAAGGGACTCACCAGTGAAGGTAATGCATCCAACTTTCAAGAAATCATATGCTACTCTCTAGAGTTAACAAAATATAAATCAAGGGAAGGACATGAACATAAGACAACGTACATGATAAGAAAATGGGCACATCCCTCTTGTGAGTTATTCAAATGCCTCTTCACTCCATGGAAACCAGTTACCCTTCAACGTTGGAACGAAAGTAAATCTTTTCAAAGAACTACTATATTCTAATAAAATTATGAAACAAAACATGAAAACTCGCAGTGACCCTTGATGAAAACAAACAGTTGTTGAGATAAAAATCCAAACTTTGTTTCAGAATGAGCAAGATTTACTAACTTCAAACAAAAGCCTAACAGAATTTTGAACATAATTGACACATTCATGCATGTGTAGATATGTATCTACATCTACATGCATGTATATACATACAGAGAAAATTACTAAAAATAGGTTTGGACTATATCTAGTGGCTTTTGTTTCTTTGGCTCTTGATAAGTATTCAATTTTTAGTTTGTTCATCTAGTCAAACAAATGGACTAATGGAATGCTCAGGTGATGTTTTAAAAATTCACTTTTATCCCTATCAATTTAAAAAAAAATCACGATGACAGACATCTGAAACAAATTATAATCAACATATAATATTGCCACAAATTATAATACATCCTTTTGAAAAAAAAAATCAATTTATTGCCATATTTCCATACCTTCATTTTCCATGATTCAACAAGTTTCCCACCCGTGGGGTCATTGTCAAGACTTTGTGTGTCAAGAGCCACCCTCCACACTTCTCTATCATGCCATACAACATCAATAACATGCCCCTTGTCATCATAGCTATAACATATACAAACACGGATGCACATAAATTTAAATATTAAAAAAAAAGAAACTCTTAAATACATTAATGTAAACCTTTGGCTTGAGATACATTTAGTCAAATCAGATTGGGTGTAGAGAAACCATACAAACGCAACCCAAAAAAAATTGAAAGAAATACCCGAACCACAGACTAATATAAAAGGCCCAACTAACCAACATACCAGCAACATAATTCCCCAAACTCTCATTCCTAACAGATGTGTTGGTCATCCAAATATGACCAAAATAATAGAAGGTGACCTAAAAAACCACAGACCATTTTGAAGACAACTATTTCAAACAAAAGTTGACAAAACTATTTCAAACAAAAGTTAACAAAACGGCTATCAATGCCATCAAACTACTGACCCAGCCAAAAATCACCACCCAACAGTTTTAAACCCAATTCAACCCATAAGAAAACAACACCACAACAATAGAACTGAACCACAAAACCTTACTAAATAAATTTACAGTTGTCAAACAATTATTTACGTGAGGCAGGGTTAAAAACTACCGGGTCGAAATATTTACCCGACTTTGAGAGATGAGAGAAATATTGAGCGGTACTACTGTCATCCTCTCCCACATCTTCAACAAAGAAATCCGGATCCAATCCGAGCTCTTTGCATTTATCCCAAAAGAAGTCTCGCTCTCCTTCCACCCAATCCTCTTGATCCTCCGCTCTAACCGCTTTAGCATCACTTAGGAAAGCATCAAGAGTATGTTTTTCTACGCATCCGTATACAAAAGGGGGTTTAATAAGAACTTAATTATGGGTAAGAACCAATATGAACACATATTTTAAATGCAGGAGTGGTATTTTAATGTATTTGAATTCAGATCAGTTCTTACATATTTTAAACCCCAAGTTTGCACTTTATAACATTCACAAATAATATAAGTTATTACAAAGTTTATTGTACCAATAGTTACCTCGCTTAAAATCAACACTCCTCTTTTTACATCTTGGAATGCTACAAACTCACAAATGAAAAGATTCATTCCACCATCAAAGATGTGACAACCGACAATCGCTAAATCTGGCAAAGTAAAATTAACATATACTCAATAAAATTCTCACATTCAATAAAATATACGTATATCTTATGAGTTTTAAAACTATTAAAAGGGTGTATTTACTTACTTTTTCATCCAATATGTCATGCTTATCACAAACTGTTGACGGATTTAATGATTTTGAACCGAACCATGAACATCTCTATCTCCTTCCACCTTGGATTAAAACTTGTATTGAAGTCCAAAAGTGGATTACCTATCTCCACAACAAAATGATTAACTTCAAGAAAAAATCGACATTTCATTAAAAAAGGCAATTGTTAAAAAAGCCCTACATAATATCAAAAAAACGGCACAAGTCCCTTTAAACTATTTTTAATGGTTAAATCATTCATTGTAAAAGTTAATGAAATCTACATTCAATTCCAATACCAATAAAGCTCTAAAAACATTTCATAAATTCAGCCAATTTCACTACATACGAATAGAAAAAAACGTAAATGGAAAAAACAACATTGATATGAAACCACCAAATCACTAAACCACTTTATTACCCTTCGCTTCCACAATTGCACACAAGCCAAAGTGGCCGGCACACTCCTACAGCACCGCTTTAACCTGATCAAGATGAACATCTTGCCCCTCTTTGCATTGCTAAAAAATGAATCATATAAATGAATCAATCTATATTTATTGAAATTTAAATCTAACACTGATGTACAAAATACAAACCACTTATGCATAAATCTGAACCCTAACAAACCTGGAAATAACATATTTATTTTACAAATTACAAATAAAATATATGTAGATTAATGAATGGACGATCGCAGCTAGTAATACAAATCAAATAGCGGAAATCAGAAAACACGAAATCGTTATATTATGTATGGGATGACCTGTTCTAATTAGGGCTTCGAAAAGCAGAAACACGATAAAGCCGTGAATAACAAATATCGATGGATGAAATAAATGCAAAGATTGAGCAAATATGGCACTAAAATACCCTACTTGTAAGCCGCCGCCGGTTACACCTCATTGCAATCGACAGGAAAAAGCAAATCGATGTCCAAAAAACAGCCCTAATCTGAACTGATTTGTACAATAACACAATCTGAACAAAAAATAAACCCTAATTTCAAAATTGAATTCGTGAAGATATTCTGTTTGTAAAACTGGAGCAGAAATACCTCATCGAAGATATCAATTGTAAATACTCTTTCCTTCATGACCTCCTATGTACCCGTAAGATGTTGTCAGTATACCACCTTCAGTGTAGTCGCCAGGTATGGATAAGAAATTTAAATTCGGCAGAAGAGCTGCAAAGGTTTAATAATAATGTTTAAGAACCATTTGCTACCAAAAAGATTGAATTATTGAAATGATTTTAATTTTAACGCACTTTCAACTGCTCTATCGGATATAACGTATGCTGGTTCACCAGATTCACCATTTGTGTTCACAGGAGTGAATTTTGCAACAATGTAGTATCCAATAGCTCATAAAGGTACACGGAATTCCTGACGTGAAACATAAATATTTTTTTAATAAGAATAGCGTGCTAAGAATATGTATCAAGGCTAATCATTTATAATTAGACAACCAACCTTGGCCAATTTGGAAGACCATTTTCACCATCAAGAATGGAGGAAAATGTTTTGAACCATTGAACTCTGTTAGATCCTTCTATAGCTCCAGTTACATTCGCGGTTACTGTAATCTTACTTCCCTCTTTTAAATCACCGATTATCTTCAGATTTGTTACTTTTGGTGGCGCTGAAATTTAAATAAAAAAAACATGGATGAATTGAATTATTCTTGCGTGAACTAACCATTTTTCACATAGTCTGTACCAGAGTGCCATGTTTATTCCAACCAAACGACAAAGAAAGGCCATCTAACTGATGATACTAACTACAAAAAAAAGCATATTATCTCATATCTGTATGTTCGGCTATGGTTTTAAAACCAAATCCATAGTATTTTTTTTATTTTTTTGGAGCAAACAGGACCTAAAATGACTAAACCGTGAAGTACCAGATGCTTTACCTTGTGAATTGGTTTTAAGTTTTAGTAAATGCTAATGGAGGTCAAGAATTATTCACATATTCTTTTTGTAAAACTGGAGCATTTCTTCTTGCTACATCTCCACTCAAAACCAAAGAATGCCTTCATGTAATTAAAACTTACGAATAAGTGCTTTCAATAACCTACAAAAGTAAAGAAAATTATGAGTATTATAAGAAACAAAACATTTCATGGTGACGATATGTATCCACAATTCACCTCACAAGAATTTACCCCAAACGCCTACTGAATCTACAATAAATCTGAAAAAAATAATATTTATTAAAATTCATCTAGTTTCTGATCCGAAGCAACAAAATTGATCCCTTAACAACCCACTGACAATTCAAAATATATACTAAAATAGAGCCGTGTTGACCCAAACCCGTTTTGACCCATACCAAACCCATTCAAACTGCCACTTGTAGCAAGTAACAACCATCACAGGCTTGTGCAAGCACTGTAATATAAGGCATGGCTCCCACCGATTAAAGAAAAGCTTGACATCTATTTAACTTTATCACATAATTCCTAAGCAAAAGTTGAAGTCAAATAATTTGTAATTACACCTGGTACCTTTTCAACTTTGCATAGGTCAAGTAAGCAAAGCTCAATATCTTGGACCCAAACCATTATGCAATTATGGTATAGGTTTCTTGAGCCTACACCGCCTTAAGGCAAACTGAAACATAAAAAATGACAACTTTTTTTTAACTCTTAAGGATTTGTTATACGTTTATTGTATCATACTGTATTAATTTGTTAAAAAATGCAATACTAAAGCAAAACATCAATTACATAATCAAAAGCACATAAACAATTGAAATTCCCTAAACAAAATTGTATCTCTGTTACACAAATCCTATCAAACCTCTTATAGACATTTCATCGAACACCTGGTATGCCACACATAAAAAATTACTGCAAAACAGATAAAAAAACATACCATATTTGTTTCAATTTATCATACAGAAAAAATGACAACCATCAAAATCACTCACACACTAATACATGATCATAGTACTTTGCTTGCATCTGAGTAAACCTAAAAACGTCACAGAATCCTACCGCTACTCGTTCTTAGATTATCATAATTGTTAGACAATATGAACCATAGCCACCACTAAGAACCTTTTTAGTCATCACGAAAGGCTGAAACAAAGAGAAATAAATGAAGATTTTCTTTGGATTCCAGATGGTCTTTGAGATTTGAATTCGTGATTGCGATTGAGAAATTAGTTAAAACCCTAAATTGCTTCTTTGAAACATTGATGTTGTTCACATACCTGCTCGTTGTAGATAGAAAGATGAAAAAGTACCTTAAATGATGTAGAAATGGAGATGATCATAAGAATGAAGAAGGCAATGATAGATCCAAGTTTAAAGACCATGTAGAGTGAAGCCAGAGAGAGAAGACCTTGTAATGATTTCAACTAATTGAGAGAATTTATAACATTTCCAAATTGAAGAAGAAACGCGGTTTCAAAAGAGTGTAGGAAGGAGGAATCACAATTGCCGCTCAAACACCAATTCTCTGCCTAAATAGCTATGCCACGTGAAGGTCAAATAGTCAAAGTTATTTTGCTATAATAAAAGAGATAGATTTAATTGTCAGCTCAAAAGTCGAAGAGAAGAAAAAGTTGGACTATTTAACTTGGTTGGATTTGCAAAGATGTAAAGTGGGCTTATGATAGAATTGGGTTGAGGTTGCTCTTGTCAAAAGCCCACAAGAGAGGCGGTGGACTTTGGATGGTGATTAGAAAACGAAAGAGGTGATGCATATATATTAGGAGATTGCGGAATCGCAAGGGGGGACAGAAAAAAGAAAAAGAGACAGACGGTAGTTTCGAAGAAGGGAGCAAGAAGTGGGATGCACGGAAGGCAGCCGCCTTCGGGCGGCTGTCCACGGTTCAAGGCATGAATGTTTAGGTGGCTTTCTTCAAGCGTACGGTTCATAGGGTTTGATACTTTTTTTAATTTTATTCATGATTGCATTTGTTTTTTACATTGACAATGTTGTTAAACAATTTGATGTGTTGGTTTCTTTGAACTATTTTTATGTGTTTTGAGTTCTTACTTTACAACTTGCTCGGTTGATGACAAAACTTTATAGCTCGTTGGGTGACATAGAGTAGGTTGACTCACACTAGTAAATAGGGTAATTGAACTGTAAAAGATCTGATGACAAAGACCTATTTTTTATTACCACTTAAATTAACCGACTTTTTAGCACCATGTCTATGTGGTGTCCAATTAATGATTAAATTGTGTTTTGTGTAAACCTAGAATCTGAAACTTGGAGGACATTACCTTTATCTTTTTGCTTGTGGCTTCTGCCCGGATGAACGATTACTTTGTTTTTCATTAAAATTTGTTTGCGGATTCTTTTAAACTGGTAAAGCTTGACCACTTGTGTTGAATTCTTGGTAAACGTTTTTTATATTTGAATTATTTGTCGTTTATCAAGCGTATTGGCGATATACTTGCATCGTTAGCGGGTTGGTAAATTGGTGGGTAGTTAATATAAATAAATGGATTATTAGGTTGTATGGTGAATCTTAAAAACTATCCCTAATAATTAATCAAATTCATTAATTCCGAGGCCATGTCTATGTGGTGTTTTGAATCAGTGAACATGTTATCGTGTTAAACTTGCAATCGGGATTCTGGGTGGGAGTTACTTTTCTTTAATATATATTAATTCTCTAGTTAAACACTAACCACATATTCCCCGTGGATACGATACCCTACTTACGCTATCTACCTAGTTTAATTAGGTTTTTTATTGACTCTGACGACAGTCATCAGGCACCAGAATCGAATATCCAAGAACTGTTTTTCCATGATTGATTTCCATTTTTTCTCTTTTGAATTTTTTTTCTTTTTTCCTTTTTTTTTTTTTTTTTTGATTTTTTTTCCTTTTTCTTTTGATTTTTTTTTTATCTTTTTTTTTTTGAACTTTGTTTACAATAAGGATACCAGACACTTACTAACCGAGCGTAGTTGATAAACAATTAAGTACACCGAAAGTAAGAGAAACATTGTCTAGGTACCGCTATTAAGCAAGCAAGTGACCCGGCGTATTTATCAAATACGCTGGGTACTTGAACTCGCGTTCAAGATTTTTGTTCGGAATACCGTCGCTAGGTAGCGAAGTTATCTTACCAGCGTATTTATTAAATACACCGGCAACTTGAACTCGCGTTCAAGATTTGAGTATGCGACAGATTTAAGACAAAAGTAGGTGCAGCAGATTTAGCGTGAAGACTTTAGGGTTTTGCTAAGTTCAGCGGATCTGTTGGCTACAATTGGGCGTATTTATCCAAAAAAAAAAACAAAATGGAAAGGAAAGGATATTTATCAAATATGGAAAGGCTTGGCTAGGTTTCAACGTATTTATCAAAGAACCTCCGAAACCCTAAAAAACGATCCCGTACAGAACTGATGGCCAAATCAACTGGAAGGAAAAAAATACCACGAAGGCAAATGGCAACAAAAGCCGCTTGGAAATCTACACCGGCGACCAGAGGAAGAAGCAATTGAACAGATCTAAAGGGTGATTTGAACAGATCTGAAGAGATGTTATAGAGGGCAAGGTTTTTAAAGATCGAAACAGAGTGAGGATTTGATTAATTTCGAAGAAATTTGCTGGTGTATTGCGGCTGATTGTGGTTCCGATCTGGATTTCTGAACGATTGCGGCTGTGTGACGGAATGGTTTCAGGATTGAAGCTTGTTGAACGGTTTCAAGATGGAACGGCTGTGCAGAAGCTTTTAGGTTGGATTTCTGGTTTGTTTAATTTCGATTTTATGGTTTTTCAGTCTGAGTTTGATTATTGATGATGAGCAATGTGGTTTCAAGAATCAGAACACTGCTCTGATACCATGTTGTTTGGTATAGAAAATGAACTGATTTAAGGTTTGAATTGTATTGATCTCAAAAAAGGGTTACAAAGAGGTGTTTATATAGAACACCAAGTTACACAATTAGCCCCTACACTACGACACATTATTTACTTTCCGACTATATATATATATATATATATATATATATATATATATATATATATATATATAGTGTGAGGTTCATTGGGGAACACTAAAAAAGTGGGGAACCGGGGAACACTCTTAAAAATTTAACTTAACATGTTAAAAATTAATTTTTTAGTATGATCAAATTTAGAGGTTTAAGGTACTTTTATTTAGTGGCGTTCTTTTTCTCGGTAAAACCCCAAAAAGTTAAAAAAATCAAACATCGTTCCTTGGTAATTCAAGATTGTTAGCTGAAGGGTGTAACTCAATAACATTTTGTTGCATGAGATGGACAAATCTTCAAGAAAAAGAGGCTGATGTCACACTTTATTCTTCCAAATGGCGACAAAAAACTACTTCAAAAACAAAATGAATCATACGAAAGTTGAAACAGCCAGTTAAGATGATTCAAAAAAGAAGAAAGAGACTAGTGACAGTGAAGATTTGGAAGTTCAATTGTTTATATATATATAAGAACAGGATCAGAAGAGAATGCCTCAAAGTGTGAGAACGGTGAGAACGATTCTCAGCCACAAGATCTTAGTGGTTTGTGGCTGAGATTGATGATGTGGCACTTTTGTAAATAATAGGGGCCTTGGAACTAACAGGAGGGGTAAAATAGGAAGATCCAAACAAAGGTGCACATGCTAATCACATGCCATTTTCCACCATCATATTTAAATGACAGTAACTTTTTTATACGTGATTATTTTTCGAAAAAAATTACACCATAAAACTCAGTTTTTTTTTATCTTTCCAACGAGTATACTATTGATATACTTTTCGGAAAAAAATTAACTGGATTTTATGGCGTTTTTCTGAACTAGGTGTTTTATGGCGTTTTAGACTAGGTATTTTCATGGCATTTTTCTAAACTAGGTGTTTTTATGGCGTTTTAACTAGGTATTTTCATGGCGTTTTTCTGAACTGAGTGTTTTATGGCGTTTTCAACTGAGTTTTTTCATGGCGTTTTTAACGGGGTTTCATGGCGTTTTTCTGAATTGAGTGTTTTTATGGCGTTTTATTTGAACACCCAGTTCATGTGTGCGGGTTTTTTGATAATATTACCCCTTAGTGTAATTTAACATCAATGCCACAGGTCACCACCAAAATCGTTCTCACACTTTTCACCATTCTCTCTAAATCCTAACCCTATATATATATATTTTAATTTTCTTTTTCAGTTGATTGTTATATAATAACAACGCCATGTGTAATAAAAACGCCACACAGCCAAATGCTTGTCAAAACGCCAACATGCCATAAAACGCCCCAAAAACTACCAAACCATAATAAAATTACTTTGGACAAGTATTATAAAAACCAAACTTGAAAATGTAACTAGAAACAGTAACTACAAAACAGTAAAACTGAAGAGATGGATAATTTATTATATTAGAATCTAAAACGCCAAACTTGAAAGATGGGACGTGTTACAGACTTCAGAGATAAAAGCTTATCAGAAACAATAATTACAAACAGTAACTAAAACGACGAATACTTTATTATAATAATGCACCGCCTAACCTACGCGTCAAAAAGAAAACATTATAAAATGATACGTCCCAGAAACTTCCATTTGATGAAACCAAAAAAACAAACGCCAATACTACTAAATACCACTCACTGTAAAACGTCAAAAAATTAAAAAAAAAATCAAAATATGGCTAATATGCTTTCTTGGATATTCAGTATTGTTCTTCGTGATGTTTCACTGAATTGATTGTTAGGTGACGGGAGTAACTCAGTAAGATTTTGCTGCATGAGATGGACAAAATCTTCAAGAAAAAGATACTGATGACAGTCATATGTCATTTTGTGTTCTTTGTTCTTGAAGATGGCTTGGATGAGGAGAAGAGATCAATGACACTGAAGAGTGGGATGATTATAAAGATGAAGATCAAGTTGAAGAACAAAGAGAAAAAAACTCATCCACACGTCATAGATCTATGTCCCCAAACATCCACAAAAAGCCAATTCAACAGACGAGTAGGCAAAATAATCAAACCGATGGGTTTGTTAAGTTTTACATAAAACGTCATATATTTGGTGACAACTCTTGTAGTATTAAAGAAGAGAGAGACTGATTGTCACACCCCAACCGATGACGGAAACATCGAGGAACGGCACTGCGCGAAACAGATTGTCAAGAGAAATTCCATAACAACTAAATTATTGGATAGTTAATATTATGTCCCATACCATAACCCATCAAGTAACCAATTATTACAGACATAGTTATCTCAAAACAAAACATGTTTCGACAACTCAGATTTAAATAAATAAATTGTTCGCTTGTTTCTAGACTCTCATTCCTACTTGATTCCACAAAGTAGGTAAAGCACAACATCCTAAGCACCTGTCACATACGTTAAAATAGAGGTCAATACACATAGTGTAAAGGTGAGCATACAAGTTTAATAGATATAATGGAGTTTGAACGCGTTTACGCATAACCAGCATGTAACATGTATAATGTGAAGATAGTAGGTTATCGACAATGAAATATGCACAGACTAGACTGCGAGTTGTAGAATGCGCAACACATATCACCATTGTGACACGTGAAGAGGCAACCTTAACAACCCAGTGACACTGCGAGTTGTAGTAATGGATTGAAGGGAGCGCTAGGGTGATCAGCCTGAACAATTAACGATAGCATAAGCGAAGAGCGGTGCGTAAAACGGTGAAAAGTGAACCAAGTGTCGAATGGTAATCCGATCGGATGGCAATCCGATCGGATGGTCATTCGATCGGATGTCAATCCGTTCAGATGCTCATCCGATCGGATGGCCATTCGGTTGGATTGACATTCGTTTGGTGAGGATATGTTTGTGTATGATGGCTTTGAAGTTTTCATTGTAGCATTTTGAAAATAGAGAAGTATCTCTACCCTTTAGGTCGATCGATCGAACGGTCGTTCGATCGGATGGTGATCCGATTGGCGAGGCTTCTTAGTTTTTTTTTAAAGGGTGACTTTCTATGTACAGGACCTTAGTGGTCACCGGGTTCTTGTCAAAGACAATCCCCCGTCAGCCCCGCTCTCCGGACCGATGTTCTATCGGGCCCCGGCCGTCTCGTAAGCTGACCTTCGCCCGGAAACCATATTGCCCCCACACGAGAGACTTGCTGAGGTAACAGCTGGGTAAAACCGGGTTGCCCTCAGGATCGAACCATGCCTCGGTAGGAACGAACCATCATTGGGTCGGTCCCAAACCCTTTCACCACAAGTAGGAGTCGAACCGGCGCCTCATGAAGAGGACACCGGCCCAACTGCCAATTGGGCTAGGGGAAGGGATAAGGCTTCTTAGTTGAGAACAAGTTCACAGCAGGACGGTCACTCGATCGGATAGCAATCTGATCGGATGGAAATCTGTTAGAACTGATGTTCTTTGAAATTATGGAAATGATTAAGTATTGGGGCTCAAGTGCAATCCGTCCCAACGAACCCGATCGTCTTGAACTTGATTATTGGCTAACTTTGAAAGGTTTTGCGGTTTGCTCGAGATGGTATGACAACGTGTTAAACAACGGAAAACTCCATCAGACTCAGACTATCAGATCGAACGGGAATCACCCTAATCCGATCAGTTAACTGTTCGTGACGGGTGGTTTCATGTTCAACCAGAAATCAGTTGTCTCGTTCATAGGATTCGGATCTCAAACTGGCACATCACTAGAGAAGAGTAGAAGGCATGAATGAGCTCCGATTCTATCGGTTTTGAGTGCATTGAGTGTAAAAGAGTTGAAAGAAAGTTGGAAACCATCTTTCAATCCTTTTAACTTTGGAATTGTTTAG
Source organism: Helianthus tuberosus (assembly GCA_030545235.1). Lineage (NCBI taxonomy): Eukaryota > Viridiplantae > Streptophyta > Magnoliopsida > Asterales > Asteraceae > Helianthus > Helianthus tuberosus. The sequence continues at coordinate 483,062 of CM060375.1, read as the reverse complement.
ATCTATGCGAAATCGTTGTGAAGTCATGTGGAAATCCTTTAGATCTGAGTTGTTCTTGGTGGAATGACGTCAAATCTTGAAGTTCATAAGAACTCCATGATGACGTCATCCTAAAACACCTCAAATCCGTTGATTTCTCGGTTAAAAGTTAAGATTTAACGCTAAAAATGACGAAGAAGTGCGTGTAGATCATAGAAGTACAAGATTTGAGTTGAAAACTTACAAGAATTGCGAGAAATCGAGAGAAAGAAGGCTTGAGTGTGCCGATCGAGTGAGGAGGAGCTGTCACATCAAAAGTGATGTGACAGGAGGGGTATTTATAGGTTTCCAAAAATAGAAAGGAGGAGCACGGGTCGGATGGTGTACTGATCGGATGGCACCTCGATCGGATGGTCATTCGATCGGTTGGCCACTCGATCCAAGTGTCTGTCGAGTTGAATTTTGGCGTTTCGTTTTGCATGTTGAGCGTTGCGTTGCGATGCGATTCGAGTGAGCGATGCGATAGTATTAACCATTAGTTACCCAAATAACCTAACTACTATATCTAACATACAATCACTATAAATAACTTGTGTTTAGCGTTTGCGATTAGATTGCGATGCGATAGAATTGTGATTTCTATTGCGATTAAACACCTCAACATAAATATAACATGCACAAGTAACACATAATGGCACACACACGTAAAACAATATCCAGAACACATAATTCGAGTTGCGAATGCGATAGCGATAAGTCGATTAGCGATTAAACAACGATTAGACCTCGATTATTAATAAATACTCCACATAATACAACTAAAGTGAATAATAAAAGGATTCGATTACAACTCATTAATGTACGATCAATATTTAAGCAAGGAGTGACAGATCACAATTGGCAATCTTTTCTTCCTTTGACTTTGACTTGTACTTTGACTTTCCAAAAATTGGGTTGTTACAGCCTCCCCTACTTTAGGAAATTTCGTCCCGAAATTTAAGAAGTAGGCATAACAAACAGTTGCGTGTACTTCGCCTTCATGTCACTTTCGAGTTCCCAGGTAAACTCGGCACCACGTTTGCCATCCCAGCGAACCTTCACAATGGGAATGCGTGAGCGTCTGAGCACCTTGGTTTCTCGTCCCATGATCTCGACAGGCTTTTCCACGAAGTGTAATGTTTCGTCCACTTGTAAATCCTTAAGAGGGATATGTAATTCTTGGTCGGCTAGACACTTTCTGAGGTTCGAAACGTGGAAAGTCGGGTGGACATTACTATGTTTCTCCGGTAGTTCGAGTCTGTAGGCCAGTTTTCCAATCCTTTCCAGAATTTTAAAGGGTCCAACATATCGAGGCGCGAGCTTTCCTTTCTTTCCGAATCTGATCACCCCCTTCCAAGGTGCAACCTTTAGGAGTAACTTTTCTGACGACTCCGAGCTTTCAACAGGTTGTCTCGAATTTGGAGGATTTTGTCAGTCGTTTCTTTCAGCAGCTCAGGATCGGTAATTTGCGAGTCTCTGATCTCGTGCCATAGAATAGGTGATCGACATTTCCTTCCGTATAATGCCTCAAATGGCGCCATTTGTATTCTAGAATGATAACTGTTATTGTACGAGAATTCGACCAAAGGTAAGTGCGCGTCCCAATTACCACCAAAATCTATGACACACGAGCGAAGCATGTCTTCAAGGGTGCGAATCATTCTTTCAGTCTGATCGTCGGTTTGGGGATGGAAAGCGGTACTTAGATTAAGAGTAGTACCGAGAGCATATTGAAACGTTTCCCAATGACGCAAGGTAAACCGACCATCGTGGTCAGAGATGATGTCACGAGGCGTCCCGTGTCGACAAATGATCTCATCGGTGTAGATTCGGGCTAATTTTTCTACCTTAAAGTATTCTCGTATCGGCAGAAAATGAACTGATTTAGTCAAACGATCAACGACAACCCATATGCTGTCGTGACCTGATTGCGTACGCGGAAGTTTCATTATAAAGTCCATAGCTATACTCTCCTATTTCCACATCGGGATCTCGGGTTGTACGAGTAAGCCAGAGGGTCTTTGATGCTCAGCCTTGACTTTGGAACAAGTCAGGCATTTCGAAACATAGATAGCAATATCCTTCTTCATGCCCGGCCACCAGTACTTGTAGCGCATGTCCTGGTACATCTTGTCAGCACCGGGATAAATAGAATACCGAGACTTGTGGGTTTCGTCCATCAGAAGTTGCCGCAAATTGGTACGCTTGGGAATCCAAATCCGGTCTAAGTAATGAAAGATACCATTCGATTTATTCTCGAGTTGGGCGCCATCGTTTAGAATCCTTTCTTTCTTCAAAGTTTGTTCGGTAAAACAAGCATGTTGCGCGTCTCGGATGAGAGTTTCGAGATTAAACTGGGCTTGAGAATTACGAACGCTATGCAAATAGCTTCGTCGACTGGGAGCATCGGCAACGATGTTCGCTTCGCCTGGATGGTAACGGATCTCACAGTCGTAATCGTTGAGGAGTTCTACCCACCGGCATTGACGCATATTCAGTTCCCTTTGGTCAAAGATGTGTTGTAGGCTCCTATGATCGGTGAAGATCGTACACTTGGTACTGTAAAGGTAGTGTCGCCAAATCTTTTAATGCAAAAACAATTGCGCCAAGCTCGAGGTCGTGTGTGGTATAGTTCTTCTCGTGGATCTTGAGCTGTTGAGAAGCGTACGTGATAACCTTGTCTCGCTGCATGAGAACACAACCAAGACCAAGGTTCGAGGCATCGCAGTAGACTACAAAATCGTCGTTTCCGTCGGGCAGTGAGTGCACGGGAGCGTTGCAAAGCATAGCCTTGAGAGCTTGAAATGCTTCCTCCTGTTTAGTTCCCCAAACAAAATGTTTGTCCTTATGCGTAAGAGAGGTAAGCGGTACAGCGATTTTAGAGAAACCTTCAATAAATCGGCGATAATAGCCTGCTAGTCTGAGAAAAGAACGGACTTCAGACGGGTTCTTGGGTGTAACCCAACTCTTAACGGCCTCGATCTTCACGGGAAAGACATGAATTCCTTGACTATTGACAATGTGACCCAGGAATTGGACCTCCTACAGCCAAAATTCACACTTGGAGAACTTGGCATAGAGACGGTTTCCCTGGAGTAACTCAAGAACCAAACGTAGATGTTGTGAGTGTTCGGCTTTTGACATGGAATAGATCTGGATATCATCGATGAACACGATGACGAAGCGGTCAAGGAAGGGTTCGCACACCCGATTCATTAGGTCCATGAAAACAGCGGGAGCGTGGTCAAACCAAAAGGCATGACAACAAACTCGTAATGACCATAGCGGGTTTGAAAAGCGGTTTTACGTATATCCTCCTCTTGAATGCGTAATTGGTGATAGCCTGAGCGTAGGTCGATCTTCGAGAAACACGTAGCACCGTGTAACTGATCAAACAAATCATCGATTTGAGGCAAGGGATAGCGATTCTTGATTGTCAGCTTATTCAACTCCCTATGGTCGATGTACATCCGGAACGATCCATCCTTCTTTTTGACGAAAAGGACAGGCGCGCCCCATGGAGAGGTGCTAGGGTGAATAAAGCCTTTATCAAGGAGTTCTTGGAGCTGACTCGAGAGTTTGTGCATTTCAGAAGGAGTGAGACGATAAGGCGCTTTAGCAACAGGGTTTGCTCCAGGAATGAGGTCGATTCGGAAGTCGATATCACGAGTGGGAGGTAAACAAGGTAAATCATCAGGAAATACGTTAGGGAATTCACAAACAACAGGAACGTCTTTCACTTCTGAGTTTCCTTTCTTTTCCTTCTTCACTACTACAATATTAGCCAAGAAAGCTATGTATTCCTTGCGGAGATACTTGCTCGCTTGGACACATGACATGAGCTTGAGACCTTTCGAAGGAGTTTCGCCATACACACAAAGTTGATCACCATTAGCGAGCGATAAATGAATCATCTTTTCGAAGCAAACAACTTCAGCACGATTTTCGCGAAGAAAATCCATGCCTAATATGATGTTGAAACTACCGAGCTGCATCGGAATAAGGTCGATAGGGAAGACGTGATTGTTGAGTTCAAGCGTACAATCACGTAGAACAGAATTGACAGCGGCGGTTCTTCTGGTGGCAACTTCAACATCGAACGTCAAGGGTAGATGGGCGCGCTTACGATCAAGGAGCTTTTCGAATTCAAACGATACAAAACAGTTATCTGCTCCAATATCAAACAAACACGAAGCATATATACCATTCACAGCGAACGTACCATTGACCACATTATTGTCTGCTTGAGCCTGGCGGGCGTTGATGTTGAAAGCACGTCCACGGGCTGCTGGCTGCTGTTGTTGCTGCTGCTGTTGTGGCTCTTGCTTCACCACTCGATTGGGGCACATGTTTGCGAAGTGGTTGGGATCACCACACACAAAGCAAGCTCTAGCATGGATCGCGGGCGCATGAGCTACTTGTTGGCCTTGAGGAGCAGGAAGTAGAGCTTGTTGAGCAGGAGCTTGACCTTAAGTTGGAGCTGGGGCTTGACATGGACCTGTACGGCAGTTTGCGATAAAGTGGCCGTACATATTGCAATGAACACAGAACCGGCATGCGATACCCACCAGGTGATGATAAGTACAAGTAGGGCAGTGCGGGTGTGGCCCAGTGTATGCACGCTTAACGGGCGGTGCATTGACCACAGGTGCCACTACTTGGCGGTGTTGAGGTTGCGGTTGGGTAGGTACTGTTTGGAGCTGGGCAGCAGTAACTGCACAGTTCTTGTTGCTGGAAGTGTTTTTGTTATTCCTCTTGCGGCGTGAGAGCTTTGAAGATTGCGGTTGTAACGCCCAGCGTCCCTAAACTTTAGGCTCTTGGCATAATTAGTCCCTGAACTGCTATTAATTGTCAGTTTTAGTCCCTGTTGTTATGTGATATTAATGCTTTGATACATTTGGCATGAATCTTATTGATACTGATGCTTGATACTATAATGCTTGATTCTTTATTCTGGATGCTTGATTCTTGACACTTAAACTATGAGACTTGATACTTGATCTAGATACTTGACTCTTGATACTTAATGATTAAACTAGATACTCGATTCTTGATACTATGGGAGCTAGATTCTTTATGATTCTTCATACTTGATATGTGGGCTCTTGATTCTTGATGCTTGAGAAACTAAGATTCTTGACTCTTGAGACTTATTTGGTGCTTGACTCCTTAGACTCGTGAAACTTGATTCTTGGTTGAATGGGAGACTGGAGCCTTGTCACTGGCGGAATCTATGAGACTTGGAAACTTTTGGCTTATAATGTAATCTAGATACTTTACCCAAACTATACGCAACACAACGCTTAATCTAACTCGCAAAACGAATCAAAGTCTGGAACATGGGAAGAATAGATTGGCCAGAGTGGCCATCCGATCGGATTGCCACCCGATCGGATGACCACCCGATCGGGTAACCACTCGATCGATCGGCCACCCTATCCACCTTGTACCGCCTCCACTTCACTCCCACACTATAAATAGACCTGTCACATCACCATTTTTAGTGATGTGACAGCCCTGGTCGACTCAGACACACAAGCACCTTTCTCCTCCATTTTCTTGCTGATTTCGGTATGTTTTAGGCTAGATTCTTGTACTTTCTTGATCTACACATCATTCTCTACATGATTCTCACTTGAAATCACACTTTTCACTGTGAAATCTCTCGGATATGAGTTCTTGAGGGTGATATCATCATGGAGGTTTGTACAAACTGCCATGTGATGTCATTCTGAGCAAGATCTAGCTCAGATCTAAGATGTTTCATGAGTTTTCACACTAAATATAAGCTAAATCTAGACTTTTCCTATAAAACTTGAGTACCTCCATCTTCTTCTCAAACTTTCCCCATTAATCGGTTGAACCCGGTTCCAAACGGGCTGTGGACTGGATGAATAGTCTAAAGCCGGCTTGGATCTGAGTTAATACCCGTGAAGACGAGCATGGAACGGATTCTGACATTAACTCGTTACGGACAGACGCTTGAACGGGTAGGGGTGACTCCCACCCGATTAGAACGGCGGTGTGCTAATGAGGTTACTGTTGTCACAATACGTGCCGTACCGTCACCTTTAACTTAGAGACTTAGAAATTTTACAAAGTGGCAAACAAGAACAAGGATCGCCCGATCGAGCGGCAATCCGATCGGACAGCCATTCGATCGGACAACCACCCGATCGAGTGACCCTTGTCTTATCACCTTAAAACTTGGAAACCTTGGAAGTCTTGATCGAGTGGCAACCCGATCGGACAGCCGTCTGATCGAGCGACTATCCGATCAAGATGACTAGTACACTAAGCAACTTATGACATTGGATCGAGTGACCACCTGATCGAACAGCAATTCGATCAGGCAGCCACCTTATTCCCTTCACTAGGACTCAAGTGGCAACCCGACCGGATGGCCATCCGATCGGGCAGCCATATGTCCTTACAGCACATCTAAGACACTCGACCGACTGGCAATCCGATCGGATAGCCATCCGATCGGACAGCCATCCAATCCAGTGGCCAACTTGACAATTTGAGCAACCTCGTTATTCTGCCCGACTCTTACCCTTTTGTAATCTAATCAGGCTAACTCTAAAAGAGCTCCCTTTGATCCAATAGCAGTTAATACTGCTAAGCAATCACTGTGAGTATACTCGATCCCCTTTTTACTTTAAACTTTTGGGGTGTAACATGTATTCTATGAAACTTAAACTTTAATCATTGAAACTTGTACTCTATCCTATGTGAACACGAAACTTGTGATTCTTGATTCTTGACTCTTTGTGCTATGTAACGTTTAATCCAGAGCGTGTAGTTCCGCCTTAACAATAGTAGCGCTATAGGAGATGCAGCTTTCCCATTATTCTCGGGGGGTATTGTTAGGAGGATTCTAGTTTACCTTGAGTCTTGGGTAAACACTAAAGCATCGGGATACTTGGGCTACCACTGCGTGGACTGCGACACTAGCACGGCTGAAACTGTTTTTTTTTGTTTACACTGTGGATATGAGTTGTTTTAAGCTATTATTCTATTATCAAACTTGTATACTCGCCAATACTTTTGTATTGATATTTTAATACATGTTGTAGGCTGATAGGATGCTTGGAATGCATGGAATTCAGCTAGGAGATGCTTAGAAACGTCGCCTAGTTAATATTAGTCTTTTGAATAATTTGAACAATTTAATTATGATTTGGTTTGTAATGTGATACTTGTGATGACATTGATAGACATTTGCATGAAATCAATTAATTTTTATTAAAACAATAGTGTTATGGAATTCTCATGAGCAATCTGAACGCTTAGTGCTCGCACCCCGATGTTTCCGCCATCGGTTGGGGTGTGACAGCGGTGCGGCGGTGGTTTTAGCGGTTGAAGCAGCGGTAACTTGGTGCTGGTTCTTGGAGGCTTTGTCGAAATAACCAGCCCTTACTCGCTTATCGTTGATCTCAGCTGCGAGCAGGTAGGTTTCCTCAATTGTTATCGTCTTTGCAGCCTGGACAAAGTCTGCAACACAATCCGAAAGAGCACGGATATACTTCTTGATAATAACATCAGGGGTAGCAACCTGACCAGGGCAGATAATACTCAATTGCTTGAAGCGAGCAGTTAAACCAGCGTTATCTCCGTCATCCTGCTTTATGTGCCAGAATTCATCTTCAAGCTTTTGGAGTTCATGGGGAGGGCAAAACTCTTACATCATGATGTTCTTCAACTCATCCCACGACAATCTGGAAGCTGCATCGTTTCCTCGTTTGTTCCTCTCGGCCAATCAAGAGCGCGAGATTGGAAGACGCCGGTAGCATTGACAATGCGTAGGTTTTCTGGACAGCCACTCTGGCACAGGGTGACTTCGATAGAATCAAACCATTGAAACATGGCCATAGGACCATCCTCGCCGGTAAATTCCTTTGGTCCGCAGGCTTTGAACTGCTTGAAGCTAAAAGCGGGCTTAGGAGAATCGATCCTGGACTCCTATGAAGACTTGCTAGCATTCTCATTCAGTTCACTGATGATTTGGGGGATGACTTTCGCCATTTGCTTAGAGACAAGAGCGGCGATTCGTTTGTCATCATGGTTTCGGCGAGCAGCGCGAGAGTGGAATGATCCAAACGATGACATTGTATGCAGCAGACATCACCATAGGACCCAAACACAATTTCGATTAACCTTAGTATAGACTAGCGATTCACCATAAAGCTCAGGAACACAGCCATTCACAAAGTTCTCATAGGCACATAAATTACAGAAACACATAAGCACATAGTCCACGTAAGCACAGAAACACGTAGGAACAAAAGCACGTAGAGCACCGTAACACTTAAGGACACACTGTATTTTGCACGTATTGACCTTCCTATGATTGATGTGTTCCTTTATTAACCAAGGTTTCAAAAGCGATCGAGGGTTGCGAGTGCGTATCATCGAGTTGTAGTGCGAGTTGTGTGTGTTGATCAAGCGAATAGTGAAAAGCGAGGAAATCATCAAAATCGAAACACATAAACACGTAAAATCACATAAAATTCTCATAAAAGTACTAAATCTCAGAATCAGCGGTGGCAAAATCCAGAATCGTAACACATAAAATCGAAGAGAGATTGTCTTGGCTAGATAGACGTCGACTACCCAAGGTGATTCGACTATTCACAAGGACCTTAAGTGCACACTTTTGGCCTTCTGGACTGTGCTCTCGCCTCAATTTGGGAGATTGGCACTCATCCTTCCAGTTACAGCGTGACCCAAGTCGTTGGAGTCCGTCGAGACTTTGGTGAGAGTTCTGCAAAAAACAAAAGTATAGAGCGGAACGAGTCATCAAGGTTCGGGTTTCACCCCTGTCTTAACGACTACATCCTTTTTTGTATGATAAAATCATGAGGTAGGTAAGGAGAATTGCGTTAAAGTATGGATTTCACTCCTAATTCAATGCAAATTCTCTTGTTTATAGTAAAATAGCAAATCGAACGAGTGTTTTGGTCGAGAGTTCGCGGTTTTCACACCTAATCTAAACCAGATCATCCGTTTGTGTTTGTGTTTCTAGCCTTAGGAAAAGCTGATCTTGCGCGGAACTGTAGTATGCGATGTTCGCGCAAGAGTGTAGTGTACAGCGAGTTCGAGCGAGAAATAGCGAGTAAGCTCGTGCCAAACCCATACTGGTTATGCACAAGTCGGTCCATTGGAACTTAGACTATAGACTAGGTCGTTTCTAAGACATCAACCCGGACTAGGTCGAGTCTTGCCTAATTCCCTATAGTTATGGCTCTGATACCAATCTGTCACACCCCAACCGATGACGGAAACATCGGGGCGCGGCACTGAGCAAAACAGATTGTCAAGAGAAATTCCTTAACAAAAAAATTACCAGATAGTTAATATTATGTCCCATACCATAACCCATCAAGTAACCAATTATTACAGACATAGATATCTCAAAACAAAACATGTTCCGACAACTCAGATTTAAATAAATAAATTATTCGTTTATTTCTAGACTCTCATTCCTACTTGATTCCACAAAGCAGGTAAAGCACAACATCCTAAGCACCTGTCACATACGTTACAATAGAGGTCAATACACATAGTGTAAAGGTGAGCATACAGGTTTAATAGATATAATAGAGTTCGAAAGCGTTTACGCATAACCAGAATGTAACATGTATAATGTGAAGCTAGTAGGTTATCGACAATGAAATATGCACAGACTAGATTGCGAGTTGTTGAATGCGCAACACATATCACCACTGTGGCACGTGAAGAGGTAACCTTAACAACCCCTGTCCACGACAGGTGCTGAGTCCAAACAAATAGTACTATCGTTGCTAAGGCGTTAGGCAACAATCACTGTGTTAACATAACATACAAGCATTCATCGAGTAACACGTATCATGCAATAACGGTCAGCGTATAAATAGTGTTTGCGTTGTGTGTCGATGTGATTTAGAATAAGTAACGTATGTAACACCCAAAAGTGCGTAAAGCAAAAAGGGATCGAGTATACTCACAGCGATGGAAGTAATGGATTGAAGGGAGCGCTAGGGTGATTAGCCTGAACAGTTAACGATAGCATAAGCGAAGAGCGGTGCGTAAAATGGTGAAAAGTGAACCAAGTGTCGAACGGTAATCCGATCGGATGGAAATCTGATAGGATGGTCGTTAGATTGGATGTCAATCTGTTCGGATGGACATCCGATCGGATGACCATTCGGTCGGATTAACATTCGTTTGGTAAGGATGTGTTTGTGTATGATGGCTTTGAAGTTTTCGTTGTAGCATTTTGAAAATAGAGAAGTATCTCTACCCTTCAGGTCGATCGATCGAACGGTCGTTCGATCGGATGGTGATCCGATTGGCGAGGCTTCTTAGTTGAGAACAAGTTCACAGCAGGATGGTTACTCGATCAGATAGCAATCCGATCGGATGGCAATCCGTTAGAACTGATGTTCTTTGAAAATTATGAAAATGATTAAGTATTGGGGCTCAAGTGCAATCCGATCGGATTGCAGTTCGATCGGAAGGCAATCCGATCAGACGGCAATCCGTCCCAACGAACCCGATCGTCTTGAACTTGATTATTGGCTAACTTTGAAAAGTTTTGCGGTTTGCTCGAGACGGTATGACAACATGTTAAACAACGGAAAACTCCATCAAACTCAGACTATCCGATCGAACGGGAATCACCCCAATCCGATCAGTTAACTGTTCGTGATGGGTGGTTTCATGTTCAACCAGAAATCAGTTGCCTCGTTGATAGGATTCGGATCTCAAACCGGCACATCACTAGAGAAGACTAGAAGGCATGAATGAGCTCCGATTCTATCGGTTTTGAATGTATTGAGTGTAAAAGAGTTGAAAGAAAGTTGGAAACCATCTTTCAATCCTTTTAACTTTGGAATTGTTTAGATCTATGCGAAATCGTTGTGAAATCATGTGGAAATCCTTCAGATCTGAGTTGTTCTTGGTGGAATGAAGTCAAATCTTGAAGTTCATAAGAACTCCATGATGACGTCATCCTAAAACACCTCAAATCTGTTGATTTCTTGGTTAAAAGTTAAGATTTAATGGTGAAAATGATGAAGAAGTGCGTGTAGATCATATAAGTACAAGATTTGAGTTGAAAACTTATAAGAATTGCAAGAAATCGAGAGAAAGAAGGCTTGAGTGTGCTGGTCGAGTGAGAAGGAGCTGTCACATGGAGGGGTATTTATAGGTTGCCAAAAATAGAAAGGAGGAGCACGGGTCGGATGGTGTACCGATCGGTTGGCCACTCGATCCAAGTGTCCGTCGAGTTGAATTTTGGCGTTTCGTTTTGCGTGTTGAGCGTTGCGATGCGATTCGAGTGAGCGATGCGATAGTATTAACCATTAGTTACCCAAATAACCTAACTACTATATCTAACATACAATCACTATAAATAACTTGTGTTTAGCGTTTGCGATTAGATTACGATGCGATAGAATTGCGATTGCGATTAAACACCTCAACATAAATATAACATGCACAAGTAACACATAATGGCACACACATGTAAAACAATATCCAGAACACATAATTCGAGTTGCGAATGCGATAGAGATAAGTCGATTAGCGATTAAACAGCGATTAGACCTCGATTATTAATAAATACTCCACATAATAAAACTAAAGCAAAAAATAAAAGGATTCGATTACAAGTCATTAACGTAAGATCAATAGTTAAGCAAGGAGTGACAGATCGCAATTGGCAATCTTTTCTTCCTTTGACTTGTACTTTGACTTTCCAAAAAGCGGGTTGTTACACTGATGACAGTGAAAATTTTGAAGAGAGATCCGATTAGGATTTCTAATTTATTTTTTTCGCTTCCATTTTTTCCATGTGGTTGTAATATAATTGTAAAATGTCAATATACCAAAAACGCCAAAATGTATACAAAAAATAATAGAACAATTGGCCATCTTGTCTAAAACGCCTTGAAAAACGCCATTCAGAGATATTTGAAAAAACGCCATAAACGCCAAAATGTTAATACAATGAAACCATTAAAACGCCGTATAATTATTGAATTTGGTTAACGCCAAAAATCTTAAACCCCAAAAATAATCAAATATTGTGAAAAGCGGAATTGGAAAAGCGGAAGATAAAATGACAAAAAGCCCCTATGCCCTAATTATATCGCGTGCCACGTGTTGGGCCAGGATGCGTTCTCACCGTTCTCACACTTTTGGTCGTTTTCTCCTGATCCCGTTTCTATATATATATATATAGCCTTAAAGTGTGAGAACGGTGAGAACGATTCTCAGCTACAAGATCTTAGTGGTTTGTGGCTGAGATTGATGTGGTGACATTTTTGTAAATAATAAGGGCCTTGGAACTACCAGGAGGGGTAAAATAGGAAGATCCAAACAAAGGTGCAAATACTAATCACATACCATTTTCCCCCATCATATTTAAACGACAATAACTTTTTTATACGTGATTATTTTTCGGAAAAAATTACACCATAAAACTCAGCGTTTTTTTATCTTTCCAACAAGTATACTATTGATATACTTTTCGAAAAAAAATTAACTGGGTTTTATGGCGTTTTTCTGAACTGAGTGTTTTATGGCGTTTTAGAATAGGTATTTTCATGGCGTTTTTTTGAACTAGGTGTTTTTATGGTGTTTCAACTAGATATTTTCATGGCGTTTTTTCTGAAATGAGTGTTTTATGGCGTTTTCAACTGAGTTTTTTCATGGCGTTTTTCTGAACTGGGTGTTTTATGGCGTTTTTAACTGGATATTTTCATGGCGTTTTTCTAAATTGGGTGTTTTTATGGCGTTTTATTTGAACACCCAGTTCATGTGAGTGGGTTTTTTTGACAATATTACCCCTTAGTGTAATTTAGCATCAATGCCACATGTCACCACCAAAATCGTTCTCACCGTTCTCACGCTTTTCACCGTTTTCTCTAAATCAATAAAATAAAAGTAAGTTCAAAGTATCGTTTAATAGTCCAACTAAAAACAAAAATGTAAGAAAATGATGCTTCCATGCTTTTCAACTTCTAAGTCTCATTCGGGTTCTCTTGCTATATATATATATAGAGAGAGAGAGAGAGAGATAGAGTAAATTACCTTTTGAATCGTTGTGTTATAGTAGTTTTAACTACTTGAGTTCAAAAAAAAAAAGATTTAACGCCCTGAATAACCACGTTATCGTTTTCTAACCTTTTGAGTCCAAATTTTGAACGTCGTTTGAATCATTATGTTAAGTGTTGTTAACTAACCAAATTACCCCTATTATTATTGTTATTGTTATTATCCTTACACATGCAACATATTACTCCATCTCTCTTCCCCGTCTTTCTCTCTCTTCCTTATCTTTCTCTCTTTCTCTCTCTCTCTCTCTCTCTCTCTATCTCTCTCTCAATCACACCACCACATCACCATTACCATCACCACTGATCCTACACCACCGCACCGCCACTACCACCGCACTACACCAATCCCACCACCGCACCGCCCTCCACTGCACCACCCCCACCATGTTTGCTCCTAGATTTTGATTACATCGGAATCCTAGATGAGGATTTTAAGGACCGCCAAAGTCTCGGTCTAGTCAGAGACACCACAAAAACCCGTACCCGATCTCCATGTTCGACCACTTCCGCTTATGAGGGTTGTTGTGGACGCTGGAGAGATGACCGAAGGTTGTTGAATAAATCCATGTGATAATAAGGTTTGGTGGCGTTCCGTTTTGGGGATTTTCTTGTTTTTAGGGTTCTGGATAAATCCATATTTAAAATGACGGTTTTTAGTCCAAGTGGGTTTCTTGGAGGTCGCAGATCTGATTCCAGTGTTGTGTTGTTTTATGATTGTGGTTGTGGTGGTGATGGTGTTGTTGTCTGCAGAGAGAGAGATGTTGTGTATACGTTTATATATTATTTATTATATTTTTATTTTGTTTTTAAATGATAAGGGCAATTATGTTGTTTCACAACAAAACTAACAAACTCAGTGGACGGAGGTAGGAATTGGACTCAAAAGCTTACAAAATAAGAATTTGGGCATTCATGGCGTGGACTCAAGTTGTTAAAACCACTAAAACACCGATCAAAAACTAATTTACTCGTATATAGATTTTCACATTTGGCAACCAAATATATTGTACGAAATTCGAAAAATATGCATCTTGGTACTTAAACTAGTATTAACCCCGTGTTGTGACAGGGATGTAAAACCGTGCCAAGTAGCACCAATGAGGCAATGACACACCACCACCACTGACCACGCATGTCCCTTGCGGTGTGTTAATGTGAAAAAAATTAGATCCAACTATAATACATGGAAAATAATAAGTAAGTCGATCTAGGACCTCATGTTGCGAAGACACTGTTAAACGGGGAAAATAGAAGTAAAAACGTTAAACTACACACGCATGATGTGGCGTGTTGACTCGCAAATTTTAGACCAAAACATAAAATGAAAAAAAATGTAAAAGGTGAAAAGTTTAGGGCCAAGGTTGAAAGTGAAAAGGTTTCGGGATTAAAATGTAAAAGATGAAAAGTATTAGGTTAAAAGTAAAATAATAAAATAAAACATAATAAACATGGAGAGGTTACTTGTACTTTATGCGTACAAGTTGTATAATAAACTTGATAATACACACACACACACATACATACATACATACATATACTATTTTGGTCAAAAATTAACAAAATGAATTTAGTAACCGCACTTCGTTTGTGAGGTAGCATGCTCTCCGGAATTATGAGTTACAGTCTCGGGATCCCTGAGAATGACTTCGGGATACCAATTTGTAGTAATAGATCTATAAACGAAAAACAAATGGAGCAATGCTTGTTGAACAATGATGAAAAATAGTCTATAATCAAGAAAGACACAAGATTTGTTATAAGGAAAAGCCCTTAATATCTCGGAAGATGACCGTCGGCACAAGAACACAAGAGCTAACAATTGCCTAGCTCCGATTCTATTAAAATGTAAAAATTAGTATAATAATGAGCAGTGGATCGTAAGCTAAGTGTTAAAGTTGAGAATTTGAGTGTCTTGTGTGTTCTAAATCTATCTAGATACTATATTTATACTAAAAATATCCTAACTATCTTTCTGAAATATCCGAGATTCTCAGAAGACTTGGCTAGTCTTCAATATGACTGCTGTGATCCCCACATTTAAAACAAGTTCCCAGTGTGACACCTGTGTCACTTCAACCATTAAACAAATACCAAACCAATGAAATATTGTATTTCATACTTGGGATTTGTCTAAATATGTGTATCATTTGCACATATCAACTCTTGTTCGATTTCGGGCTCTTAATCGCTTTCTGGAAGGTTATACGCGCTCTGATGCGTAAATATAACCAGTTTAATGCAACAAACACTCCGGAATAGTGACATAGGCTTAACATAACTTAAATAACCTATGCATAACTTAGAAATAAGTTTTGGAAGGTTTGGTATACCGAAATCAAGTTTATTCGCTTACACGGACTAAATTCGACAAACTGCGAAAGTATGTCAATTTGTATTGTAACGGACATTCTGGAACTTGATCATAAGTTAAACACACCCTAAATATCCTTTATATAGCTTAGAAATAGGCTTTGAGGGGTTCGGTGTGCTAAAATAAACTTTATGCTCATTCAGGGACTAAAAGCGTCAAAAAGTGCATAAGTTTGCATTTTCGCGCATAACTTACGTTCTGAATACATGCGGACATCCAAAAATTTATGTAAGCATTAAAATATTTTATTTTAGTGTTTGGCATGAGAAAAATCCATTCGTCGTGCAATTTGGATCGTTTTTCGCGCTTATACGCATTCCGTCGTAATTAAGCAAACATCGTGATCGTACGACCAAACGAACCGACATCCGGCATATTTTTTAGCATGTTTCATCTCCACAATGTTTAAGCATCATTTTAGGGCCTTAAAGTTGGCTTGACGGGCCTTAAACATGTCAGAAATGGCTTTAAACACCAACAGGGACTGAAACTGTCATTATGCAAACTTGTTTCTGAACTGTAACTCCCGGGCGGCCCGCGTAAGATTCTGTACATGTTTACGCGGCCTGCGTGGCTCTCCCATATCTGCAAAAATCTGTTTTTCCAGCTGTTAACAGCTGTTATACTCTTGTAACCCACTTGCAAATGGTTTTTGGCAAACAAGGGGCTTAATCTATGGGCTCTAATGGGTTTGTAAAACAATGGGCCCAAGTGGAGGGTCTAGATCAAAGCTCGTTTCCCGATAAACGATCCTAACGGTTCTAGCTTTCCTATATAAACCCCACCCCATTTGTTGCAACTCACAATTTGAATCTGATTCATGCTCTCTAAGTGGAAGTATATGTTTCCTACCTGAGAGAGAATCGGATCAAATACTTGCGGGGACCCTTTGTAAGTGTTCCTTCGTTCTTTTATGCATTTTTAGCTCGAAATTCAAACTGCGTTTGACTTTCTGCATTGACCAGTTTATGGTCAATGCGAAGTTCGTTTGGACTTCATAACGTGAGCGTAATCACGATGGTTATAGTCCCTAGTAACTATACCTACTGATTACCACGTTATCTAGGCTCAGTGACGAGTCGTAGTTTCGGCCAAAATACGTGTTCTTGCGTATTTTGTAACCAAACTACTCTAGGGTATCAAAACCGTTTGTTTTGATATCAAAACCTGTTTTCTAACTTAAATAAACATGTTCTAGCATGTTTAGCTCGTCACTTTTAGATTTGTGCTTGTCTAAGGTCGAAAGAGTAAGCGATCTAATCAATCGCTTATGCTTTCGAACCCGACCCATTTGGTAGATCATTAGGATCCGACCAAACACTTTAGGTGACCATAGTTGTATAGGGAATAACCTTCCGAGGTTATACCTTATGTTCACGTCGTTTAAGTAGTTGTATGATAAGTAGTTCTTATGCCTTAGGTAAATTACCAAAATACCCTTTTCGCACCAAAATTCATTTTAAGCCTATGTAACATAATTGTTTACATCTAAACTAATTTAGCAACAATATTAAACATGTTAAGGCATATCTTACTTGTCATAGGGCTAGTTAAGCGGTCCGAACGCGTTTTACGCGAACGACGCGTTAAAGTAGCATAAGCTACCTAAACGGGTCGTAAAGGGGTCGTAAGCACTTAGGTTAGGTTTCATTTTAGTATGAGGGCTTTGTTAAACCATATCATATGAGTTCCAATACTCATTTGGTTTACGAAACCTCATACTATCCAATCTCCCGATTTAGGTCAGGTTATTTATGTAGTTATCTATATTAGGTGCCGTTTGATTTCCGTGATCCCTCTAGCTTTGCTTGGTTGTTGTTCAATACTTCTAAGCACCCTCAAGTGAGTACATAGACCCCTCTTTTACTGTTTTTCAAACTTTTTGGGGTGAAACACATGTGCCTACTTGTTATTTTCATGCTTTCCATGCTTTCATATCATATACTTGCTATGTTCATTAGTACATTATTAGTACATGATTTCATTGTGTTTTTGCTATGTATGTCCTTTGTAGCATACTTAGTACATCGTTTTATATGACATTTCATGCTATGTATGTTCATCATACTTAGTACATCGTTTTATATGACATTTCATGCTATGTATGTTCATCATACTTAGTACATTTGTTTTACATTGCATCTCTGTTGCATATGTTCTCGTAACATATGGACACGTTGTTTTACATCTCTACCTTGTATGTTTACTTAGCATACTAGGTACATTATTTTCATCACATGCTTACATTTTGATATGACATTTAGTTTGTTTAAATGGGACTTATATACATTCATTAACATTAGCTACGCCGCTCGTTAGTAGGTAATGGTACCATAGGAATTGACAACTCCCGTTCCTGACATCCTAGGTATGTTTGGATGGAAGGAATGACCGAATTCGATAAAACATAACACAGATAGTCCTTTAATTTGTTTATGGGTTTATCACCACAGTCACAAGGCTTGAATGTATGCATTTTCACATTACCGCATAAATGTTTATATTCAGTATAGCATGCATTTCCACAAGACATAACATTGATTTAAACCACGTTTTACTTCAATACATTGTTTTGTGCATTTTTATCTATGGCTCAGTAGATATATATAAATATATATATTTCACTTGCCAAACATGACATTTTGTTTACACATATCATAATTGACATTTGACATAGACATTTTGATATTGATATACATATTTCATGGACTACATTTTGACATAAACATTTTGACATGATTTACACAAAGACATTTGACAAATGGTTTAGACATGGGCAATTTACAGTGGTGGTTTGTTTGGGTAAAGTGATTTAAGTAACGAGGCGTGTGTTATATGATACAAGCATGGTGGATACGCCGCTGGTACTTCCTATATATAAGTGCTTGTATGGTATTACATATCGTAGCGTTATTTGAATCATTTCAATTCACATTACCGCATAAATATTTATATTCAGTATAGCATGCATTTCCACAAGACATAACATTGATTTAAACCACGTTTTACTTCAATACATTGTTTTGTGCATTTTTATCTATGGCTCAGTAGATATATATAAATATATATATTTCACTTGCCATACATGACATTTTGTTTACACATTTCATAATTGACATTTGACATAGACATTTTGATATTGATATACATATTTCATGGACTACATTTTGACATAAACATTTTGACATGATTTACACAAAGACATTTGACAAATGGTTTAGACATGGGCAATTTACAGTGGTGGTTTGTTTGGGTAAAGTGATTTAAGTAACGAGGCGTGTGTTATATGATACAAGCATGGTGGATACGCCGCTGGTACTTCCTATATATAAGTGCTTGTATGGTATTACATATCGTAGCGTTATTTGAATCATTTCAATTTAGACATATAACATTTTGTACAAATAACATATTTTTCACAAGACATTGTTTTACAAACAACTTATTTTATACAAAACTCATTTTACTTGGTTATTCATTTAACCTCACATTACTCTTTTACATATTATCTACTTTATCATCGCTTTTCAAAAGATTTATAAAACAAAACATTTTACAAGGATCATGACTGATTTTGTTAATAAATTTTTTTTCTAAACTTATAAGTCATGAATCCTATTTTCACAAAACCTATGTATCTCACAGGCATTTTTATGCTGACGTACCTATTTTCACATGTGTTTCAGGAGATGATGCATAGGATTGATCAAGATACACATAGGCGGACTTGGGCCTTAGTGACAAATAAAAGATGCAAGACTTGTTAATTATGTTAAACTTCTTTGTTTGTTTAGACATTGTACTCAGTTAATCAATAAAACAAAATTTCAAATTTCCATGTGTTATGAAACAATGATTCTGTTACAACACTCCCCGACGTTTCCGCCATGATTTGTTGTTCTACGTGGTCGGGGGGTGACACCCAGCAACCTCTTATGCGATTTCTCAGGGAGACTTGTTCAAACAGTTGTTTACATCTCTAAACCAAAGATTAGTAGCACTGGAACTCAAGATCCCTAATTCTAACAAGATACCGAAATATCTTGAGACATTAGGATCCCAAGCCATAAAAATAACCCCTAACAATGGCCCCCAGAATTATAGTTGTTATCAGCTACTTTTAATTCTCCTTTTCAAAATTCAAACTAGTAATAAGTGGATAAGACTATTGATTTGATAGGGCGCTTCCCTAGAAGATACAATCGTTGGCACACCCCCAAAATACCACTTGCGGAAGCACCGCGGGGCATGTGACGTACCAGGATCTAGCCACCAATCACATTGAACTCATAGATATATTTAAATAAAACTTTCATTTATTAACATTAAGTGTTACAACGTTACAAATAATTCACAGTATACAGCGGAAGCATAATTCCTTTGTTAAGTGTTTATAACCCACATGTAAAAACCATTAGTCTTGTGTTGCGATTCCATGTATCTCGACCCATGACCACACCAGCCTTCCAGACAGCAAGTTCCAATGTCACAACCCTATAGACCTGCAAGCATGCAGACAAGTGTGTCAGACGACGTTGGTGAGTTCAAAGTTTTGTTAACGCGTTTAGTTACCAGTTACCAGATTAAAACGTTAAACAGTTTCGATGATTTGATTTGATGTTGTTATTAACTCGATTACCGCAATGGCTACAAGATGTATTTGCCCAACCCCAATGTCTCTATCAAAACATTGGTCATGCTTTAAGGTAATTAGTTCACGCCCGTCCTCCCCGGTACGGTGTGAGGGTGCCATACCTAATAGCGTTATCAACTAATAACCTCGTTACCTCCCCGGCAACTGTTGGTAGATGTAAGGGGTCTTATATGATAGAAATGAGTAATAACAAACATCCCATTAACCTGACATTCCTCCCCGGAACGTTACCCAATATCCCTCCCCGGGATGCATGCTTGGAAAAAGAGCAGTGAACTCACCTTGGTTTGCTCGGCAGTTTGTTTACTTGTTAAATCGACTTTGTTCAATCACACCCTAATATAATTATCACACCAAGTTAGATTGCATACCAAATATTTCACGTATAGATACAGATCACTTAGTCAATTAATCACACAAATTTTAGACTCATTTTGTAATCGGTGGTGAGCTATATATATCATCATATACTTAATAGACTATCTTCATAGAATTATTAGAACAATAAAATTTATCTATTCATGAGTGTTAATTGTGTGTTGGGTCTAATCAAACCATTGTTTCATTAAAAGAATTACTTTGGCCTAAGTGCAAATGTAATCCAGTAGGGAAGTTGTGAGCCCAAGTTCAAAAGAATTACCATAGTGTATGATTTCTCAAAAAGGAAAACACAGGCTTTATATGTGGGTGGCCCCCACATTATACCTATTGTACGGTTCCCATATCCAATTTAGTGTGCGACATGCATACTTGTATTGTACCCTACGAAACTAAAGTTGTACATTCCATATCACTCTTTTCAAATGACAAACATGCCTATTTGGATCAAACAGATGAGACAAATCAATCAAAAACCCAGTTCTCTTTCATGCACTCCATGTTTATACCATAGACCATTTCATAGATCCAACATTTAAAACATTTAAGGCATGGGTTCGAACCCACCAGCATTTTATATAAATGGTCAGTTATGCTTCCTATGTTTATCTAATCATCATTATCGGACATTGTTATTGCATCAAGATCCAATATTTAAAACATTCATACATGCTTAACCAGGTTGTATTCTGAGCATGAACAGTTGTACCTTTATGAAAAACCCAGCATCACAACTTCAACAATTAACAGAGATCTGTCATTTTCATCAGTTATCAACAATGTGATCAGGGTAACATCGAGCATCAAGTGTCAACGATTTTATACAAGGAGCATTGTCTTTATTCATAGATTCAGCAAATAAATTTCATACCTTTTTATCATCTACTGATTTCGTAATATACATACTTTTAAAGCAAGTTCCTTAAATCCAAATCTATCAAAAACCTATCCAAAGAAGCATCACTAGATCACATAAACCACTGTTTCATCGCACCATCATTATCACTATTAGACTAAATCGTACAAACACATAAGTCTTAACATCTCTCCAATCATTCAATTCAGATTCGTGCGCGTTCGATCGACATCAACTATCTTTTATTTCGGGTTCGTTAATGTTTCAAATAGCATGCAATCCCTAAACATTATTTAACATGCAAGAACATAACGTAATTTTTCTCACGTTTACAGAACATGCATATAACTTTGCTAATCACATAAACACAATCACCAATTACAAGTTAGCATAATACTAACCCCAAAAGTTTGAGCGACAAGATGATGTCTCCAAAAGGGGGGCTCCTGCCGCACGATCAGTTGGGAAGAATTAGGATGTTTAGGGTTTGTGACTAATAGCCACATACAACACTAATCCTACGTATAAATGGAGGAAAAAGGGAATTGGGCCGAGTCTGGTTAAGATTAGCGGGTTGGGTCAAGTTTATTTCAAGTGAGGGGTTTGAGCCGAGTGTATAATAGTAAACAATAGCGGCCCAATGTATGATAACAGTAGGTGCGGCCCACAACTACTAAACACATATACGTCCAACAAGGTTATTAAAATCGTTTAACGGAAGTATACTAACACGGAGCGTGTAACACATCAAAGAGGGATAACGAGGAGTTAAGATTACGTTACTAACCTTGAAAGTTCGGGTTGTCACAATCGTTGCCTCTCTCTCTCTTTATAATCATTATTTCTTCTCTCTTCCTTTACCATTCCATCCGATCTCCAGGTTAGTCATTTTCTCTACTTTTCTCGTTTTCTTTGCATCTACTTGAATTTCTTTCCATGGGGAAAAAGTTGACACGATTCGCTTCTTCTATCACTTCCGATATACCCCTTGAATTCACCGAGCAAGGGATACTAGAAGCATGTGAGCAAGACCTATGTTCTTTCAATGATCAGGACATTGGACATTGAAGTCCTTAAATGATTCGCTTCTTCTATCACTTCTGATATACCCCCTGAATTCACCGACATTGGACATTGAAGTACCAAAATTAGGGATTTCGATCTCGAACTCAGAGCTGACTTCATCTTTGTATAATGGGTTTATTTCCTTGCTAATTTTCATACCTAATATTTTCTTTGCTTCCCGAAGTTCTTTCATATCAAATTCTATTTTTCATAGATCTTTAGGAGCTTTGATTTCTTGCTTGTCTTTACAAATAACAAGCATATCATCTAGATGTAAAAATAGATAAAGAAAGTCGCCTTGTAGATACTCCTATAAGTAAACACAACTATCATACTTGCTCCTTTTAAAACCATGAGTTATCAAGAACTCATCAAACATCTTTGTGCCATTGCCTAGGATATTCCTTTAAGCAACGGCGGATGCATGAAATTTTTCCTGTGAACCTGTTGTTTTTAGATGATCCAATTTCATAAGACCGAACATTAAAATTTTCAGGTTGGTTTGGCGGTTCGGGTCGGGTATGGTTCATCACATTACAAAATACGATACAATAATAAAAAAAATTATTGTCATTAGACTCCTACTAGGGGCGGAGGTTAATGAAGGCCCCGGGGGTGCCTCGGACCCCACCAATTTTTCGCTCGTAGTGTTTAATTTATCGAAAATTTCCGAAAAAAAATTTGTAATGTGAAATATTGAATTTTTAAGAGTCCAGCCCCCAACGATTTGGATTTTGAGGGTCCAGCCCGCACCGAGTTATCGTTCAAGCTCCGCCACTAACTCCTACTGTCTTACAGACCAACCAAACATGTTAATGGACCCTATGTATACATATATGGTCTTTATAGATAATAAAAAAGCTTCATTTTCCATTCCTTTTATCCTTTACCAATTCTAGCCAACCAAGAAGACCTTAAAAACCATTGTCAATTATTTGTAAATCAAATAAAACAGAGATCGTTTCTGTGGGTGAACGTCTGTTTAGGTGTAATCTTGGTTTGGTTTGGCTTAGTCTCTAGCTAAGTTCTACTTTTTGGGTGTGGAATGAATTTGGCTGTTGATGGTTCAAAAAGAAAATAAAAATAAAACAGAGATCATGAGATGCTCCACTCATAACGGGATTTGTTTGGGTGTAGCAGAATCAAGGACACCCTAACATAATAAGTAACTCATCACGTATCTTGTTTTAAAAAAAAACGTTAGTAATTAATGAGGATCGAATCCAAAACAGTATGTTTAGCCTTAACCATTGGACTCCTTCATACTCCACATTTTTATTTATATGGTAACACTATTAAAAACTCAAAACCCAACAACCTTGTACCTAGATCTGCCCTTGCATACAAGCATGCTTTGTCTTCACTTGTCTCTATTTCAAAACCTTTTGGTTGCTTCATATAAATCTTCTCTTCAAGACTACCATGTAAAAATATGTAGGTCCCTCCCCGGATGAGGTCAAACCTTATCCTTGTTATATTAACACACTAGCGAGTGCGGAATCCAAGCTAGCATGCAAACCGAGTTGAGACAAGTATAAACACAAAACACACAAGGTTCAACGATTAACACCACTTGTATTAATGCGTATGAAAGGTTCCGGTTACAAGCACAAGGTTTACAAATCTGTATTGCAAACTCTCTAGTGTGTGTGTGTTCTTGACAGAATGCTCTCCCTATCTCTCGAGTGTATCTTTCTGTCTCTTGTTTTTCACACTCGTCTCCCAGTACTTCTTTAAATGAACACAACACATGGGTATTTATACCCGACACAGCAGGTCTGGTCGAAGGATCAGACAGACTGATCGAAAGATCATCTGTCGACCAGAATCCCATCGAAGGATCCATATACACTTCGAATGATGGCATCTTTCGAGGTCCATCAATCGAAGGTTCATCTTTCGAGCACATCGAAGGATATGAACAATCCTTCGATGTCTCATCCTTCGACACAGACAAATAACAAACAATGTGCTAACTGTTTGGCCAAGTCAAACCGGAGGATGGTTGACCTGGTCAAACTTACATCGAACACACATAGCAACAAATCTAACATAAGACATCGTTTTGTATCATGACACATTACAGACAAAGTACAGACACAAGTCTTCGTCTTGATCTTCGTGTCTTCGAGTCGAAACTAAGTCGAACTGAGCCGAGTTGAACCGAGCCGAGTCGTGTCCACAAAATATGTATCAACAAACTCCCCCTTGGACGCTACTCGTGAGGTTCAACTTCGATGTCTTCCACGTCGGAGGATCTTCAAAGTCTTCACGTGTCGTAAGTAGAAAGTGTATCAACAAACTCCCCTTTTTGTTTAGGAAGTGTGCCAATAAACTCCCCCTTAGATTAAACTCTCCATTGAGTCATGCTCGTGAATCTTTTGACTTGTCAATTCTTCAGATCCTTGTGGTGTTGATGAAGGGTCAGCGGCAACTCGATCACTTTATCCTTTGAGTGCCTCCACTTCGTGTCTTCATTCCAAAGCTTTTCATCGAACATGTTCTCCTCGCCTTTAGCATCTGCACATGCAAGAAAGCTAAACGCATAATGAGAACACCGCTTGGAATATAGTTAACATTTAAACAAAAGACACATATGAGATCAAATCTCAATCAAACCCCATCCGACAACAGTTTGAAAGTTTAGAAAAATATTCAATTTTAATCCTTTAACCTTCAAAACTTGTTAACTTCGACAGATTATGAAGATGCAATTGTTTTCCGGCTTACGATCAGGATTTTGGGTAGGATAGACTCGAGTTCCAACATCAGTCAATCAAAAATAAACTAGAAGCAAAATCTTTTTGGATTTTATAAAGTTTATATTAAAACACACCTAAAATCTTTTTGAAATTTTTCATTTTTCAAACGTAAAGACGAAAAACAATAAATAAATATATACAAAGATGCATAAACTGAAAACAGTAAATAAATATCTACAGACATTCTTTTTGCGCGTTTCGAGGGTAAGAGAATCATAACAGTGTACGGTCATGCCAAAACGCTCTTTTTGTTCAATTAGTTAACATTAATATAAGCATCCTATAACGATTATCGGTATTGTTGTCCACATAAGCTCAACTTATCATTTGTAATCATGGCGAGGGGATACGTTAAGGTATGATTTATACTTACCGACCGGTGTTCATCCACATCACGACACATTCCCGTATCAAGGTATGCACGAGGGTTCATCTTACCGGTGAGTATACCGATTATCATCTGTTTGACCGTATATGATGTGAGATTCTCACTTATTTTGATTTGAAAACAAGCCCTATGTGATATAATCACTTATTGATGAAGAACTTGATTTTCGATGCATGAAGGGCACAGGAGCAAGTCCGTGAACAGGTCAGTACTTTCGTACAGCAGAGAGACGAACTTGACTCCCGGAAAGAATTTGTGATATTTTATCACTTATTTTGTGGGACATGTGATTGTTTATCACTTATTGAGGTCGAATGCAGTATGTAATATGTACACGTATGTATAGTATCATGGAAGATCTAGACTTGCGTCCCCGTTATTTTTCGGTAAAAGATACAACCATGATACCCAGATGATAAGCAGCATAAAGACCGAATATCTCAGAAACTCGGCAATCTCTCAAACGAAATTTCGGTACTAAGACCATATGCCAATGAATGGTTCCCACCTGGTCTTCAGTCGGATTTAAGTTTATATCACCCTGCACACTTTAAAATGATTGTGAGCCTACCGATACATCTTATATAGAGCTGCTTATCGCTTTTCATTTAAGGTTTAAAGAGGTTTAGACAGACCACTGATGTACTATCATATTCTCTTTTGCTCGCCAGGAAACTCATTTTTGATTTTCTATTGTTTTTGTGCTTTTTAAATTTTTCGATGTTTTTGGATTTTTCAAAAATGGATTTACTCCCCCTAAAATCAACAAACTAAGATAAAATTGAAAAACACAAAGGTATTTACAAAAATGACTTTCCGATGTTGGTTAACTCATGTTTTACCTCAATGTCGTTTACCAAAATTAATTTTTAATCTGTAAAGATTTATCAAATTTTGGAAAAATCAATTGGCATGTCGGTTTGCGGTGCGGACCATGACAACAGTGTCTGGCCAAAGAGTGCTGCGAGAGGATAACAATTTATAAAGTAGCTTAAATAACGACAAGTATAGGAGAGATTAGAATTTTAAAAACCGTATCCTGCAACTGCTTCGTGCATTGCAAGGAATTTGAGTGCTCTCCCAAACTGGATATCCACCCGGTGTGGATTTCAAAGTCGATTCTTTGTAGCTACTGAGAAGTCTCTTGACAGCAACAAGATCATAAACCTTTGGGTCCGGCTGGACTTCCACATTGCACCAGCGAAGGTTTTTGTCTTTCTCTTTCAGAAGTAGTGTGCGGTTGTTTTAATCCAAGCCAAGGCATCCGCACACCCGGTTGGTTTGTTCAACAAACACATTTTCTTCAATCACACCGCGAAGAAATGTACACTGCACGTTCATCTTGTTGATTTTGAACTTCAAACGTGCTGCAGGTGCGTACATTTTGATTTGAATCTACCCCTGGGGACCCGATCAAAGCTTTTAACAATCATACTTTGGAATGATTTGCATTTTTGTCGAAGCTTTTCAAACTCTTTCAACAGACACTTCTGTTTCCCTTTTCATTTTCTCTCCATCAAAGGCAACAATTTCTTCTGTCGCCTATTTTGTGCATGGACACTTCACTATCAACAATCTTACGACTATTGAAAGTTCCTCCTGGAATATCCTACACACTCATTCAAAGATTAGACGGAGAGGGGGACCCAAGCCTTTGTGGACTTGGGTCGTCCTTGATTATCAAGGAAAGTGATTTCAATCTCCTGATGATTAGGAAAAAGAACCTGCGGTTCTCCCCCTGACTGAATTACCTGTTTGGGTTTCCAAGCTGTTTGTCCTTTACCAGTATTTGAATTTATTGCTTTAGCATTTACTGGTTTTACCGTTTTAGGTTTTGCTTGAACAGGTTTTTCTTCTTTGACCTCTGATTTTAAGGCCTTCTCAATTACCTTTTGATTCTTTTGTTTCAACTTCTTTTCCCTTTCTTTCAAGACACGCGGGTCTTGTTTCGGGGAAACAGATCGTTTTTGGTAATTGGTTTCTTGGGGAGCCTTCAACTTTTGCAGGTATGGGCAGTATCTTACAATATGCCCAATTGTGCCACACTCAAAACACATTCTCCGCTCTACAAACCTCGGAGAAACATGTTGATGACCAGACGGAGAACCAGACAATGAACTTTGTGATCTAGATGTACTTGGACCTAAATCACATCCTTTGGTATGTTGGGTGTAATTATTCTGATCATTTCGTTTAAAAATTCTAACTTGTTTTATAAAATCAATGTTAGATTTATTCTGAAATGTTTCAAGTTTATCTGTACCCTTGGATCCAACAAAGTTCAGTTTCGGTTCTCGTTTCTTAACAGGAGCTCTTTTGTTTTGCACCTTTTGCTGCTGAACTTTAGGTGCTTGAACATTCTTGTTCTGAGCCTTCTTTCCCTGTACCTTACCCTTTCCGGAGTTCACTTGTTGTTTTCGCTCAATTTGTTGTTTTTGGTTTCCGTATTGTTTTCTAATTTGTTCACACGGAATTGGATCACATTGAGTGACGGTAACTTTGCCACTTTTGTTCCCCAAAAACTTTTCAATACATCCTTCAAAAATTTGCTCAATTAAATCTTGATTTACATTTTTAATTGGAAAATCTTTGTTAGAGTAGATTTTGTCATCTCCTTTGAGCGTGTACAGCAAGTTATTCCCTTCACAACTAGATACAAGGGACTCCATTCCTTTTGACATTTCAGTCTTACTCGGTTCCACTGGTGGATCACACAAGATGTGATTCTCAATTGGAATATCTGTTGTAACCGAGTTAGACTGTTGATTCACAATCTCTTCAGATTCATCGTCCGAAGAATCAGTATCCTCAACAATGAGAGGACTATGTTCCCTATCACACGATGAATCTGTCACCTTCTCAGATTCAGATTCTGATTGACCCGAGGATGATGTACCAGTTGTGAACCCTAGGCCTGTTGCAAAGTCATCTAGACTGAGTGGCACAGTAGGTTCAAAACGGGGCATATCCTCGTCATCAGGCAATTTGGAGTAATTGTGATTCATTGGGGGAGGACATGATTTGAATCCCATACACTTCTTATCCCCCTTTTTCTTTTGAACATCAATAATGTGATCCAAAACATAGCGGGAATTGGAATAGCTTTCCAATTTCTGCTTAATTGTCTCACATTCACATCTAGCTGTTGCTAACTCTACCATTTGCTTTTCAATTGTGTCAATTAGATCATTGTTAGCATGTTGTTTTCTCAAAACAGCCTTTTGTAATTCAGAAACATCATGTTTTAATGACGCAATTGTTGCTTTAAACTCCTTTTCATTTCTGGTCAAAAACAAGTTAGCTTCAGTTGCTTTAGAAAGATCAACAATCAATTCTTGATTGTGTTTGTTTGTGATTTCAAACTGCTTTTCCTGTTCAGCATATTTAACCTTTAAACTATCACAATTTTCACAGCTAACTACAGTGGGTTCATCGACACTTACCTGACCTGATGAACTGTCGACATTAGCCGTAAAGGCTGAATGGAAAGAAAAAGATCCATCTTCAGAGAAGAACTTAGCAAGCTTCTCGGAAGTTCCAGCAGATTTCTGGCAGAGAATAGATCTCCTCTTGCATAATGCTTCAGCTTCAGCCAAAAGTTCATCAACCTTCAAATCTAAAGCATCACTTGATAAATCACCAGCATCAAGTGATTCCCCATCTGTGCTCCCACTATAACCCGAACTATCTTCATCTTCTGAAGATTCACCAGCAGACACGGGTTCTACCACCTTCTCAGTCACTTTAGCATAACATGCTGTTCCACCATTTCCTCCTTCTCCAAGCTGAAGCGACCAATCACAACCTTCATCTATTTGAACCACGAGTCCCCGGTTGGCATTTGATGACCCTGGTTGGCTTTGGTTGTTGACAGGTATCAACGTACGAACATTGTTCCTGTTCTGGTTCTGCTGGTTGCCTTGGTTTCTGAAGGGATTTTGATTTCCATGCTGAGCTGGTCTTGTGCATTCCCTTTTGAAATGACCGCGTTCACCACAGTTAAAGCACGTTACAGCTTGCTTGTCGAATCCATACTTGGTGTCTTTCTTGCTTTCCAAGTTGGTTCTCCCGGTCCTTTCCATAAACTCCTTTGCTCTTCGAATGGCACTAGCAAGAGCCCATTTGATATCCATCATTTCAAACTCGTCTCTATCCACTTGCTGATAATCTTCATTGGTTAGATTGATATTCCCAATCTGACCTGCGATCAATCCACAATAAGCACTAACCAAGGTATTCAACATCTCCATATGCTCCTTGGCTATCTCGACACTGACTTTGGAAAAGTTGGAAGTGTCTAATCTGACAGTGTTTGGATTGGAAGTGGCTTGAAAGTTTAAAGAGCTTCCATAAAACCCTTGCTGTTGCGGTTGTTGCTGCGGAGCTGTCGGTGTCGGTTTCACATCTGGTCTTGGATACATCAAGTATGCTGAAGGATCAAACTGATCTGTTGTTGAAGGTGCAGTGTTTGAGACGAAAGCTGTCTGAAGCTTCGCGTGTTGAGAAGCTGGTTTTTCTCCACTGATGCCCCCTGCAATCCCAAAGTACATCTCAGGACTTTGAGGAGTTAGTGTTCTTTTTGCCTTCAGTTTTTCTTCTACATCCTTGTTCTCCAATTTTTGAATTAAATCATAAACGGTGATTGTGTCTAAAACACCATTTTCTTTAAGGATTTCAAGATAACTGCTCCACTTTGCTGGTAAGCTATCAGCAAATCTCTTTGTCATTTCTTGTGGAGTGGCATTGACTTTAAAAGCAAACATCTCGCTCAACAAGTGATGAAACCTTGTAGATAAATCTGCCAAAGTCTCATTTTCCAAACACGTGAATCCTTCAAATTCTTTCTTCAGTAAATCTTGCTTGATCTTTCTTGATTGAGCATTTCCTTCACATCTTAACGTGAGCATATCCCACAAGCTTTTAGTAGTCGTGCAGTAAACAAACTGGTGGTAAATGTCTCTGTTAAGAGCTTGTGTGAGAATCATGAATGCTTTCTTTTCTAACTCAAATTTCTTCTTATCTTCATCAGACAGAGTGCTGTAAGTTTGTGGATTAGCTCCTGCAACTTCCAACTCATTGTCAAATGGAGTGAAGAAACACATCCATAGATCTTGACCTTGCCCCTGAACATAAGTTCTCAACCTTTCTTTCCACCATCCCCAATCATTGATGTGATTTAACTTTGGCGGTTTTGTGCTTGTACCAGTTTCACTGTCGTTCTGCATCATAGATTGAATGCTGTTGCTTTGATTTGTGACCAATGCCCATTGATTTGCAGTTATCATTGCAGCTTGGGTTGGGGCAATAGCTCGCAAGAATGCATTTTTGTCAAACTCTGGCTCAGGTTGTGTAGCTGATGATTGTGGAGTCGAAGTTAATTGAGTCCACCACTCACCGTTTGTTCCCATTTTATAAAAATTAATATATTAAGTGAAGATTGATTTAAAATAAAATTAATTTTCACAAACTATGTTAATTTTTCGAATGATAACAACCAGCCGAAGGATCAAGGATCGAAAGACCTGCAAAACACAACTGTTAATTATAAACAGACTAAGGATCGAAAGATCAACCCTTGTTCGAAAGATAGACACCTGTTCGAAGGATCAACAGTGTCGAAAGACCACTGTTGAGTTTCGAACAATGACTTCGAAAGATTCTCCAAGACGAAGGATCCTTATCTTTCGAAATGTAACAGTAGTTCGAACAACATATCCTTCGAAAAGATTCCTTGGCTCGAAAGATAACTCACTGACTTCGAAAGATGTTCGAAGGATGGGTATCTGTCGAACCTCCTTGATCGAAAGATGATCTTTCGACTCCGAAGGATATCTTTCGATGAGCACTGACACACTGACACAAAGTTGACAGTTTGGTGAGAAAGGTGACGGGTTGGTAAAAACTTTCGGCAGAAGGTATGTTCAGACGTGCTTTCTGCCAAAACCAGATTTGGTTTGAATATTTTAACCAATTAACCCTTCCCAATGCACAAACAACTTTCAACAATAATAAAACAAGATCAAAATATGTAACGCTTTGAAGAACACTTGAAAATTTGTTGAAGATATCAAGAACAAACCCAGAAAATTTGAATTTTCTGGTAAACCGACAACTGCCGAACACGAGTTTTGGTCGAAACTTCACTAAAAACCAATGTTTAACATGTGAAAATGAAGAACAACAAGGTTTTTATAAGAACTTCTAGCAAAACATGCAGATTTTCGAAGTTTTAAAGATAAAATTTCCAGAAAATATGAACTTCAAAAGTCCGAAACACACTCTAAAACACTCGGTTTTAACAAGGAGAAGAGCCAAGGCTCTGATACCACTTGTAGGTCCCTCCCCGGATGAGGTCAAACCTTATCCTTGTTATATTAACACACTAGCGAGTGCGGAATCCAAGCTAGCATGCAAACCGAGTTGAGACAAGTATAAACACAAAACACACAAGGTTCAACGATTAACACCACTTGTATTAATGCGTATGAAAGGTTCCGGTTACAAGCACAAGGTTTACAAATCTGTATTGCAAACTCTCTAGTGTGTGTGTGTTCTTGACAGAATGCTCTCCCTATCTCTCGAGTGTATCTTTCTGTCTCTTGTTTTTCACACTCGTCTCCCAGTACTTCTTTAAATGAACACAACACATGGGTATTTATACCCGACACAGCAGGTCTGGTCGAAGGATCAGACAGACTGATCGAAAGATCATCTGTCGACCAGAATCCCATCGAAGGATCCATATACACTTCGAATGATGGCATCTTTCGAGGTCCATCAATCGAAGGTTCATCTTTCGAGCACATCGAAGGATATGAACAATCCTTCGATGTCTCATCCTTCGACACAGACAAATAACAAACAATGTGCTAACTGTTTGGCCAAGTCAAACCGGAGGATGGTTGACCTGGTCAAACTTACATCGAACACACATAGCAACAAATCTAACATAAGACATCGTTTTGTATCATGACACATTACAGACAAAGTACAGACACAAGTCTTCGTCTTGATCTTCGTGTCTTCGAGTCGAAACTAAGTCGAACCGAGCCGAGTCGTGTCCACAAAATATGTATCAACAAAATACAATCTTAATATCTTCCATCTCAAAGTCTCTTGAGACAATTATATAACTCTAGTTAAGGAATACAAGAGAAAATACCTCATTATATATAGTCTCTGTCTATTCCTGCCTATTGTGTGAAACCAATCTAGCTTTGAATCTACTACGGCCACTTCCTTGATCTCATTCATTTACTTACTTTGTAGGTCCACTTACAATCTACTAGTTTCTGGTCTTTCAACGTATATCCAAGTTTCATTTTTATATATATATATATGACTTCATTTAATTTCTTCTTCCAACTTGTCTTCTTTATCAGCTGATGTTATTATGGCTTCTTCAAGGCTCTTGATTGCATTCCTGTTCAACAGTCATGAAGATATATCATCACTAGATCTATATCTAGCAAGTACCATAACTTACCAAACTTATTCTTCTTTTTTTCCCCTCAATTTGATATTCAGTTGGTACCTCCTCACGAAAGCATAAATATGTGGATTTACGATAGTTTTCTTTTTTATGCCTGAGTAGTTAGTTCATTTTCTATGATCACGACAATGGTTACGGCCTCATTATCTACGTTTATCTTTTCATATTCAACACTTGAATATTTATTGAATTGTGACACATGGGTTCGTATTTACTCTTGTAACATTGTTTGGTTGTGCTAATCGATGGACGCCGTTTTAAACCATATAAACTGCGATGATTTTATTTAAATGTCAAGCAAACAGACCTTTCAAACAAATGGATCACAAATTTGTTTCACATAACTGTCAAATCAAAATCAAAGAACAAATACCGGTGTTGAAATTAAATTGATTTAGCTTAAGCTAAGTCAATCAAACTATTTAAGATCAAAAAAAAAAAAAGATAAAGAAACTTTCGAAATAAAAAAAAAAATTCCAATGCTTTCTTCCTTGGATCTTGATTTGTAGCCAGCCATCCCAATCGTATATGTTGCCGCTGAATTGATGTTGTGTAAATTAGACCAGCAATAATCAATAGTCATTGTGGGCCTACCCAATCACCTTATAAATTACCCCAAATAATTTATATTTGGCCCATTATCAGTTATTCCTCCTTTGTTACATGAATGAATCTCCCAACATCCCAGCTCATGATCCCATCCCATGCATTTAATTGACTATTTTAGTCCAAAAATTCCTTTAATTGCCTGCCTATTCATGCATGCAGCTCCGAAGGAGTTCAAACTAAATTCTTCAAACTACATTCTCTGCTAGTGGTTTACGGACCTGTCCTTTCAAATTTTTTCACGAATGTAAAGATGGAAAGCCGGGGTCTGGGTTTTTTTTTCGCCTGCTTGAACACATGCAAAGCACCCATTTCAAGACTGAAAACCGAAAGCTATCTTTGAAGGAGGCAATCTCCAGGGACTTGGAGCTTTTTTTGAACGTTGGGGAAGTTCTTAGGGTAGGGGATAAATGGTTGTGTGGACGTTGCATGGCAATGCATGCACTCAGTAGAGGGTGCAAGCATGATGATGAGGTCGTGTCGTTTGCCATGGTCTCGGGGGACGTGGAAGATTTCATCGTTGGGATCGGAAAACCAGGTCAAGTGGTGGTTGACACAAACCCGCGTCACCCAGCAAGGCTCGGGGGTGATGTTAACCTCCTCGAGCGGGTTTTTTCCCTTCCTATTCAGACCGTTAAAAGCATTCCTCCTAGTTGTCGGCTGATGTTTGCTCAGGTTTTAACAGGGGCTTTGCACAAAGTGGTTGCGTCACCAGGATCGGTCGACAATTGGGTCCAATTACTTTTGCTATCGCGTTGCACCTTACGGGTGGTCAGACCATCCTCCAGACAAGAACGTCGATCAGGGAACAGGAAATCTTTGTAGTGTAGTAACATCCTGCATGCGCTTACAATTTGGAAAGATAGGAATTGTTTTAATGATTTGGTCTCGTCCCTATTGAATAGCACGAGAGAGGCAGGGCCTCCTAAGGGAGAATGTAGGAGGGAGGGAGACATAGATAGGGACCCTAATATTAAGCAATGTCTCTGGAAAGTCAGTGATGGACATTTTACGGCTGCGGTTAAGGTCCTAAGCTCCAGTGGAGTCGCCCATCTAGGTGATTTGACCTTGAAAGCTCTTATTGATAAACACCCTGCGGTGCCGCCCCCTTCCTTGCCTCCCAACCCCCATGCCCAACCTACTCTTGTTGTTGATGAGGAGTGTATGCTCAAATGTATTCGATCCTTTCCTAAAGGGACATCTTGTGGTAGGGACGGGATGCGGGCCCAGCACTTGTTAGATGCTATCGGGGGTGAGGGCTCAACGACTTCCTCGGGTTTGCTAACGACCATTACTGAAGTTGTCAAGTTATGGCTTGGAGGATCCTGCCCTAAGGTGCTGGCTGAGTTTGTTGCCTCAACCCCCCTTACCCTTTTATTGAAACCCGATAAAGGAATTCGACCTATTGCTGTGGGGGGTATCTGGCGAAGGTTGGTTTCCAAGGTGGCAATGAAGAAGGTCGGGAAAAATATGGCCCAGTACTTGGGGGCCTTTCAATTTGGGGTGGGAACGTCAAATGGTGCAGAGGCGGTGCTTCACATTGCGAACATGTTTCTCAACTCTTTTCATTCAGATGGTTCCTTAGCCTTGCTTACTGTGGACTTCTCCAATGCTTTCAACACGGTTGACCGCACAACCTTCCTTAAAGAGGTTTATCAACATTGCCCGTCAATCTATCAATGGGTCCAATTCCTTTACGCCCAACCTGCTCGGTTGTATGTTGGTAATGAGTGTATTAGGGCTACTACCGGAGTGCAACAAGGGGATCCCTTGGGGCCCCTTCTCTTTGCCCTTGCCTTATACCCGCTCATTCTACGGGTGCAGGACCGCTGTAACCTCCCGTTTCATGCTTGGTACATGGATGATGGAACGATCATCGGCAACGCGACTGAGGTTGCTAGGGCTTTAGACATCATTAACTAGGAGGGGCCATCTCTAGGGCTTTGCCTCAACATTAAGAAAACAGAGGTTTTTTGGCAAACATGTGATGGGCGGAAAGTTCATGATGGGCTTTTCCCGAGAGGGATTGGTAGACCAGAGAGGGGGGTTAAGCTTCTTGGTGGAGCTGTTAGCCATGACCCTAGCTTTATTATGGAGTTGGCAGGGCGGCGGGGGCGGTTGACCTCATGAAACTCTTGCCATGCCTTAAGGACCCTCAATGTGAACTCCTTCTGCTAAGGTCTTGAATGGGGGTTGCCAAGTTACTTTTTGGGCTGCGGACTTGTCAACCCCATTTGATGGTGGATGCGGCATCCCGGTTCGATGATGGCCTCCGGGAGGCTATAGAAGACATAGTCGTGGGTGGTGGCCCCTTCTTTGGGGACCTCCAATGGTGTTTGGCATCTCTGCCAATGCGTCTAGGTGGTTTGGGCCTCCTCTCAGCTCGAGATGTTGGGGTTTATGCTTTTGTGGCGTCCAGAGCTCATTCTTGGGAACTACAGGATCATATCCTTCGAAACAGTAGGGTTGTCGGGCTCGACGGGGACTATCTGCAGGCGCTCGAACACTTAAATGTCTCTCTCCCAGACTTTGATATCGACGGTTTCTCTAACAAGGACACCGCCCCCTCGAAGCCACAAAAAACTTTGGCGAATGCTCTGTTTAGCAAAATCGCTCAAAGCCTGGGAGAAATTTCTGATTTGTCATCTCGCCAGAAGGCGGTGTGGGAATGCCTGAAGGGTCCCCATGCTCAGGATTTTTTAACCGTTATCCCAATTGAGGGGCTGGGATAATGTATGTCAGCAATAGAATACAGAGCCATCCTTAAATACCGGCTGATGATCCCTATGTACCCAGAAGATGAAACCTGCCCGATATGTCGTAAAGCTTGTATGGATAAATACGGAGAGCACGTAGTGCATTGTAAAGAGCTCCCTGGGTTCAAATATCGACATGACTAGGTGCGAGATGTTTTGTGGGACATCCTGAGAAGAGCTGGGATTTCGGGTAAGAAAGAGGCTCCTGTGAATTTCCTTACCGACCCTATGGAAGGGAGATCTACTCTACGACCAGCGGATCTGCTCGTATTTGGCTGGGATAGGGGGAAACATGCTTGTGTGGACCTCACGGGGGTTTCCCCTCTAGCTGGTTTAAGGGAAAACGGGTTTGTAGCTGGACAAGCAGTAAGAAAGGCAGAATCGAAGAAAGTTGATAAGCATGCTAAAGCTTGTGTAGAGAACCAGCATGTTTTTGTCCCTTCTGCCTTTGACACATTTGGCTCCCTAGCGCCAGAAGCTATCCAATTCCTGACCAGGGTCCAACGGGTCATCCACAACAATTGCTCAACCTCACGGGGACGGGGTTTTATCTTTGGTAGATTAGGGTTTGCAATTCAGAAAGGGGTGGTGGGCAGCTTGTTGCTCGTCCACCTTTTGTTTTGATGTAACTTGGCAAGTATTGAAAATTGAATGATAAATGAATTATAACAATATATAATGATACATATAAAAAAATGGAACTAAAATTTGGATTATTTTAGTACCACATATTTTTTTTATTATTTGACATATTATATTTTCACCATTTAAATCATCCAACCACATTATGTATTTAAAAACAATTATAAATTGTCCATAAAGAGAACTATTGTACTTATTCTTCCTTTTAAAAAAATATATATATTTTAACGGACATCATTTTGAACTTGGAGATATCAGGAGACTTAAAAATAAACTTTTAAGCAAAATAAACATAAGTTTCTTTAGTTATTTGGAGACTTAAATAATAGTTATTTTGGTACTTAAATAACTATCCATAATGAAATAATAAGTATCTATAGTTAAATCTATATTAAATATTTAATTATATATTATTTTAATATCATTATTTATTAGGAGAGGGAGACGGGAAAACCAACATCCAACCAGCAATCCAAACAAGTCGGTTACCTACGATTATAACCAGCTTTTGTAAACAATGATTCGTGAAGAACTCATCAAAATAACGATATTGTTTCAACATCAAATGTGGAATACCGGACTCAAATAACACCATCTTCGAAAAAAAAGATGGTCTTAGTGTTTAATAAAATGACAAGTTTAGTTAAACTGGTCGTGCTCACATTTTGCTAGTCGTGTTAAATGTGTTGAATCGTGTCATGTTTTGCCCGTGTAATATACACAAACCCGTTTTGCTATCTGTAATAGCGGCGACACTATTAGCGGTGACATACAATATGTCGCCGCTATTGCCCTTATCCGCACTCGGTGTCCCAAGTGAAACCCTAGCCACACGTTTCTTATCCTCATCCAACGGATGGGGTTTATCCACCTTAATAGCGGCGACAGATTGTATCAATAGCGGCGACAGGTTGTCGCCCCTATTGGTCGTTCGAACAAACAATAGAAAACAGCGCCATTTCTTCCCTTCTTCTTCCACTTTCCCCAAAACCTTTCATCTCCTCTCACGGGTTCTTCTCCAAATCAGCTATATCTCTTCATTTTTACCAATTTCTACTTCAAATCTATTGTTAGTTTTATATTGAATTTCTTGTTTATTTTGTTATATATGTTGTTAATTTATTGATTCTTGGTGTATGTATATGCGTATGCTAGAGAATTTCTATATGTTCAATTTCTTCTATAATTCATGTTATATGTGTTATATGTATACTAGATATCGGACCACTCGTCTCCACCGTCACCACCTCGTCTCCGCGGCCACCACCCCATCTCCACCGTCACCACCTCTTCTCCTCCTTCAAATTAAGGTTAGTGTATGTTTATTTTTGTTCAAAGATATGAATGTTAGTAAATGTATGTTAGGATGTATGTTCAAAGATGTGAATGTTAGTAAAAGATGTGTAATTTTGGTATGTAAATGTGTATGTAAGGATGTATGTTTGTATATAAATGTGTATATGTGAAAATGTATATGAAAATGTATAATGTATGTAAACTTGGTGAAAATGTGTGTATGTAAGTCTATGTACATGTGTATGTTAGCTTGTAAGTATGTATAAAGTAAGTGTATTTGGTGAACATGTGTGTATATTAGTATGTATGTGTGTATGTTTGCTTGTAAGTATGTGTATTTGGTATATGTATGTGTGTATGTAGGTATATGTAAGAATGTAAGATTGTGCATGTGTATGTTAGCATGTAAATATGTATAAATTAGGTGTATTTGGTGAAAATGTGTGTATATTACTATGTATATGTGTATGTAAGGATCTATGTTTGTATGTAAATGTGTATATGTAAGTAAATATATATGAAAATGTATAATGTATGTAAACTTGGTGAAAATGTGTGTGTGTAAGTTTATGTATGTTAGCTTGTAAGTATGTATAAAACATGTGTATTTGGTGATATTGTGTGTATATTAGTATGTATGTGTATATGGAAGTCTATGTGTATGTTTAAGTTTCAAAATTATATATATTGATATATTATGTATTTGATATGCCATTGCTTAAAAGTTATTATATTAGTTTGAAAAAAAATACCCGCTCGAAATTGAAATCATCATTTACAACATAATGAACATAGAAAATACCAGGTCGAAATTGATAATATCATTTACAACATAACGAACACAGAAAATACCCGCTCGAAATTGAAATCATTATGTAAAACATAACAAGCTTACAAAATATCCGATCGAAACTGAAATCATAATTTAAAACATAACAAAATTTAAACCATCATTTAGAACATAACTAGCATAGAAATACACGCCCGATATTGAATTCGTCATTTTAAACATAATGAGCTTAGAAATACTCGCCCGAAATTCATTTAGAAATTAATTTCGGGTTGTCCCCGTTTAATTTGGGACTGCTTTTTGAATACTTTATCTCATTTAGGATGTGAATGTGTATTACATGATTGTTTGTTTAAGAAGGATTCGGTTATCATTTTCTTTTTTCTTTTTGCTCCTCGGGTATATATATTCTTACATATATACTTGGGAGCTAAGGGGAAATGCTGCTGAATTTTTCTTAAACAAACAACCATGTAATACACATTCATATATGAGATAAAGTGTTCAAAAAGTGGGTTTAGCAGCCTACCCTTGTCTTGCAAACCCTAAATTAAATTATCTTTCAGTTGCATAATGCCTATTGATAAAAGTTGGATTGATTCTCCACTTCAATCAGCTCACTACCAGTAAGGACTCAGGTCTTTTATCACGATGTGTAAAAGAGTGCCCTCGACCATAATGAAGTTAGATGTCCATGTTCCAAATGTAAATGTTGCAACTTAACAACCATCACAAAAATGAAACTTCATTTGGGGCGTTTGGTTTTTTGGAAAGATTACATAAAGTGGGACTATCAAGGCGAAAAATCTGGGCCTGCAGTTGTAGAAGTAGATAATGTTGTGCACATGAGGGTATGGAAAATGTTATTGAAGACATTAGGGGGGAGCGTATGGAAGAAGATACAGACCGTAACCAAGAGATGTCACGTGGAGAATCTAACGGTGTTGATGACGATTTTGAAGACATGCTAAAGGAAGTTGGAACAGAATTATATCCTGGTTGTACTAAGTTTTCTTCCTTTGACTTTTTAGCAAAGCTTATGAATCTAAAGGAGATGCACCATTGTACTAAGTTTTCTTCCCTTGACTTTTTAGCAAAGCTTATGAATCTAAAGGAGATGCACCATTGGACTAATACTTCATTTGATCATCTACTAAAGTTGTAAGATTCAATGCCAAAAGGCAACAAGATTCCCCCTACGCATTATATATGTAGTTAAGAAGAAATTTAAGAAGATTGGTTTGGATTATGAGATGATAGACGCGTGCGTAAATGATTGTGCTCTCTTCTGGAAAGAACACCAGTCGTTGCAAAATTGTCCCGTTTGTAATGAGAGTCGATGGGTCACTTTGCTAAATATATGTTGGTAGTATGTTAAATGCTATACAATTTGACTTTAAAAAGTTATATGAGTTGCTATGAGGGCATGTCACTTTGCTAAATATATGTTGGTAGTATGTTAAATGCTAATATTGGTTTTGATATGTATTAATGTAGGAATATGTTTCGAGTTTGTTCCAAACCCCGGCATTTTTAAACCAACTTGATTCCTATCTTGCGGCGAAGGGAAAGCAAGCCGCAAACGACGATGACGATGACGACCTTTTGACAAGGACGATGAGGATGACAATGAGTATTAAGTATTATCTGCTTGTAGTTTTCAGATATTTTAGGATGTTATTGTACGGATACGTTTTATGCAGTTTTAGTATGTAAAGTATTATGTTTATTTAGTTTGTTTGTGTTGCGTAAAACTGAAAAATTGGCAAATGCAGCAACAAATTAAAAAAAAATTGACTTAGCGGCGACATGTGTCGCCGCTAAAAGTCCATATCAACAGCGGCGACATGAGGTAATAGCAGCGACAAAAAGGCCTTTACCGGCGACAGGTCTCCGCTATTAACTCTAGCGGGGCAGATCATTACTTTTCGAGGCAACAACTGTCGCCGCTATTGGTCGATTTTCTTGTAGTGTCACAATGTACAATGATGTGTTCAAAATGTAACATATAAATTTCATCAATTGAGGCATAAAACTAACCCTTTTTTAGTACTAATGTTGGAAAAAGTGTGCTTTTGTCTTCCTTTTGTATTTTCAGGATTAAATGAGCTCAAATTAACAAAAGAAGCAAAAAGACATCAAAATCTAACATAAATACAAGAAAAGGAACAAGACGTGGCATGCCCGACCCCACGACAGCATCTTCCCAAGCAAAACAAGAGATCAGAAGCCTGAACACGCCCCGTGCTCAGCCAGCACGGGGGCGTGCCCAAGTGTCAGCAGAAAAGACAAAGTGGTAGAAGCTTCTATTGCCCACCACGGGGCTGTGCTCAGCGGACACGGGGCCGTGGTCAACTATAAGATTCGCACAATCCAGCAAATCTGCATAGTACAAAGATTCTTCTGCACCACGGGGTCGTGCTCAGCGGACACGGGGGCGTGGTCAACTAAAAAGACAAAACAGCATTAAATGAAGAAAGAGAAGGATGTGGACACGGGGCCGTGCCCGAGCTTCTGTTCAGCCTATAAATAGAAGTGCTTGGCTCAAGCTCAAACCATCCCTTGGCACACCACCTCTCTCACACTTCACCCACCACCCACCACCACCATAACACCATCATCCATTGTCCATCATAGAGTGTGTGAGTCGTCTCGGGATCCAAGATTGATCGTAAGAGTTCTTGACAATCAAGGCCATGTTTGCCTAAGTCTCTTACATCACTTGGTGAAGACAAAGTGTCTAGTGTAATACTTTTTATTTCTAATCTTTTGCACTTTTTACTTGGTTTTGTATTAATGACTTTAATAACTAGTTGCTTATGTTGAAGGTGATCTTTCCTTATCGTTTATCCGTGGTGTCTTGGCATTATTTTACTGTCTATATAAAATAAAAGATTTTCACCATTCATATCTCCACGGTCTATATGGAGGTATGTTGGCTACCTGGTCGGGGGTTAAGGGAACGGTTTGGTAAAGGTCTTGCCATTGTTCAGCGTTTAGAGGTCCTGCAATGGACCTGGGTCAAATTTAGTATGACCTCCTTCAATACTTCACGGTATTGGATGGCGGGGGTCCAAACTCTTTGATCCCCTCATAAGTTAACTACTATTAATACTATAACCCGGCTATTTAGGACTGTATCCCTGCTGACTCAGACTACTTAGTTGAGGGTAACGTCACCTCCAAAAGAGGGGCCTACCATAATTTGCATTAATAACTTAATTAATTATCTTCCAATAATCCACCCTTTTAGGATTGTATCCTTGGTGACTCAAACTACTGGGGTGAGGGTAACGTCACCTTCAAAAGTGGGGCCTACTACAATAACTAAGAGAATCTCTTAATTATGTGCAAAAGTGCGGAAATAATCAAAGGTTACACTAGATATGAGTCGGAACCAAGTGATTCATCTTGTCTATCTGTTTTTCTTTTTATTTTTATTTTCAGCATTTTAGTTAGTTTTTACTTTTCTTAGTTTAAAACATTTTTCTAAACTTTTTATTTTGATTAGACGTTGAGGATAAACCGGTACTAAAAGCTCTTGTGTCCTTGGACGACCTCGGTATCTTGCCAACACTATACTACGCTCACGATAGGTGCACTTGCCCATATGTGTGTTTAGTGTTAGTAAAATATCGTGTTTTATAAATTTAAAACTTGGCTAAAAATAAGTGTTAAAGGGGCTTAAAATATACACCTAATATATATAACACTTCACACGCATTAAGTTTTTGGCGCCGCTGCCGGGGACACAAGGATTTTAAGAAAGTTAGGAATCAACGGCCTAATCGTTTTTCTTATTTTTCATTTTTTTAGGATTTTTTTTTAGTTTTTCAACTTCTGCAGAGCTCAACACGGGCCGTGCCTGGTCGGACACGGGCCGTGCCCAGCATCATCACTGGCAGTTTTTATTTTCTGAGTTACAGAGAGCTGAACACGGGGCCGTGTCGGTGCAACACGGGGTCGTGTCCAACTCCCAGTAATAGGGATCCAGAAAACAATTACTGTATCTCTGACCACGGGCCGTGTTCACTGAGCACGGGGTCGTGGTGAACATTCTGACCAACGTTCTTTTCTGTTTTTATTACAGGACTTGGAACCCAGGCGCCACATTTGAACCTCCTACGTAGTGCATGAGCTCCAGTTCTAGTAGAGACATAAAAGAACCTCTAGAAGAACCCGAACACTTTCTTAGAAAAAGACTTAAAGCTAAAAATCAAGAGAAAGTTTCGGGGGACCCACTTCCAATGGCGGACCAACGTACCCTCATGGATTACCTACGGCCCACCGTAGGCAATCTCGGCGCCGCTATCAATGCACCGAATGTCGAAGCCAACAACTTCGAACTTCGGCCACATTTGATACAAATGCTCCAAAACTCCGCAACCTTTCATGGTCTTGCGGACGAGGATCCCCATCTACATATTACTAATTTCTTGGAAATATGTGATACTTTTCGGATCAATGGAGCATCAAACGACGCCATTCGCCTTAGGATGTTTCCATTTTCACTAAAAGACCGAGCTAAGGCTTGGCTTAACACCCTCCCAGTTGGCTCGGTAAACACCTGGGATGAACTTGCCCAAAAGTTTCTATATAAGTATTTCCCTCCTGCTAAAACGGCTAAATTAATGACTAAAATTAATACATACTCACAAGAGGATGGGGAATCCTTATATG
The DNA here is from genome assembly GCA_030545235.1 of Helianthus tuberosus. Taxonomy (NCBI): domain Eukaryota; kingdom Viridiplantae; phylum Streptophyta; class Magnoliopsida; order Asterales; family Asteraceae; genus Helianthus; species Helianthus tuberosus. The sequence goes on along the minus strand of CM060375.1, from coordinate 439,202 downwards.
AAACTTGGGAAAGGTTCAAGGAGCTTCTAAGAAAGTGTCCTCATCACGGTCTAGCGGTGTGGCAACAAGTATCCACTTTCTACAATGGGTTGTTGCCACACACAAGACAAACACTCGATTCTAGCTCTGGGGGACTTTTAGGTAATCGTCGCCCAAATGAAATATATAATCAAATTGAGGAAATTGCTCAAACCAATTTTCAATGGCACACTCCCCGAGGTAATAAATCTATTGCCCCGGGCGCCCATAAGGTTGATGAAAGCACCTCTTTACAAGCCCAAATCGAGGCCCTCTCTTCAAAAATCAAAAGGCTAGAAATGACAAAAACGGCCTCGGTTATGGCTTGTGAAGGGTGTGGTGGGTCACATGAAAATTGGAGTTGTATGAAAGAATTAGATGAACAAACAGAAACGGTAAACTACATTGATAATAGACCCAGGCCGTCGGGTCCTCCAACGGGTACCTACAACCAAGGATGGCGTAACCACTCAAATCTTGGTTGGAGAGATCCCAGCAATAGTAGTAACCAACAAAACCAACGAACTAATTTTCAACAACCACAAAATTTCTCTCAACAACAAGGTGGAAGAGAAAGGCTTGAAGATACCATATCTCGCCTCATCTCCGACACCGAAAAGAAAAACTCGGATCGATTTCAACAATTGGAATCGAATTTTAGAAATCAACAAGCTAGCATTCAAAACGTTGAAAAACAATTAAATCAACTAGCTCAAAATTTCTCCGAGAGACCACAAGGCGCGTTACCAAGTAATACCGAAACCAACCCAAAGGCACAAGTACACCTCATCACATTGAGAAACCGAACCGTGGGTCCCGATGATGCCCCATTACCGCCAGTTGAAGGAGGTCAACGCCAAAGCACGACTTCGCCTACACCTCAACTAGAAAAGGCTTCTTCACCAAATCAAGAGCCCACCAAGACTCCTCCAATTCCGTACCCCGGTAGGTTAACTCATCAAAAGACCGATGAGCAATTCGCAAAGTTTGAAAGTTTACTAAAACAATTGCATGTCAATATTCCGTTTATTGAGGTCCTAACCCAAATGCCTAAATATGCAAAATTCATGAGGGATTTCCTCACTCACAAAAGGAAAATTGAATCATTGCAATTAGTTAACTTAGGCGAAGAATGCTCCGCTTTAGTACTCAACAAACTTCCACAAAAGAAAATCGATCCCGGGAGCTTCACAATTCCTTGCTCGATTGGGAAGTCCCCCGTTCGTAATGCATTAGCCGATCTTGGGGCTAGCATTAACCTCATGCCCACGTCAATGTTCAAACGACTCGGCCTAGGAACAACAAGCCCTACAAAGATGAGCATACAACTCGCCGATAGGTCCGTCAAATTTCCACAAGGTGTCGCTGAAAATCTACTGGTCAAGGTTGACAACTTCGTTTTTCCAACCGACTTTGTCATCCTAGACATGGAAGAAGACACCGATGTCCCTCTCATCCTCGGGAGGCCATTCCTAGCCACCGTGCAAGCAGTGGTGGATATGAACGACGGAACGTTAACATTGAAATTTGGGGACGAGGAAGTGAAGTTTGAATGTGGAAAAAGAGTAGAGGACGAAGACCCGGTCAAATACATGAAGGTCATAGACTCAAGCTTGGATGACGCTCTCCGACGGTGTAACATGGGATGCAATACATCCCACTTGGGTAACATATGACCAGGCTTTGGGTCTAGCCAAGGACCCTTATAAACGTGGCGCACCACGGAGGCATTCCGCGGAACTATCCTTAGTTTAGCTTAGATTAATTTTATGTTTTCTAGTTAATTTTAATTTTCAGGAATAAAACACACTTGAGATGGCAAAGGATGCAAGGGAAACTTGAACCAGCACTCTATACAGGAAAACAGAACCGTCCGACAAAATTCTTCATTTACAGTAAGCTCGGCACGGGCCGTGTCCACCCAACACGGCCCCGTGCTGCGCTGTCTGCAGAAAAAGACCCAGTTCAGGTAACTGGACACGGGCCGTGTTCACCCAACACGCCCCCGTGTCCAGGCTTCTGTTTCTCTTGTTTTAATTTTGTTACTGGCACTTGAACACGGGGCCGTGCCCGGATAACACGGGGCCGTGTTCAGCGCCCAGTAACACAAAAAAAATTTCTTTTTCACACCTTTCTACACATTCAATCAACCTAAAAACTTATTTTTGGGACACATTGAGGACAATGTGTAATTTAAGTGGGGGGGGGGGGGGATGCTAAAACCTTGAATCTTGCAAGTCCTAAATACAAGCCTTACACAAAACTCTATTGGAACCGCTAATCACCCCAATTTTTTTCAAAAATTTTCAATTTTTTTTTTACTTGTCTAGGTTTAACTTGGGAAATTCAAGTTCTAAAAAGGTTATATTTTTACGAATTTACAACCGATAGCGTCGTGATAAAAAGAACCAACATAAGAAAATTATGAAAAGGCATGACAAGCTTAGTTAAAATTTGATTATATATACTTGATCACATAAAAACCCATTCCCACAAAAGTGAGTTTTGAGCCTTTATTGAGCATACAATTACATATCATTAGAACTAAATGCTCATTTTCGTTTCTTGTGTGAATAGCCGCTTGGTTCTTACGACTCTAGAACTTGCCATGACGATACATTCCCGGTCCTTACCAACTTAAACCCGAGTAAGTAAATGCTGGAGGCATTAGGACTAACCCTTTTTATTTCTACACCATTATTTTTCTTTTTTTTACCACCTACCCAAAATCCCCCTAGTTAGCCCCTTTGAGCCTAAACCTTTTCATTTCATAACCCAAACCAAACACCCTTTTTACCCACCAAAACCTTTTTCATTTTTACCCCTTTGTTTTAGTAACAAGTTCGATTTTTCGTATGACTAAAAAAAAATTTATATTTTGTGTTGATGATGAAGCAAAAGAAAATAAACAAACAAGTTCATCAAAAATAACTTTGTTTGAATAAATAGCTTCATCAAGAATAAAAGTTACAAAAATAGAAAGTCATACGAAAACCGACACTTGTTACGCTTTTTGCCCTTTTTCTACTAACCACTAACCACCAACCCAACCATCTACCTTTAACCCAAGCCTAACCCTTAACCCACAAAGTCCTCTTGATATTTACAAAGGTATATAAGTTAAAAAGGAGGAGGATTGATTGCTTGGCAAGCCTATGGTAGGAGTAAGTTCCATGCCGCTCTCGAGTGATCCACAAAAATACATTTTCGGCCGAGTGTTGAGTGATCCCCGTGAGGTATGTGAACTTGTGTATAAATAGAATTTTAAAGAGGCATGTTATGCCCTAATAAGTAATTTATCTTATGAAAAGTTTTAAATAAATCATGACGAATAGGATTGTAAATAAATAAAAATAAAACTAAATAAAGAATCTTGGAAATCCCGACACTCTATGACAAGCCCAAAACCTTCTTTTCTACCCATTCCATTTGGGAGTGTAAATAGCCACATATTAAAGAGTTTTGCTTGAGGACAAGCAAAGATTCAAGTGTGGGGGTATTTGATGTGTTCAAAATGTAACATATAAATTTCATCAATTGAGGCATAAAACTAACCCTTTTTTAGTATTAATGTTGGAAAAAGTGTGCTTTTGTCTTCCTTTTGTATTTTCAGGATTAAATGAGCTCAAATTAACAAAAGAAGCAAAAAGACATCAAAATCTAACATAAATACAAGAAAAGGAACAAGACGTGGCATGCCCGACCCCACGACAGCATCTTCCCAAGCAAAACAAGAGATCAGAAGCCTGAACACGCCCCGTGCTCAGCCAGCACGGGGGCGTGCCCAAGTGTCAGCAAAAAAGACAAAGTGGTAGAAGCTTCTATTGCCCACCACGGGGCCGTGCTCAGCGGACACGGGGCCGTGGTCAACTATAAGATTCGCACAATCCAGCAAATCTGCATAGTACAAAGATTCTTCTGCACCACGGGGTCGTGCTCAGCGGACACGGGGGCGTGGTCAACTAAAAAGACAAAACAGCATTAAATGAAGAAAGAGAAGGATGTGGACACGGGGCCGTGCCCGAGCTTCTGTTCAGCCTATAAATAGAAGTGTTTAGCTCAAGCTCAAACCATCCCTTGGCACACCACCTCTCTCACACTTCACCCACCACCCACCACCACCATAACACCATCATCCACCACCATCATCCATTGTCCATCATAGAGTGTGTGAGTCGTCTCGGGATCCAAGATTGATCGTAAGAGTTCTTGACAATCAAGGCCATGTTTGCCTAAGTCTCTTACATCACTTGATGAAGACAAAGTGTCTAGTGTAATACTTTTTATTTCTAATCTTTTGCACTTTTTACTTGGTTTTGTATTAATGACTTTAATAACTAGTTGCTTATGTTGAAGGTGATCTTTCCTTATCGTTTGTCCGTGGTGTCTTGGCCTTATTTTACTGTCTATATAAAATAAAAGATTTTCACCATTCATATCTCCACGGTCTATATGGAGGTATGTTGGCTACCTGGTCGGGGGTTAAGGGAACGGTTTGTTAAAGGTCTTGCCATTATTCAGCGTTTAGAGGTCCTGCAATGGACCTGGGTCAAATTTAGTAGGACCTCCTTCAATACTTCACGGTATTGGATGGCGGGGGTCCAAACTCTTTGATCCCCTCATAAGTTAACTACTATTAATACTATAACCCGGCTATTTAGGACTGTATCCCTGCTGACTCAGACTACTTAGTCTAGGGTAACGTCACCTCCAAAAGAGGGGCCTACCATAATTTGCATTAATAACTTAATTAATTATCTTCCAATAATCCACCCTTTTAGGATTGTATCCTTGCTGACTCAAACTACTGGGGTGAGGGTAACGTCACCTTCAAAAGAGGGGCCTACTACAATAACTAAGATAATCTCTTAATTATGTGCAAAAGTGCGGAAATAATCAAAGGTTACACTAGATATGAGTCGGAACCAAGTGATTCATCTTGTCTATCTGTTTTTCTTTTTATTTTTATTTTCAGCATTTTAGTTAGTTTTTACTATTCTTAGTTTAAAACATTTTTCTAAACTTTTTATTTTGATTAGACGTTGAGGATAAACCGGTACTAAAAGCTCTTGTGTCCTTGGACGACCTCGGTATCTTGCCAACACTATACTACGCTCACGATGGGTGCACTTGCCCATATGTGTGTTTAGTGTTAGTAAAATATCGTGTTTTATAAATTTAAAACTTGGCTAAAAATAAGTGTTAAAGGGGCTTAAAATATACACCTAATATATATAACACTTCACACGCATCATACAATAATAATAATAATAATAATAATAATAATAATAATAATAATAAACAAATAGATAAACATATTTAAAAAAATGATTAATAATGCAGCTTAATGTCACGCCCCACAAAATTTCAGCATTCCGGAAGTTTCCAGAACACTAAGGAAGCGTCCAGGACTGTCCGGAAGTCTCCGAAACAGCCTAGACAATTCTGGAACGTTTTGGCACCCTTAGAAGGTCCTAGATTAGTCTTCAAAGTGCTCGGAACAGTCTAGAATGGGCTACATAATACTGCCATAAAAATCAGCCAAAGAACATTCTAGAATCCCAACAAATATCATGATATTTATGTAGGAAATATCTAGGTATTAAGGCTAGATCTTTGTAAAGGAATGATCTAGATTTGGAACTATCTAGATCATGTCTAAGTAGTATAAATAGGAGTGTTAGGCATCATTTGAGATAACCCCACATAACCCCTCATAACTCATTCATAAACCAACTTCTTGTAAACACTTTGTACTTGTAACTCTGTTCAAGTAATACCTAACCTTCTTTGTTGTAGTATTGCACTACAAAACTTGTCCGTGTGATTCTCACAAACAAAGACTTCCGCTCCGTAAACATAACCCAACACAACCAAAAGGCTTAACTTAGATCAAATCTAAGTGCCGCACGAGAGTTCGAGAATAACTCCGTGACAAGTGGTATCAGAGCCGCGTCGGTTCACTGGGATGGCAAACAAGAAAAGCAAGAAAGGAGCTACGAGCAAGAAAATTGTCTCTAGAAAAGAAGAGACATAGAATCATAACCAGAATCAGCAAGAAGTTGAAGGCATGTCTATGGATTTGGCCGGATCCTTAGACAAAATGAAGACTAATGTCGAAGCATCGGTCACACAACTCGGAATTCTTGTCAATCGGTCCTTGGAAAAGCTAGGCACTTTGGGAACATTGCGAGATGAGTTAAAAGGACTCAAGGAAGACTTCAAAACCGCTATCGACGTCATATACCTCGAGATGCAAGCCATGATCCAGGAGGAAATCGCAAGGCTGCGGAGTGAGGTAGACGCCAAGATCCAAAACTTTCACAAAAAAATTGCTGAGTTAGAAGCAAAATTGATCGACACCAACAAGGCACAACCAGAAGCATGTCTGGGGTCCATGCAAGTAAGTCATCTTAATACTTTAAACACACAAGGAATTCCTAAAACACGGGAAAAACATAACATCAAAAAGCTCCCGAACAAGGGAAAGAAAAGATCCACAACCACAAAACCAGAAAAGAAGTCGAAAGGACTTCAACTCGTCAACATGGTGGTAAACGGGAGACCCGTTAAGGCACTAGTTGACACAGGAGCAAGCCATAACTTCGTCTCAATAGATGAAGCAATAAGACTCTGTGTTCGAGTCACAAAACAAGACGCAATGATAAAGACCACAAATAACGTCCAGCCAATACTTGGGATGGCATACGGCGTCAAAATCACAATCGGCAAATGGAAATGTAAGATCGACCTTTCCGTGGTGCCAATGAAAGACCATAACTTTGTGCTTGGCCAGGATTTCTTTGAAAAGGAACAGGCCTTTCTCATTCCGTTCGCAAACAAATTTTGCATCATAGACGGAAACCAAGTTCACACAATGAAGACAGAGGCGGACACTGGCCGTCAAGGTATGTCAATAACATCAATACAAATGGAGGTTGGTTCAAAGACAACATCAACCACACATTCATCACAACGAGGCGTAACCCGAAATCGCAACGAGGACGTTGCGAATTTAGGTGGGGGAGGATGTCACGCCCCGCAAAATTTCAGCATTCCGGAAGTTTCCAGAACACTAAGGAAGCGTCCAGGACTGTCCGGAAGTCTCCGAAACAGCCTAGACAATTCTGGAACGTTTTGGCACCCTTAGAAGGTCCTAGATTAGTCTTCAAAGTGCTCGGAACAGTCTAGAATGGGCTACATAATACTGCCATAAAAATCAGCCAAAGAACATTCTAGAATCCCAACAAATATCATGATATTTATGTAGGAAATATCTAGGTATTAAGGCTAGATCTTTGTAAAGGAATGATCTAGATTTGGAACTATCTAGATCATGTCTAAGTAGTATAAATAGGAGTGTTAGGCATCATTTGAGATAACCCCACATAACCCCTCATAACTCATTCATAAACCAACTTCTTGTAAACACTTTGTACTTGTAACTCTGTTCAAGTAATACCTAACCTTCTTTGTTGTAGTATTGCACTACAAAACTTGTCCGTGTGATTCTCACAAACAAAGACTTCCGCTCCGTAAACATAACCCAACACAACCAAAAGGCTTAACTTAGATCAAATCTAAGTGCCGCACGAGAGTTCGAGAATAACTCCGTGACAAGTGGTATCAGAGCCGCGTCGGTTCACTGGGATGGCAAACAAGAAAAGCAAGAAAGGAGCTACGAGCAAGAAAATTGTCTCTAGAAAAGAAGAGACATAGAATCATAACCAGAATCATCAAGAAGTTGAAGGCATGTCTATGGATTTGGCCGGATCCTTAGACAAAATGAAGACTAATGTCGAAGCATCGGTCACACAACTCGGAATTCTTGTCAATCGGTCCTTGGAAAAGCTAGGCACTTTGGGAACATTGCGAGATGAGTTAAAAGGACTCAAGGAAGACTTCAAAACCGCTATCGACGTCATATACCTCGAGATGCAAGCCATGATCCAGGAGGAAATCGCAAGGCTGCGGAGTGAGGAAGACGCCAAGATCCAAAACTTTCACAAAAAATTTGCTGAGTTAGAAGCAAAATTGATCGACACCAACAAGGCACAACCAGAAGCATGTCTGGGGTCCTTGCAAGTAAGTCATCTTAATACTTTAAACACACAAGGAATTCCTAAAACACGGGAAAAACATAACATCAAAAAGCTCCCGAACAAGGGAAAGAAAAGATCCACAACCACAAAACCAGAAAAGAAGTCGAAAGGACTTCAACTCGTCAACATGGTGGTAAACGGGAGACCCGTTAAGGCACTAGTTGACACAGGAGCAAGCCATAACTTCGTCTCAATAGATGAAGCAATAAGACTCTGTGTTCGAGTCACAAAACAAGACGCAATGATAAAGACCACAAATAACGTCCAGCCAATACTTGGGATGGCATACGGCGTCAAAATCACAATCGGCAAATGGAAAGGTAAGATCGACCTTTCCGTGGTGCCAATGAAAGACCATAACTTTGTGCTTGGCCAGGATTTCTTTGAAAAGGAACAGGCCTTTCTCATTCCGTTCGCAAACAAATTTTGCATCATAGACGGAAACCAAGTTCACACAATGAAGACAGAGGCGGACACTGGCCGTCAAGGTATGTCAATAACATCAATACAAATGGAGGTTGGTTCAAAGACAACATCAACCACACATTCATCACAACGAGGCGTAACCCGAAATCGCAACGAGGACGTTGCGAATTTAGGTGGGGGAGGATGTCACGCCCCGCAAAATTTCAGCATTCCGGAAGTTTCCGGAACACTAAGGAAGCGTCCAGGACTGTCCGGAAGTCTCCGAAACAGCCTAGACAATTCTGGAACGTTTTGGCACCCTTAGAAGGTCCTAGATTAGTCTTCAAAGTGCTCGGAACAGTCTAGAATGGGCTACATAATACTGCCATAAAAATCTGCCAAAGAACATTCTAGAATCCCAACAAATATCATGATATTTATGTAGGAAATATCTAGGTATTAAGGCTAGATCTTTGTAAAGGAATGATCTAGATTTGGAACGATCTAGATCATGTCTAAGTAGTATAAATAGGAGTGTTAGGCATCATTTGAAATAACCCCACATAACCCCTCATAACTCATTCATAAACCAACTTCTTGTAAACACTTTGTACTTGTAACTTTGTTCAAGTAATACCTAACCTTCTTTGTTGTAGTATTGCACTACAAAACTTGTCCGTGTGATTCTCACAAACAAAGACTTCCGCTCCGTAAACATAACCCAACACAACCAAAAGGCTTAACTTAGATCAAATCTAAGTGCCGCACGAGAGTTCGAGAATAACTCCGTGACATTAAGATATGCTATTAATTCACTTATATTTTCTTAATATTCAAAAAAAAAAACTTAAATTTTCTTGGGAGATAAAAGACGCGTGTATGAGACATACTTTATCTTTGTTATATTAAATTTAATTTTATATGGAAGTGATCAAGGTTGGAAAACTCGCTAGTCGCTAGTCTGTCGGTGAGGTGGGGACTAGCGACTACTCAGGATTACTCGAGATTAATCGGATCGGGTTTTTTATATGTAATTTTCAGTTTTATCTATATATACACACATTTTTATAGGTTAATATTTTAAGTAGTTAGGTTTTTACTTTTCCTCAACTTATTTTTTAAGTATACAAGATTAAGTGATAGAATTCACATGATTTGGTTGAAAACATGCCGGAATTTAAAGGTTTTGGCCGGAATATATATGTTTTTTGTCGGAATCTCGCCGGAATCGTCAATTTTTGGCTGACCGACTAGCGATTAATGGACTGATTAACGAAAAATTACTCAGTTAGTTACTGGCCGACTAGTGATTAATCGCCGACTAGTCACCGCCTAGTCACGATTTTTACAATACTCGAAGTGATACATGAAATTTGCATTTTTTTTAATCAAGTAAAAGTATTCGACTTTCACATATAAAACACATGAATGCTTGGAATAGTGAGTCAAGCGTAAATTGATGGTTGTCCGAAGACTTGCCACATTCTAAGGTCCTAAACATTTGCAATCATGAAATACCAAACTCACATATTAAAGTGAGTAATAGATTACTAATTTTTTTAGATCACTATTCCATTGGTCTTGGAAACAAAAACGAATTTTAATTAGTGTTTCTTTTGATTTGACAACATTAGAATCAGCATATGTTATCTTTACCCATCGAAGTATAATTTTATATGTTTAATTGTCTAAAATCTAATCAAAACCAATTAACATTTGTGGAATTAGATCAAATATATAAACCACATTTTTCATATAAATTGTAAGAACCATTTTTTTTTTTTTGGAAGGTGACTTTCTATGTACTGGACCTATTGGTCACCGGGTTCATGTCAAAGACAATCCCCCGTCAGCCCCGCACTCTCGGACGCGATGTTCGATCGGGCCCCAGCCGCCGCGCAAGCTGACATCCGCCCGGAAACCATGCTGCCCCCACACGAGAGACTCGCTGGGGTAACAGCTGGGTAAAACCGGGTTGCCCTCAAGACCGCACCATGCCTCGGTAGGATACGATCCATCATTGGGACGTCCCACCCCCCGTATGCAACACCCGGGAGTCGAACCGGCGACCTCCAAGGAGGAAGTCGGCCCAACCCAAACCACATGGGGATGCCGGTTGAGCTAGGAGGTGGGATCTGTAAGAACCATTTAAAAAGTGTCATGTGTCATCCAAACAATTATAGAGAAATGGTAAAATAATAACCTAAATAATATCAATTATATTGAAGGGAGAAGGTTCATTCGAGAAGAAAATTAAATTAAGAAGTAAAAGAACAAAAGGTACAAATGTAAAATATTAAATAGTATTTCTCTCAACTCATTTATTATTATCTTTGACTAATTAATAAGTCATAAACACTATAATCCTCCACACTTAAATTTTCGCTTAAACACATCAAAATTTATCCTACACGTTTTAAAATTTATCTTACACATATTGAAATGGTTTGTGTTAAATACACCCAAAAATCAACTTTTAAAGCGGTGGGGAGTAGAGAGAAAATGTAATACTAATCATTAATTATTACCTAACTATTTATTACTTAATCATTAGCCTCCATTATTAATTTTTTTTTTGCTGCAAGTCTTATAAAAATTGAAAGACAACTCTGAAGATGTATTTCTTTTAAAAAGAACTGATTCGGGTTATATAAAATATAAAACGTAAAGTTAAAAATTTATTTTTTGAATATTAAAATATTTTTTTATTAAATCTACTTTGGCAAAAAAAAGTTAAAAAATTATTTTAATAATCAGTCAAATTTATATACGGTAATTTGTGTATTTCCTTTCATTTACGTTTTTTTATATAAATAACAAAATACAGTATAATTTTATAAAACTAATCACATTAGTTATAAGATATCTTCAATACATTGAATGAAACAAGTAAAAATATTTGACAGGCAATTTTTTATCAAATAAAAAATGTACTATTTAATTGGTAAAAATAAATAAATAATTTCCTACTATAAGATTCTCTTTGTTTTTAATAAAAACAAAGTTGTAGATTTAACTACCACGAAAGAGTTTGTGAGTTCAAATTTAATCTTTATCTCAGGGGTTAATAAAATAAATATAATAACATATTTTTTTTATCAAATACAACTATAATTATTAAAATCACATGTTATTTTAGAAGATTTTTGAACGAAGTGCCACGTTTATTGTTTTAATGTTTGCACGTTTACTTTTTTTATTAGAGACTCTTTATTTATTTATTTATTTATTTATTTATGATGAACTTTTTCATTTTCGTGTTTATAATAAAGTGTCTTGATTATTTATTTATTAATTTTGATATTAATACTAATAATAGTATAACAAAATATAAAAAAGTAACAAAAGTATTATAAAATAAAATAATATAATAAAACATAATTATTACTTTTAACTTTAGAATAAAATAATGTATTAAAGTACTTAATTATTACTAAGTTGGACTAATTTGGTATATTAATTCATATATTGGGTGTATTTATCACACCCTATTGAAATTTATCATACACAGCTTGTAATTCACCTTACACACCTCGTAACTTATGTTACACTTTAACTTATATATTTTTTTCTTTTTTTGAAAAGTATGTTTTTTTTTAAAATAAGTTACAAATTTAATGTAGTTAGCTATTAAAAAGGAAGACTATCAATTAATGATCCATCTAAGTTTACCTATATACCCCTTTACACTAATATTAAATACAAAAATTAATTGAAGTAAAATGAAACATTCTTATTGGTTGAAATTTCTTCTTTTTTATTCTTACAAAAAATTTATTTTCATTTGAACTCTTCACTTCCCTATAATTATGCTAACAAGCAATTAATTAATTATTTGGATATTTCTTTTGTTTTCAATGTGTTAATATAATTTTTAATAAAGAAAAGTGCTATATCTTCATATATGTACTAGAATCAATTATCTTGATTAATTTTCACGTGCTAATATAATTCAAAAGTGCTACTTTTATGTATGTATTGTTTTATTATGTGCTAATTTAACTCTTTTTAAGTGCTAGAATTTGTTTTCACGGTTTGTAGGATATATATGGTTTGTACCCATAAGAAGGTAATTATAGTTTTAAAAAATATTATATAATATTTGATCACTATGAATTCAAATATCTCTTATACACTATTAATTGTTTTTAACAACAAATATTACCCCTATTCTATTACACCAATTACCCTAAATTATTCACAATACATATTTACATATTTTCATTTTCTTGGACCATTTGACAGAAGAAGACAAAGTAGAAAAAACAATATAATTAGTCCTCAGCTTTTCTAGAAGTACATGGATGGTCCCTGAGGTTTGTACTCTATAATGCATTTAGTCCCTAACTTGGACATGCTAAAAAACTTTAGATTTGTTGGCTGGGGACTAAATCGTTACAAAGTGCAAACCACAGGGACCATCTATGTACTTTTGAAAAACCAGGAACCAAATCCAAAATTTTAATAAACCATATGGACCATCAGTGTACTCTGATCAAATTCTTTTTGTCAGTAATTTAATTTTCTTAAATATTTTGTGTAGTGGTTGAACAATTGCATGGGAGGAAAGATTACTTTACATTTGTGTGCTTAATGGCGGTGGGCCTACTTTGGGTAAGTGTTCAGTGCTAAGACTATGTGTAGTGGAAGGGGAAGATAATGCCCCCACCCTAGGGCATTTTACGCCATGTGGCGGTCCAGTCAGCAAAGAGGCATTATTGGGCGTTTTCTAAAATGGGTGTAGTGGGGATGGGGCATTATTGGGGCATTAAATAAAATAAAGAAAAAACACCTAAAAAATCTTATTGGACAAGGAGATGAAAGATGATTGGACAAGGAGAAGGGGGCAAGGCGTTTTCATATCCACGCCAAGGGGGCTTTTTTTTAATTTAAAAAAAAACGCCCTATGTAATGGGGCATGGGCGTTTTTGGGCCTTTTTTTTATTTTATTTTTTAAAAACGCCCCACTACACATGGTCTAAATTAAGATCTTAACTACCATAGTTCTTAGTGTTCATTAGTGAAGTTAATTCGCATATCGAGTTGTATTACTATTAATTTTGTCAGCTCGCTTTTAAATTTGGGGTTGGTGTTACGGTTCTTGTTTGATGTTTTGTTAGCAAACGCTCTACAGAAGATCATATTTCTGATCGACTTGGAGATGGATTTAGTCGGGCACCTTTTGCAACCCGTTCAATATCTAAAGAAATAACCAAGATTATATAGAATAAAAGGTCAAAGCTCAATTGAGCCTGGTCTCTCAAGTTGAGAGTCAAAATTGTTGGGCAAAATGGCTTTGAAAAACTTGATGTCCAAATTCTCGCATGTCATTTGTCTTAAAAATATAGTAATTAGTTACTGCTCAGCGCCCATATTTTTACCCAATCACCCAATGTTCTTGTAGTATTACTTGACCTTTTGTATTGTACACATAGAGGTCGAAATTTCAATTTTGTTTGTGATTGGGTTGATTATGGTTCTCTTTTATCTCTTAACTGGTTAAATATTTTATTTATATATACAGCTTATATAAAATTTATGTTCCCACCCCGTCTTGTCGACTTCGCCGCAACGCGCGAGTTTGTCACTAGTATAATTATAAATAACAAAATGTATTGGGGGGGGGGGTGTCAACACATTGTCTAACAGAAGTCGTTATAAGGCTTTGAAGTGTACTCTAATTTTACTAGTGTTAAAGACTCTCTCCCCATGTTAAGGGTGTTAAAACATTCTTTGGTTAACATGTTAACTTAGGCAAAAAGAATAAGAAATTAATGCTATTTATTATCTATGTATATTTTAGCTAAGAAGTTAATGAAATAGTATTATTATTTAATTTGTATTTAGTTTAAATATTTAATATTAAAATAATTAAAAAAAATGTGGGTGAGGTAGAGTTAACAAGGTCAATCCGTCTCCTTAGGATGAGGTGAAGTAAAAAGAGAAAAAACGGGTGATGTGCTGGTTAAGCCATGTGGTATACTTTCCCGCCTCTTAACTACATGTAGGTGTCGCGTCACCCACTTTACCCTCTTTCATTTCACCTCAAACTATAAACAAGTATATAAATGTAATAGTTATTACTAATTAAGAAAGTTATTAATGTATTAGTTATTACAAATTAAGCAAGTATATAAATGTAATAGTTATTACTAATTAAGAAAGTTATTAATGTATTAGTTATTACAAATTAAGCAAGTAATTAAATGTAATAGTTAAAAAAAAATTAAATGTAGAATAGTTATTACTAATTAAGCAAGTAAGTAAATGTATTAGTTGTTACTAATTAAGCAAGTAGTTAAATATATGCATGTTAAATAGTAAGTATGTATATAGATGATAGTATTTCAAAATTTTGGTTGAACCTTTCCTCCTCGTCCTCAAGTCGAAAACCGAAAAGGAAGCGCTAAGCTATCCACTCCCACGCAAGCAGTTTGAGTGCTGTTGAGATGAAATATACAGAGGAGGAGGGAAGATGAAATATTTGGTCATATACTAATTTATATTTTATATTCTTTCTTTACAAACTTTTGTTTTCTACCATCCTTTTTTGGTATTGGAATTCCCTCCTTTCCTTAATTATATACCAAATCAGTGCTACCACCACCCACCAATGAATATCTTATTTAGCTGACTAACATCTTGGCCCCGGCCTTTTAATACCCCCCATTCATTCAACCCAACCCAACCCAACCCAACCCAACCACATGGACAACAAGAAGAAGACTCTTGAGGTTGTTGATGATGGCTTTCGCAAAAATCTGGATGATGACGGACGTGAAAAACGAACAGGTAATCAATCAGACCAGACCAGTTGCTTTGTTTGGTTTATATCTAACTAGCTAATTGGGTGCATGCAAGGGGCATTTATGTAGGGACTTTGTTGACTGCAAGCGCACATATCATTACGGCTGTGATAGGATCTGGAGTGCTCTCTCTGGCATGGGCTATCGCTCAGTTAGGTTGGGTTGCTGGACCCGCCGTTCTCATGGCCTTCTCCTTCATCACCTACTTCACCTCCACCCTCCTCGCTGACGCCTATCGATCCCCAGACCCGGTCTCCGGCAAGCGTAACTACACCTACATGGACGTTGTCCGTGCCAATCTAGGAGGCAACAAGGTGCAGTTATGTGGAATAGCTCAATATCTAAATCTTGTGGGCGTCACAATTGGATACACCATTACTGCATCTATCAGTATGGTGTAAGTATACATATATGTATTGAATTCTAGATATTAATTCTTAGTAATAACATTAATTAATTAATTAATTTGCATATTTCATTCAAGGGCGGTGAACAAATCAAACTGTTTTCATGAGGAGGGGCATGCAGCGAGCTGTAAACAGTCAAATTATCCATACATGATAATATTTGCAGCAATTCAGATTATATTAAGCCAGATCCCCAACTTTCACAAGCTCTCTTGGCTCTCCATACTCGCTGCCGTCATGTCTTTTGCTTACTCTTCCATTGGCCTTGGCTTATCCATAGCTAAAGTGCTTGGTAAGTAATATTAATATTAATTTCAACCATTTTAAAATCCTAACTAGTGATCATTGTGCTACAAGTATGATGTAATATAATATGATATAACAGGCGGCGGCCGGGGTGATGTAAGGACCACCCTAACAGGAGCAGAAGTAGGAATAGACGTATCCGGACAAGAGAAAGTTTGGAGGACCTTTCAAGCCATCGGTGACATCGCTTTTGCTTATGCTTATTCTACTGTTCTTATTGAGATTCAGGTACTCTTTTATTTTCTTTTCCCATGTTTTAATTTTGTATAAAGATCTTTGATTTATGCCAAATATTACTTATTATTAATCTTTAAACGAAAAGACAGGCAGGATGAGAAAGATATCTTGTAATAATTTTAAGTTGGTAAAAGGGTTTTACAGTACATTAATACATTTTAAACTAACTTGCTTTTGAAAAATAAATGTCTTACTTAGATATATATATTACATTTTTAGATATTCCTGTATAATGTTGTGTCGTGTTGTCTTTATCCTAACCTTGTTTTTATTTTCTTCGTACATCGTTGTATCGGCCCGATGCAATCACAACATACAAAACCAATAAATTGCAGCTGAGGCATATCAATAGTTGAATCAATGGCTAATTATAGAGGACCATTTATATTTAGAAATAGGGAAAATTACGAAAATGTCGGTTGACCAAACATGTTTTCAAATTTGTCACGCTCCTGCGTCCTTGGAGCGGCACATTATGCGCGGGATGCGTCCTTAGAGCAAAACCCAATAAAAAATGGACACGTGGCCACGGGATGCGTCCTTCAAGCACGGGATGCGTCCCTCAAGTTTCTGAAGCGTCCGGCGAGGTTTCCGGCGAGTTGCAGGTTTCCGACGAGTTTTCCGGCAAGTTATTTTCCACAATTCTCCCAAAATCAATTGATTAGAAGAAAAAGTTTACTGACTTGTGTGAGAAAAAAGAAGTTGAATATTTTTTCAAGTTCTATGCAAGCAAAATGTTGAAGATAAGTTGCAGAATTCAATTTTGACTCTTTGTTCAGTAACTCGTCGGAAAACTCGTCGGAAATATCGCCGGACGCTTCAAAAACGTGAACGACGCATCCCGTGTTTGAAGGACGCATCCCGTGCTTGAAGGACGCATCCCGTGGCCATGTGTCCATTTTTTATTGGGTTTTGCTCTAAGAACGCATCCCGTGCTTGAAGGACGCCTCCCGCGCATAATGTGCCGCTCCAAGGACGCAGGAGCGTGACAAATTTGAAACATGTTTGGTCAACCGACATTTTCGTAATTTTCCCTTAGAATATATTCTCTCTTTCTCCGCGTTCTTCTGTATTCTGGCATTCTTTTTTTTTTGGAATTTCATTTACTCCGCTGCTACATGATGCAATTTAATTACTCACTTTATCATATAATATACATGTGTGATTGTTTTTACATATAAAAGTATCTCTAATATTTGTTTGGAGTTGTAATTCGAACATGAAGGACACGTTGAAATCATACCCGCCAGAAAACAAGGTGATGAAGAAGGCGTCATTGGCGGGAGTCTCAACGACAACCATATTCTACGTGCTCTGTGGGTGCCTTGGCTATGCTGCATTTGGAAATGACGCACCAGGCAACTTCCTCACTGGCTTTGGCTTCTACGAACCCTTTTGGCTTATTGACTTTGCCAACGTGTGCATCGCTGTCCACCTTATTGGTGCATACCAAGTCTTTTGCCAGCCTTTGTTCGGCTTCTTTGAGATCAAGTGTAGACAGCAATGGCCAGATAGCAAGTTCATAACAGCCGAACACATTCTAAATGTCCCCTTTTATGGAGAATACTATGTTAACATGTTTAGGCTGGTGTGGAGAACGGCTTATGTGATACTCACAGCGCTCATAGCCATGATCTTTCCCTTCTTCAATAGCTTCTTGGGGTTGATAGGGGCAGGTTCTTTCTATCCATTGACAGTGTACTTCCCGATAGAGATGTACATTGCTCGGGCTAAGATACAAAGGTTTTCCTTCACATGGGTGTGGTTAAAGATACTAAGTTGGGTTTGCTTGGTGGTTTCGTTGGTTGCAGCAATTGGATCTGTTCAGGGACTGTTAACAGATGTCAAGAAGTATAAACCATTCCAGACTGAATGAACCTGCTGCTTATTATTATTGTAATAATACAAGGCACTGTACTGTATAAGAACTTGCTTGTTTTAACTAAGACTACAAACTTTGTTTACCTCATATCGACGATCTATCTTAAACTGTTTAAGTTAAACACACAAACAACACTCCCATTTCACTTTACATATATTGTAATACACGCTTCACGTTACCCTCTAGCTGTTTGGATACGAGGAAATCCTAGCCGAGTTCAATACCCAGGAAGTGAAACATTTATCCGTTCAAAAAAAAATCTACTGGAACCGGAAGGATCTACAACTTAAAATATGTTCAATTACAACCAACAATAATCTACGCTCCCTATATATTCTAGTAAACGGTTCCCGGTCTGTACCGTTGTTTCTTTTGGCTTTTTCTAAATATGAAAGAAAATAGTATTACAAAAGTAACTTTTTTTTACAATGTTTTCAATCAAATGATTTTTAAATTATGTTAAAAAAATTATGTTGATTTCTGGCTAATTAAATGTACATAAAATATTTAACAATAATATTATAAAGTACATTTTTATAGGTGCGTATATTTGCATACTCATTTGCCTATTTGTACACCTAATGGTACACGTATACGTCTTGAACAGACCTGTATATAGAGTGTAGCCGTCTTTTCAATTTCCAAAAGAATCTATGAATGATCCATTTATTCAATTAATTACATGGATCGACATCAAAAAAAAAAAAAAAAGTAGAAACTTGTCGATGTTGAAGTAATAAATTGAAACATACTTTCATTCCATAAGTCCTCCAGTCCACTGCAATCGTCGATCTCCCACCTCATCTCCGATCCTAAAACGGTCTCACCTCCGTCGACCTCCAGTCCGCTCGCAACAACCACCACCGCTTCTACGCTTTAATCGCATGTTTCAGGTTCCATTCAACCAAACACCCTACTGTCTTTAATTGCTATCAGTGTTAAATTAGGTTCATGATCCAATCCAATCCATATCCATCCATTGACGACAGGCCTGGCTCATGGTTTGGTTTGGGTTCTATTTCAGTTGAAGCATCATGATCTAGGGTAAAACCCAATCTCAAACCCTTGTTTTTCTTACCAAAGATCATACAACTTCTCAGGTCAAGCTTTCTAACATATTATTTATATTGGTAGATTCTGCCTCTTTGGTTTCCTCCCCTTTCCATATTATTTATTATTAGATGAATCATCAAACTCTGTTAATTGATTCCCAGTATAAAAGATACATATATATATATATATATATATATATAAACATCAGCATTTAGCCTCCTGTAGGACTTCAATTTGAGGTAAAACAGAGGATGGGGTTAACACAAGTATCAAACATATTTCGACTCTTTTAGCTACTTATAAGTTACACCTCATGTCATGTCTATAACACAACAGTTGTATGTTTAAGAAGGAGAAATGATGGAGCCTAGCTTTCTAATAATAATCACTTCATTCATTACATACATGCTCTTTCTAACCAGATAAATTGTGTACTTCAGTTTAATCACCCAGCCTCTTACTTCATTAAAAGAAACCAGAGGATGGCAAGCAGCATGTGTAATATCATACACAATCATGATTTCTCTAATGGCATGCATTCATGGCACACAAACTGCTGTGACGGCACTGTTGTTTCCACAGACCCATGCAATCGTTACGCCGTCATTTCAAACAGGAAGGAATGTTGGCAAGGCTTGGAACAAGACATCACCACCAGAGTTTCCTCGGGTATAACTTACACCCTCTGTGCCCGTGTTGGAGTTTCCGGGACCCATCATGCTCATGTCATTGCCACGCTTAAACTTGAATACCATGGATCAGAAACCAAGTATATGTTCATCACAAGGTATACACATACTGCCCAACGCTTTGCTTGCTGTACTGAAAACTAACCGTGTTGATCTTGTTAGGACCTCTGTTTCAAAGGGTAGGTGGGAGAATTTGGAGGGTACATTTGTTTTATCAGATAAGCCTGACCCTGACCGAGTTGTGTTTTATTTGGAGGGGCCTGATCCTGGTGTAAATCTACTTGTACAACATGTGCTAGTTTCTTCTGATGTAAGTCTGTTTTGTTTTGAGTGCAAACATAATCGTATATAAGAGGTAACATATATTTGTTTTAATAGAGTACCAATTCAACCGGGAGATATGGCAAAGATGAAAACATCATACTGAACCCCAACTTGGAGGAGGGTGTTAATAAGTGGTCTGGAAGAGGGTGCCAGATCGGTGTTCATCGGTCTATGCGAGATGGAAAAATCCTACCCAAGTCCGGAAACTTTTTTGCATCCACAACACAACGCACGCACACATGGAATGGGATTCAACAAGATATTACTGCAAGAGTTGAGCGAAAGCTTGCTTACAATGTTATTGCAACAGTCAGAATCGTTGGTAATAATAGTTGTGATGCTGCTGAAATTAGAGCTACCATGTGGGTTCAGACCTCAGATTCCCGTGAACAATACATAGGCATCGCCAGGTTGGTTTCCTTTTTTTTTTTTTTTTTTTTGAAATATACACTTGCTTGTGCCTTGTGTTTGTGTTTCAACTGTTACATTTGTAATGAAGCACACACGCAACCGAAAAGGAGTGGGTAGAGTTGCAAGGGACGTTTGTTTTAAATGGTTACCCGTCAAAGGTAGTCGTATATTTAGAAGGTCCACCTCCTGGTATTGAAATTCTTCTTGATGGTTTTGTGGTTAAGCGTGCAAACAGAATTCCTCCTTCACCTAGACCACTTTTTCAGGTTGGCCTTTCTATTTATGCAATATAATTGATTAATTAGTTGCTAGTCTTTTTGTCACATATGTTCAAAAGGATGCTTTTTTTTTTTTTTAATCATTAGAATGCAGATTTCGGGGTTAATATAATTGCAAACAGCGATCTACGTAGCGGAACAAAAGGATGGTTTCCCCTTGGTAATTGTAAGCTGAGTGTTGCACCCCCATCAGCAGGTAGAAACAACCTGGGCTCCCATGAGCCACTAAGTGGTCATCACTCTATTCATGCCACCCATCGCACACACACCTGGATGGGTCCTGCACAGCTCATTACAGACAAAGTCAAGCTCTTTCTCACATACCAAGTATCTGCTTGGGTTAGACTGGTTCCAGGAGCCACCGGTTCCCCTCAGAATGTAAATGTGGCTCTTGGAGTGGACGACCAGTGGGTGAATGCTGGACAAGTTGAGGTCAATGATGACAGGTGGCATGAAATCTGTGGGTCCTTTAGGATTGAGAAACCTGCAGGTAAAGTGATGGTCTACGTTCAAGGTCCTGCTCCAGAAATCAGTTTTAGGGTTGCCAGATTTCAAATCTTTGCTGTTGATCGCCAAGCAAGATTCAGGCAATTAAAGCATCAAACTGACAAGGTTTTAATCTTTTTTCTTTCCTTACATTATTAAATAAAACATTAACTAATTTCTTAACTTACAGATTCGTAAACGTGGCATCACTCTGAAATTCACAACCTCCGACTCGAGAAGCATGCATGGAGCAACGGTGAAAATCCAACAACTACACAACAGTTTCCCAATTGGGTCCTGCATTAGCCGAACAAATATTGACAATGAAGATTTTGTTGCCTTTTTCTTGAAACATTTCAACTGGGCCGTGTTTGGAAACGAGCTCAAGTGGTACTGGACGGAATCACAGCGTGGCAACTTTAACTACAGAGACGCTGATGAGCTTCTCAAGTTTTGTGAGGATAACAACATCGGTGTTCGTGGGCATTGCATCTTTTGGGAGGTTGAAGATACAGTTCAAAACTGGGTGAAGAGCCTTGGCAGAGATGATTTAGCTGTGGCTGTACAAAACCGTTTGAAGGGCCTTGTTAAGCGATACAAAGGCAAGATGAAGCACTATGATGTAAACAATGAGATGCTTCACGGGTCTTTTTACCAAGACCGGTTGGGTGAAGACATTAGAGCCAAAATGTTCAAAGAAGCAAAGCGGTTAGACCCATCAGCCGTTTTGTTCGTGAACGACTATCATGTTGAAGACGGATGTGATACAAGATCATCCCCAGAGAAATACATTGACCAAATTGTTCATCTTGAAGAACAAGGGGCACCTGTTGGAGGGATTGGTATTCAAGGGCATATAGATAGTCCGGTGGGTTCCATTGTGTGTTCTGCTCTGGACAAACTGGGGAAGACTGGGCTTCCAATCTGGTTTACAGAGCTTGATGTTTGTTCAATGAACGAGCATGTGCGGGCGGATGATTTGGAAGTGATGATGCGAGAGGCTTTTGCTCATCCTGCTGTTGAAGGCATAATGCTTTGGGGATTTTGGGAGTCCTTTATGAGCAGAGAGAAGTGTCATCTTGTGGATGCAGAAGGGCAGGTGAATGAAGCTGGGAAGAGGTTCATTGAACTCAAGAAGGAATGGCTGTCTGATGGTGATGGGTATATTAATGAGCAAAGTGAGTTTTCATTTCGAGGATTTGAAGGGACATACCAAGTGATTATTCAAAACAAGATTGTCAAGACATTCGTTGTTCATCAGCAGCAGCAGCAGCAGGTGGTGGTGGTGTACGTTGATTGATTCAACGGTATATATAGTGTAGAGATGATGATGATGAAATGGTTACTTGGTGTTGCGTGTATTGGGAGTGGAAGGTTTTTGTGTTTATGTACAAACAAATCCTCCAAGTGGTTTGTTAACTCAAACCAATAAATATACTAGGGAGGATATGTACAGCTTTTACTTATGTTTCAGTCAGATTGTTTGAATCTTCTTTAGCAGTCAGTAGCAAATAGGGTTTCAATCGAACCATGGCAGTAGTTGCTGATGGTTCCCAAATCATATTCCAATGGGAGTCATTGGCATAGGTCAGACCAGCGCTCTTTCTCAGCTACCCCGCACGCTTGTCTCATGAGAAGCTACATCGCACTTGTTCTCTGCCCAAAGCAATGCGTATGAGATTAATTTCTTAGTGCCATCACCTATAGTCATAAAGACATTGTTATCTACTTGGTTCGACACTCTTAGGTACATTGCTGCTGCATTTGTTTAGCTTGATGAGGATTTTACTTATTGTCGTTAACAAAGCAAGCTAATGCACACACATAAGCATCCTCTCTTTAGCAAAAGATAATATATTTGTATGCTTGCATATATTCACCACCCTGTTTGTTTGTTTGTTTGTTTGTTGATGTCACCATATAAAGGTCCAGTACTCCAGTAAGACAGACGTAGTATGAATGAGAGAGACCCTCCCTCGCTCGGTGGGTGTCATATATTTTTCATAGTAACTAACCCAATAAAGCATAAGGCCATGCCTCAAGCAACGGCCCAAGCCCTGTTTCAACAATAATCGCTCGCTCCCTCCCTCGCTCTTTTATTACTATTGTTAGAATATTTTTAGTGATTAAGATATTTGTATTTGTTTCGGGATGAACTAAACATATTTTTTCTGTATACTTTATCACAAACATTCACGTGATTATTGTCATCTGTTAAATAATATATTTATATACTATTAATTTAAAACATTTGTGTGCATCTTTGGTTGTAAGTTATTCTTAAATACTTGTACCTTAATCAAATAGAGGTTGTAAGTTATGCTTAAGTGGTTGTACCTTAATCAAATAATAATGGTTTCATTACCTTACCAAATTCAATATGTTTTGTATGCATGTATGGTTGTAAATTGTGCTTAAGTGGTTGTACCCTAATCAAATAATGGTTTCATTATCTTACCATATTCAATCGGTTTGATCCATTCAAAGTTGTGTTGCTTTATTTGTAAATTATTATTATTTATAATAATCTAATTAATTTAGCCAAAATCTTGTATAAATATAATTTGCAACATATTGATGCAATGGTTGTTGTAATGTAAGCATTATGGTTTGTATAGTGATAATGATATATATTATATATTTATATAATCTTAAACATAAAAGTCGGTGGGTAGACCAAATGACATACATGCCCCTCATTTGTCTTATTTAAACCCTTTCTCTTCGCTGGTTGTTCCGTATTTACAAAAGGGTTGTTGCTCTCTCATCCTTCGATCGAAAGCAGCAGAACAAATCTCGATTATTCTCAAGTTCTCCATCACAATTAACCAGCCATGGATGATGAGCGCACAACCGCAACCACAGTACGCTTACGGAGCACCGTCGCCTCCTCCGTCGCAACCCTACCACCAACCGACGTCTCACGAAGAAATCCGTACCCTCTGGATTGGCGATTTACCCTACTGGGCCGATGAGTCCTACCTTCATTCCTGGTTCGCCCCCACTAACGAGGTCACATCTCTTCTTTTATGAATTCCTGCTTATGTTTAGGGTTTCATTGTTACACCGCGAAAACATGTTATCATCTTCTGTCAGAAATTAGGTATCTGTTTTTAACTTTTAGATCTGTTTGAGAAAAATTGATGGTTAGGAAGGATCTCATAGTTAACATCATCGTGATGTGATGTTTGTTTTGTGTAATTGTGCCGAAAAACAATATGAATTTTGAAGTTGGAGAGAATTAAGTTTGGAATTACGTGTATCTGTTCCCATTAGACGACTGTAAATTTCGTAAGGGTGAGGAGGAATATACAAACACCAGTCCCAAGAGTCTACACCAGCAGTTGTTGCACTTAAAAGGCAAGGGCCCACGATAAGCATCACTTGAAGATCGCCAAAGTGCCTGGATGGCAGCAAGCCGATTTCCCTGCGCCTCGCCTCGCTTGAGGCCTTGTGGGGTCTAGGTGCGTGCCCAAAGGAATTTTGCCTAGGTGCACCTCGGAGCCGGTCACATCATACGGGTCATATGATAGGGCAAAAAATGGTCATACGGTTCATGACTTTGTCAGTGCCTTAGTGTCAAATTGTCATTTTTGTGGTAATCAAACACATCATTCAGACTGTATGATTTGGCGACCACAACCTCATATGGTCTCTCATACAATCCATATGACCATTTCTTGCATGTCATACGGCTCATATGATCATATAGCCCGTATGACACTTAGTGGTGTTTGGATAGTGTGCGAGTGGTGTTTGTATAGCTCTGACCTTTGAAAATTATGGATCCAAAATTTTGTTATTGGTTATGACATATTACATATATAATGCATTTACAGGTGCTTTCAATCAAGGTAATTCGTAACAAAGCAACGGGCCTTCCAGAAGGTTACGGATTCGTGGAATTCACTTCACACGCTACAGCAGAAACCGTTCTTCAAACATACAACGGAACACAGGTTCCGGGAACCGAGTTAACTTTCAGGTTAAACTGGGCGTCTTCAGGAATCGGAGAACGACGACTCGATGCCGGTCCGGAACATTCTATTTTCGTATGTGATTTAGCACCTGACGTTACCGATCATCTATTACAAGAGACTTTCAGGACTCAATATCCATCTGTTAGATTAGTTATGTTTCAATGCTCATTTAAATTATCAGAAGAATGTGCACTCCAGTTACTTCATTTCTGCAGGACTTTGTTTGAAATCTTTTGTTAGGTTGTGAATGGAATTGAGCAAATTACTAGCAAGTTAAAACAGAGAGGAGGAGTTTTTAAAGGGTAGTTGCCCCTCTCTTGCCACAACATCATCATGTTGAGCTGGTGAGTTCATCCCCATTTCTTGCTGAAAATCAACAACCCTTCAACAGAAAAAGAAAATAAAATATAAAAGAGTAAATTACAGTTTTCGTCCTTTGAAAAGTTTTGAATGAAAGGGTACTTCCTACCTCTCTCTCTCTCTCTCTCTCTAGAACACACTGTGTTTCCGAGTTTACTAAATGTATATGTCGTGAAAGTTATGATTGGAGATGGCGATGGTGTTTATTTCTGTATGGATTATTTTCCGAACATCATAATCGGGCTTAGGGTTAGATCCGGCCCGTATCTTGGCGGGGCAACCCGAATGGTATGTGAGATGCAACCGGTGTTGCAGCCATGATGGATAGGGCAAAACTCTGCAACAACAATCATCAATCTCCGTAGCTACAATCCACACGAAGGTGTTGACAGTGAGAAAAAGGAACAATTGGCATGCAATCTACACACGTTTTCATCTAATTCCAACACAAAACCAAACTTTTTATCGGTCCTATTTATTATGCCCACTATGGCTGCTGAAAAATCTGACGTTTTATTGGCCGAACAAATCAAACAAGCAACTAATGAAGCTTTTAAAGGTAACATATAAGTTCTATTAGCTTCAATTGATCCATTTTTTTACTGTATTATATATTTATATGATGTTTGATGTGTACTCTATGTTAGGTTTTGTCAGCTAATAAGTTTTCACAAGCGATTGATTTGTATACAAAAGCGATTGAATTAAATGATCAAAATGCTGTGTATTGGGCAAATCGGGCTTTTTCTCATACTAAATTGGAGGACTATGGTAGTGCTATTCAGGATGCTTCTAGGGCTATTGAGATTGACCCTAAGTATTCAAAGGTTTGTTAGTTTGTTGGTTTGTTTATGTTTCTTGATTTTGAGTAGAAAGTTTATGAGTTGTAAAAGTTTGAATTTTTTTTGTGGGTTTAGGGTTATTATCGGCGTGGTGATGCGTATCTTTTAATGGGGAAGTTTAAAGATGCACTTAAGGATTTTCAAAAATAAGTCGTGTCGAATATAGCTTATAATTTCGAGTTACTATAACTTTTGACGCCGCCGCAACGCGCGGCGGGTCAAAATCCTAGTAGATATAGATTACGATGAACCTGTCAAACGGGAAAAAATAGACGCGGGTTCGTCGTAACGAGTGAGTCATAGATCAACTTAGTTATTTTATTCTATGTTTTACGTTTCGGTTTAATTTCTTCACATTAACACCGCAACTTCATTGTCGATGGTTGCTGACAGTAGTGTGGCATTAGTGTTCGTCCCTGCCACAACGCGGGGGGTGTTTAATACTAGTTTGTTTTAAACAAAAATAAAAATATCTCGACAGACAGACGTTATAAAATATAATAATTAAATAATGACTTTGATATGCATAAGAAGTAAATTTGATAGTTACATTATAAAAAGGGAAAATAGCCAAAATGGCCAAGTATTGGTCAACTTTTCCAAAATGGCTAAGTCAAACGTCTTGGGGAGACGCCACAAAAAGGTTCTAGCGTCTTGGCGGCTGACCAACCAAACGCTGCCACGTGTCCGACACAGCTCAGACGTCTTAATGTCTTAGCTGAGACGTTTCAGACGGCGGCTTGAGACGTCTTAAAGTTGAGCTGTTAAGCTGACAGTTTTGCATGGCTTGAGACGTTTGAAGCCGGCTTGAGACGCTTCAACACGGCTTGAGACGTTTGAAAGTATCACGATTTAAAAAAAATTAAGACGTTTCATTCAAACCTTGAGACGTTTGAGACGTTTCCCGGTTTCCAAAGTTCTTTTGAAGACGTTTCATTCAAACCTTGAGACTTTTGAGACGTTTCCCGGTTTTCAAAGTTATTTTTAAGACGTTTCACGAATTGAAAAGTTTTTTTAAGACGTTTGAAACCTGTTTTTAAGACGTTCACAATTTTCAACCCTGTTATACACAACATTTTCTTCTTCACCATATCTTCTACCCCATTAGTGTTCACAGCTTCAAAAAATGGGCAGACCCCCTGATTCAACAAACGAGTCTAAGAAGTCATCTACAACGGGTCTAAGAAGTCATCTACAATGGACACAGATCTTCTCCGATTTAAGGGGATGAGATCGGATTTCCCCTTCCACGTGCTCTGTGGGGTCGATAGGGTTCAAGAACTCATCTACAACGGACACGTGAAGGGTCTAACGGGTTGTTCGCCACATGACGGTTCTACCCCTTTAGTGTGGTTGATGAGACCTTGGCTAACACAATGGGCCCACCAATGTGTTAGCC
Source organism: Helianthus tuberosus (assembly GCA_030545235.1). Taxonomy (NCBI): domain Eukaryota; kingdom Viridiplantae; phylum Streptophyta; class Magnoliopsida; order Asterales; family Asteraceae; genus Helianthus; species Helianthus tuberosus. The sequence continues at coordinate 411,217 of CM060375.1, read as the reverse complement.
AGGTCTCGAAACATAACTGAAGTCGCAGAACCGTTAAAGAAAATGTCAACAACCCGTTACATATCACCTAGGCCAATATAAATGTGGGTTGATGGAACTTACAAGCTCACGACCCATCTTTATCATTGCTAGGTGTTTCGATGCAAATTCCGGAATCAGAATCCGGATCTCCTACCCAGTTGAAAGTAGCGGTTTGGTGTATTCTAGTTCAAATGATTATGTTTGTATTTTTTTGTGTTATGTTTTTTATGTACTTTGTATTCAATCATAATAAAGTTATAAATTTTACTAATTTACGTTTGAATTCTAGTTCAATTCAGTATAATTCAATGAAAAAAATTAAAAATTACATATAATTAACTCAACGCCGTTTCAACAGCCAATTAAATATTCGAATTTATGTTTAAGACGTTTGAATATTTAAAGTTACATTAAATATTCATTTAACCCCACTATATATACCCCTAAACACACACACACACACACACACGCCGTGCACCGTTCTTCTTCTTCTTCTACTTTCATATTTTGTTCAACGTTTACAATAAACAGACGCGGTTCAGTTTTTGCCGACATGGCTAGTTCGTCGTGGAACGATGTTGAGGGCATTGCGTTGGTGGAGGCTTGGGAGGAGGTGTATACCGATCCTCCTCGTCGAGGGCAGGGGGGTCTATGGGTCCGTGTGCAACAATATTTTGCACAACTCCGTGGTCCCGACCACGGCCGCATCGTTGACGCCTTATCTTCAAGGTTCCGGGTTATACGCTTGGACTATGAGAAGTTCGAGCGTTACTACAAATCTGTGGAGGATTCATCCCAGGATCTTGGTGAGGAGGACATAAAGGCGGTTACCCTCATCAACTACCGCCACAAAGAAGGACATGATTTTGAACATGTCTCGCAGCGGGAAACGATGAGGGTTTGGCTTTAGATGTTTGGTTTTTTTTAATGTAATGGTTTTTTTTTTCTTTTTATATTTTCTTTTTTTTAATGTAATGTTTAGTATTTTCTTTTTTTTTAATATAATGTTTTATATTTTCTTTAACTGATTACGGGGTGGGCCAGTTGACCGTTTCACAGGTTTGGGCTTACGGGTTTGGGCTTACGGGGTTTGGGTTTACGGGGTTTGGACTGACGGAGTTTGGGCTTACGGGGTGTGAGCTAACGGGGTTTGGGCTTACGGGGTTTGGGTCTACGGGGTTTGGGCCTAAGGGATTTGGGCTTAAGGGGTTTGGGTTTACGGGGTTTGGGCTTACGGGTATTGGACTGACGGAGTTTAGGCTTAAGGGGTTTGGGTTTACGGGGTGTGGGCTGACGGGGTTTGGGTCTACGGGGTTTGGGCCTAAGGGGTTTGGGCTGATGGGGTGTGGGCTGACGGGGTGTGGGCTGACGGGGTGTGGGCTTACGGGGTTTAGGTGTAAGGGGTTTGGGTTTACACCCAATAATGTTAATGTTAAAAATAACAAGTTTAAGTAGACCTGGCAAATGGGTCGGGTTGGGTTGAGTTGGGTCATGGGTCAAAACGAGTTAGGGTCAAAATGGGTTCGGGTCAAAACGGGTCAATTAAAAAAAGGGTTGTTTTGGTTCGGGTCAGAACGGGTTCGGGTCGAAACGGGTTTCGGGTCAGAACGGGTTTCAGGTCGGGTCGGGTCGGGTTAGTTAAAACATGTTTTTTTAAAGAGATTGTACATCAAGGGGCAATTTTGTCGGGTTAAAACGGGTCTAGGTTGGTTCGGGTTGAGAATGGGTTCGGGTCGGGACGGGTTTGGGTCAAATTTACCTATAACCTGAAAACAGGTTCAAAATGATTGAATTTTTTATCGAAAATCACTGCAACAGATCGAAATGAACAATAATCGATCTGAGACAGATCAAAAACTTGTTCAAAATTCACCTAAAATTAATTAATTCAGTTCAAAACTCGTCGAAATCACACCGAAACACATTGAATCGGTCTGAAACACACATACAATATACCGAAACTTATCGAAAATCAACTGAAATTTTCTGAAATTCAACAAACAACCTGCAACTTTTATTCAATTTTCTTATTCCTCTAAAGAACAACTTATCTAATCTTTCTTCCTCGTAATACACTACATCATCTACACTTTCAAACACTCAACAAATAAGTACATAGGAATGCTTTACAGATCTGAACAACAACCACTACTTAAAACAGATCTGGAACTTCAATTCAAATACACAATTAATTCAGTTCACTGAAAATGGTTGGTGATTTTGTGTGCCCAATACTTTTATGGTTTATCCCCTTAAAACTGTCACATTAGCTACCATTCATTCATAAAGATGGAATTACATAAAGACTTAAATTACTTTAGACATTAAGCATAGTTTTTGAAGTATGAAGCATTGAATTTACTCTTAGGACTGATTTAACCACTTGACTCATCACGACATGAAAAATAATTAGGTTTTCGGTTTTTATGTTTAATCAGTTTAATAAACGTGTTGTGTTTAGATTTACATGTTTAATTAAACGGGTCATGTTTAGATCGACTGGTTTAAGCCGTTTAATTAAATATATCGACCCATCAACCCGTTTAATGAAACATATCAACATAATCGCAACTTTCCAGTAACAACCCCTAATTCCAAACTTATTGTTCAACTAAATCATGAATTCAGAAACAGAACAATCTGTATCATAAGAATATCCAAATTACACAACAACAACCCCTAATTCCAAACTTATTGTTCAACTAAATCATAAATTCAGAAACAGAACAATCTGTATCATAAGAATATCCATCATATTTTGACAAGCGTTAGCTAAATCATGAATCACAAACTAAAAAGCAGAACAATCCTAACTCTTAATTCGAACTAAAAATCAATGAATTTCAGTATATCCAACTCAAGCCTCCCTCAACTGTAACCTAGTCAGCACATACCTCGATTGATGAATGAATTTCTACGGTGCTGAAGCGTATGAATGTAAAGAGGAACATCGACGATAAACGATGAAGTACCGGAGAATGAAGATGATGTACCTCGTACGAAAGATGGTGAAGATGATGCTCTGCTAGTACTGGTATAAGATTCTAATCCTCTATGAACGTCGATGATGAAGATGATGTTCAATGTTTGACCCGTGGTTTTTTCTATTTAAAACCCTAAAGACCCGTATGGACCCGTTGTTCTAATTCTATCAACCCAAGTGGACCCGTGAATATCTTTTAAAGTTTTAGAATTACCCAGTTAGACCCGTTAATCATTAAAAGATAGCCCAAATTGACCCATAGTAAATTAAAAAGGACCCAAATCAACCCATATTTATTCATGCGGGTCATGATTGCCCCCCTAAGTTTAAGTTATATTATTTAATGTTATAAATATTTATTTACTTAAAATTAATAATTAAAATAAATAACGTGTTTTGGCAGCAACATGTAATGGGCTTTTTAAATAAAATTATATTATTTATAAACGGTCCAAAAGCCCCTTGAACCTTAACTACTAAAATTATAAATATTTATTTGGTTAAAATAATTAATTAAAATAAATAACGTGTATAAATAAAATTAAAACTGGATGTAACTCGTTCTCAGGGTCATGGTGTAGTGGCTTATGATATGTTGGTTAAGTCGTTGGTGTTTGTGTGAACCGGGTTTGGCGCGGGTTCGATACGCGGCGTTCCTTTTTTTTATTTTTCATATTTATAAGTTTTTTTAATATGAGCTTTTAAACAAAATGAGTGTATAAATAAAATTAAATCTGGATATAACTTGTTCTCAGGGTCACGGTGTAGTGGCTTGTGATATGTTGGTCAAGTTGTTGGTGAGTGTGTGAAACGGGTTTGGCGTGGGTTCGATACCCGGCTTTCCCATTTTTTTTTATTTTTCATATTTATAAGTTTTTAAATATTGGCTTTTAAACAATAATAACTTTAAATTACCAAAGTTATTACATCCTAAAAAACGATACAAGATAAATTTAAATAACATCCTAAAAACGTAAGCTAAATATAATTTTTGAAAGTTTCAAACACGGAAATGTGTTCAAAGTCCTCGTCATAAATTATTGCGTAGTCTAGCAGGGCTTCTTCAATGACCTCTTCTTCAGCCAGGTTGTTGTGCCAATTTTTTTTAACGTTCTTGTACCTTCCTAGGAAACGGCTACATTTGAAGCGTAGGAAAGCACACCGAGTGTTGAGGTCATTGGCGCTACGGATCGTTTGTTGCACGTGAATGCAGAAATAGTTCATAACCTGACCCCAGAACGCGGGATCGGACATTGAGTAAGTGCCTTCATCACTAGCGGCGGCGTAGGAGACGGCAACAACAATGTCTTCTTCGTCGGTCCAAGAATCCATGATTTTTTTAGCAAATTTCAAGTTTGAGATTAAATTATGATTGGATGTGCTTATATGGCAACAATGCCTATGCCTATTTATAGTGAGTTCATTGATCATTATTTATTAAATTAATAAATTAAAAACAAGTATTTTATTGCATAAACTAGACAGCATTTGGACGGGGTAAACACCGCAAAAAATACAGTTATATTTTATTGCAATGAATTTTCTGTACGACAAAAAAGTTTTACAAATGTCTCCAGTTATATTTATTGGTTTGTACGTAACCAGATGCTCCATAAGCATACACAGGTAGACAGCTTCATTCCCTGCGATTGATGTGTTAGATACCACGTAGTTGTCATTGAGCTCGGCAGAGATACATTTTTCTGGTTTTCCCTTTTTTTTCCAATATCGCAAATGCACTAGTAATGCTTCTAAATAAACTTTAACCTTCATCAAACGTGGGTGAATAACGTTTATGTATTTATTGCCGACACAAACATTTTCGCATGGGTAATACACCAACTCTTGTGACGATAACTCTAGTCGAGCTAGGAGCCATTCGTTATTTTCTAACGGTAACGGAAAGAAGACGTAATCCACTTCGAAGAAAGAAGGAAATGGGTGTAATTTGCCATTGGCATATTTAACAACGTTTTTAGGAGTAGAATCTAACAACGTTTCATAAAACTTTGGTGGAAGAATTGTCCACCGCAAGTTTAACAACGGATCCCTTTGAATCTTTGTATTCCTCCAAGCCATTAGCCTTCCCACCCATCATTCAATATGTTGTATTAGTTGTAATTTAAAATTAATTAATAACGGGAAAAAAAATTCTAGATTTAATAAAAATATTAGGAAGAATAATTAACTGTTGACGTTAGGTAGCCGCCACAGTGAAAACCTAATAGAGTCCCCCAAAATTTTTTGTCCAACTCTATAGATCTTGTGAAAACTGCTGAATAACAGAACGGCGCCTCCCCATTTGTGTAGAATGTTTCTACATCTTTTGACCAGTTCTCACTTTCGTCGTCTGGAATTGCCCATGTACCAGCCCGGTGGAGGTGAAAACTTTGTCGATTGTGTACAAAGTGGCTTTGTTCCGAATCATTTCGTTGTGAAACTTCAGAAGAACTTTCACCCTTGGAACTTCTCCATTTTTTTAGAATCCAAGATGATGATTTGTTTGCTGGTTGCGAGCAGTATACATCATTTTTATTTTTTTCAGACATTTTGCGAGCTCCAGAAATGTACTCAAATACTATACTTAAAGGGAAGAATTCTAATTTATTTAAAAAAATTTCGATAAATTAAATGAGAATTTAGGTCAAGACGTTTCAACCAAGATGTTTGAATTGTAGGACACGTGGCATGCATGCACGAGACGTTTCAACCAAGACGTCTTTAAGACGTTTCAGGACATTTTTAAGACGTTTCAGGATGTTTGAGTACATTTGAGGACACGTGCCATCTTTACGACGTTTTAACTGTATGACACGTGGCATTTTAAGACATTTGAGTACATTTAAGACGTTTCATTTAAGAAGTCTTAAGACGTTTCTGACATGCACGAGACGTCAACGCTGACATTTAAGACGTTTCCAACATATCGAGACGTTTCTTTATTAAGACGTTTGTTCTGATACTTGAGACGTTTCCCAAGAATCTTGAGACGTCTAAACTGCTACTTGAGACGTTTCTCCATTCCTACCGTTTGATGAACGATACGTGTTCCAGTTCATTTCCCCGTGTAGCCATCGTGTGACACGTGTCGCGGAAGAGGTTTTGACCTTGGGAGTGTGGGTTCATGTGTTTCATTTCTACCGGCAAACGTCTTCGGGACCACATGCTCCTTTAGGACCACCGTTGAAGATCCGAAGAAAGACCCGACCACCGTTGAAGATCCGACGAAAGACCCGACCCGCGTTGAAGACCAGACCACCGTTTCATTTCTGCCGCCAAACTACCACGTTTACCGTTGACTTAGAATGGATCCAAATTACCACGGTTACCCACCCATGGGTCGTCCAGAGCACATGCAACCTGATCACGTCATGCAAGACGTTGGAGAAAATCCTCTCCCATGTGTATTGGTGATACTTTATCTCTTTTGTTTCCTTTATTATACTGTTTTAGTATTTTAGTATATTTACTATTTTTTGTAACACAAACTTAAGATTCGATTGTTTTTTGTTTCACTTGTTACTTTACAAGGCCAAAAAGATCAAAGTTCGACAAACGTGGAATATAGTAAAGACTGTGAACAAAAGAATGACGGTACCTATTGAATCCCAGATTGGGCAGACATGTTTTGGTCCATATTTAGATATTAAGTGTGTTATGTGTGATAGCCTACTTTTACTCGGTGTTGCACAATTACAAGTGCATACACCTACACCCAGATTAGGTATTACATATCGCCTAGGACAAGAAATCTTAATGTTTAGCCCGAAACAATTTTGTCTTATAACGTGCACAAAATGCAACATATAAATTACATCAATTGTGGCATAAAACTAACCCTTTTTTAGTACTAATGTTGGAAAAAGTGTGTTTTTGTCTTCCTTTTGTATTTTCAGGATTAAATGAGCTCAAATAAGCAAAAGAAGCAAAAAGGCAGCTAAATCTAACATAAATACAAGAAAAGGAACAAATGTGGCATGCCCGACCTCCCCGACAGCATCTTCCCAAGCAAAACAAGAGAACAGAAGACTGAACACGCCCCGTGCTCAATGAGCACGAGGGCGTGCCCAAGTGATTGCAGAAAAGACAAAGCTGTAGAAGCTTCCATCACCCACCACGGGGGCGTGCCCAACGGACACGGGGCCGTGGTCAACTCTAAGATTCGCAGAATCTGGGGAAATCTTGATAGTACAGATACACTTCTGCACACGGGGGCGTGCCCAGCGGACACGGGGGCGTGGTCAACTAATGCAGACAAACTACAATTAATGAAGACAGAGAAGAGGGTGGACACGGGGCCGTGCCCGAGCCTCTGTTCAGGCTATAAATAGGGGTGTTTGGCTCATTTGCAAACCATCCCTTGGCACACCACCTCTCTCACACTTCACCCACCACCATCACAACACCATCATCCACCACCATCATCCATTGTCCATCGCAGAGTGTGTGAGTCGTCTCGGGATTTAAGATTGATCGTAAGGGTTCTTGACAATCAAAGGCCATGTTTGCCTAAGTCTCTTACATCACTTGGTGAAGACAAGTGTCTAGTGTAATACTTTTTATTTTTAATCTTTTCGTACTTTTTATTTGGTTATGTATTAATGACTTTAATAACTAGTTTCTTATGTTGAAGGTGATTCTTCCTAATCGTTTGTCCGTGGTGTCTTGGCATTATTTTACTGTCTGTATAAAATAAAAGATTTTCACCATTCATATCTCCACGGTCTATATGGAGATATGTTGTCTACCTGGTCGGGGGTAAAGGGAACGGTTTGGTAAGAGTCTTGCCTTGTTCAGTGTATAAATCCTGCAAGGACCTGGGTCAAATTTCGTAGAACCTCCTTCAATACCCACCGGTATTGGATGGCGGGGGTCCAAACTCTTTGATCCCCTCATATGTAAGCTACTATTAGTACTTTAACCCGGCTACTTAGGATTGTATCCCTGCTGACTCAGACTACTTAGCCGAGGGTAACGTCACCTTCAAAAGAGGGGCCTACCATAATATGCATTAATAACTTAATTAATTATCTTTCAATAATCCGACCCTTTAGGATTGTATCCTTGCTGACTCAAACTACTGGGTTGAGGGTAACGTCACCTTCAAAAGAGGGGCCTACTACAATAACTAAGATAATCTCTTAATAAGTGCAAAAGTGCGGAAATAATCAAAGGTTACACTAAACACGAGTCGGATCCAAGTGATTCATCTTGTCTATCTATTTTTATTTTATTTTTATTTTTCAGCATTTTAGTTAGTTTTTAGTTTTTTCTAGTTTAAAAACATTTTTTCTAAATTTTGAGTTGATTAGACGTTGAGGATAAACCGGTACTAAAAGCTCTTGTGTCCTTGGACGACCTCGGTATCTTGCCAACACTATACTATGCTCTCGATGGGTGCACTTGCCCATATGTGTGTTTGGTGTTAGTAAAATATCGTGTTTTATAAATTTAAAACTTGGCTAACGTGTAAAAAGGGATTAAAATATACTTAAATATATATCACACCACACGCGCATCAAGTTTTTGGCGCCGTTGCCGGGGACACAAGGATTTTAAGAAAGTTAGGAATCAACGGCCTAATCGTTTTTTCTAATTTTTCTGTTTTTTTTAGGATTTTCGTAGTTTTTCAGCTTATGCAGGACTCAGCACGGGCTGTGCCCGCTGAACACTCCCCGTGCCCAATCCTTGGAACTGGCAATCCTGTTTTAAGTCAGACAGTAAACTGAACATGGGGCCATGCCCACTCAACACGCCTCGTGCCCAAGATTCAGTTACTGAAAACAGAACCGTAAGATCCCGACGGTTGGTAACTTCTGACACAAACATGAGTGATACTGATATTTTTTACTTTCGGCACTCTTATGGTACGTGGTGTCAAATATGTGGTAGTTCCCATAAAGAATTAGAATGTTATTTTCTAAATTATAAGCCCCACTATATAGACCCATTGTTTTCCTGTAGCCTTAAGAGGGGCGAAAGTAAAAATAATCCCTATCTCTCCCTCGAATACTCTCAACTGGATCTTCTAGGAGAAATGCTTCTTGATGAACTATTTCAAATGGAAGATCTAATTCTTAATTGGTTAAAAATACTTAGGATGGATTTCCATAATTTATCTCAAGACGATAACCAAGAAGAATTGTTGGGATCGCATTCAAATAAAAACAATTCCGTTGTTCCCGATGATACCTCTAACTCTAGCGAGGACTTGAGCGATAGTCGTCCCTGTGTCGATTATGCCGTGAAGGACTCCCCATAGACTTCGTTCGATGCATACATAGACCTGAGCGATTCGGCATACACCTTCTTTAACGAGAGCCCGGGAAAGGGTTGGACTTGTCCACCTACATTTAGCATAGGAATCACCCTCACCGACAACCTCTTGCGTTCTCGTCTTAATCTATGTCAACTAAGATATCTTAGGCACTTTGGGGTTGTTCCATCCAGTAAGGAACCACCCGATCCGGATGAATTCCTTAGGAATAGAAGAAACTCCATAAAACAGCCTCTAGACACGGGGTCGTGTCCAGGTCAGCACGCCCCCGTGTTCACCCAAAGATTCTCGTCTGATTTCGTGTCAGAATACGGACAAAGTGTGTCAGGATTTTTAACTGCACACGGGGCCGTGTCCAGCCAATACGGGGCCGTGTGCAGCGTGCTGTCATTTTCTATAAATGCATCAAGATTCCTACACATATGAACCACTCCAAAGACAAAGATCTGGTGGATCTTCCCACATACCATCATAGGTATATTCTAAAGAAGGTTCCCAACAACCATCTTGTCTTTTCCACTTTTATCCATTGCCTTCTTCTTCAATTTCTCTTAACACCTCCATTAGAGCTTGAAATCTCCATAATTCCAAGCCTTATTGAGATGTTTGTTAGATTTTTATTCAAGGAATCTTGTTAAAAATAAGTTCTACAACAATGTTTTAAGATGTTTCTACTTAAAAACATTTTAAAAATCACGAAAACAAATTAAAACACCAAGATTCCTTGTTCCAAAAATCTGCAGATATCTGAACACGGGGCCGTGCTCATTGAGCACGGGGCCGTGTTCGAGGTACTGTTTACATAAAATTGAGCTCTTTTCGGTATGTTTTCTCAGAATGGCGAGCAGAACTAGCAGAACATCGTCATCGCAATCTAGGAACAACCGACACGGAAGAAGGTCATCAACGGTTAAAGATTCTCTTGTAAACTATGTTTACGCTTTAAGAGAAGCCATTGATGAGATGACGGGAGTGGAAGAAGCATTGGTCGACCGTATCAATCATTTGACGGTGGGACTAGAGGGATGTCTTCGAGAGGTCAACCTTTTGCACCAAAGGTTGAACATTCTCACTTCTCCTCCTTTGGTTCCAATCATTACCCAAAGGGCATGGAATGTAGTTCCCGAAGTCATCATACCGGCCAAATGATACGCCATACATCCGGAGCCCCCTCGGGACGTACTACAAGGGGTTCATGTTGGTGTCACTCCTCCTCCACAAGATGTTGAAGAAAACGACCCCACCTTCTTTCTCCCAAGGGAAATAGAAGAGTGGCTTTAATAAACATCTATGGAATACCCCTCGGTCCAAAGTTCTACAAATCTTATAAACCGGAAAATTATTTCCGGAAATTTTGATATAAGTAGAACTCCTTAGGATGATTTTATGTACCATTTGACCCATCTATCTTAGGACATTTAGCTTTTTATTTTCTGCCTCGTCTTTAAATTTTCTAGGATCTTATGTAATGTGCTAGTTTTAATGAATGATGGTTTTAATTTGATGTTTGGATGATGCTGTAATGGATAAAACACACTCGGGGTGGTGAAGAATAACAAGGGAAACATGAACCAGCACCCCATGCACGAAAACAGGGCCACCCGACAAATTTTTCTTCATTACAGCAAGTTCAGCACGGGCCGTGCCCGCCCAACACGGCCCCGTGCTGCACAATCTGTAGGAAATGCCCAGTTCAGGTAACTGGACACGGGGCGTGCTCATTGAACACGCCCCCGTGCCCAGGCTTCTGTTTCTTTTTACAAACTTTTGTTACTGGCGATCTGAACATGGGGCCGTGCCCGGACACCACGGTGCCGTGTCCAGACGCCTAGTAACATAAAATTCTGCTTTTTCACACATTTTTACACATTCAATCAACCTAAAAACTTATTTTTTGGACAAATTGAGGACAATGTGTAATTTAAGTGTGTGTGGGGGGGGGGATGCTAAAACCTTGAATCTTGCAAGTCCTAAATACAAGCCTTACACAAAACTCTATTGGAACCGCTAATCACCCCAATTTTTTTTCAAAAATTTTTCATTTTCTTTACTTGTCTAGGTTTAATTTGGGAATTTCAAGTTCTAAAAAGGTTATATTTTTTACAAATTTACACCCGATAGCGTCGTGATAAAAAGAACCAACATAAGAAAATTATGAAACGGCATGAAGGTGATTCTTCCTTATCGTCATCATCATCATTTGTTTATTTCTCTTTTGCTTCATCATCATCATCATTTTTTTTAAAGTCATAAGAAAAACCGAGCTTGTTACTAAAACAAAGGGGTTAAAAATAAAAAAGGTTTTGGTGGGTGAAAGGGTGTTTGTTTTGGGTTATGAAATGAAAAGGTTTAGGCTCAAAGGGGTTAACTAGGGGGATTTTGGGTAGGTGGTAAAAATGATCGGTTTGAACATTGGTCGCCAAATATTCTAGAGTTTTACTATGACGGCGATACTCCAACTTGCTACTCAACCTACATGGGTAAAACACCTCTCGGAAAAGAATGGTGGGGCGAATTACTTGGATTTTGTGGAAACGGATTTATTCAGGAAAAGGTACCTTCGAAATACCTTTCCTGTTAATGATAGTGTTTTTATATTTTTTTAGTCAAACGTTTACCATATTTTTCTCAGTATATCAATGCATGGTGTAACAAGCTCAGTGGCGGACTTACAATGTTAGTAGGGGTAGCATGGGCTACCCCTCAACCTCGTCTCCGTAGTGTAAAAATAGTCCTTAACTCCGTTTCCGTAGTGTAAAATACCCCGCAACTTCGTCTCCGTTATACAAAGGATACCCCTGGTCTAAAAAATAAAAAAATTGGGATACCCCTAAATTTTTGGGCTAGTTCCGTCGTTGAACAAGCTAATGTATCAACGGGAGCTTCACAGACGGTTAACGGCGATGTCGTCAAAGGATTATCGGTGGACAGTAGTCCCGTCTACTTTTTTTAACATGATAATAAAACAAAATAGAGAGGCCTACGGATATGCAGACGGTTCAAAAGAAAATTTCCCTCCCTTTTGGGACGTTGATACGGTACGTTGTTAAATATGCTTATTCGGAGTGTACGCTTTTTATAAATTTGCAGACCTTTACTTTTTTACACCAACATTTGAGAAGGAAATAATAGAGTTGTGCGTTTTTTTAATAAATTTAAAAATAAACTTTCTGTTTAAAAAAATTAGCAATTTTTATATTATTTGTTTTATAAAAATATTGATTTTTTAAATAATTTGTAATTTTAAAAAAATTCCCTAAAAAGAATACCTTTTCCGGGTCTTATTTACGTTTCATTTTTTTGCAGATTTACATGCCCGTAGCGCACAACGAAAACCACTGGTTACTTCTAAAAACAAATATGCGTTCGCTTAAAATATATGCCTATTTTCCCGATAACTGTAACCTAAGTAATTGCGGAGAAGGATTTTGCATACACAGGAAAATACATCAAATTCTTTTAGAATTTGAATCTCTATTCGTATGGTTTCTGGGCCGTATATCGTACTGGCAGCACTCGGGGATAGATAGTGTAGAAGCCTTAGAGTATTGCGAGGATGTTGTGTGGCCTGACCACGGAGCTCATATTGGCCGAAACTCAGGTTTTATCATATCTGTGCTAGTGGAAAATCTAGTTTACAACCGTTCATTGACATGGAACGAAGTAAACATACAGGATGCTTGTGTCAGATACAGACGCTACATGGCTGATGAACTCTACGCCGGGCGCTAAATTTTTTAAGGCTGGACGTACGGATTGTAAAATTTAATTGTTATATAAATTAAAAGTAATAATTACTATTGCGGTTACGAGAATTTGTTACATGATTTTCCTAATTAAAACATAAAAAAACTAAGCTATTATTAAAATTCTGCTAAATTATAAGATGGAAAAATGTCATCCGTTGGACTCTGGGTTTCTATCTCTTTCCCTTTTTCCTTTGCCTGATGATTTACGCGAACGAATCTGTGTTGACATTGGATCTAAACAAACGTCACGACCATGGCCGTATGTTCGACACCGCGAACAATGTAACTGAACGGGCTCTTCCCCACGAGATAAGATTTGGGTGTTTTCTTTTGGACGGCCAGATTGACTTTTTGTAATATGAGGCGGTAATACACTGCCAAGGCCTTCTGCTATCACCCATTCAGACCTATGAGGCAGAGGATTAATCGATTCTTCATACGTTTTTTGTATACTTCGTTTGAATAACACGAGAATGCATAATGACTGCAGTTAGGTTCACCCAAAAATCTTGAAACAGCAATCACATGCCCACAAGGTAGACCAGAAACTTGCCAGACACGTCAGCTGCACGAACGATTCAAAAAATCAACTAAACCCCTTTTCATACAGTCTTCAACAAGAAAACTGTTTGCCTCGATGCCTGCAACAGTCCAGGTTCTAGACCTTTCAATTTTCTTCTGTGCCCACTGAGTCAGTGAGTGGCTCTCCTGCATGCCCTGCAGTCGACGGTCATAAAACCATTTTTGTACGGACTCGCGGAAGAATTCGATAAGTTGCGTTATCGGCATCTTACGCGAGAATCTAGACAAAGAGTTAATAGACTCCGCACTATTAGATGTCATATAGTGGTATCGATTTCCGGGACAATGAGCTCTTGCCCATCTACCAAACCCAATATTTGTTAAAACCTGGCGTATTCTAGGAACGGCAAGACACAAACCATTGAATGACTCGTTAAAGTCAGACATCCGATAATATTTACATGTCTTCCACCATAGTGCCTCGTATTCTTTTTTTTAGACGACGGCAAACGTAAATTCATCATTAAATGACGACAACACAACCCGTGGTAAACACGTGGAAACACGTTTCTAACACCTACATGTATAGAATTCGCCCTATCCGAAATGATCGCCATATATGTTATTTCACCAACACACTCTCTAAGCTTTGAGAGAAACCATGTCCAAGATTCACCATCCTCTGATTTTCCTATGCCATAAGCAATTGGTAAAATCTGATTATTTCCATCCATGGCCACGGCTAAAAACAACGTCCCTTTAAATTCACCCTTTAGGTGTGTCGCCTCAATGATAACGACCGGTGTTAGATTAAACATAAAGCTACGAATCTGAAAATTAATGATAACAAAATAAGATCAAACCCATGTTACTCTAAAAAAATAAGAACAAGTACAAACGAAAAGGTGTAAATTACCGCAGCACCTAACGCAACAAAAACCATTTTAAAAAGACTCTGCTCATCAACCAAGATGTGAGTAACGCTTCCAGGATTTGAAAGCTTCAAATTGTAACAGTATATTGGTAGTTCGGCAAAAGAGTCTCGGGTTGTTCCTTGTAGAAGTTCAAGTGCATGGCTTTTACCACGACAAGCTTGAAGGTTTGTTATCTCAACCTCGAACATTTGTCTAAAATCTTTGACAATCTCTTTCGCTCGATATATCCTACCACTGTCTTTTAGTTGTTCCTTTAAAAAGTGACCCAAAACATTTGGGTTAGCTTGACGGAAATGTGGGTGTGTTTGCGTCTTCGAACAGGTGTGTCTATCGTTCATATGTTTAACAAAAAATAAACTACCACCAGGAATAGCGTATGCCTTAAATCGCCATTCACAACCATCACCCATGCATGACACTTCATACCGTGTCTTAGATGATCTATCTTCTTTAAACTTGAAATGCTCTAACAAACATTTCTTTCCCAACTCAAGCCTCATCTCTTCTTTGTTATTGAATATATGACCGGCCTCAAACACTATAGATGAAGAAGCTGATTCGTTGTTAGACGGGTTGATTTTTCAAAATTATTTTCTAAAATAGGACACTCGTCGTTTAAAACATCAACACTTTCTTTTACTGAAATATCTAGATCTGGAGTTTTGAAATTGTTTAAAGAAGAAAAACCAGAGGAACCAACACCAGACTCTTGAATAACATATAATTTATATAATTTAAAAGGATTCTGCATCGCCAAATCAAAAAAAAAAATCTAACTTCTCGATCATTAATTATATCGATCGGATCAGTTAACGTAGACATCCGGTATGACAACCGTGTAATGTTTGGAGTATCACACATCTTAGAAACATAGTTTAAAAAACTATTATATGAATGATCTATTTCAATTTCTAAACCACGTCTCCTTGAATCGCCATCAGTAACATACTCAATGTTTCCGTTAATGACATCCCACTTCCCCCCAGTATAAACAACAAACTTGACCGTCATGTTGTGAGATTTATACTTCAAAAACAAATTCTTAGAATCTTAGATTTATACTTCAAATACGGTTTTTCATAATGTACAGTATTTAAATAAGGGATCCCTTTAAATAATGCAATATGTCTTAAATTCTTACAAAAACGTCTTAAACTCGTACAAAAACGTCTTAAATTCGTACATGAAATGTGTTAAAAATAGAAATCCGGCTTGAGCTGCTGAAGCCGGCTAAAGAGGGTGAAATGGCTCAAGCCAGCTTGAAACGTCTTAAGCCGTCTGAAGAAATGTGCAGCCGTAAGGAAATGACTCAAGCCGTCTGAAACGTCTCAGCTAAGATGTCCAGACGCCTGAGCTTACTGTCGGACACGTGGCAGCGTATGGTTGGTCAGCCGCCAAGACGCTAGACACTTTTTATGACGTCTCCACAAAACGTTTGACTTTGCCATTTTTGAAAAAGTGACAAAGACTTGGCTAATTTGGGTATTTTCCCTTATAAAAATGATAATGATAGGGATGATCGATCGACTAGTAGAATATAATAAAATATATTTCTGGATTTGGTTAATTTTATGTCCTAACACATACTGTCTTAATATTTGTTTTCGGTCTTTATTAAACATACCCGTGTGTTCACCATTGTGTCACAACTAACAATGTGTCAAAAAATTAGTTCATGTTTACATTTTAGACAACATATTAAACAACATATTAGTTCATGTTTTCATTTTAGACAACATATTACCAAGTACTTAGCTTATTTGTATATCAACCATGTACACTAACACGTAATTTCATTAACATTGTTTTATAAAGATATGTAACTAAATGCAAAGAATTTAAATCATATATTATAATATGTTTTTAGTATTATTGAATTATACAATAACAATGGACCTTTACTGAATTTTACACTAACAATGTGTCAAAAAAAAATTAACATCATATATAAGAAGTTATTAGACAACATAAAATTAGGTCATGCTTTCATTTTCGACAAAATATTATCAATTACTTACCTTATTTCTATATCAAACATGTACACTAAAACAAATTGTCTTTAACATTGTTTTATAAAGATATGTAACTAAACATAAAGAATTTAAATAATATATTATAATATGTTTTTTAGTATTTGCTTCCGATCGTTATTAAAACAAACCCGAGTGTTCACACGGGTGTACAACTAGTGTATAGTATATAGGAAGGAAGGTGTTGGGAGCCGCATACATCAAATCATATTTCATCTTACTTACTTGATGAGTGTGAGTGATGGGGGCCAGGAGCCAAAGTACAAACACCCATTGCCATTCGTTGGCTGGAACCTCTCTCCACATGGGTTGCATAGTTCTCTCTTTGCTTTTTTCCTTTGACCCCTCTTCCTTGCCTATAATAATAAAATAACCATTTTCCTTTTTGTTTTGTTGGCTGATTGATTGAAATTAATATATATATATATAGGGGAAGGTTCATTGGGGAACACTAAAAAAGTGGGGAACAGCGGGGAACGGACTCAAACGAACTCCGGTTGGACTCATTCCAGCGGCGTTAGAACCAGCTCGTCGAACCCTAACTAAGATCTCTTAACCCTAAACCCTAAATCATAACTCCTAAACTCTAAACCCTAAAGCTAAAAAAATAAGGCTAAAACCTAAGCTAAACCGTAAAATCTAAACTATAAACCCTAAAGGCTAAACCTAAAGCTAAACTCTAAACTCTAAAGCTAAACTCTAAACCCTAAAGCTAAACCTTAAAGATAAACCCTAAGGCTAAAACCTAAAGCTAAACCCTAAAAGCCAAACCCTAATATATTTAGGGTTTAGGGGTTATGATTTAGGGTTTAGGGTTAAGAGATACTAGTTAGGGTTCGACGAGACGGTTCCAACGCCGCTGGAATGAGTCCAATCGGAGTTCTTTTGAGTCGTTTCCCCACTGTTCCCCACTTTTTTAGTGTTTCCCAATGAACCTCACACTATATATATATATATATATATATATATACAGGGTAAACAAACAAAACACCGGGAAGAAAGCTTAGTGAAAATGATGATCAAGGTCACATTATCTGATTACATAATCCTCTTCCAAAGAACATAACCATAAAATAATGCATAGAGCTACTTCTAGTATTAGGTTTTCTTATTTCTCCCTACCAAACACCACAAAATAATTCTAAAGTAAAATAAAATACAAATTAATTAGTGATGTGTTGGATAGAGTTAACATTTGACAAGATTGAGGTCTGCTCCCACACCTACAGTTGACAAGATTTAAGTTGTCTTCTATCAAACACATACACCTTTTTTTTTTTCTTTTTTTTTTTTTCCAAGTTAGTTAAAAGTTAAAAAGTCCCTAGAATTTACAAAACATTACATCTTTTAGAAAGAGCAAATCACAGATTTATGAGATACAAATAGAGTAGAGAGATGATCTGATTTTAACATTCATTCATGATGTATTTTTCTAATGTTTTCTTTTATTGTATTTTAGGATTTTCAGCTTTTTGTTAGGCCCCTTTTCTATTTGTATAATTTGAGTAAAAACGGCCGAAGTGTAATCAAAGGCAAAAAGGAGCAGAGAGAGAGGAAAAAATGAATTGGCATCTTGTTTTTATTTTAAACACTAAACAAAAAATAAATATACCTGAGAATTTATTTATTCTTTCAATAATTACTGTTTTTATTTCAATACACACATTTGAATTGATTCTTTTAAAATAATAAAATAATAATAATAAGAATAATATGGACATTGGGAAACAGCTCCCGCGTTGTTTCCGCGCGCCCTGTATCCTTTTCCGGACCCACTTCCCAACTGCCCTCCCTGCTTTTTGTTAATAGTAATAATGAATGATAGATCAACAACAAAGCAGTGAATTTTACAGCTTTCTATTTGGGTCGTATTATTAGACCGGTGGGTATGGGATGTAGGGATGTCAATTAAACCCGAACCCGCTGGGTAAACCCGACACATTTGGGACGGTTTTAGGGTCGATTAATTGGGTTTGGGAATAGTTTTTATTTTTTTTTTTGCGGGTTTGGGACGGGTTTGGGATTTAGTGATATACCCGTTTACCCGACCCAATAACCCGATTAAGTGTACCCGTTTACCCGATTGTATACCCGATATAATTTCTTTTATATTATTAAATATGTATTTATATGATATATCCATTTTTTACACATATAAGTATTCTATTCCGTAAACATTGTAGTTATTTGATATATATATTTTTATAATGACAATACAAAATGTAACCGGTTAGTAGTTACCCGATAGATACCCAATGGGTTTTGAGATGAGTATACTCAACGGGTAATCTTTTTAAATTAACGGGTTTACCCGAAACCCGCGGGTATACCCGATACCCGATGGGTATTTACCCGCTAGAAACCTGACGGGTTTTGGGACGGGTTTGGGACAAACTTATCTAACCGAGTTTGGGTTTGGGATTACCAAAACCCATCCCAAACCCGACCCATTGCCATCCCTAATGGGATGGATAGTCTCTTTGGAGACTACCCGCCACGTAGACGTCACGTCATCACGGGAGGAGAAGCATCCTATTGGGGACTACCCAAGGGTGTGGGGGGACTACCCACTTTAATAAAAAAAATATATATATTCAAGGAGAGAGAGAGAGAATAACTAAAGGGGGCCCACCAATTTTCAAACAACAGGCTCGTCTCCGGCGTCACATTTCCGACGAAACTGTCGAGCCGGACCCCAAGGGGGCGGTGTGCGACTGGCCTAAAAGGGGGGGACGGCCCGGTGCCGAGCCCCATACCCTTTGGTCTTAGCACACCTTGAGGGATTAAATCGACACCCTCAATACGCATCGTATAGGCCTATACGATGTATATTGAGGTGGGTTCAAACTTCTATGCCTGCCAAAGGCTGCCATTGTCCCCTACCAAAAAGTAATACGCATCGTATAGGCCTATACGATGCGTATTGAGTGTGTCAATTTAATTTTTTTTTTGCAAGGTAGCTTCCTGTCACGCGGTAGCTTTCCGTCACGCGACCGACACTTGTTTCATCAACTGCAATTGGAATTGATCTTGGAACAACATACTCTTGTTACCATCAATAATCTTGGAATTGATCTTGGAACAACATACTCTTGTTAACAACGGTTCTCCAATTCCAGATCAATAATGTAAGGAGAAGCGTTGAGATAACGGACATCCATCAAGCTCAAAAAGAAAACTTGTGTTTCCCATAGTCAAAAACGATTGCGCTTTGTATTTCGCATAGCCACCGTTTCGGTAGTCAAAAAAGGCTGCGGTTTGCAGATTCAATCTTCATTGCTTCATTAAAATTAACAAGGCGGTCTCTTTGCTTCGTCCACTATAACTATTTGTGTATGCATTCTTAGGGTTTTTATTATTTGATCAATGGAAGTTGAAATCGACATAAAGGACATCGATGATTCAATCGTAAACAAAACCAAACATGATCAGGTATCGGAGAACGTGTACTTCAAAAATTCGGTTACGTTTTTCAACAGAAATAAGACTCACTTGAATCGTCTCGGAAGTACTTGTAGGATCGTTTTCAGACCCAAACGAGTCGATCAGAAGAGTTTATCTCTATACGAAAGGCGGAAACAGACGTATTGAGTTTACTTCAGCTGAAATATCACTTTAAACTGTCCGTATATTGATTTTAGATCAAATACAAGTCCGTGGACACTTCGGCAGCACTTCGTTACACTGACCGGAACTCTTACATCTGAATCCGCTTGAACACCTATATATAGGCCCATGATTTCGCTTGAGAGGGTTCCAAGCGAAATCAGATTTCCAAGCGGAATCTGATTTCGCTCGAAATAACACATATGATTATTCAAGCGAAATCATGCATTCAAGCGGAATAACATGAAATCTCGAACTGCGTGCCCTGTTCTTACATTCTACGTACAAGACTCGATACAAGACGAAGTCGACAGACGGATGCACCAACAGACTCCCTCTCGAGTGTTGATGAGTCTTCTGTGTCGAGTCTTCGGTTGTCAAACCTTCAGTCTTTATCAGTCTGCTCACTTTCTTCAAAAATCTCCATTGTAAGCATCTTCAATCAATCTCTTTCTCTTTCTTGTAATCTTCAGGATCTGAATCTGACTCTGCTATCTTCAGACTCCCTCTTGATGTCATCAGACTCCCCCTTTCGCTAAGCTGGGATCGTAGTCTGGAATTCATTTTCCACATGTTCTTAGATCGTAACCTGGCACTCATCTAACTCAGGTATCAGAACCTGGCTAACCTGCACAAATCTCTACCCAAATATAAGTTTCACAAATTTAAAAATTTTGCAAATTTAGAAATCACTTGCAAGTATAGTTCAAAAATGATTTAATCTTTAATAATCACTTGAAAACACAACTTCTTCATACATTATTTCCCAAACCTGTTCATCAAGTTTAGCACTTGGAATTTTGAAAATCAGCTCTCCAACATCAGTTGTCGAAAATCTTTTTAAATATTTCAAAATTTATGCTAAAACACACTGAAAATCTTTTTGGATTTTTAAAGAACATAAATGCAATAAAGAAATATTTACAAACAATATTTTTGTGAGTATGTGTAAGAGGATCATATCAGTTTTTGAGACAAATCACCAACACCGTTAAGCTTTAAACATTTTCAGTTCTAAACAATTCACTTAGATTGTCAGTATACTGATCCACTTAAATTTTCACACAAAGTTCAACTGTTTCGAGATACGAGATTAATGTTTTAAGATACTTAAACTTAATCATGTGTCTCACCTCAGAATATACTCCTGTATCCAGATCCCAATATTCAGTCTTACAGGTGAATATATCACAGATGATATCTGTAAGGGGTTAAATTGCGAAACCGTGAAAGCTCAGGTCAGAACTTCCGTTCAGCAGAGAGATGACGGCTCGACTTTTGGTGTGTCCCCTTTAGAGGATCTTTTGTTTCAACAGCACATGATTAACATTTTGCAATGTTTCATCTTTTTTTATGCTGAGGGTTGGCTATATTTCAAGCAAGCGTAAAGTATTCTCCGGGGACTAGGCCATTGCTTTCGCATTATCAAAAGTCCCGGGATAATACCCCAGATATCACTGAGCATAAAGACCTAGTATCTCAGAAAGAGAGACCTTTCAAACAAGATTTCGGGGGTTACCCATATATCCGAGAGATGTTTCCCCACAATATAAGCAAGTTTGAATTTAGGTTTATATCTCGTCACAATCTACTAAATGTGTAAAAACCTACTGACATATCATCAGTGAGACCGTTTATCACATTTTTACTTTCCAATTCTTTAGCATGTTGTGATCATCCACTGATGTACTATCATTTCCTCTTCTTTGACACAAAACTCATATTGCATTTTATCATGTTTTTGACTTTTTTTTCAAATTTTCATCATGTTTTTGACTTTTTCAAAATTTCAAATGTTTTTGAATTTTCATAAATTTCTTACTCCCCCTAAAATGCAAACACATTTAAAGAAATTTGAAAACAAACTGTACAAATAACGTGACAACTGATATCGAATCACTTCAATTCGCCATCCATTTGGCATAAACAATCAGAACTCCCCCTCACAACAAACTATTTTCCCATTGTGATCTCAAAACACTTAAGTTTGTTTTAATCAAATGATTTTTTTCCGGAAAATAAGTTTTGTTGATTAATTTTACCATTTGTAGGTTAGGGGTTTGATTCATCACTTTGTTAATCAACCACTTGTAGGAAATCAAGTACAACTTAATGTCCTTGATTTACCACTTGTAAAATCATTTCCACTATTTAATCAAATACCAATTGTAGATATAACCTCTTTTTCAACCACTTGTCGGTTTGCTTACCAACACTTACAAAACCTGTAGGTTGAATTATCAAAATGCTGATTCCTACTCCACACTTACCAACCTGGGAGTTCCGACAAGTCAAACTTCTACCAAAACAATTTTCATAAGCAAAGAATAATGCCGATTCATGCTCCACGATTACCAACTTGGGAGCTCCGGCAAGTCAGGTTTTTATTTTTTGAAAAATATATCCACCCAAGCCTGGCCATCCTTGGGTGTAAAAACCTCTTCTTCACTGTTACTTTCAACCGACCTGTGAACACTCTTTTTGGAAGCATAAAATTCTTTCACTCCTTTGGCCTTACCATTGACCATTTTTCAAAAATATGTTTCACATTTCCGTTGAAAGCCTTTTCAACATCAAACTTATTCTTTTCAGAATAAAATTGATTTGAAATTTCCACTTTTCCAACTTTCTTTTTAAAATTTTCAGCCCTTAGTAATGGAAAATTTTCATCATTCACAATCGAAACAAATTTCTCATTTTTCTCAACAACCTGTGGCTCCTCTGTCTTTGTGGAGACAAATTCATCGCCAATAGATAGCTCCCCTGATTTTGATAAATCAAATTCATCGCTAGAACTACTTCCTGAACCCTTAACCACCCATTTCTGATTTTTCAAATTTTCTTTTCTTTTTAAAACATTTCTTGAACATTCACCAACTTCAAAAATTGAATTTTCAAAACCTATAAATTTTCTGGTTGTAAGTTCAGTTTTCTCAATAACTTTTTCTTTTTTGTTTACCGGAGACTTCCTATTTTGTCTGTATTGTCTTTGGATAATTTCTGGCAATATGACCAATTGTTTTACATTGAAAACAGGTTCTTGTCTCTGTCTTTTTCTGAACAACTTTTTTCTTCATCTCTTCTTGCTTCTTTACAAGGAATTCTTTGTTCGTTTGTTTCCAGAATGAACTCTTCTGTTCTTTCTCAGCACTTGTTCCTGAAACAAAAACAGTTTTAGGTTTATAAATTTTCTCATTTTTATAATTTTTCGGTGGTATAAAACCCAAACCATTCTTTTTGAAATTACCATTATGGTTTGGTTTCTTTTGAAAACTGTAACCATAATTGTAACCCATTTTCTTGTTTAAACGTTGTTGAACTCTTGAGGTGTAAGGTTTAGGTTTTTCAGAAAGATTTACATCTTTTATTTCAGAAATATTAATTTCTGTTAGTTTGAAAACCTTTTTAATCATTTCTGGTTTAACACCTCTTATTGGAAAAACCTCATCAGAATATAATTTGTCAGAATCATTCAAAGTATACGCAAGTTTAAACGTTTCGTCATCCAAATTAGATTTTGATAACAAAAACTCTTTATTATACACCCGTTTTTCCTGTTTGAATTTTTTACTTGACATGTCGGACTTTGACTCAGACTCTGATTTCGACTCCGATATTGACTCCTCTGATTCATCCTTATCCAACACCTGATCAACCACCTTTTTTATTAACTCGGACTCATGATCAGTATCGGACGACGTGAAAGTGACATCTACACTTTCTGGCAAATTATCTGACGACTTAGACTCCCACTGTAAGTTCGTTGCCTTTTTTACTCTTTCAGAATTAGCATTTCGCGGAGAATATGCATTTTCTACAGGAGGCGGACATTTGTTATAAACCACACTTGATTTCTTACCAGATGTATTCACTTCATCGTCTTCTTTTGTCATAAATTTTTCCTCTTCCGAAGTCTTCTCTTCTTCAAATGTCTTCAATTTTTCCACTATGGGGTAAATCCTGTCAACAACAAAAGTAGAACATGAATAACTTTTTAATAAATTGTTAACTCTTTCAGTTTCAATTCTTTGTGTTGCCAACTTCAATTCAAGCTCAGCACACTTCTCTGTGTAGTAGTTGGCATCGTCAAGCTGTCTCATGTAAGCTCCTTTGAGTGTATTCATTGCTACAGCTTGTTCACTACTTGACTCATTGTACTTATTCATCTCTCTATTCAAAGTATCATATGATTCTTTCAGCCTTTTTATGTTGTGTAGCAATTCATTGTTCTGCATTATCAGAGAGTCACAATTCATACACTTCTCAGCAACCTTGACTACCTTATCATCTGTTTTGATTTCAAATGCTGGAACTTCTTTAACTACTCTCACTTGAACTTCTTCAACAACTTCTTTCTTTTTCTCAACTTCACCATTTAAACGTTTTCTGACTTTTTCTGCCCAATAATCATCAGTATAATCATTGATAACCTGAGCAACAAATCCTTTAGCTAGGAATTCTTTGTCTGGGCAATAATCGTCCCAACTGAAACCTTTTGCCAATTCTTCATCTTCTTGATCTACCAAACATGCTTTATTATCTTTTGGAATGTATTTATCCCAACTGAATCCTTTTCCATTATCTTGATTACCAAGACATGCTCTCTTTGAATCTTCAATTTCTTTTCTTCCATGAGCTGTTTGTGCCTGTTGTTGTTGATGTGGTTGTTGAGCAACTTGATGATATATCGCTTTTCGATAGTAGTCATTGTTTCCAAAGGGATTTTGAGCTCCACTAGCTTCACAATTAGTGCACTCCCTCTTGAAATGCCTTTTTTCCCTGCAACAAAAACAAGTAACTTTAGACTTATCAAATCCTAAAGTTGAAACATTAGCATCGCGAAAATCATCTCTGCCTGTAATTTCTTTAAACTTTTCAGCTCGTCTCAATACACTAGCCATGCACCATTTTATATCCATCAATTCCATCTCCTCAGCATCAATTTGATCGTAATCCTCTTTTGTTAGCATTGGATTTCCGATCCTTCCTGCAACTAAACCTCCATAGGATTCAAGCACAGTTACCAACAAAGACATGTGGCTTTTAGCAACTTCCTCGGTATAATTCTGATCATTTTCAAGATTTAAAGCAATGTTGCATTGAAGTACTTTGCCACTCTTTGTAGTAGAAAAATGTGGATCAAATGATGGAAATGAAGAAAATCCCATCTTGTTACTTGATCCTTGAGATGGCTTTTTAGAAGATCCCGTTGTATTGAAAGCAGTTTCAACTTTTGGCGAAAAATTAGTTTTGTTACCAACACCACTTTTATAATACAAACCAATATCTTGCTCTCCATCATAGTTCTTCATTCTCGCTATCTTTCGTTACTCCGTTTCTTGAGCTTCAAGTTGTTTAATAAAATCACTCAATGTTAGATCATTAAAACCCGGTTTATTTTTCAACATCATAAGATACGTGCCCCACTCATCATGTGGCAACGCATCAGCTAACTTTTCAATCAACTCATCTTTATCCTTTCTGATACTCAATCTGTTCATGTTTTTCAATAAATTGCAGTATCTTTCAATGATCTGCTTGGTGCTTTCATTTCTTAAACCTCGAAACAAATCGAATTCCTTCTTCATCAACGACTTTTTGTTCTTAAGCATGTCATCACTACCAAGAAACTTTGCTTCTAATTTTGTCCATATCGAATGTGCAGTTCCATTATGTTGAAGTAAAATCAAGATGTCTTCTTTAATTGCCTGCTGCAACAAACTAACCATAAACTTCTCATCTTTGTATTTCTTTTTCTCCTCAGCACTCAAATCTCTAATTGGTATTTTCTCTCGATCGCTACCAACTGGTCTAAAATATTGAACTTCAGTATGTTCCCACGCATCTAAATGATAAGCTTCAACCCAGTTACCAAAGCGTTCAGCCCATCCACTAAAATCATCAATGTCCAAAAGCTTAGGCGGTTTTTGTGTTGTTCCAGTTTCATTTTCAAGCAATGTACTTTGAGTAACAGTCATTGGACTAGCAAAGGCATTATAAAACTCGTTCTCCATGTCTTCAGTTTTCAAAAGTTCACAAAACCAGTCTTTCAAGCGAAATTTAGTTCTCAAGCGAAACCACCACTGAAGCGAAATCAAGACTTTGAAGCTGAATAACAAGTTTCAAGCGGAATCAACAGAATTTCTCAAGCGAAACCTGTTCAAGCGAAAACAATCCAATATCTCAAGCGAAATATCGATTTCAAACGGAATCAACACAAATTCTCAAGCGAAATCAGATCCAAAGTGCAATCTCAAGCGAAATCAACAAGAACAACTCAAGCGAAATCAGCATGATGTCAGCAATTCGATCCAAATTTTGTCCAATTGATCAAGTTTTAAGCCGAATTAAGATCTGAAACTCTCAAGGGTTTATTAAAACATAATTACGCACATATTGTGAGAAAATTAGCTGATTTTAACCGTGAAAAGTTGTTTAATTTTGAAAAGAAGGTGTAGAAAACAAATTTTGCAGCTGAATTGATAAGAACTCTTCTTCCTAAGCTCTGATACCACTTGTAGGATCGTTTTCAGACCCAAACGAGTCGATCAGAAGAGTTTATCTCTATACGAAAGGCGGAAACAGACGTATTGAGTTCAATTAAGCTGAAATATCACTTTAAACTGTCCGTATATTGATTTTAGATCAAATACAAGTCTGTGGACACTTCGGCAGCACTTCGTTACACTGACCGGAACTCTTACATCTGAATCCGCTTGAACACCTATATATAGGCCCATGATTTCGCTTGAGAGGGTTCCAAGCGAAATCAGAATTCCAAGCGGAATCTGATTTCGCTCGAAATAACACATATGATTATTCAAGCGGAATAACATGAAATCTCGAACTGCGTGCCCTGTTCTAACATTCTACGTACAAGACTCGATACAAGACGAAGTCGACAGACGGATGCACCAACAGTACTGAACAACAAAAATAACAGCTTTGGAGAAACCGGATCGGCTTTGAAACAAGCATGCCTTGAACGAGTCTAAAACACTCGTAATCCTCAACCGGCTTTGAAACCGGACGAAATCTACGAAGAAACTGTTCGATTTTCACGGTTTGTTTGAGAACCTGATTCAGATACACAACGGTCTCTTTGCTTCGTCCACTAGAACTATTTGTGTATGCATTCTTTTGGTAGTTAACAACGCTAATTAGAAAAAAATCTGTAAAATTAATCATATCGATTTCTATAACAGGATGGATGTGACACACACAGATAGATAGGCTGTCACAGTTGTCAAAGACTATTTGTCGGGTTTCCAATGCTCACACAGGGTGATAAACAACGCTGATACGAACACAAGTGTTTTGAAATAGGCTTTGTTCTTGGTTTAATGAAGTTACACATAACATCTAGTTATATTCAGAATTAAACAATGCACGCCTCAACTGAGACAACGGACATCCATCAAGCTCAAAAAGAAAACTTGTGTTTCTCATAGTCACAAACGATTACGGTTTGTATTTCGCATAGCCACCGTTTCCGTAGTAAAAAACGGTTGCGGGTTGCACATTCAATCTTCAATACTTCAATAAAATACCACTAGTAGAAGAACCCGACACGTCTTCATGTTACGGAGAATGTTCTAGAAATTGAAGGAAAAGGGAAAGATTTGTTGAAATCGAATTTGACAACTATGACAGCTTATTAAAAGTAGCAAAGCCGGTTGAGGATTACGAGTGTTCTAGAGAACTTATCGTGCGTTGCAGTTTGGACATGTGTCTATTCAATTGGTCCCGGTACTATTTGTGTATGCATTATTTTGGAGAACTTATCGTGTGTTGCAGTTTGGAAAGATGACCGAATAGAGATTTGAATAACAAACTGTGGAGAACTTGTTTGCGTTATCCATCAACATAAGCCAGTGAGGCATTTGATGAGAGTTGTAAGGAGAAGCGTTGAAATCAAGGGTCCCGAAGAAACCAAATTCGCAACAATGAGTCTGAGTCCATTGTTATTCGTGAATGTTTCGAATCATCATAGAAGACGTGTCGGGTTCTTCTGCTAGTGGTCGGGCTTCCAATGCTCACACAGGGTGATAAACAACGCTGATATCATTATAGAAGCGTTGGGATTCAAGGGTTTATGAGTCAAAGTTAACATTCAGATTCAGATTCAGAAAGCAGATGACTTTGTACTTGGTTTATTCTCTTTAATCTATTAGAACGATCCTTGTTTTGTCACGTACATGTGTTTAATTCCCAACATCCTTGTAGGGTTTAGAATGTTTGAAGGAAATGTTGGTTCAATACCACTGGTTTCTAACTTTATGCTTGCATCCACCACAGTGAATATTCGAAACCAACTAAAATACGTTAAAATACGCTAACTTATGTTACTATACGTTATAATACGCAAAAATACGCTAAAATACGTTAAAATACGCTAAAATACATTAAAATATGCTAAAATAAGCTAACTTACGTTAAAATACGCTAACTTACGTTACAAGACGTTAAAATACGCTAAAATATGTTATAATACGCTAAAATACGTAAAAATACCCTAAAATAGGTTAAAATAAGCTAAAATACGTTAGAATACGCTCAAATACGTCAAAAATACTATGAAATACGCAACAATATGTTAGAATACGTCAAAATACGCAAAAAAACGTCAAAGTACGTGACTAACGATATTTCCTCACACGTATACATATAATACGACACTATTGAGTACAAGTGGATTTCAAACAAAACTGTAGGTAATCATAGAATACGATATTCGCACGTAACCGAATGGCACCAAAATGACTTATGTTGAAGGTATATGTAATAAAACGACAAAATATACGAAGGTTTGGCAAAAAACGAGACGTATATGCGTCGAACCGAGGGAAACACGATAACACTAAATTTGAAATAATGCCATATACGATCGTATAGGCCTAGGTTGTATCGTATATCAATTTAATAGGAATCGTATAGGCCTATACGATTAGTATTAAACTTTGAATTTTCTAAAAAATACCCCTGAATTTATTAAAAAACCAGGGGTATTTTAGTAAAATCATCGATTAATACGCATCGTATAGGCCTATACGATGCGTATTGAGCTATAAATTTCTCAAAAATGTTTTTCAAATCAAGGGTTCCATCATTACAACCACTTAACATTTTTAGAAGTTTTCAATAAAATTTCATTCTGCTGTGAACTTGTTCTCTATGAAATGTCTCACTTAACAAGAGAAGCAACTAAAAAAGCGGTGAACGGTATTTAACGTACACACCTTGAAGTACTGAATCAACAGAAATAACTGAAATACTGAATCAAACAGGCATGCATGCATTGAAGTACTGAATCATCAGAAACAACTGAAATAACACCTTCGGAATCTATTAACCCACAATTTGTTGGAATTTGTAGACAGACACTTGCTTTATAGGACTCACTTGAATCGTCTCGGAAGTACTGAACACCAGAAGGATGAGATATCGGTAACGAGATTCTTCGAGAATTAGAAAAGGAGAAACTACGGAACGGCAAGGGTAGTATGAGTCTGAGTCCATTGTGGATTTCGGTTGGTTCAGACAGACACAATTTGTTTTCAACGGGGATGTAATGCAATGATTCCTCTCAATTGAATAGACAGACACTTGCTTCATAGGACTCACTTGAATCGTCTCGGAAGTACTGAACAACAGAAGGATGAGATATCGGTAGTTACGAGATTCTTCGAGAATTAGAAAAAGAGAAGTAAATGTGATCAAACTTGGACATTAGACGTAAATCTTGAAGAAACGGAACATAATCCCAGATTGTCTAAAGAAGCGCTTTTATCATGTGTGATCCAGAGGTCGGTCTCGGGCGGGAATAAGATCTGTGGGCCCTATTGTCGGATATGTGACTTAAGAAAGTCATTGGACTACCGCAGATAAAGTCAAATGTGATCAAACTTGGACATCAGACGTAAATCTTGAAGAAACAGAACATAATCCCAGATTGTCTAAAGAAGCGCTTTTATCATGTGTGATTCAGAGTAGACGTATCGGGTGGGCATAAGATACGTGGGCCCTATTTTCGGATATGTGACTCAAGAAATTCATTGGACTGTCGCAGATGAAGTCAAATGTGATCAAACTTGGACATCAGACGTAAATCTTGAAGAAACGGAACATAATCTCAGATTGTCTAAAGAAGCGCTTTTATCATGTGTGATCCAGAGAAGACATATCGGGTGAGTTGTGGTTGATTTATAGGAGGAGGTTATGAAACGAATATATGTTTATGCGAATTTAAAGGACAATACTGACATAGGTGCTGGTCTTTTCTCCCACTGTGCAAGATAAGAGGATGAGATATCGGCAGTTAGCTCGAAGAAATGTTGGTGTTGATCAACTTAGTAGATATGAAATGTTGGTTTTTGTCCCATATCATTTTATATTCGTTATCCTTTTGTCCCATACGAGTTTCTTCGCGAATTAGACATGACACATGATAAAAGCGCTTCTTTAGACAATCTGGGATTATGTTCCGCAAATTGGGAACCACATATTCGTGTGTAAAAGCTTGGAAAGATGACCGAATAGAGAACTGAATATCCCCTAGGTAGTTGTTACCATATGACAAATGATAAAAGCATAGTAAAAAGAACCCTTACCTGCCACTTAGGGTTTCTTCATCACTTATAACAATGTCGATAAACGTTGATTTGAACACGCCGCTTAAATGATTTTAATATATTTCATCTTGGACTATCTAGTCTAACACATGAAAATGGATATGATCGTGTCAAGATCTGTATCTATCATGTCATCGACCAACTGCTCAAAATCTCTTTCGTTTCTCAGGTACGCATTCGACACAACACATCAAAAAATAAAATTCAAAAAATCAGTGCCTTGATACGCATCGTATAGGCCTATACGATGCGTATAAAGCCCGCCGCCAGACATAACCTACACCTGTCAGTCTGCCATGTCTTTTTACTTTATTTCAATACGGATCGTATAGGCCTATACGATGCGTATTGAATTCAAAAAGTGTGTAGATAGACAGGGGGTGTGCCATTAGAAAATCCCTTATATTTTTTTTTATAAAGAGTTAATTGCCATTTTAGTCCCTGATGTTTGTCCGAATTTGCCATTTTAGTCCAAATAGTTTTTTTCGTCCCTGAGTCCCTAACTTTTCCCTTTTGTTGTCATTTTGATCACATACCCTAACTCCATCCAAAAGCCCCATTTTTAACCAGTGGTATTTTAGAGATTTTCATTTTAAATATTTTCAATTGCCATTTTTATCTAATTCTAAAAAATCAAAAAAAAATAAAAAAATTCTTAAAATAAAGAAAATTCTAAAAAATAAAAAAATCTAAAAATTCTAAAAAATCAAAAAAATTAAAAATATCATAAAAATTAAAAAAATATAAAAATATAAAAATCAAAAAAATTCTAAAAATCAAAAAAATTCCAAAAAAATAAAAAAAAATCTAAAAAATCTAAAATAAAAATAAAAATAAAAAAATCTAAATAATCAAAAAATTCTAAAAAATAAAAAATAAATAAAAAAATTCTAAGAAATCAAAAAAATTCTAAAAAATAAAAAAAATCTAAAAACTCAAACAAACATATTTTAAAGTTTCAAATTCAAAAAATGACGATATATTACTCGTCCGGACGAATATACTTTCAAGTTTTATCTATTTTGTTGGGTGAATGAGTGGTCATGATGAGATAGAACCATTTATCTATTTAAAAAAAAACAAATTTCATTTTAGGTTGACATTTTTCACAAACTTTCTTACATTTCCACATTAATTAGCTTTCTTTTGGCCTTTTTAGAGTAAATTGCCATTTTAGTCCCCGAATTTTTGTCCAAATTGCCATTTTAGTTCAAATAGTTTTTTTTTTCTCCTCTGGGTCTCTGACTTTTCCATTTTCTTGCCATTTTGATCACATTGCCAAACTTAGTCTAAAAACCAGGTTATATTCAGGGGTATTTTTGGCATTAAATTATTATGAGGTTTATAAATTATGTTGTAAACTACCCCTGGTTATCACTACACAACAGTTATGCCAAAAATACTGTAACACCCTTGTTATTGTTTTAAAGGTTTTCGTATGAATTACGAAAATAAACATGTAATTGTACATACGTGATGTTGAATAATACGGGATAATTAAAACTTTTACAATTTGAAAATAATACAACTTGATGAATTTGAGTTCGTCGTTTAAAGTTACGACGAAACGTTGTGTGGAAGCTTTTAATTTTATCGTGTTCGGTTCTTCTTCGAGCTTGATCTTCATCCTGACACTCTTGGCAATCACCTATGATCAAAACCAACTTAAAAGTTAGTTTTGATAGTTAAATAACAAGTTTAAACAAGTTATATGGGATTAGAAATCAAGGCATTTGAACAAAATAATTAAATACAAGAAATTATATATTTTGTTTTCAGCCCCTTCACCCGGCCGTGTCAAAAGATCACCCGGCTGTGTCAGCTTAACATATATTTTTCACAGCCCCTTCACCCGACCGTGTCAAAAGTTCACCCGCCCGTGTCAACTCTGCACGTTTATTTTTCATCAAATTTGCATCCAAACCTATCCAAACTCATTTTAATTGCTTGGGGTTCGTTTCTTAACATGTCTAAGCTATCATCCATTACCCGGATCCATTATTCATATAGTTTACGCTCCCGTTACCCGGTTTACGTTTTTCTTTATTACACTTAAGCCAACATTTTACCACCTACTTTATTTTGACCCCTTTAGAAGTTTTCATGCATTTAAGCATCAAACTCGCATTTCTCTTTGTACACTTCGTATTTCCATTTTTTTTAAATAACCTCTTATATTCCACAACAACTATTTTGTAGTGGATTTAACATAACGGACCGTTATCCTTAATTTTACCCTTTGGATAGTCATTCTACGTAATTGACCCGTTCTTAGGCATTTGACTCTCAAGGTTTATACTTACAACTCTTACATATATCTAAGAGTTGCATAATCATAATACTAGTATCTAAACGACTCCTAAGGGTCATTTATCCGATTTACCCATCAAGGGCGTTTTGGTCAGTTTTAGTCCCTCTTTTACGACGAAGGATTTTACTACTTATTTGACCAAAATTGCATGTTTAACTAACAACATATTTATGCGTACCTGGATCGAGTCAACGTATAGATCCGTTTTAATACCTTGCATTCATAATGTGCAAATTCATAGCACCGCCAAATCATAACCGTTATGTCCTGTGCGCATATGTCTCAACAAACGCTTGTTAGTCGTTAAATTGTCAAACGGAATCGATGTTACCATTTGACCCGTTTGGTCTAAATGACCGAATAATTTGCACTTAAAATCGAATGGCATTTAATTACCATTTCATAAAGTAACTCATTTCAAAAATTTTCACCAATTTATTTAGGTTTCTTAAATCCGTTTTTTACGCGTTTACCCGACATGGCTTATGCCATTTTGTGTCGTTTACACTTCAATTTTTGTCTATTTTCACTTGACCAATTCACCGTTTTCTTCTTTTAATTCTTTTGGGCCTACTTATAAAGTAGCCGTTCGAAAACTTATTATGTCTTAGTCTTTTCATGACTAAATTACTAATTCCCCTTTTATACCGTTAACCATGGTTTTATTAACTTTATTTGTTCCGACCCACACCATTTAGCGTCGGTGACCATGTTTCAAATATCATCTTTATCGTATTTATAACTTGTAAAATGAATAAGTATTCTACAAAAAGGTGTAAGTTTCACTTACCTTTCACCCATGCCACGCTTTTCTTTCCGTACTTGCTCCGTTTGTCCCGCTTCATCCCCAAGCTTCCACCTAGCTTGTTAAGCGTCAACTATCATATAGTATTCACAAGGTGGTTAGGTTAGTCGTTCTAGATCATAACCTTTACGCCTTATGAAACTTTATACTACTTTTCTTACCGAACTCTATCATAGGTCGGTTTGACTTTTTAAGAGTCAAGCCGCCTTATAGCATATGAAATTGAGCAACTAAGCTTGACAAACTTATGTTGGCGTTCCGCCCTTTACTCGATGGCTCTATTCTTAGGCCACCAATCGAACTAATATTTAATCCGAGTTCATGCTATTTTAATAATAAGTTATCTTAGCTCTCAATTATTAACGTTACATTATTATTTCATTACGCAAATTCTACGGGTTTTCATCTATAGATAAAACCCGTCTCATCATGTTATTAGGAATTCATCTAAACACCTATTCTAATCAAGTTCTATCTACGAACTAGTAGGTACCCAATTTCACTTAGGCATTTTATCGAACACCTTATGGGCGAAATTCGTATACTTCTTTTATCAAGTTCATGGTTATCATTTTAACCATATTTTAACATCGAATTCAAACCTCTATGTCTAGTGTATATGAACATCATCTAGAACTATTATTACAACAACAAATTTCACATATTTATCATCACTTTTCAAGTGTTCATCATAGTACCATAAAACCCACTTATCACCTACATGGTCATTAGTTAAATTTCTAGTTTTATGGCACTATTTTACTAAATTCGCATCTAGGGTTCGTTCCTAGACTCGTAGACATCACAATTTCACTATAACATTCATATTTCATACAAGAATTTCATTCATGCATGATTATCAAATTTCACAAGTATCATAAAAATATAATTTTCGACATACCTCTTGATTCTCTAAGCTTGGTGATCACAATTTTATTAAAAGCCCAAATTTTCTAGCTCGATTTCCCTTCGATTTACTGAAATTTCGTGAGTTTAGGGTTTCAAAGAGAAACCCTCTTTTGCTCTCCTGTACGTTCGACCAAGACACACATATGTGTGTGTGTTTTTTGTTTTTGTTAATTTTATTCACTAACTTGTATCATTTTTTCCTTTTTGGTCCCTTTAGTTCCAGTTTTATAAAAAGAGGGTACCAATTCATGCTTCGTTTATTGTTTTAAACAATTAACTAACTAGGTAAATCATTCCTAGTTACTTGGTGGGTTCGAGGTAGTCATAACCCGTTTCGTTTTAAGTCCCGTTAACTCAGGTCTCTTTCAAACTTTGTTCCTACAAAAGTTTTTATTCTCTTTTATCTAATATTAGGTTTATTTATTTAAATCCTAATACTTACCGGGTTAATTTTACCACTAACGGTATTTTACCCGTTCTTTAATATTTACGTGGTTTGATTAGCAAACCCGTTTTTGGGGTGTTACAAATACCCCTGGTTATAACCAGTCTTTTAGACTGAGTTAGGCAATGTGATCAAAATGGCAAGAAAATAGAAAATTCACGGACCCAAAGAAGAAAAAAAACTATTTGGACTAAAATGGCAATTTACTCGCCTTTTTATATATGTTTTCATAGCAAAACTATTTACTACAATAATATTTTCATCTTTAGTTTTGTATCAATTAATATAATTTACTAAATATAAATATCATGAAGTATAAATTTTATAAAATAAAACATAACATGCATGTTCGTTAGTTAGTGGTTCTATCTCATCATGACCACTCATTCACTCAACAAAATAGATAAAACTTGAAAATATATTCGTCTGGACGAGGAATATATCATCATTTTTTGAATTTGAAACTTTAAAATATGTTCGTTTGAGTTTTTTTAGATTTTTTTTATTTTATAGAATTTTTTTGATTTTTTAGAATTTTTATGATTTTTTTATTTTTTAGAATTTTTTTAATTTTTTTTATTTTTATGATATTTTTGGTTTTTTAGATTTTTTTTTATTTTTTATTTTTTTATAAAAAGGTGAACTTTATATAATAAGGTCAAACAAATTACACCAAGATAGCCGGTAAGCGGGCAACAAGATGCGCCGCTATCCCCTTTTGAATAGCGAAACCTAACCTAGTAAAAACGAAACCCCAATCTCTAGGAGACGAAATGTTGCTGTGAACAACCCGTTGGACCCGTTCAAGAAATCGGATGGCTTCTGGGGCTAGCGAGCCAAAGGTATCAAAGGCAAAAGGGATAAAGGAATGTTGATTATCCTCGCAGGCTTTTGCGTGTTTGTCCGTTTTCTTTGCTGCCGCCCTTGCAATCGCCTGACCAGGGACAAAACCTGTATCCCGAAAGCCTACAAGGGGGGAAACCCCGGTAAGATCAACACAAGCGTGTTTACCTGCATCCCACCCGAAAACTAAAACGTCCGCGGGGTGCAATGTGGATCTTTTTAGATTTTTTTTATTTTTAGATATCTTTGATTTTTAGAATTTTTTTTTATTTTTATGATTTTTTTTATTTTTTAGAATTTTTTTATTTTTGGAAGTTTTTTTTTTATTTTTAGAATTTTTTTTTATTTTAAGTTTTTTTTTTTATTTTTATGATTTTTTTATTTTTTAGAATTTGTTTGATTTTTTAGAATTTTTTTGATTTTTTAGAATTGGATCAAAATGGCAATTGAAAAGATTTAAAATGAAAATCTCCAAAATACCACTGGTTAAAAATGGAGTTTTTGGATGGAGTTAGGGTATGTGATCAAAATGGCAACAAAATGGGAAAAGTCAGGGACCCAGAGACGAAAAAAAAGTATTTGGACTAAAATGGTAAATTGTACAAACCTTAGGGACTAAAATGACAATTAACTCTTTTACAAACCAATCCAATCATTTTTATATACAAACAAAACCTTTTAAACTTACAAATATCCAATCATATACATGTTCAAAACATATAACAAAAATACTATCTGTAACTCATCAAATATTTTATATATAATAATTTATCAAGTGTATGAATTGAATCTCACTTTTAATCACGTGTTTATCAGAGATCATGCATCATTTAGCTTTGAAATGGTAATGACATATTTATGTAACTAAATTCTATACTAGCTGCATTAATTTTTATTTCTACTAACTTTAATATACTTACTTTCTTTATATATGAAGTTAATATCAAAAGTTAAACTCTTTATCATAAATGTAACAGTAAAGTTTGGCAATGGAATACCATTTATTATAATTTAGAATTGTATTATATTTAGAGTTAGACTAGTCGGAGTGGGAGCGGCGAGCCAAGAGTACTAAATGAGACCCAACCTGTCCGGGTACACCACCCTCCACGTTGTGGGGGGGTTTTTGTTTCACAAAAAACGGTGATTGGCTAAATGATTATATGATCTTTACACTTTAAAGAAAAAAATTAAATTTTATAACTACTTAAACCTAAATCATTTTTTTTCACACAAAAAATTCTATTTTTTCTCACTCGTTCTCCAAATCAAAATTTTCCCCGCTCAAATCAAAATGGAGCTATTTGCAATTCCACCTTTTTCGCACGATTCGTCATGCACTGAAAAAGAAGATATTGAGACGACGAAACACAATTTTGAATTTTGACTACCGTGGTCACCTTGTCTTTAAAAAATGTTCAAGACACCGCGTCATTGTCAAGAAGGTATTAATTCTTTAAGATTTTAACAAAATATTGTATTCTAATTTTTGTGGATGGGATATAGGCTAATTGGGCAACCATAGTTATAACGTTGTCACGTCCTCCTAAAAACGATCTGAAACGCTGTTACTACTATAAAGCGCAAGAAGTGGCACGAAAGGATGTTGAACGAGCATTCAAGATCCTAAAATATAGATGGCATATACTTCAAAAACCTGCAAAGCCAGTACATCCCGAAGGATCATAAAAATCATGTACACGTTTACTATTATGCATGATATGATTTTGAAAAATGAAGATGTGGCGATATCTCCTTAACATGTAGAAGGTCCTCCAAGCGAAAAAATAGCTGAAGACGATATTATTTTACTATTACGATCCCGAACAATACACAATCACCTCAAATAAGATCTTATTGAGCATTTAGAACGTGCGCACCAATTGTACGTATCACTAGTTTTTTTTATTAAAATGTTGTAGGTTCTTTAATTATTAACATTATTATAGTTTTATTTATGTTTATTAACGTTTATTTTTAGTTATATATGTAACATCCTAAAAATGAATTTGGTAATTAAAAGTTAAATCGATAAACATTATGATTTAAATAAATAAATCTAATGT
Organism: Helianthus tuberosus; assembly: GCA_030545235.1. Taxonomy (NCBI): domain Eukaryota; kingdom Viridiplantae; phylum Streptophyta; class Magnoliopsida; order Asterales; family Asteraceae; genus Helianthus; species Helianthus tuberosus. The sequence continues at coordinate 373,084 of CM060375.1, read as the reverse complement.
TGAATAAAAGGTAAATAAATGTTTTTATAAGATAAGTCATAAAAGACTTGGGTTATCGGGACTTAATTCCAGTCGGGTTGTAACATTCCCGAACTTAGTAAATTGAATTATCATGTTCATAAACCCTAGATCATAGTCGTATACTTTTGCTAATCACCAATGAGCCTTTCTAATTTAGATTTAATCAATTTATTGATACAAGAATCACCAAACTCTCATCCTCAATGACGATCCTAGTTATTAAATCAACATTCATCCGATCAAGATAACATCAAAACGTGTTTCTAGCATAACCCTAGATCATACAAAAACCATGATCACTCATACAAATCAATCTATAAGTTTGCACATGACTAAGAACAATCAACAAAAGTTAAAACAAAGACAAATTCACTAACTGAGAGACTGTAAAACAGATGAACGATAATGTTTCTAGAGGAAGAGCCCGATCGATGAAGATGACCCTTCGAATCAATCTATAAGTTTGCACATGACTGAGAACAATCAACAAAAGTTAAAACAAAGACAAATTCACTAACTGAGAGACTGTAAAACAGATGAACGATAATGTTTCTAGAGGAAGAGCCCGGTCGATGAAGATAACCCTTCGAATGAAACCACATCCGTCGTTTTCTTGAGAAGCAACTAGGGTTTGCAATTGTTTTGAAATGAATTTTGTGCTATACTACGTGCATACACGCTTGCAAGGGAAAGAGGGAATAGGCTGGGCTCGGTTTGGGCTCGGAAAGATCAGGCCGAGAACCAAAAGAGGCATAAGGGTGTGGCCGTGTGGGAATGTGCGGTTGGAGTGGGGGTGTGCGACCCAGATTAATGTGCGGTCGTTTTTATAACATATAACCACTTAACATTTAACAACTTAAAAATCATTCACTTATAGATACTATCAAGTATGTTTAAACATAATTATATTCAACGTGAGGTATGAAGAGTAACGACACGAGTTAAAGGTTTCAGAATTTAATGATACTAACCTTGAAAGTTTGGGTTGTTACATGTAACACCTCGTAAAGAATTATTATTGAGGGGCTGAAGTTGTCAAACGATGTAAATATGTGAATAAAGGAATCCAAAGTGTCAACATGCCATTCTTGTGCCTCTGATTGACCTCACACGACGTTCGTATTCTTTAAAAAAATAATTTATCGGACTTGAAAAGTCGTTTGTGCTTGAAATAAGGTTCTTGTGAAACATAGGGGTTAAAAGCGTCAACATGTTGAAAGTAACCTCTGAATGACCTTTTAACGATCCCAAAAACATTGTGATAATTTATTTTGATCCCAAGAATAACGGATATTTAATTCATGAAGTTTCAACGCACATAAATAAGCAAAATCTTAATTACAAGAAATAAAGGTTAAATGCGTTAATATTGTGTTTCAAGACCGTTCGGGTGACCTCCTGCCTAACCGAAAGCTTATTTCTAAATGTTTAAAGACTCAAGACCCTTAAAAGTCAAGTTTGGGGGTTAAAAGTGCAATAAACACAAGTTAAAAAAAGTTTAGAAGGACCAGGGACTAAAATGGCAATTTCTGAAAGTTGTTGACCGGACCAGACCTCTACGCGGGCTGCGTAGATCCTCGGCCAAGACTTACGCGGGCCGCGTAAGACTGCCAGGTGCAGAAACTTTGGACAGATGCCTGTACAGCCAGTTCCACCGCCTTTGCATGCCATTTCTTGATACCAGGGACTGAGCTAACATTATTACATGCATAGGACACACCTGAGATCATCAGAAAACATTTGTAGACCTTGTTGGAATGATCTTGTGAGATTTAAATTCCTATATAAGGAGTTCTTGTTTGCTTGTTCATGGCACATTCTAAAAAAATATTCAAAACACACTCTTTGGAGCTCTCTGGACTTCAAGCTAGTTTTCTCAAGCTCCTAATTCGTGCTAAGAGCCTTTGTAAGCATTCTTAGCCTTCCTAATTCAAGTTTTATTAGTCTAATGACCAAAAGTAAAAACCGTCGTAATTAAGCTTTGACTTAGTGATTAATCACTAATGGTCCAGTCATTTTTCGAATTGAAAGTGGCTATGAGTTGGTAATTATGTGGGTAATAAACCCTTAAAAGGGTACCCTCTGATTTCCACTCTAACTTGGTCAATTGTCAGGTCAAACTTAATATTAAAAAGTCAACAAAAAGCTATTTTGCAAATAAACACATAACTAACAATGTAGAAGTTATGAAACCTGTTTTAACACTTAAATAACTTGGTAACTAATGTAAGAACATGTCTAAGCATGTTCAACCCGACAATTTTGAGTTTAGGCTCGGTTCGGAACCGAAAGTCGCAAAAGTAGACTTTTGCTTTAACTTTCAGTTCTGACCCGATTTAGCTTGTTTTAGATATGCCTTAAGGATTATTTAGGACCATATTATAAGTTAGTAAAACCCTCTGAGGTTATACTACATGGTTCCTTAATTATCCGATTCATTTGCATGTTCCCGATAATTACTTAAATGTTGACCGTTATGCCCTTTTGACCTTAAAACGAGATTTTTGAAATTGTGAGAGGAAAAAAAACCTTTATTACTGATTTATAAACATGTCCTAAAAATTTGACATCAGTTTGAGGTCTAAATTAGGAGTTATGCTCAATATCGTAATTTGAAAGCTTTTTATTAATTAAACGACATTATTAGCATAAAGCCTATCTAAACCCAAATTTTGACACCAAACTTTGTACCCACTGATGTAATATAATATTTTGGGATTTTTGAAGATTTTTATTAATTTTTAAACTGATTATAACATGGGGTTCTTGCTTTGATTCGGTAATTGACGGTTATACCCTTTTTACTAATAAAATGAGTTTTACATAACATTTTGATACCAAATCTTTTGCTACTGATTTTATATGATAAATAAAATATTTTGAACTTTATAAACTGATCAAAAACTTAGATTCCCTCATATAACTTGAAAATCGCTCAAAACCGACTTTTATGCGTTTTAAACGCATAGTATGAGTTAAAACTATTTTTGGCATATAAGACTTAATACCTACTGATGTTTTAAGTAATTTTTTATACTTTAACAGTAAGAAAAATTTTTGAACTCAGATTTCCAAATTTGACCTTTAAAGCTTATGTGAAATGACCAAAATGCCCCTACGGTGCATAGTTTGGTTATAAATGATAAATTTCACATATATGCAATACCCTACTGATATGACCTGCAAAAATAAATATTTTTACTGATCATTTTAGACCAGAAACTCAGATTAATATTTAATCTCTTTTATAATCTAAAAAATGACTGAAATACCCCAACGGGGCATAAATTGATTTTAAATTTGTTTTGGGCATAATGGAAGGTATCCTACTGATATCATAACACATTTTATGCATATTAACTTAGGAAACCTGTTCGTGACTCATTTGGTTACCCGTTATGCACTTATCGCGTTCGGTACGGTTTATGTAACTATTTTGCATAAATTGACCGAACCGGGTCAAACCTTATCATTTTCACTTCAAAATCCAGAATGTGTTTAGTTTACCCATATTATACAAGTCTCCATACTTGTCAGGTCTAAATCACATTCTAATCCGGTCTTCGCTTAATCTTGCGTTTTGAACCGTATATCTTTCTTTAAAACTAACTGGTCTAAGTTTGAACTTAAGTAAGACCTGTTAGGAATCTAATAGGTTATTAAAACCTTCGTTCCAGATTTAGGAGCCCAGTAAAAGATATTTGCACTTGCTAATTGTATACGGCTGGGATAAACTTGTATAATTTGCTCAGGTAAATACTTTTAACTTATTTTCCCTTATACGGGCTTGGGGTACGATATATAAAATACCGCTTGGTCGGGTATTGAATTTTTAATCGTATGAAGGTTAAATCATTGAGATAACCCCTTTAATTTGTATTGTTTGTTTTAAACCTTTGGGGGGTTAATGACCATGTCCTGGATATCCTCGGCTCATTCATTGAAATGGCCACGACTTAAGCACGGGGTGTAGGCATACACCCGCCGGTGCGTATGTAAAATGATACACCTGCTTGTTCGAGAATAACTCGCCGTAGGATATATTATGTGGTGTGTCTATTAATCTTTAACCTGGTATTCAACCCGGGCTACTGAAGGTATAACAAACTTATAATTCTTATACAGGATTATTTTTAAATAGTTATCCCAAGTTATAAAAGATTATTTGTGCCTTGTGTATTTAAATCAATTTTCTTAAACATTTTCAAAATGAATCGGTTAATTGTATTTACTAGTGAAAACTTACGTATTTTTCAAAAAGGTTAAGTGCAGGTACTAAGCGAAATGGGCTGGCTACACCTAGCATCAATAAAGAGTCTTGCAAGCTTAGATGTTTAACAATCTGTTGAACAATGTTTTTTTATCTTTGATCCGCCTGTGGATCTCTTTACAACCGTTTTGTAATATCACTTTCAATCGGTTTGTAATGTTGTTATCTCTAGACTTCCGCTATGCATTAAACTGTGATAAATTGACTATGATGATATCAACTACGTCACGATACTCCCCACCGGGCCCACCGGTAATACGTGGAAATATCGGGGTGTGACAGGTTGGTATCAGAGCCAACATTGAGTGAATTAAACACTAGCCTTTTGTGTTTAATCTCAATGACACAGTTTGCACATTCCTCGACTTCCGAGTCTAGGCAAAGAACTTAGGACTAATCCTAATTCATTTTTTTTATTTTGTCCTTTATTGTTTCCTTTGTTGTTTCTTTTGTTTGTTTTGAGAGGATCAACAAAAATTCCTCCAAGGTTCCGAAGAGGAGGACGAGGCAAGGGTCCATTCAACGCCCCCAACGATCATGAGGCCGGGCCTTCACACCGGCGAACTCCGTCAGCTACTATGAGCACAAGTCCTCAAGAAGATTGGAGGACATATTTGGAGCCCGCGAGGGGATTTGTCTCGCTTAGTTCATCACCCTCTTACCATCATTCCTTTGGGCCACAATCGGAGAACGATCCCAATGAATCACACCACTCCTACCTACCACTGCAGCGGTAGGGGTCGCACCGCGCATTTCAAGACCCTACCCCGTATTTCCAAAGCCGGTTTAACCCGGAAAATCATATTGAAGAACCAATGGGACATAAACTATTGGGCCCCGAAGACCATTTTCCTGAAGCTCAGGACATCGATATGGATGATGACCCAGATCCTGCCGAACCACCATCTGGGACACCTACTCACCCCATCGAGATTTCGGATGGGTCGTCTTTTCATGGATCGCCTTATCGAGGTCCAGACAGCTATGAGGCAAGGTTTGCCCAATACAACTGGGAGTTTACTCCCTCTTACTACCCATCTCAGCAGTAACAGCAGGATCCCTATGAGGATTCACGTTTTGTAGCGGTCACGCCACCGCCACCACCACCGCTTGAGCAGTAACTGCCTCCGGAGCCACCGAGGCGAAGAAGAACAGGTGCATGGATGTCCGTGCGAGGAGGGGATTTCCACTTCAGCACCCCTCAACATTCAAGTGGCAGTCATTACCTGCCATTATATAAAGACCCGCAGATGGGTGTGCCTTCAAACCCCGTTTCTGAGGTGGACTTTGCGCCAGTCGCACCACCACCACCGCATGTGGGTTTTGATAACCAGATACCTTCTTACGCCGGTACCGCGGCATATAACCCTTTTGACCCATACTTTGTAGCGGCAAACTACAATGCTCTTCATCCTGAAGGGCCCTATGGAGCCCCATATCAGACTGGGTATCCGGTCTATGGGTATCAATACCCGCCACCTCCTCAACCTCCGCAGCAACAGTAGCCGCAGCCGTCGCAGATCTAACCTCCGCAGCTGCAGGAGATTCTTCAAAGGTTGGGCCAGGTGAAGCGGGAGGTTCAAGAAGAGCGTAGGAGCCACCAGGGATTTCTAAAAGGTTTGGCAAATTTGATCAAGGGAAAGAAGAGAAGGGACTTTTGAAGATTCCTTATTTATTTATGTTGTAATTCCTTTATTTTCAATCAAGTCCCTGTGTGGACATCTATTTATGTATTCAGTCCCTGCGAGGACTTGTATTTTCATTATTAGCCCCAGCGTGGGCAAGTTATTTATGTAAAAGTCCCGATTAGGGCATCTATGAAATATTCTTTAATTATTTATTTATGGAATGTGTTGAATTTAAAATTTCAATTTATCATTATATGTATGAATATAATATATGAAATAAAGCAAAAACATAACATTCCTTTTTAATAATCTGCCATTATATATTAAAGAAAATCTTAAGGGCCAAGCCTAGTCCATGTGTCATAATGAGACAGGACCATGATGGTAGTTCCTTTTAAGTGTCACACCCCGATATTTCCACGTATTACCGGTGGGTCCGGTGGGGAGTATCGTGACGTAGTTGATATCATCATAGATAATTTATCACAGTTTAATACACAGCGGAAGTCGAAAGATAAAAGCATTACAAACCGAATGAAAGTAATATCAATTATTACAAAAACGATTGTAAGGGATCCACAGGCGGATCAAAGTTAAAAGGAACATTGTTCAACAGATTTATAAACATCTAAGCTTGCAAGACTCTTTATTGATGCTAGGAGTAGCCAGCCCATTTCGAATAGTACCTGCACTTAACCTTTTTGGAAAATACGTCAGTTTTCACTGGTAAATACAATTAACCGACTCATTTTGAAAATGTTTAAGAAAATTTATTTGAATGCACAAGGCACAAAATATCTTTTATAACTTGGGATAATTATTTAAAAATAAACTTGTTAAAGAATTACATGTTTATTAAACGTTCAGTAGCCCGGGCTGAAAACCGGGTTAAAGATTAATAGACACACCACATAATATATCCCACGATGAGTTATTCTTGAACAGGTGGGTACATTATTTTACATACGCACCGGCAGGTGTATGCCTACACCCCGTGCTTAAGTCGTGGCCATTTCAATGAATGAGCCGAGGATATCCCGGACATGGTCATTAACCCCCCAAAGTCTTAGAATAAACAAAACAGATTAAACGGGTTATCTCAATAATTTAACCTTTATACGATTAAAAATTCAATACCCGACCAAGCAGTATTTTATATACCGTACCCCAAGCCCGTATAAGGGAAAATAAGTTAAAAGTATTTACCAGAGCAAATTATACAAATTTATCCCAGCCGTACAAATCCGCAAGTGCAAATATCTTTTACTGGTCCCCTAAATCTGGAACGAAGGTTTTAATTAACCTATTAGATTCCTAACGGGTGTTACTTAAATTTAAACTTAGACCGGTTAGTTTTAAAGAAAGGTATACGGTTCAAAACACATGATTAAGTGAAGACCGGATTAGAATGTGGTTTAGACCCGACAAGTATGAAGACTTGTATAATATGCGTAAACTAAACACATTCTGGATTTTGAAGTGAAAATGATAAGGTTTGACCCGTTTCGGTTAATTTATGCAAACTAGTTACATAAACCGTACCGAACGCGATAAATGCATAACGGGTAACCAAATGAGTCATGAACAGGTTTCTTAAGTTAATATGCCCTAAATATGTTGTGATATCAGTAGGATACCTTCCATTATGCCCAAAACGGATTTAAAATCAATTTAAGCCCCGTAGGGGTATATTGGTCATTTTATGGATTATAAAAGAGGTTAAATATTAATCTGAGGTGTTGGTCTAAAAAGATCAGTAAAAATATTTAATTTAATAAGCTATATCAGTAGGGTATTGCGTATATGTGAAACTGATCATTTATAACCAAACTATGCACCGTAGGGGCATTTTGGTAATTTCACATCAGCTTTAAAGGTCAAATTTAGAAATCTGAGTTCAAAAATTTTGCTTACTATTAAAGTATAAAAATTTACTTAAAACATCAGTAGGTATTAAGTCTTATATGCCAAAAATAGTTTTAACCCATACTATGCGTTTAAAACGCGTAAAAAGTCGGTTTTAGGTGATTTTCGGGTTATATAAGGAAAGCTGAGATTTTTATCAGCCCAGAAGGCTTAAAATATTTTATTTATCATATAAAATCAGTAGCAAAAGATTTGGTATCAATATGTTATGTAAAACTCATTTTATTAGCAAAAAGGGTATGACCGACAATTACCGTATCAAAGCAAGAACTCTATGTTATGTTCAGTTTAAAAATAAATAAAAATCTTAAAAAATCCCAAAATATTATATTACATCAGTGGGTAAAAAGTTTGGTGTCAAAATTTGGGTTTAGATAGGCTTTATGCTAATAATGCCGTTTAATTTGTATAACCTCAGAGGGTTATACTAACCTATAACCTGGTCCTAATGGAACTCTAAGGCGTATCTAAACTAAGCTAAATCGGGTCAGAACTGAAAGTCAAGCCAAAAGTCTACTTTTGCGACTTTCGGTTCCGAACCGAGCCTAAACTCAAAATTGTCGGATTGAACATGCTTAGACATGTTCTTACATTAATTTCCAAGTTATATAAGTGTTAAAATAGGTTTCGTAGCTTGTACTTTGTTAATTATGAGCTTATTTGCAAAATAGCTTTCTGTTGACTTTTTAAAGTTAAGTTTGACCCGACATTTGACCAAGTCAGGGTGATAATCAGTAGGTGCCCTCTTAGGAGTTTATTACCTACATAATTACCAACTCTTAGCCACTATTAATTCAACTAACGACTGGACCATTAGTGATTAATCACTAAGTCAAAGCTTAATTACGATAAGTTTGACTTTTGGTCATTAAGCTATCAAAACTTGAATTAGAGAGGCTAAGATTACTTACAAAAGCACTTAGCATGAAAATGAAGCTTAGGGAACCTTGCTTGAAGTCCAGGGAGCTCCAGAGAAGGGTTTTGAAATGATTTTATTTCAGCAAGAAAATGTTGCAACTCAAGCTCATTATATAGTGATTTCAATTGCACAAGATCATTCCACATGAGTCTACCATTGATCCCTGATGATTCCAGGTGTCCCTAATATGTTAAAACCAGTTGCAAAGCCCCAGGTATCGAAATACTAGGTTACAAAGGCGGTGTAACAGGCTGAACCTGCAGCTGTCTGTTATTCTGCCCAGTTACAGATCTTACGGACCGTAAGCCTTTGGCTTTGCGGTCCGTATCCGCTTTTTAATTATATCCGCCCAGCTCCGCCACTTTACGGTCCGTAAGGTGGACCCTTTGCGGTCCGTAAAGCTTGGCCAGAAGACAAAAACTTTTGAGAACTATAACATATGACCATGCAATCTTTTAGTACTTGAATCTATAGTCATTATCAGTAGGAGGGGACCATATGTTCAGACCTGAGATATCTTGGGAGTGTGGCCATGCAATGGCATTGTCTTTTAGTCTTTTGAAAAAGCCAAAGGGTGAGAATTTGCCGTAAAAACACATAGGATCCCATTTCTTGAATATTTGAATTAGTTACTATGAGATTTAACCGGATACATGTGAAGCCTTCATCAGATATTCATGAAAGTTTATAATTATTTTACCAAGGTTTGGTAACGTTAAAAAGGTCACTCAGAGGTAAAAATTAACATGTTGACATTTTTAATCCTCTAAGTTACCTTTCAACATGATCCGGACTTATAACACATTTAAAGTCTATGACACGTGTCTTTTTATATTGGACAAGATTTTTCCGAGGTGTTACATCCTCACCCCCTTAAAACAAATCTCGACTTCGAGATTTATTGGAATAAATGAGGGTACTTTTGTTTCATTGTGGACTCAACCTCCCACGTATATTCGGGACCTCTACGAGCATCCCATTTAACCTTTACAATTGGTACGTGCTTCTTTCGAAGCTTCTTAACCTGTCGATCTTTAATTAACAAGGGTTTTTCAACAAACTTTAAGCTCTCGTCTATATGCACATCCTTATGTGACATGGCTAGGGATTCATCAGCTAGGCACTTCTTTAGATTGCAAATGTGGAACACATTGTGAATTCCACTGAGCTCTTCAGGCAGGTTTAACTTGTAAGCCACTGTTCTGACACATTCAATGATCTCGAATGGTCCTATGTATCTTGGGATTAACTTGCCTTTCTTGCCAAATCGCCTTACCCCTATCCAGGGTGATACCTTAAGTAGAACTTTGTCACATACCTCAAATTTTAGAGGTTTACGCCTTTTATCTGCGTAGCTTTTCTGCCTATCCCTGGCAGCTTTGAGACAATCACGTATCTGCACAATCTTGTCTGTCGTCTCCAGGACTATATCAGGTCCTGTTAGTTGGACATCTCCAACTTCTGCCCAACAAACGAGCGTCCTGCACTTCCTTCCATATAAAGCTTCAAAAGGTGCAGCTTGAATACTCGAATGATAGCTATTATTATATGAAAATTCAATCAATGGAAGATGATCATCCCAACTCCCACCTAAATCAATGACGCAAGCTCGTAGCATATCTTCAAGTATTTGTATCGTACGTTCGCTCTGACCATCCGTCTGAGGATGATATGCAGTGCTGAAATTTAATCGAGTGCCTAGAGATTGCTGAAAGCTTTTCAAAAAATGCGATGTATATCTCGTATCCTATCAGAGATGATAGATACTGGCACTCCGTGAAGAGATACAATCTCGTCTACGTACAGCTGAGCTAACTTATCTGAGCTGTGTGTTTCCTTTATAGGCAGGAAGTGGGCTGATGGATGATGACCCGGATCCCGCCGAACCACCATCTGGGACACTTACTCACCCCATCCAGATTTTGGATGGGTCATCTTTTCATGGATCACCTTATTGTGGTCCAGACAACAATGAGGAAAGGTTTACCCAATACGACTGGGTGTTTACTCCCTCTTACAACCCATCACAGCAGCAACAGCAGAAGGATCCCTCTGAGGATTCACGTTTTGTAGTGGTCACTCCACCGCCACCACCACCGCCAGATCAGCAACCGCCTCCGGAGCCACCGAGGCGTAGGAGATCAGGAGATCAGGAGCACGGATGTCCGTGCGAGGGGGATTCCATTTCAGCACTCTTCAGCATTCAAGTGGCAGTCATTACCCGCCACTATATGAAGATGTAACGCCCCAAAAATCCAGATGTTAAATATTCGAAATATGTCCTTATGCATTATATTATGAAATAAATATCTGGGCTATTTTACCCAGTTAAAGTTTATAGTAAAAAACTAGTAAAAAGGATAAGTAGTGCCAATCATGTTTATTTGGCAAACACGAAGGACTAAAGTGGGATAAATAAAAGTTGGGTTATTAAAAGAAAAAGATCACACACACACACACTTTCGTGTGTGTTCTGGATAGATCGAGCAGGGGCTCTCAAGAGCCCCAAACCCTAGTTCATCAAAAGCTTCAAATTGAAGAATGAATCAAGGCCCAAATTCACAACCGAGCATGAATTAGTGATCACCTTCACACGGGGATCGTAAGGTATGTCTTAAATCAAAGATTGGTGATCATGTGTGAAGTGGGTTATGTTCTAATCCGTAAGTTAATGTAAAATTGATCTTGTATAAGTGTTAGAATCATCATATAGAACATAGCTTATGTATGGATTGTGTTAATTTGATGTTTAGAGGTGAAACCCACTTGTTTTGGTAAGGATGATGACTTGAATGATCATCCATGTTCAATTCTTGTTGATTGCTGATGAATTATGATGGATATGATGAATTATTGTGAGTGGAGTTGAGAGAAATGTGGTGGTGATATGTTTGATGTTTATGTGTGAATGTTATATGTTGATTGGTAGTAGGATTTGATGAATTACATATGAAGTTAGAAGATTTATGCATAAATTAGTTGTACGTTATGCTTAGAAGGTGGTACGCACACCAAGCCTATGATAAAATGTATATAGTATCGTCCGTATAGTCGATTATGATGTTACGGGTATATGATGATAAGTCGATAGTTAAACATGGTTAATAGTTGACTCTCAAAAGTCAACTAAGTATAAGTAACATGATTTGACTCGTTGTTGTAGAAGCAGGATTACAGGAAGTCGTTTGGGCATGTTATGTTAATATGCGTTAATTATGATTACAAGATGAAGTACATGTGTTGGAAAGGATATGAAGTTGATTATATGTTTTATGCTTGTTAGAAATGATTAAGGAAAGTTAAGTGTGAAATATGTGATTGATATGATTGTTAACGTATACACATGAGTATGCTAATAAGAGCGTGATTTCGATGAAATGAAAGTATAGGAATCACGTTGAGACGAGCTCAAGCATGAGGAGTTAACGGGTCAAGAAGAGGCAAGGAATCGGATACGAGCACGGACGCATAAGGTAAGTGATTTCCGTAATCACTTCTTAGTTCGATTAAGTAATATGGTGTTTTAATTAACTAAACATGATGTTTGAGGTCAAATATGTATTGTAGACTTTCGTCGTAATTGACGGGATTAAAGTTGACCAAAATGCCCTTGATGGGTATTTTGGGCAAACGATCTTAAAAGTAGTTGAGAAACAAGTTATTCGATTAGTGTAATGTTTTGATCAAGTACGAAAGTGAGGAGTATGGTTTTGTAAGATAGAAACGTTTTAATGCGCAATTACCCTTAACGGGTCAAAAATAAGTTTTGAGCGCAAACGGGTGGGATAAGATGTAAGGTATCCGGGAATGAATCTTTTATGACAAATGACCTTGATATTATCAATTCATATGAAGTTATGGTCAAACAAACAAGTTAGGTGATAGAATTATGAACGGGTCAATTCTTGGTAAAAAAGGTAGTAAGCCGAAGACTTAAAAGTCTAGAATTTTGTTAAGTCGGATGTCGGATCTTAACTCCATAAGATGGAGAATTAAATTACGGATGCGTAGGAAAAAGAATCGGGTAAAACGGACCAATAACAAAGAAGTTATGACCGTTTCCGTGAAATGCGGTCGTGCTGGGAATATGCAGCATTGTGTTGCACATGTTCTATGAAAACAGGGGCTTGGCGTGACGCCAAGGCCCTTGGCGTCACGCGAGGCCCCCCTTGTTTGCCGAAAATTGTTCGTTTGCTCCGTTTTGGCTTGGGAACTCGTTTAAACGCGATTTAAGTTGCGTAGGACTAATTTAACTTATGTTTTATGACCGTTAGGGTAAGCGCACATGTAGATAGGTATGTAGGTATGTTTGTATATCTCTATACACGTATGTGGAAATGTATGAAAGCATGTATGTATCTACGTGGGTATGTTTATAAGTATGTGAGCAAGAATAAGCGGATATATGATGGTATGTATGAGAGTAGGCATGTATGAGTTTGGTATGATGCACGTAGGGTTGTATGTATGTAAATATGTATAAGGTCATGAGTGTACGTAATGATGTTGGTATGTGTACATGTAGATACGTATTTAATGATGTAGATGTGTGTATATGTAAGTATGCATGTAGATTGGCATGTATGTGTGTGAGCAAGTATGCAAGTAGGTATGTATGCATGTGTGTACGTATGTATATATGGAGATAATATGTATGAAGTTTAGGTATGTATGTAAGTCTTCCGGTATGATTAAGTGTTTACGTTGTTTATTCGTGTACCTGGAGTTATATGTGAAATGCAGGAATAACCAAGAAGTTTCACCACGGATGGTATGACAGGATGGAAAAGCTGGGATGTAAAGAGTTAATGAAAAGAGAAGTAAACGTGAAAACCTTGTAGGTTTATAATGCATACTAATGTTGTGAATTTTATGTGGTGAACGCAGGTAGTACCAGTCATGAGGATATCCAAGGATTGGAGATCGAGGATCGAGTCACAAGATAGATTGTACGGGAGTGTTGAGTACGTAATGGAGTGAAGCTAGGTTATGGCTTCTTATTGAAAATAAGTTTAATAAATGTATTTATTGTGAGAGAAATAATCTTAAAAAAAATGAATTTAAGTGCGTCAAGGTGTTTGTAACGAAAGAAAATTTTATGGTACGATTTTCCGCTGCGACTTTAGTCAGTTACGAATTAGGGTGTAACAGAAGACCCACAGATGGGTGGGCCTTCAAACCCCGTTTCCGAAGTGGACTCTGCGCCAGTCGCACCGCCACCAGTAGGTTATGATAACCCAATTCCTTCATACGCCGGTGCAGCGGCGTATAACCCTTTTAAGCAGCCAGCCCATACTAACTAGAACTACGCCGAAGTTGACCCATACCTTGTAGCGGCAAACTACAATGCTCTTCATCCCGAGGGGCCCTATGGAGTCCCACATCAGACTGGGTACCCGGCCTATAGGTACCAATACCCGCCACCTCCTCAACCTCCACAGCATCAGCAGCCGCATCCGCCCCAGATCCAGCCATCGCAGCAACAGGAGATTCTTCAAAGGTTGAGTCAGGTGGAACGGGAGGTCCAAGAAGAGCGCAGGAACCACCGGGGATTTCTTAAGGGTCTGGCGAATCTAATCAAGGGAAAGAAGAAAAGGGATTTTTGAAGATTCCTTATTTATTTATTTATTTGTACTGTAATTTCCTTGTTTCAATCAAGTCCCTGCGTGGACATCTATTTATGTATTCAGTCCCTGCGAGGACTTGTATTTTTAGTTTAGCCCCTGCGTGGGCAAGTTATTTCTGTTAGAGTCCCGTTTAGGGCATTTATGTACTCTTTTTATTTAATTATGGAATGCGTTGAAATTAAAATTTCAATTATCATTATATGAATGGAATTAATATATGAAATAAAATAAATTATCATTCCTTTTAAAGAGTAAACTATCATTATATATTAAAGAAATCTTGAAGGCAAACCTAGCCATGCGTCGTATTAAGACAGGGCCATGATGGTAATTCCTTGTAAGATTCAAAATCCTTGTTAACATCTGAAAACATGTTAACACTCCTGGCAAATGTGATTTGATAAAATCACGTAAGTCATCCTTATATTGGATCCTTCTAATTCCTTTCTTATATTCAACATCCATTAGTGATATAATGCCTGCGGACCATAATCATTGTCATATAATACAAAAGATAGTTGTAGTCTATGAATCCCTGTCAAGAAAGGTAATGAACTACGATTCAATACCTTGATGCCTTGATCCTATAAGATCATGGCTTATAAATTAAATTGTCCCTGTGACTTGGCTTTTGTGCCATTATAATATATTAATAAATTATAACTGAGGAAAATTATAATGAAAAAAAAAATCCTGAATGAATATGCTTAATAAATTAACCAATATGGTTTATTAATACCATGGTTAATAAAATTATCAAGGTGACAACTCTGTTATAGACTTTTGAATGAATTATTATCATTATTTTATGTAGCAATCAAGCTACATGGCAGAATCTGAAGAAATCAACAGTCACCTGGGAGAGAATCATGATACTACCAGAATCCATGTAACTGGTGCGGAACTTCAAGCATTGATTGATAATGCTGTTTCTAAAGCCATGGACAGGCAATTTAGAGAATCTAGTGGTACTCGCTCAGAGACTCACTCTGTAGCTCACAGTAAGCCACCTTCTAAATCTCATGAGTCAAAGAAGGATGATGCCCAACACTCCTCAAATCAGCACAATATCTCGTCTAAGAAGATTATATTTGATCAAGAGCGTCGTACAAAGACCTGTTCATATAAGTATTTTGTCTCTTGCAAACCCAGGGATTTCACTAGGGAAAAAGGCGCCATCGACCGCATGACGTGGCTAGATGAGATGGATACGGTGGTTGACATTAGTGGATGTGCCGAGAAAGATATTGTTAAGTATGTTTCACAGTCATTCAAGGGAGAAGCCCTATCTTGGTGGAGGTCCTTAATCCAAGCTACTGGAAAGATTCCGTTAAACAATTTATCATTGGCTCAGTTTGTTGCTTTGATTAAAGAGAATTTATGTCCTCAACATGAAGTTGAGAAGATCGAGACCGACTTCCTAACATTGGTTATGAAGAACTTAGACTGCCAAGTGTACCTCACAAGTTTTAACACTATGTCACGATTGGTTCCATACTTGGTGACACCGGAACCAAAACGTATAGCCCGTTTCATTGGGGGTTTAGCCCCGGAGATCAAAGCTAGTGTGAAAGCATCAAGACCTACTACCTTTAGGTCAGTAGCTGATTTGTCATTATCTCTTACCCTTGATGCGGTCAGGCAGAGATCGCTAAGGAATTCTGATGCTAGGAAAAGAAATCGTGATGATGATAACTCACACCATTCAGACAAAAAGCACAAGGGGAACTCTGATCACAAGAAGAGTTCAGGGTTCAAGAAAGATGACCATCAGTCGGGTGAGAAGCCCAAATGCAAGACCTGCAAGAAGCGCCATCTGGGAAAGTGCGAGTATGAATCAAAGTCCCAATCGCAGCCAAGAGCTTGTGGGATTTGTAAGTCTAGTGAGCATAAGATGTTGGATTGTAAAAAGATTAAGGATGCAACTTGTTACAACTGTAACGAGAAGGGGCATATCAAGTCCAACTGCCCAAAGTATGTGAAGAAGCCTGAAGAAGGCAAGAAGACCAATGCTCGGGTCTTCCAAATGATTGCCTAAGAAGCAATCCAGAATGACAACGTGGTAACAGGTACCTTCCTTATCAATGATATTTATGCAAGGGTATTATTTGATTCGGGTGCAGATAAGTCATTTGTAGATAAAAAGTTTTGTAAGTTATTAAATCTGCCTGTTAAAACCCTAAGCATAAAATACGAGGTAGAATTGCCTGATGGTACCATAGAAACTGCTTCAACCATGTTAGATGGATGTTTTATATCCATTAGGAACCACTCTTTTCCATTGTCCTTACTTCCTTTGAAACTAGCTGGATTCGACATAGTAATAGGCATGGACTGATTATCTCATAACCAAGCTCAGATCGTTTGTGATAAGAAGCAAGTGGTTATCAAGACTCCGTATGGTGAGCCACATACCATACAAGGAGACACTCAGTACGGGTTGCCTAAGCAAGTGTCTATGCTTAAGGCATCAAGGTGTATGAAGAGGGGTTGTGTCATTTATATGGCACAAGTGACTATTGATGAACCAAAGCCCAAGATCGAAGACATTCCCATCATTTCCGAATATCCAGATGTATTCCCTGAAGAACTACCTGGTTTACCACCAGATAGACAAGTGGAGTTTAGAATTGACATCATTCTTGGAGCAGCACCTGTTGCAAGAGCACCTTACAGGTTAGCTCCGACAGAGATGAAGGAATTAAGGACGCAGTTAGATGACTTGTTGGCAAAAGGTTTTATTAGACCTAGCTCATCTCCTTGGGGAGCACCGATTCTGTATGTAAAGAAAAAGGATGGATCAATGCGTTTGTGCATTGATTATCGAGAGCCGAACAAGGTTACAATCAAGAACAGATATCCATTGCCCAGGATCGACGATCTGTTCGATCAGCTTCAAGGAGCTAGTTACTTTCCTAAGATTAACTTGAGATCAGGTTATCATCAGCTGAAGGTAAGAGATGAAGTTGTGCAGAAGACTGCATTCAGGACTCGTTATGGTCACTACGAGTTCTTAGTGATGCCTTTTGGGCTCACTAATGCACCAGCAACGTTCATGGATCTCATGAATCGTGTTTGCAAACCACACTTGGACAAGTTTGTCATCGTCTTCATTGATGACATTCTTATTTATTCGAAGAACCAGGCTGATCATGAGAAACACCTTCCTTGTATTCTTAAACTACTTCAGCAGGAAAAGCTCTACGCTAAGTTTTCAAAATGCGAGTTTTGGCTTCGTGAAGTCCGGTTTCTTGGACATATGGTTACTGAGCGTGGTATCCAGGTGGATCCCACTAAAATTGAAGCTATCATGAATTGGCAAGAGCCGAAGACACCCACAGAGATTCGTAGCTTCTTGGGTCTGGCAGGATATTATAGGCGTTTTATTGAAAATTTCTAAAGAATTGCAGCGCCCCTAACTTCACTGACTTGCAAGAATATCAAATTTGACTAGGGTCCTAAGCAGCAAGAATCCTTTAATATACTTAAGCAGAAACTGAGCAATGCACTTGTGTTCACATTGCCTGAAGGGATTGAATAATTTGTGGTTTACTGCGACGCATCACACACTGGCATGGGATGTGTGCTAATGCAGAAGGGCAAAGTTATTGCCTATGCTTTCCGACAATTAAAGTTGTACGAAAAGAATTACACCACCCACGTTTTGGAGATGGGTGCCGTTGTGTTTGCACTAAAACTTTGGAGGCATTATTTATATAGTACCAAGTGTGTGATCTATTCTGATCATAAGAGCCTTCAACATCTGTTTAATCAGAAAGGTATGAACATGAGACAACGTCGATGGATGGAGACACTGAATCATTATGATTATGAAATCCGATACCATCCAGGTAAGGCGAATGTGGTCGCCAATGCTTTGAGCAGAAAGGAAAGGCTAAGCCCATTAGAATCAATGCCAAGAGCATTGAATTAAAGTACAGCTTAAATGAAAGATTGTTAGCCGTTCAGAAGGAAGCTGTATTGGAAGCCAACTATCAGAATGAAAAGTTGGGAGTAACTGCTGAGCAGTTATCATATGGGAAGGATGGAATCCTAAGATTGAATGGACGAATATGGGTTCCAATCTATGGTGGACTTCAGGACGTTATCCTCTAAGAAGCCCATAGTTCCAAGTATTCTGTTCATCCTGGTACTGACAAGATGTACCAGGACTTAAAGGCAAATTACTGGTGGATAGGTTTGAAGAAATCTATAGCCACTTATGTGGCCAAATGTCTGACATGCGCTCAAGTTAAAGCAGAACATCAGAAGCCGTCAGGTTTGCTGCAACAGCCTGAACTTCCCACCTGGAAGTGGGAAATGGTAACTATGGATTTCATTACTAAGTTACCAAAGACGAAGCGAGGGAATGATACTATTTGGGTTATAGTAGAAAGATTGACCAAGTCAGCCCACTTCCTACCTATAAAGGAAACACACAGCTCAGATAAGTTAGCTCAGCTGTACGTAGACGAGATTGTATCTCTTCACGGAGTGCCAGTATCTATCATCTCTGATAGGGATACGAGATATACATCGCATTTTTTGAAAAGCTTTCAGCAATCCCTAGGCACTCGATTAAATTTCAGCACTGCATATCATCCTCAGACGGATGGTCAGAGCAAACGTACGATACAAATACTTGAAGATATGCTACGAGCTTGAGTAATTGATTTAGGTGGGAGTTGGGATGATCATCTTCCATTGATTGAATTTTCATATAATAATAGCTATCATTCGAGTATTCAAGCTGCACCTTTTGAAGCTTTATATGGAAGGAAGTGCAGGACGCCCGTTTGTTGGGCAGAAGTTGGAGATGTCCAACTAACAGGACCTGATATAGTCCTGGAGATGATAGACAAGATTGTGCAGATACGTGATCGTCTCAAAGCTGCCAGGGATAGGCAGAAAAGCTACGCAGATAAAAGGCGTAAACCTCTAAAATTTGAGGTATGTGACAAAGTTCTACTTAAGGTATCACCCTGGAAAGGGGTAAGGCGATTTGGCAAGAAAGGCAAGTTAAGCCCAAGATACATAGGACGATTCGAGATCATTGAATGTGTCAGAACAGTGGCTTACAAGTTAAACCTGCCTGAAGAGCTCAGTGGAATTCACAATGTGTTCCACATTTGCAATCTAAAGAAGTGCCTAGCTGATGAATCGCTAGCCATGTCACATAAGGATGTGCATATAGACGAGAGCTTAAAGTTTGTTGAAAAACCCTTGTTAATTAAAGATCGACAGGTTTAGAAGCTTCGAAAGAAGCACGTACCAATTGTAAAGGTTAAATGGGATGCCCGTAGAGGTCCCGAATATACGTGGGAGGTTGAGTCCACAATGAAACAACAGCACCCTCATTTATTCCAATAAATCTCGAGGTCGAGATTTCTTTTAAGGGGGTGAGGATATAACACCTCGGAAAAATCCCGTCCAATATAAAAAGACACGTGTCATAGAATTTAAATGTGTTATAAGTCCGGATCATGTTGAAAGGTAACTAAGAGGATTAAAAATGTCAACATGTTAATTATTACCTCTGAGTAAACTTTTTAACGTTACCGAACCTTGGTAAAATAATTATAAACTTTCATGAATATATGATGAAGGCTTCACATGTATCTGGTTAAATCTCATAGTAAATAATTCAAATATTCAAGAAATGGGATCCTATGTGTTTTTACGACAAATTCTCACCCTTTGGCTTTTTCAAAAGACTACAAGACAATGCCATTGCATGGCCACACTCCCAAGATGTCTCAGGTCTGAACATATGGTCCCTTCCTACTGATAATGACTATAGATTCGAGTACTAAAAGAATGCATGGTCATATGTTATAGTTCTCAAAAGTTTTTGTCTTCTGATCAAGCTTTACGGACCGCAAAGGGTCCACCTTACGGACCGTAAGGTGGCAGAGCTGGGCGGATATAATTAAAAAGCGGATACGGACCGCAAAGCCAAAGGCTTACGGTCCGTAAGATCTGTAACTGGGGAGAATAACGAACAGCTACAGGTTCAGCCTGTTACACCACCTTTGTAACCTAGTATTTCTATACCTAGGGCTTTGCAACTGGTTTTAACATATTAGGGACACCTGGAATTGTAACACCCCGAAAACGGGTTTGGTAATCAAACCACGTTAATACTACAGGACGGGTAAAATACAGTTAGTGGTAAAACTTACCCGGTAAATTTTAGGATTTAAATAAATAAATCTAATATTTATTAAAAGGATGAGAAATACTTTGAGAAAGCAAAGTATATAAAAGGACCGAGATTTAACGGGACTTAAAATGGAATGGGTTATAACTCCCGGGACCCACCAAGTAACTAGGAATATTAACCTAGTTAGTTAGTATCTTGACATAATAGAACAAGTATGGTTAAAATACCCTTTAAATAACTTGTGTGAAGTAGAGGGACTAAAGTTGATAAACTAGAAACTAGTTTTAATTTAATAAAATACCAACACCAAAACACACACTCTAAGTGTGTGTTCTGGTCGATACAATCACAGGAGCCAAGAGCTCCCCTACTCAACCCTAAACTTCAAGAAATTCGTCAAATTGAAGGGGCAAATCAAGTCCAAAACGAAAATCGAGCATAGATTAATGATCCCCATTGCAAGGAGATCATAAGGTATGTAAAATTTGACAAAAATTCTCTACTTGAAATTCTCATGAATTTAGAGAACTTGAAATCTGATGATGCATGTATGAATTGTAGATGAAATAGGAACATTAAAATGTCTAGGAGTAAACCCTAGACAAGTACATGTTGAAATTTTGCTAGAGTCTAGTGAAATCCATGGTCACCATTGTAGGTGACTAGTGGGTTATGTAAAACTTGATAAACACTAGGAAATTTGGGGTTGCTCTAGTGTAATTAGACATATGTGAAGTTATTTCAGAATTTTAAAGGCAAGTATTTGTGTTAAATAGTTTGATTTATGAAAATTCAGGTTATATGACAAGTTATGAGCTTGTTAATGAATTATATGAAATCATGCACATTAGGTGTTTGTTAAAATGCCTAAATGAGAAGTAAAGTGTTGGAATTCAAGTGAAACGCGTAATTGGCAAGCTTGACTAATTACATGAGATATGGGATAAAACGGGTTCTAATCATAATGTTGATTTGCCTTAATTGTGCATATCATATGATTAAAGGTAGTTGACTTTAGAAAGTCAAACTAACTAGTGATGAAGTCGAATAGTAGTTTCGACAAAGAAAATAAGTAAGGTGGAATAGTCGTGATTGTTAATGAATAATCTAACCACCTTGTAAATGTTGATAATAGTTGATGCTTAACGAGCTAGGTGAAAGCTTGAGGAAGGAAGCGGGTCAAACGAATCAAGAATGAAGGAAAAAGCATATTTCGGATGCAAGGTAAGTATGGCTTACACTAGTCTTATATTTTAGAATATTCTCTTATCGTATTAGTTACGAATAAGATAAATACATAATTGAGGTATGATGTTCCGGCGTGTAAACGTACGGAACAAGATAGTCGAGCATGACAAGAAACCATGTTGATGGTTTAAAAGGAGTTAAATCGGTAATTCGATCATTTTATGACAGATGGAAAATGAACTTTGGAATGGTTACCTTATAGGGTAAACCAAAACAAATAATAAGGGTAAAACGGTAAATTGGTCATGCGTCAACCATAACTAGTGGTTTTAAAAGACACTTATGAAGTAAACCTTAATAGGCCGAAAAGTGTTAAGAAATGAATTATAAGTAAAACGACTGCACGATGTAAATCGGAGCGAGTCATATAGTCGAGATGAAAACACATGTCATCTCGCCAATATAATCGGTCATTTAGACCAAACGGGTCAATGGGTGAAGATACCACATTTTGATAATAGCGACTAATGATTCTGGTCGAGTTATATGATTTCAGGAATAAATGTAGAAATGATATTTGCATCGCTATTATTTAGCGAATATTATAGCAAGGCATTAAAACAGGTCAATACATTGACCCGAGCCAGGTATGTGTAATAGAGTAATTATTCATTTAGAACGTAAGGTTCAATGAGTATTAAATGAAGTCTTAGGTAGACAATGGGTTACTTAAATGGGTAAACCGAATGTTTTAAAAGAGGGTCGTGGCGTTCGAAAAGCATAATGACTTTTCGAACAAGATCATGACTTAAAAGAAGAATTATGGGTCAAATATGCTCTCAAAAGACCTTGTCGTAATTGAAAGACTAAAAAGGACCAAAACGCCCTTATTAGCTAATTCGAACAAACAACCTTTAAAGGTTGTTTGGAAATGAGTTTTATGATTAGATAAATACTTAGAATAAGTATAGAAACTGAAAGAGGTATTATATTAGTCAAATGGCACTATTTGAGTTTTTGCCGTAAAATAATGATTCGAGAGGTAAAATTTGGTTTTTATAGATCTCCACATTAAACCCACCATAAATACAGTTGTGGCGGGAGATTATAGGATAAGAAATGTGGTGATGGAATGCTAGAAGTAATCGAAAGCGATTTTAGGCTCGAAAGTGCTTAAATACCCTTAACGGGTCAAAATAGAAGTATTAGCGAAATGGGTTAAGAATGTGTAATAACCCGTGATTTGAACCTTGTGCAATAGGAAATAATCATAATAATATGTTTACAAAAGAAACAAGGGACACAAACAAGTTTGTTAGATGAAATCACGAACGGGTCAAAATTTGGTAAAAAGGTTAATAAGCCGAAGACTTAAAAGTCTTAAATTTTGTTAATCCGGATGTTGGATTTTAACTCCATATGATGGGGGATCAAATTACAAACACGTATGAAGAAACGGTAGGTCAAACGGACGAGCGGATTGAAAGATACGAAAGTTTTCGTGTCAATAAACGGCAAAATAGAAAGATTGAATGCAGGGACCACCGTTACGGTGGGGTGGATTTTGTTACGGTGGATACCTACTGAAGTAGGGTAGGAACACATTAAATCAGGGGCCACCGTAACTTACGGTGACCACCGTAAGTTACGGTGGAGGCCAGGTTGAAAAATTTTGTTTTGAGATCAAGAGATTAACGTTGGGATTTTTTTTCCTTCCATTATCGTTACCGAACTCGTTTAGATACGTTTTAAATCCCATATGACTAAAGCATTTCATGTTTATGAAATGTAGGTACTCTTTGGATGTCGGAAGACGATCAAGCTCAACGAAGAACCGAACACGATATAGATACATGCTTCCGCACATTGCATCGTCTGAATTTTTAAACGAAGAATCTGATCACGTTATGTCGAATAACTTTTGATTTGCGAAAAGTTTTAATAAATCCATATTTTTATAGTATGTGTAGTCTTAACTACACTTCTAATTGTTGGTATTTACATGTAAAACCGTTAAACAGAAACTAGGGTGTTACAGGAATCATCAGGGATCAATGGTAGACTCATGTGGAATGATCTTGTGCAATTGAAATCACTATATAAAGAGCTTGAGTTGCAACATTTTCTTGCTGATATAAAATCATTTCAAAACCCTTCTCTGGAGCTCCCTGGACTACAAGCAAGGTTCCCTAAGCTTCATTTTCGTGCTAAGTGCTTTTGTAAGTAATCTTAGCCTCTCTAATTCAAGTTTTGATAGTTTAATGACCAAAAGTCAAACTTATCGTTATTAAGCTTTGACTTAGTGATTAATCACTAATGGTCCAGTCGTTAGTTGAATTAATAGTGGCTAAGAGTTGGTAATTATGTAGGTAATAAACTCCTAAGAGGGCACCTACTTATTATCACCCTGACTTGGTCAAATGTCGGGTTAAACTTAACTTTAAAAAGTCAACAGAAAGCTATTTTGCAAATAAACTCATAATTAACAATGTAGAAGCTATGAAACCTATTTTAACACTTATATAACTTGGAAATTAATGTAAGAACATGTCTAAGCATGTTCAATCCGACAATTTTGAGTTTAGGCTCGGTTCGGAACCGAAAGTCGCAAAAGTAGACTTTTGCTTTGACTTTCAGTTCTGACCCGATTTAGCTTAGTTTAGATACGCCTTAGAGTTCCATTAGGACCAAGTTATAGGTTAGTACAACCTTCTGAGGTTATACAACTTGGTTCCTAATTAATCCGATTCATTTGCATGTTTCTGTTAATTGCTTGGATGTTGACCATTATGCCCTTTTGACCTTAAAACAAGATTTTTGAAAATGTGAGAGGACAAAACCTTTATTACTGATTTATAAACATGTCCTAAAAATTTGACCTCAGTTTGAGGTCTAAATTAGTAGTTATGCTCATTATCGTAATTTGAAAGCTTTTTATTAATTAAACGTCATTATTAGCATAAAGCCTATCTAAACCCTAATTTTGACACCAAAATTTTTACCCACTAATGTAATATAATATTTTGGGATTTTTAAAGATTTTTATTTATTTTTAAACTGAACATAACATAGGGTTCTTGCTTTGATTCGTTAATTGTCGGTCATACCCTTTTTGCTAATAAAATGAGTTTTACATAACATATTGATACCAAATCTTTTGCTACTGATTTTATATGATAAATAAAATATTTTAAGCCTTCTGGGCTAATAAAATCTCAGCTTTCCTTATATAACCCGAAAATCACCTAAAACTGACTTTTTATGCGTTTTAAACGCATAGTATGGGCTAAAACTATTTTTGGCATATAAGAGTTAATACCTACTGATGTTTTAATTAAATTTTTATACTTTAATCGTAAGAAAAATTTTGAACTCAGATTTATAAATTTGACCTTTAAAGCTGATGTGAAATTACCAAAATGCCCCTACGGTGCATAGTTTGGTTATAAATGATCAGTTTTACATATACGCAATATTTAACCTCTTTTATAATCCTTAAAATGACCAAAATACCCCTACGGGGCTTAAATTGATTTTAAATCCGTTTTGGGCATAATGGAAGGTATCCTACTGATATCACAACATATTTAAGGCATATTAACTTAAGAAACATGTTCATGACTCATTTGGTTACCCGTTATGCATTTATCGCGTTCGGTACGGTTTATGTAACTAGTTTGCATAAATTAACCGAAACGGGTCAAACCTTATCATTTTCACTTCAAAATCCAGAATGTGTTTAGTTTACCCATATTATACAAGTCTTCATACTTGTCAGGTCTAAACCACATTCTAATCCGGTCTTCGCTTAATCATGCATTTTGAACCGTATACCTTTCATTAAAACTAACCGGTCTAAGTTTAAATTTAAGTAAGACCCGTTAGGAATCTAATAGGTTAATTAAAACCTTCGTTCCAGATTTAGGAGACCAGTAAAAGATATTTGCACTTGCTGATTTGTACGGCTGGGATAAATTTGTATAATTTGCTCAGGTAAATACTTTTAACTTATTTTCCCTTATACGGGCTTGGGGTACGGTATATAAAATACCGCTTGGTCGGGTATTGAATTTTTAATCGTATGAAGGTTAAATTATTGAGATAACACGTTTAATCTGTTTTGTTTATTCTAAGCCTTTGGGGGGGGGGGTTAATGACCATGTCCTGGATATCCTCGGCTCATTCATTGAAATGGCCACGACTTAAGCACGGGGTGTAGGCATACACCTGCCGGTGCGTATGTAAAATAATGTACCCACCTGTTCAAGAATAACTCGCCATGGGATATATTATGTGGTGTCTCTATTAATCTTTAACCCGGTTTTCAGCCCGGGCTACTGAACTTATAATAAACATGTAATTCTTTAACAAGTTTATTTTTAAATAATTATCCCAAGTTATAAAAGATATTTTGTGCCTTGTGCATTCAAATCAATTTTCTTAAACATTTTCAAAATGAGTCGGTTAATTGTATTTACCAGTGAAAACTAACGTATTTTCCAAAAAGGTTAAGTGCAGGTACTATTCGAAATGGGCTGGCTACTCCTAGCATCAATAAAGAGTCTTGCAAGCTTAGATGTTTATAAATCTGTTGAACAATGTTCCTTTTAACTTTGATCCACCTGTGGATCCCTTACAATCGTTTTTGTAATAATTGATATTACTTTCATTCGGTTTGTAATGCTTTTATCTTTCGACTTCCGCCGTGTATTAAACTTTGATAAATTGTCTATGATGATATCAACTACGTCACGATACTCCCCACCGGGCCCACCGGTAATACGTGGTAATATCGGGGTGTGACAGGTTGGTATCAGAGCCAACATTGAGTGAATTAAACACTAGCCTTTTGTGTTTAATTTCAATGACACAGTTTGCACATTCCTCGACTTCCGAGTCTAGACAAAGAACTTAGGACTAATCCTAATTTATTTTATTTTGCCCTTTATTGTTTTCCTTTGTTTGTTTTGACAGGTTCAACAAAATACCGCCAAGGTTACGAAGAGGAGGACGAGGCAAGGGGCCATTCAACGCCCCCAACGATCACGAGGCTGGACCTTCCCACCGGCGAACTCCGTCTGTTACCATGAGCACCAGTCCTCAAGAAGACTGGAGGACCTATTTGGAGACCGCGAGGCGATCTGTCTCGCTAAGTTCATCACCTTCTTACCATCATTCCATTGGGCCACAATCGGAGAACGAGCCCGAAGATTCACACCACTCTTTCTTGCCGTTGCGGCGGTCAACCTCACATCGGGCCTTCCAGGACCCGACCCCATATTTCCAGAGCCGGTTTAACCCGGCAAATCTGATTGAAGAACCAATGGGTCATAACCCATTGGGCCCCGAAGACCATTTCCCTGAAGTGGTCAATCTGTCAACTATAACCCAAATAGTATCATTCCCTCGCTTCGTGTTTGGTAACTTAGTAATGAAATCCATAGTTACCATTTCCCACTTCCAGGTGGGAAGTTCAGGCTGTTGCAGCAAACCTGACGGCTTCTGATGTTCTGTTTTAACTTGAGCGCATGTCAGACATTTGGCCACATAAGTGGCTATAGATTTCTTCAAACCTATCCACCAGTATTTTGCCTTTAAATCCTGGTACATCTTGTCAGTGCTAGGATGAACAGAATACTTGGAACTATGGGCTTCTTAGAGGATAACGTCCTGAAGTCCTCCATAGATTGGAACCCATATTCGTCCATTCAATCTTAGGATTCCATCCTTGCCATATGAAAACTGCTCAGCAGTTACTCCTAACTTTTCATTCTGATAGTCGGCTTCCAATACAGCTTCCTTCTAAACGGCTAACAATCTTTCATTTAAGTTGTTTTTTAATTCAATGCTCTTAGCATTGATTCTAATGGGCTTAGCCTTTCCTTTCTGCTCAAAGCATTGGCGACCACATTCGCCTTACCTGGATGGTATCGGATTTCACAATCATAATCATTCAGTGTCTCCATCCATCGACGCTGTCTCATGTTCATATCTTTCTAATTAAATAGATGTTGGAGGCTCTTATGATCAGAATAGATCACACACTTGGTACCGTATAAATAATGCCTCCAAAGTTTTAGTGCAAATACAACGGCACCCAAATCCAAATCGTGGGTGGTGTAATTCTTTTCGTGCACCTTTAATTGTCGGGAAGCATAGGCAATAACTTTGCCCTTCTGCATTAGCACACATCCCATGCCAGTGTGTGATGCGTCGCAGTAAACCACAAATTTTTCAATCCCTTCAAGCAATGTCAACACAAGTGCATTGCTAAGTTTCTGATTAAGTATATCAAAGGATTCTTGTTGCTTAGGACCCTAGTCAAATTTGATATTCTTGCGAGTCAGTGAAGTTAGGGGCGCTGCAATTCTTGAGAAATTTTCAATAAAACGCCTATAATATCCTGCCAGACCCAAGAAGCTACGAATCTCTGTGGGTGTCTTCGGCTCTTGCCAATTCATGATAGCTTCAATTTTAGCGGGATCCACCTGGATACCACGCTCACTAACCATATGTCCAAGAAACTGGACTTCACGAAGCCAAAACTCGCATTTTGAAAACTTGGCGTAGAGCTTTTCCTGCTGAAGTAGTTTAAGAATACAACAAAGGTGTTTCTCATGATCAGCCTGGTTCTTCGAATAAATAATAATGTCATCAATGAAGACGATGACAAACTTGTCCAAGTGGGGTTTGCAAACGCGATTCATGAGACCCATGAACGCTGCTGGTGCATTAGTAGGCATCACTAAGAACTCATAGTGACCATGACGAGTCCTGAATGCAGTCTTTTGCACATCTTCATCTCTTACCTTCAGCCGATGATAACCTGATCTCAAGTCAATCTTAGAAAATTAACTAGCTCCTTGAAGCTGATCGAACAGATCATCGATCCTGGGCAATGGATATCTGTTCTTGATTGTAACCTTGTTCGACTCTCGATAATCAATGCACAAACGCATTGATCCATCCTTTTTCTTTACAAACAGAATCGGTGCTCCCCAAGGAGATGAGCTAAGTCTAATAAAACCTTTTGCCAAAAAGTCATCTAACTGCGTCCTTAATTCCTTCATCTTTGTCGGAGCTAACCTGTAAGGTGCTCTTGCAACAGGTGCTGCTCCAGGAATGATGTCAATTATAAACTCCACTTGTCTATCTGGTGGTAAACCAGGTAGTTCTTCAGGGAATACATCTGCATATTCAGAAATGATGGGAATGTCTTCGATCTTGGGCTTTGGTTCATCCATGGTCACTTGTGCCATATACATGACACAACCCCTCTTCATACACCTTGATGCCTTAAGCATAGACACTTGCTTAGGCAACCCGTACTGAGTGTCTCCTTGTATGGTAAGTGGCTCACCATACAGAGTCTTGATAACCACTTGCTTCTTATAAAAAACGATCTGAGCTTGGTTATGAGATAACCAGTCCATGCCTATTACTATGTCGAATCCAGCTAGTTTCAAAGGAAGTAAGGACAATGGAAAAGAGTGGTTCCTAATGGATATAAAACATCCATCTAACATGGTTGAAGCAGTTTCTATGGTACCATCGGCCAATTCTACCTCGTATTTTATGCTTAGGGTTTTAACAGGCAAATTTAATAACTTACAAAACTCTTTATCTACAAATGACTTATCTGCACCCGAATCAAATAATACCCTTGCATAAATATCATTGATAAGGAAGGTACCTGTTATCACGTTGTCATTCTGGATTGCTTCTTGGGCATTCATTTGGAAGACCCGAGCATTGGTCTTCTTGCCTTCTTCAGGCTTCTTCACATACTTTGGGCAGTTGGACTTGATATGCCCCTTCTCGTTACAGTGGTAACAAGTTGCATCCTTAATCTTTTTACAATCCAATGTCTTATGCTCACTAGACTTACAAATCCCACAAGCTCTTGGCTGGGATTGGGACTTTGATTCATACCCGCACTTTCCCAGATGGCGCTTCTTGCAGGTCTTGCATTTGGGCTTCTCACCCGACTGATGGTCATCTTTCTTGAACCCTGAACTCTTCTTGTGATCAGAGTTCCCCTTGTGCTTTTTGTCTGAATGGTGTGAGTTATCATCATCACGTTTTCTTTTCCCAGCATCATAATTCCTAAGCGATATCTGCCTGACCGCATCAAGGGTAAGAGATAATGACAAATCAGCTACTGACCTAAAGGTAGTAGGTCTTGATGCTTTCACACTAGCTTTGATCTCCGGGGCTAAACCCCCAATGAAACGGGCTATACGTTTTGGTTCCGGTGTCACCAAGTATGGAACCAATCGTGACATAGTGTTAAAACTTGTGAGGTACGCTTGGCAGTCTAAGTTCTTCATAACCAATGTTAGGAAGTCGGTCTCGATCTTCTCAACTTCATGTTGAGGACATAAATTCTCTTTTATCAAAGGAACAAACTGAGCCCATGATATATTGTATAACGGAATCTTTCCAGTAGCTTGGATTAAGGACCTCCACCAAGATAGGGCTTCTCCCTTGAATGACTGTGAAACATTCTTAACAATATCTTTCTCGGCACATCCACTAATGTCAACCACCGTATCCATCTCATCTAGCCACGTCATGCAGTCGATGGCGCCTTTTTCCCCAGTGAAATCGCTGGGTTTGCAAGAGACAAAATACTTATATGAACAGGTCTTTGTACGTGGCTCTTGACCAAATATAATCTTCTTAGACGGGATATTGTGCTGATTTGAGGAGTGTTGGGCATCATCCTTCTTTGACTCATGAGATTTAGAAGGTGGCTTACTGTTAGCTACAGAGTGAGTCTTTGAGCGAGTACCACTAGATTCTCTAAATTGCCTGTCCATGGCTTTAGAAACAGCATTATCAATCAATGCTTGAAGTTCTGCACCAGTTACATGGATTCTGGGAGTATCATGATTCTCTACAGGGTGACTGTTGATTTCTTCAGATTCTGCCATGTAGCTTGATTGCTACATAAAATAATGATAATAATTCATTCAAAAGTCTATAACAGAGTTGTCACCTTGATAATTTTATTAACCATGGTATTAATAAACCATATTGGTTAATTTATTAAGCATATTCATTCAGGATTTTTTTTTCATTATAATTTTCCTCAGTTATAATTTATTAATATATTATAATGGCACAAAAGCCAAGTCACAGGGACAATTTAATTTATAAGCCATGATCTTATAGGATCGAGGCATCAAAGTATTGAATCGTAGTTCATTACCTTTCTTGACAGGGATTCATAGACTACAACTGTCTTTTGTCGAATCACATTTGCCAGTAGTGTTAACATGTTTTCAGATGTTAACAAGGATTTTGAATCTTACAAGGAATTACCATCATGGCCCTGTCTTAATACGACGCATGGCTAGGTTTGCCTTCAAGATTTTCTTTAATATATAATGGCAGTTTACTCTTTAAAAGGAATGATATTTTATTTTATTTCATGTATTAATTCCATTCATATAATGATAATTGAAATTTTAATTTCAACGCATTCCATAATTAAATAAAAAGAGTACATAAATGCCCTAAACGGGACTCTAACAGAAATAACTTGCCCACGCAGGGGCTAAACTGAAAATACAAGTCCTCGCAGGGACTGAATACATAAATAGATGTCCACGAAGGGACTTGATTGAAACAAGGAAATTACAATACAAATAAATAAATAAGGAATCTTCAAAAATCCCTTTTCTTCTTTCCCTTGATTAGATTCGCCAGACCCTTAAGACATCCCCGGTGGTTCCTGCGCTCTTCTTGGACCTCCCGTTCCACCTGACTCAACCTTTGAAGAATCTCCTGTTGCTGCGATGGCTGGATCTGGGGCGGATGCGGCTGCTGATGCTGCGGAGGTTGAGGAGGTGGCGGGTATTGGTACCTATAGGCCGGGTACCCAGTCTGATGTGGGACTCCATAGGGCCCCTCGGGATGCAGAGCATTGTAGTTTGCCGCTACAAGGTATGGGTCAACTTCGGCGTAGTTGTAGTTAGCATGGGCTGGCTGCTTAAAAGTGTTATACGATGCTGCACCGGCGTATAAAGGAATTGGGTTATCATAACCTACTGGTGGCGGTGCGACTGGTGCAGAGTCCACCTCTAAAACAGGGTTTGAAGGCCCACCCATCTGTGGGTCTTCATATAGTGGCGGGTAATGACTGCCACTTGAATGCTGAGGGGTGCTGAAATGGAATCCCCCTTGCATGGACATCCGTGCTCCTGATCTCCTACGCCTCGGAGGCGGTTGCTGATCTGGCGGCGGTGGTGGCGGTGGAGTGACCGCTACAAAATGTGAATCCTCAGTGGGATCCTTCTGCTGTTGCTACTGTGATGGGTTGTAAGAGGGAGTAAACACCCAGTCGTATTGGGTAAACCTTGCCTCATAGTTGTCTGGACCACGATAAGGTGATCCATGAAAAGATGACCCATCCGAAATCTGGATGGGTTGAGTAAGTGTCCCAGATGGTGGTTCGGCGGGATCCGGGTCATCATCCATCTCCATGTCCTGAGCTTCAGGGATATGGTCTTCAGGGCCCAATGGGTTATGACCCATTGGTTCTTCAATCAGTTTTACCGGGTTAAACCGGCTCTGGAAATATGGGGTCGGGTCCTGGAAGGCCCGATGTGAGGTTGACCGCCGCAACGGCAAGAAAGAGTGGTGTGAATCTTCGGGCTCGTTCTCCGATTGCGGCCCAGTGGAATGATGGTAAGAAGGTGATGAACTTAGCGAGACAAATCGCCTCGCGGGATCCAAATAGGTCCTCCAGTCTTCTTGAGGACTGGTGCTCATGGTAACTGACGGAGTTCGCCGGTGGGAAGGTCCGGCCTCGTGATCGTTGGGGGCGTTGAATGGCCCCTTGCCCCGTCCTCCTCTTCGGAACCTTGGCGGCATTTTATTGAACCTGTTAAAACAAACAAAGGAAACAATAAAGGAAAACAATAAAGGGCAAAATAAAATAAATTAGGATTAGTCCTAAGTTCTTTGTCTAGACTCGGAAGTCAAGGAATATGCAAACTGTGTCATTGAGATTAAACACCAAAGGCTAGTGTTTAATTCACTCAATGTTGGCTCTGATACCAACCTGTCACACCCTGATATTTCCACGTATTACCGGTGGGCCCGATGGGGAGTATCGTGACGTAGTTGATATCATCATAGACAATTTATCACAGTTTAATACACAACGGAAGTCGAAAGATAAAATTATTACAAACCAAATGAAAGTAATATCAATTATTACAAAAACGGTTGTAAGGGATCCACAGGCGGATCAAAGTTAAAAGGAACATTGTTCAACAGATTTATAAACATCTAAGCTTGCAAGACTCTTTATTGATGCTAGGAGTAGCCAGCCCATTTCAAATAGTACTTGCACTTAACCTTTTTGGAAAATACGTTAGTTTTCACAGGTAAATACAATTAACCGACTCATTTTGAAAATGTTTAAGAAAATTGATTTGAATGCACAAGGCACAAAATATCTTTTATAACTTGGGATAATTATTTAAAAATAAACTTGTTAAAGAATTACATGTTTATTATACGTTCAGTAGCCCGGGCTGAAAACCGGGTTAAAGATTAATAGACACACCACATAATATATCCCACGGCGATTTATTCTCGAACAGGTGGGTACATTATTTTACATACGCACCGGCAGGTGTATGCCTACACCCCGTGCTTAAGTCGTGGCCATTTCAATGAATGAGCCGAGGATATCCAGGACATGGTCATTAACCCCCCCCCCCCAAAGGCTTAGAATAAACAAAACAGATTAAACGGGTTATCTCAATAATTTAACCTTCATACAATTAAAAATTCAATACCCGATCAAGCGGTATTTTATATACCGTACCCCAAGCCCGTATAAGGGAAAATAAGTTAAAAGTATTTACCTGAGCAAATTATACAAATTTATCCCAGCCGTACAAATCAGTAAGTGCAAATATCTTTTACTGGTCTCCTAAATCTGGAACGAAGTATAAAGACTTGTATAATATGGGTAAACTAAACACATTCTGGATTTTGAAGTGAAAATGATAAGGTTTGACCCCGTTTCGGTTAATTTATGCAAACTAGTTACATAAATCGTACCGAACGCGATAAATGCATAACGGGTAACCAAATGAGTCATGAACAGGTTTCTTAAGTTAATATGCCTTAAATATGTTGTGATATCAGTAGGATACCTTCCATTATGCCCAAAACGGATTTAAAATCAATTTAAGCCCCGTAGGGATATTTTGGTCATTTTAAGGATTATAAAAGAGGTTAAATATTAATCTGAGGTGCTGGTCTAAAAAGATCAGTAAAAATATTTAATTTAATAAGCTATATCAGTAGGGTATTGCGTATATGTGAAACTGATCATTTATAACCAAACTATGCACCGTTTGGGCATTTTGGTAATTTCACATAAGCTTTAAAGGTCAAAGTTAGAAATCTGAGTTCAAAACTTTTGCTTACTGTTAAAGTATAAAAATTTACTTAAAACATAAGTAGGTATTAAGTCTTATATGGCAAAAATAGTTTTAACCCATACTATGCGTTTAAAACGCGTAAAAAGTCCGTTTTAAGTGATTTTCGGGTTATATAAGGAAAGCTGAGATTTTTATCAGCTTAGAAGGCTTAAAATATTTTATTTATCATATTAAATCAGTAGCAAAAGAGTTGGTATCAATATGTTATGTAAAACTCATTTTATTAGCAAAAAGGGTGTGACCGACAATTACCGAATCAAAGCAAAAACCCTATGTTATGTTCAGTTTAAAAATAAATAAAAATCTTCAAAAATCCTAAAATATTATATTACATCAGTGGGTAAAAAGGTTGGTGTCAAAATTCGGGTTTAGATAGGCTTTATGCTAATAATGTCGTTTAATTAATAAAAAGCTTTCAAATTACGATATTGAACATAACTCCTAATTTAGAGCTCAAACTGATGTAAAATTTTTAGGACATGTTTATAAATCAGTAATAAAGGTTTTTGTCTTCTCACATTTTCAAAAATCTCGTTTTAAGGTCAAAAGGGCATAATGGTCGACATTCAAGCAATTAATGGAAACATGCAAATGAATCGGATTAATTAGGAACCAAGTTGTATAACCTCATAGGGTTATACTAACCTATAACCTGGTCCTAATGGAACTCAAAGGCAAATCTAAACTAAGCTAAATCGGGTCAGAACTGAAAGTCAAAGCAAAAGTCTACTTTTGCGACTTTCGGTTCCGAACCGAGCCTAAACTCAAAATTGTCGGGTTGAACATGCTTAGACATGTTTTTACATTAATTTCCAAGTTATATAAGTGTTAAAACAGGTTTCATAGCTTCTACATTGTTATTTATGAGTTTATTTTCAAAATAGCTTTTTGTTGACTTTTTAAAGTTAAGTTTGACCCGACATTTGACCAAGTCAGGGTGTAATCAGTAGGTGCCCTTTTAGGGGTTTATTACCTACATAATTACCAACTCTTAGCCACTATTAATTCGACTAACGACTGGACCATTAGTGATTAATCACTAAGTCAAAGCTTAATTACGATAAGTTTGACTTTTGGTCATTAAGCTATCAAAACTTGAATTAGAGAGGCTAAGATTACTTATAAAAGCACTTAGCATGAAAATGAAGCTTAGGGAACCTTTGTTGAAGTCCAGGGAGCTCCAGAGAAGGGTTTTGAAATGATTTTAAATCTGCAAGAAAATGTTGCAACTCAAGTTCTTTATATAGTGATTTCAATTACACAAGATCATTCCACATGAGTCTACCATTGATCCCTGATGATTCCAGGTGTCCATAATATGTTAAAACCAGTTGCAAACCACAGGTATCGAAATACTGGGTTACAAAGGCGGTGTAACAGGTTGAACCTGCAGCTTTCCGTTATTCTGCCCAGTTACAGATCATACGGACCGTAAGCCTTTGGCTTTGCGGTCCGTATCCGCTTTCTAATTATATCCGCCCAGCTCCGCCACCTTACAGTCCGTAAGGTGGACCCTTTGCGGTCCGTAAAGCTTGGTCAGAAGAGAAAAACTGTTGAGAACTATAACATATGACCATGAAATCTTTTAGTACTCGAATCTATAGTCATTATCAGCAGGGGGGGACCATATGTTCAGACCTGAGACATCTTGGGAGTGTGGCCATGCAATGGCATTGTCTTGTAGTCTTTTGAAAAAGCCAAAGGGTGAGAATTTGTCGTAAAAACACATAGGATCCCATTTCTTGAATATTTGAATTAGTTACTATGAGATTTAACCGGATACTTGTGAAGCCTTCATCAGATATTCATGAAAGTTTATAATTATTTTACCAAGGTTCGGTAACGTTAAAAAGGTCACTCAGAGGTAATAATTAACATATTGACATTTTTAATCCTCTTAGTTACCTTTCAACATGATCCGGACTTATAACACGTTTAAAGTCTATGACACGTGTCTTTTTTATATTGGACGGGATTTTTCCGAGGTGTTACATTAAGATTCAAATCTTTGTTAACATCTGAAAACATGTTAACACTCCTGGCAAACGTGATGCGATAAAATCACATAAGTCATCCTTATATTGGATCCTTCCAATTCCTTTCTTTATCATTTAAACATCCATTTGTGATGTAGGGCCTACGGGCCATATTCATTGTCATATAAGACAAAAGACAGTTGTAGTCTACGACTCCCTGTCAAGAAAGGTACTGAACTATGACTCAAGCCTTAATGCCTTGATCCAATAAGATCATGGCTTATAATTAAAATTGTCCTTATGACTTGGCCTTTTTGCCATTATAATAAATTAATGAGTTATAACTTAGGATAATTATAATGAAAAATCCTGAGTGAAAATACTTAATAAATTAACCAATGTGGTTTATTAATACCATGGTTAATAAATTATCAATATGATAACTCTATTACAGATCTCTAAATAAATCATTGTCATTATTTTATGTAGCAGTCAAGCTACATGGCTGGGTCAGACGAAGTCAACAGTCACCCGAGGGAGAATCATGACACTTTCAGAGTTAATGTAGCGGGCACGGAATTGCAGGCATTAATAGATAATTCCGTTACTCGAGCCCTTGATAGAAAATTTAATGAATCGAGTGGGACTCGCGTTAGAACTCAGTTAGTACCACATTCAAAACCACCCTCCAAGACTCATACAGCTCGCAAGAGTGATTCTCATCACTCATCGAATCAGAGGAGTGTTCCATCTAAGAAAGTAGTGCTCAATCAAGAGCCACATGTTAAAGGCTGTTGTTATAAGTATTTTATCTCCTGCAAGCCTAGGGATTTCACAGGGGAGAAAGGAGCCATCGATTGTATGACGTGGCTCGACGAAATGGACACTGTGGTTAATATTAGCGGTTGTGCAGAGCAAGATATTGTGAAGTTTGTGTCACAATCATTTAAAGGAGAATCTTTAGCTTGGTGGAGGTCATTAATCCAGGCTACTAGGAAGATCCCGATGTATAACCTGACATGGGATCAGTTTGTTGCTTTAATCAAGGAGAATTTCTATCCTCAACATGAAGTTGAGAAGATCGAGACTGACTTTTTGACATTGGATATGAAGAACTTAGTCTGTCAGGCGTATCTCATAAGTTTTAACACCATGTCTAGATTGGTTCCTTATTTGGTGACCCCAGAACCAAAACGTATAGCCCATTTCATTGGGGGTTTAGCCCCGGAGATCAAAGCTAGTGTGGAAGCGTCTCGACCTACTACCTTTAGGTCAGTAGCTGATTTGTCATTATCTCTTACCCTTGATGCGGTCAGGCAGAGAACGCTTAGAAATTCTGATGCGGGGAAGAGGAAACGTGAGGATGATAACTCACACCATTCGGATAAGAAGCATAAGTGGAGCTCTGATCACAAGAAGAGTTCAGGATTCAAGAAGGATGACCAACAGTCGGGTGAGAAGCCCAAATGCAAGACTTGCAAGAAGCGTCATTTGGGAAAGTGCAGGTATGAATCGAAATCTCAATCGCAGCCTAGGGCTTG
This sequence comes from Helianthus tuberosus, assembly GCA_030545235.1. Lineage (NCBI taxonomy): Eukaryota > Viridiplantae > Streptophyta > Magnoliopsida > Asterales > Asteraceae > Helianthus > Helianthus tuberosus. The sequence continues at coordinate 335,355 of CM060375.1, read as the reverse complement.
TGAGATCTGTAAATCCAGTGAGCATAAGACATTGGACTGTAAGAAGATAAAGGATGCGACTTGTTACAACTGTAACGAGAAAGGGCATATCAAGTCTAACTGCCCAAAGTATGCCAAGAAACCCGAAGAAAATAAAAAGACCAATGCTCAGGTCCTTCAGATGAATGCTCAACAAGCAATCCAGAATGACAACGTGATAACAGGTACCTTTCTTATCAATGATGTTTATGCAAGGGTATTATTTGATTCGGGTGCAGATAAGTCGTTTGTTGATGATAAGTTTTGTAAGTTGTTAAATCTACCTGTTAAAACCCTAAGCATAAAATATGAAGTAGAATTGGCCGATGGTACCATAGAAACTGCTTCAACTGTGTTAGATGGATGTTTTATATCCATTAGGAACCACTCTTTTCTATTATCTTTGCTTCCTTTGAAATTAGCTGGTTTCGACATAGTAATCGGCACGGATTGGTTATCTCATAACCAAGCCCAGATTGTTTGTGACAAGAAACAAGTGATTATCAAGACTCCGTATGGTGAGCCACTCACAATACAAGGAGATACTCAGTATGGGTTGCCTAAGCAAGCGTCTATGCTTAAGGCATCAAGGTGTTTGAAGAAGGGTTGTATCATTTACAAGGCACAAGTAACTGTTGATGAACCAAAACCCAAGGTTGAAGACATCCCTGTCATTTCTGAATATCCAGACGTATTCCCTGAAGAACTACCTGGTTTACCACCAGATAGGCAAGTGGAGTTCAGAATCAACATTATTCCAGGGGCAGCACCTCTTGCAAGAGCACCCTATAGGTTAGCACCGACTGAGATGAAAGAGCTAAGAACTCAACTGGATGACTTGTTGGCAAAAGGTTTTATTCGACCTAGTTCAACTCCCACCGATTCTGTTTGTGAAGAAAAAGGATGGATCAATGCGTTTATGCATTGATTATAGAGAACTGAACAAGGTTACAATCAAGAACATATATCCATTGCCCAGGATCGACGATCTATTTGATCAGCTTCAAGGAGCAAGCTATTTCTCCAAGATTGATCTAAGGTCAGGCTACCATCAACTGAAGGTTAGAGATGAAGATGTGCATAAGTGTAACACCCTGAAAATGTAGATTTAATATTATAAACTAAATGTCGGTTACGGTCAAATAGAATAACTAGGAATAAATAACCTAGTTAGTTAGTGTCTTGACATAATGGAACAAACATGGTTAAAATACCCTTTATAAAGAGTGGGTAAAGATAAGGGGCTAAACATGGACAAAGGAATTAAAGCTTAAATTAAAACAATTACTAAACACAAAACACACACACATACGTATGTGTGTTCTGCGATTCCAACCAGAGCCAGGGGAGCTCTCATGCTCAAAACCCTAATGTGCAAGAATTGATCAAATCAAGAGGCCAAATCAAACCCAAATCGAAATCCAAGCACAAATTACTGATCACCTCAGTAATGTGATCACAATGTATGTCAAATTTCACACTTTGATTCCATCTCAAACTCTAGATGAACACATGAGATTCGAGATTATAGCTTGCATGATAGTTGTTTGGATGAAAGAGTAAAGAAATCATGTCTAGGAGTAAACCCTAGCCATTAGTTTGATGAATTTGTGCCTAAATCATGAAATTCAAAATCATCCATTATGTGTGTGTAATGGGTTTAGTAGAAACATGATGAACACTAGAATCACGATTGTCAAACTAGTGTTATTTGAGCTCAATGAAATAAATCCAGAATATGAATGTGAAATTTGATATATGAACACTGTGTTGATGTTAAAATTTGGCCAAATAACTAATCATGAGACTTGGTTGTTGGTTAGTAAAATAATGCCCTTTAGGTGTTTGTAGAAATGCCTAAAAGAGGGCTAAATATTGAAATTTTGAACAAATACGCATATTAAAATGATGAGATGAATTATGCATTAAAACTTATAAAAAGGGTTCTAAAACAATTATGAATTGAACTCTTTAGGTAAGGAATCCGGATCGTCAAGTGGACAAACCGGTGGAGAGACGCGTTTGAAAATGGTGCTTTAAAGGTACGTGACTTGTCGTCTCGTTACACTTATGTAGATAAACCTAGTCGTAGATATGTTTAATATTGATATAGCGAAAATGATTGTGTTTGGTATGTCAATGAAGTTATGTAACTCACTCGACAACCAAATGGGTCAAAATAGTTAAATAAATGTGTTTGTTGATGATATTGTTAAAAATAGCCATGTTGGAACGTCAATGAAGTGATGTAACTCACTCGACAACCCAAACGGGTTAAATAATGGTAAAAAAAGTAGTGTTCGAAGTGACTTAAACGTCACTCATTAAATTTGAGTTATAAAAGCATAAACCATGAAATGGACGTGATACGCTAAGATTGACAAGCCCGGGAATCGGTAATTATGGTTAGAAACCAATTTGGATGAATTATGTAAGTATGTAACTTGTTTCGTTACATTATGATAATTTGATATTGTAGTTATTCGAGTTGGGATTTAGAATAAGGATTTGTATTAGTTAAAGTGGCAATGATCAATACCTAATTGAACGGTCAAAACTAGATTAGAAAACGTTTGGTTATTGTTGAAACGGTGGACTCCATAAATCGGACAAAAGGGTGAAAACTATGCCTTTTTAAACGATTATGTGTGTAGAGACTTGAAAGTCTCATATTATGCTAGAGTTAGAAAGCAATACGCTAAAGGATTGGATATACTAAGCTAATTTATGAACCCGTGATATCGGGTCGAACGGTTTGAAATTAATTGCATAAGTTGCGTAAGGCGACATGCTTGAAATATTAGAAAACGAGCATGGAATTCTATTGTGAGCGTAAAACCATGTAATGGTGCCAATACGCCAAGATTTACAAGCCCGGGGAATGGTTAATTAAGTCTAGTATGTCAAGGAATTGAATGATGAAAAATATGCACATATAGCTAATGGGTCGGATAATCGAAACAAGGATTTTGTGAACTAATCGTTCATAAATCGGGTTTCGTTATGTGAAATTTACATGGTTAGGTCCGTAATTTTATTACGGACACGTAGGAAAAAGAATCGACTAAAACGGGCATGTGAGTAAAAAGTTATGAACCTTTAAAGTTAGAAATTATAGAATTTTCGGAGCTGGCAAATATGCAGGTCCAGAAACTGGGCCTGTTGGAAAACACTTTCCCCCGCTACACGCTCCAGGGAGCGAAGGTGCGGGCGCGACACGCGGGAACGCTCGCGGCCGGCGAAGACTTGATCTAAGTCTGTTGCGTGGCGCAACAGACCGAATTTCGAGATTTTTATATTTTGTTATTCGTATGATACCCAAACTTGATTACACATATTATATTGATGTCAAAACTAATAATTGATATGGCTTTGACCTTAGGTGATGTTCGTCTCGTTCCGGATGCCGATCAAGCAAGAATGCAAGAACCGAACACAGACTTTTGAAGCTTCCGCGCTAACCAAATCTTCGTTTTAAAATAATGTCGTTATGTAAACACTACTTAGTGTTGAATGTTTTAAACTAGCTAGTTCGTTATGTTAAAACACTACAACGATGTACATCTTAGTTATTAACTAAAATTTGATAATTATGCATTTTGTTTTTGAAAAGTGCGTATTTTATAATAAAATAATAAATAATCGAGACGGGTGTTACAAGTTGGTAATCAGAGCTCAAGGTTGTTATCAAGGCGTGTTCGGTTCAAGCTTGATCAAACATCCGGTAAGAATTAGTTATTTTAGTAGATTTCATTAAAACATTAGAAAATGGATACAATTGGATGTGCATGGGAAGAGTGTGTAATATACTCAAACCCGGAAAGTGCATCAAACATGAATGGTTTAAGCAAGTTGTGAACTTGGCTAAACCAAAGAGAAAGATGGAAATGATACAAAACTGAATGTTTAACAATTAATATAAACATCCAGATTCAAGATGACTGATGAAGGTAATGATGCTGATACGGTGCCGAAAGTCACCGAACAAATGAAAGAAATGTCCGGTGTAACCTGGGGCGAATTAGCATATCAATTAACTGAAGAGATGGAAGCTAAAATTTCTGAGGAAGTCGGAAAGGCAATAGAAGCCAGTCTACCGCAGTTCGCCGAGAGACTACAAACCATAATTTTGCTAGCAGTGGAGGATATGATAACTGAATTAAAAGATAGTCTCTCACAAGAAGAAGATGACGGGAGTGAGTCGGATGTGGACCCAAGACCCGTAAAGAAATCAAAGCTTGATACCCCGAAAGAGAAGACAAGGTCTTCCCACGTGATAGCCGCAGAGGCTAAAGCTGAATTTGATGTCATTTCAGGTATGTTTCTTGTAAATTAAAGTTTAGCACGAAGATTATTTCGATACTAGTGCGAATAATAGTTGTATATGGGCGTATATGGGTAGTGAGATGAGTAAACTTTGCAAACGATATATACACACATATATATATATATATATATATATATATATATATATATATAGGGAGGGGCTCATGCGAGAACCACCCTTATTGTGAGAACCTTGAGAACCAATGTGAACACAACCTAAAATAGCTAAAAAAACCTAAAAAAACCTAACCCCCACCCCCCCCCCCCAAAACCTAAACCCCCCACCCCCCCCCCCCCAAAAAAACCTAACCCCCCCCCCCAAGCTAAAAAAACCCTAAAAAAAACCTAACCCCCCCCCCCCCAAAAAACCTAAACCCCCCCACCCCCCCCCCAAGCTAAAATGCTAAAAACTAAACCCCCAAAAAACCTAAAAAAATCTAAAAATTTTTTTTTGATTTTTTTAATATTTTTTAGGTTAAAATCGCTACTTTTCGAAGCAAAAAAAAAAAATTTAAAAAAAAAAATTTTAAATTTTTTTTTTTTTTTTGCTTCAAAAAGTAGCGATTTTAACCTAAAAAATATTAAAAAAATCAAAAAAAAAAATTTTGTGTGATTTTTAGCTATTTTTAGGCATTTTTTGTGTGTTCACATTGGTTCTCGCGGTTCTCACAATAAGAGGTGGTTCTCGCATGATCTTCTCCATATATATATATAAGCATAAACATAAGTAATCATGTAAAAATCGAGGCAAAAGTAATCATGATAAATATTGCCATGGGAAGGGGTGCGCGCACACTCGAACCCGAGAACGTAATGAAAGATAAGCGTCATAATAGGGAGGAGTGTAATAACACCCGAACCCTGGGAGTTTGAAATAGTATTAGATGACAAGGACATGGTTATAGACTAAGCCAAACTAAATAAAACATATAGAAACATCGTTTATGTCAACAAACGATGTGGATAAATGCCATACAACGATATGAAACAATAACATGAAATGAATTGATTTTATTATTGTAACAATGGATTAAAGTGCTTTATAATAAAGGTAAACAGAAGCCGAATAACGGGAGCGTATTACGTTAAGATAATGAGCCCAAGGGAAGGGATAAGAATCAAAGTAAACAAAAATACAAATCGACTATTTAGAATGTCAAGGCATAAGGACAAAGTTGACTGTCATAAGTGATGGAATTCACACGAACAAGTTAAACGAGATGAATGAAAGAATAAAAGACTTGGTTGAGTAAAGGCGGTGGATTTTGCTGATACGACCAAATAAATCAAGAAACAAAGTCTTAATGCGTGCCGAAACGGTTGCTATGAAAATAATTTCGGTAAAATACCCAATTGATAAGAAGTCTATCAGATATATGCGTGAACCAAAAGACGAGAACGCGGATTAAAAGTCAAAAGACTCAGATTAAGAGTTATGACTAGAAAACGATAAAATTTTGCAAAAACATAAATTTTGATAGTTAGGTTCAACTATGTCAATGTTGAACGGGTCGAATAAAGTATAATGCTCGGTAAGTGCAAATAAGCGCAAACCTTTAATGGGGGGCACACAATATTAATAAACTTATGGGATGGGTCATGAGAGTGTATAAAAAGGGAAAATGCAAACCAATGAAACCGAAGTGTTAAAAACATCAAGATCAAGAACCCGGGTAACGGGTTGAAAGGAAATAGGGGCATAAAGCAGATAACGGTAAGTGGAAAACAAACCGGCGCGTAAGTGACGTAGGAAGTCATAGAGTCGAAAGATTGGCCCTAAAAGAGAACGGGTGTAGCCTTAGACTACGGACAAATCGATAAAATTCGGAAATGAAAATGAAAGAATTTTAGGTGTAAAAAGGGTGCCTTGACACCAAAAATGTATTTTTAAGAATACGAAATGATACAAAAAAAAAAAGATGATCTTCGGGATCGTCATAACATTTGGAATTGTAAACAAAGTAAGGGTTATAGGATTAAACGACCCTCGCGTCAATAATAGAAGGGAAATAAACTATAGGGGCCTCACCAAAAAGGGTAAAAAAAACCCTGAAGAAATAGCCTACGAGGCTAAGCTAAAGAACCTACGGGTCACTTGGATAAAGCGTGGGAACTAAATGTGATTCCCAGCATAAAGCAATAACAAAAAAAAAAAGAATAAATTCTTTTTGTCAACTCCTGGATATGAGTAATTGACATGAGCTAAAGAGATAGACGTTAAACTAAAATTCAGTTTTAGTAAGAAGTGGCGTTTAACAAATATGAATATTATAGAGAAAATAGAAAATAGTTAATATTAAAGAATATAGGTCACAACACCGATAGGTGTGAGACGCTATGTTTGAAAGAAGATACGTGATAATACAAAGCTTATAAAAACTTAAACATGATGTGACGCGATGCGATCATAGTCACAAGAGTGATATAGAAATACAAAATATAATCATGTCATGACGTGAGTTATGGGATAGGAGATCATAAACTCATGTAAGGCCGAATATAGCAATAGGGAAGACCCGAATAACTGGGCGTGAAATGACGGTTATTAATCAATCTAGCCGACAAGACCATCCAGAGTCAAAACAGTGACGTGATTTATACGAAACACTTGTAAATATAAGATTAGTATGGGGCGAACATGTTGATGAACTCATACTACTGAGTGGTCAATTGACAATTGGGTCAAATAGTTGACAAAATAAGAAATACAAGATACAAGTTACAGTCCGTGAGGACTTACTCATGAAAGACGCATGCATATGATAACTTTTGACTAGAATAAATAATGACTTAAAAACGAAGCTAAGTTAGTTTGGTCCAAACCAAAGGACTACTTAAGGAAGGTTTCGGGGACGAAACCTCTTTAAGGGGGGTAGACTTGTAACACCCCGAAAATGTAGATTTAATATTATAAACTAAATGCCGGTTACGGTCAAATAGAATAACTAGGAATAAATAACCTAGTTAGTTAGTGTCTTGACATAATGGAACAAACATGGTTAAAATACCCTTTACAAAGAATGGGTAAAGATAAGGGGCTAAACATGGACAAAGGAATTAAAGCTTGAATTAAAACAATTACTAAACACAAAAAACACACACATACGTATGTGTGTTCTGCGATTCCAACCAGAGCCAGGAGAACTCTCATGCTCAAAACCCTAATGTGCAAGAATTGATCAAATCAAGAGGCCAAATCAAACCCAAATCGAAATCCAAGCACAAATTAGAGATCACCTCAGTAAAGTGATCACAAGGTATGTCAAATTTCACACTTTGATTCCATCTCAAACTCTAGATGAACACATGAGATTCGAGATTATAGCTTGCATGATAGTTGTTTGGATGAAACAGTAAAGAAATCATGTCTAGGAGTAAACCCTAGCCATTAGTTTGTTGAATTTGTGCCTAAATCATGAAATTCAAAACCATCCATTATGTGTGTGTAATGGGTTTAGTAGAAACATGATGAACACTAGAATCACGAATGTCAAACTAGTGTTATTTGAGCTCAAGGAAATAAATCCAGAATATGAATGTGAAATTTGATATATGAACATTGTGTTGATGTTAAAATTTGGCCAAATAACTAATCATGAGACTTGGTTGTTGGTTAGTAAAATAATGCCCTTTAGGTGTTTGTAGAAATGCCTAAAAGATGGCTAAATATTGAAATTTTGAACAAATACGCATATTAAAATGATGAGATGAATTATGTGTTAAAACTTATAAAAAGGGTTCTAAAACAATTGTGAATTGAACTCTTTAGGTAAGGAATCCGGATCGTCAAGTGGACAAACCGGTGGAGAGACGCGTTTGAAAATGGTGCTTTAAAGGTACGTGACTTGTCGTCTCGTTACACTTATGTAGATAAACCTAGTCGTAGATATGTTTAATATTGATATAGCGAAAATGATTGTGTTTGGTATGTCAATGAAGTGATGTAACTCACTCGACAACCAAATGGGTCAAAATAGTTAAATAAATGTGTTTGTTGATGATATTGTTAAAAATGGCCATGTTGGAACGTCAATGAAGTGATGTAACTCACTCGACAACCCAAACGGGTTAAATAATGGTAAAAAAAGTAGTGTTCGAAGTGACTTAAACGTCACTCATTAAATTTGATTTATAAAAGCATAAACCATGAAATGGACGTGATACGCTAAGATTGACAAGCCCGGGAATGGGTAATTATGGTTAGAGACCAATTTGGATGAATTATGTAAGTATGTAACTTGTTTCGTTACATTTTGATAATTTGATATTGTAGTTATTCGAGTTGGGTTTTAGAATAAGGATTTGTATTAGTTAAAGTGGCAATGATCACTACCTAATTGAACGGTCAAAACTAGATTAGAAAACGTTTGGTTATTGTTGAAATGGTGGACTCCATAAATCGGACAAAAGGGTGAAAACTATGCCTTTTTAAACGATTATGTGTGTAGAGACTTGAAAGTCTCATATTATGCTAGAGTTAGAAAGCAATACGCTAAAGGATTGGATATACTAAGCTAATTTATGAACCCGTGATATCGGGTCGAACGGTTTGAAATTAATTGCATAAGTTGCATAAGGCGACATGCTCGAAATATTAGAAAACGAGCATGGAATTCTATTGTGAGCGTAAAACCATGTAATGGTGCCAATACGCCAAGATTTACAAGCCCAGGGAATGGGTAATTAAGTCTAGTATGTCAAGGAATTGAATGATGAAAAATATGCACACATAGCTAATGGGTCGGATAATCGAAACAAGGATTTTGTGAACTAATCGTTCATAAATCAGGTTTCGTTATGTGAAATTTACATGGTTAGGTCCGTAATTTTATTACGGACACGTACGAAAAAGAATCGACTAAAACGGGCATGTGAGTAAAAAGTTATGAACCTTTAAAGTTAGAAATTATAGAATTTTCGGAGCTGGCAGATATGCAGGTGACGTGCTTGTCGTGGTACACGCAAATTTAATTCAATTACTACTAAATAGATAGCGGTAAGTGGGTATCGAACTCAGGGAGTATGTGGAACGTGCGTTAATTCTATAGCTTGCAATTTAACTACAATTAAACTAAAATGCAGAAATTGAAATTCAAGAGTTGATTGTTTTGGTTTTAAGAACTAATATTAACTTAATTAAATTTGCAAATCAAAGAGTGGTTTTGTAAACATATTAAGAACAAGTGACCATCCTAGATTTCAGGTTGTCATCCACACTAATATTTATGCTTAACTAGAAAGAACCACATAGACATGGTTCGTGTTTGATCATTTGTTTGTGATGAAAGAGAACTAAGTACTCGGGTGATAAAACGCGAGGTTGTTACTCGATGATCAATTGACAATTATCCAACCCTTAATCCGCCCATGATATCTCGATTGCCAATGGCACCCAGAACGTATGGTTTAGATTAACATTAAACAAGAATCAATACTTGACAAACAAACATTCAAACACCATAATAACTCACAAACATTCGAAGTTATTATTCTAGAAATTCAAACATAACATAATGTTTCAAGACAAACCTTACATCTAGGATGATCACCAAAGAGTTTTAGCCACTCATTTCCTGCACTAACATAACCATATTTTGATCTAAAGTATTTGCATGATTTTAGACTAAAGATAGATTTTCAACTCAATGACATGTGTTTTAAATAGATGTTCACAGGCCCCAAGTCTTGATAAATGCTCCCAATTTCGGCCCTTTCATGCAGATGCAATTAATATCCAAAGCTAGGCCCTATAGAAGATTCCACCAGCAGCATTTAATGAGAAAACTACAAAAACGTCAGACAGGGCCTTAACCTACGCCTCCCAGCCGTAGGTTACGGCGGCCAGCTTGCTTTACGGCCCTTCTCTCCTGTCTTACGGCAAGAAATGCTGAAAACTTGTTTTCAGCATAACTTTTTCGTTTCAACTCCGTTTTCTTCACCGTTTTCGCCTACGTTCTCGTAATTTCATCCCCTATCATGTCATCATCTAAATTCTTCAATTGCAATAATTGATTTTTTCATTTATTCTCCGTATTCCTTCCGTTTTAAGCTCCAGTTGTACCTGAAACACAAACAACCGTAGTTATCTAATTCTAGACAATTACCCGATTAAATGTAGGATAAACTCGTCTTTTAACATCATTAAGGGTTGTCCTATGGACCACCCGTCAGCAGGTCCAGAAACTGGGCCTGCTGGAAAACACTTTCCCCCGCGACACGCGGGAACACTCGCGGCCCGCGAAGACTTGATCTAAGTCTGTCGCGTGGCGTAATAGACCGAATTTCGAGATTTTTATATTTTGTTATTCGTATGATACCCAAACTTGATTACACATATTATATTGATGTCAAAACTAATAGTTTATATGGTGTTGACCTTAGGTGATGTTCGTCTCGTTCCGGATGCCGATCAAGCAAGAATGCAAGAACCGAACACAGACTTTTGAAGCTTCCGCGCTAACCAAATCTTCGTTTTAAAATAATGTCGTTATGTAAACACTACTTAGTGTTGAATGTTTTAAACTAGCTAGTTCGTTATGTTAAAACACTACAACGATGTACATCTTAGTTATTAACTAAAATTTGATAATTATGCATTTTGTTTTTGAAAAGTGCGTATTTTATAATAAAATAATAAATAATCGAGACGGGTGTTACAATAAGACAGCATTCAGAACTCGTTATGGTCATTACGAGTTCTTGGTGATGCCTTTCGGGCTCACTAATGCACCATCAGGGTTCATGGACCTCATGAATCACGTTTGCAAACCCTACTTGGACAGGTTTGTCATTGTCTTCGTTGATGACATTCTTATTTATTCGAAGAATCAGGCTGATCATGAGAAGCATCTTCGTTGTATACTTAAACTTCTTCAACAAGAGAAGCTTTACGCCAAGTTTTCAAAATGTGAGTTTTGGCTTCGTGAAGTCCAGTTTCTTGTATATATGGTTAGTGAGCGTGGTATCCAGGTGGATCCCACTAAGATTGAAGCCATCATGAATTGGCAAGAGTCGAAGACACCCACAGAGATTCGCTGCTTTTAGGGTCTGGCAGGATATTACAGGCGTTTTATTAAAAATTTTCTCAAGGATTACTGCACCCCTAACTTTGTTGACTAGGAAGAATATTAAGTTTGATTGGGGTCCTAAGCAACAAGAATCCTTCAGTATTCTTAAGCAGAAGTTAAGCAATGCACCTGTGTTGACATTGCCTGAAGGGATTGAAGAATTTGTGGTTTACTGCGACGCATCACACACTATCATGGGATGTGTGCTAATGCAGAAGGGCAAAGTTATTGCCTATGCTTCTCGACAATTAAAAGTGCATGAAAAGAATTACACCCCCGCGATTTAGAATTGGGTGCCGTTGTATTTGCACTAAAACTTTGGAGGCATTATTTATATGGTACCAAGTGTGTAATCTATTCTGATCATAAAAGCCTTCAACACTTGTTCAACCAGAAGGATCTGAACATGAGACAGCGTCGATGGATGGAGACACTGAATGACTATGATTGTGAAATCCGATACCATCCAGGCAAGGCGAATGTAGTCGCCGATGCTTTGAGCAGGAAGGAAAGAGTTAAGCCCATTGGAGTCAATGCCAAGAGCATTGAATTAAAGAACAGCCTAAATGAAAGATTGTTAGCCGCTCAGAAGGAAGCTGTTCTAGAAGCTAACTATCCGAATGAAAAGTTGGGCATAACTACTGAACAGTTGTCATATGGAAAGTATGGAATCCTAAGATTGAATGGGCGAATATGGGTTCCAATTTATGGAGGACTTAGGGATGTGATTCTTCAAGAAGCCCATAGCTCCAAGTATTCTGTTCATCCTGGCTGTGATAAGATGTACCAGGATTTAAAGGCAAATTATTGGTGGATAGGTTTGAAGAAATCTATAGCCACTTATGTGGCCAAATGTTTGGCGTGCGCGCAAGTTAAAGCCGAACACCAGAAGCCGTCAGGTTTGTTGCAACAGCCTGAACTTCCCACCTGGAAGTGGGAAATGGTAACTATGGATTTCATCACTAAGTTACCAAAGACAAAGCGAGGAAACGATACTATTTGGGTTATAGTCGACAGATTAAACAAGTCAGCCCACTTCCTACCTATTAAAGAAACACACAGCTCAGATAAGTTAGCTCAGCTGTACATGGATGAGATTGTATCTCTCCACGGAGTACCAGTGTCTATTATCTCTGATAGGGATACGAGATATACATCGCATTTTTGGAAAAGCTTTCAACAATCCCTAGGCACTCGATTAAACTTCAGTACTGCATATCATCCTCAGACGGATGGTCAGAGTGAGCGTACAATTCAAACTTTGGAGGATATGTTAAGAGCTTGTGTTATTGTTTAGGTGGAAGTTGGGATGATCACCTTCCGTTGATTGAATTTTCATACAATAATAGTTATCATTCGAGTATTCAAGCTGCACCTTTTGAAGCTTTGTATGGAAGAAAGTGCAGGACGCCAGTTTTTTGGGCGGAAGTTGGAGATGTCCAACTAACAAGACCTGATATAGTCCTGGAGACGACAGATAAGATTGTGCAGATACGTGATCGTCTCAAAACTGCCAGGGATAGGCAGAAAAGCTACGCAGATGAAAGTCGTAAACCTCTAAAATTCGAGGTAGGTGACAAAGTGTTACTTAAGGTATCACCCTGGAAAGGGGTAATGCGATTTGGCCAGAAAGGCAAGTTAAGCCCCAGATACATAGGAACATTCGAGATCATTGAATGTGTCAGAACAGTGGCTTACAAGTTAAACCTACCTGAAGAGCTCAGTGGAATTCATAGTGTGTTCCACATCTGCAATCTGAATAAATGTCTAGCCGATGAATCGCTAACCATGTCACATAAGGATGTGCATATAGATGAGAGCTTAAAGTTTGTTGAAAAACCTTTGTCGGTTGAGGATCGACAGGTTAAGAAGCTTCGAAAGAAGCACGTACCGATTGTGAAGGTTAAATGGGATGCCCGTAGAGGTCCCGGATACACGTGGGAGGTGGAGTCCACAATGAAACAGAAGTACCCTCATTTATTTCAGTAAATCTCGAGGTCGAGATTTCTTTTAAGGGGGTGAGGATGTAACACCTCGTAAAAATCACGACCAATACTATGAAGACACGTGTCATGGACTTTAAACGTGTAAAGAATTATTACTGAGGGGCTGAAGTTGTCAAACGATGTAAATATGTGAATAAAGGAATCCAAAGTGTCAACATGCCATTCTTGTGCCTCTGATTGACCTCACACGACGTTCGTATTCTTAAAAAAAAATAATTTATTAGACTTGAAAAGTCGTTTGTGCTTGAAATAAGGATCTAGTGAAACATAGGGGTTAAAAGCGTCAACATGTTGAAAGTAACCTCTGAATGACCTTTTAACGATCCCAAAAACATTGTGATAATTTATTTTGATCACAAGAATAACGAATACTAAATTCGTGGAGTTTCAACGCACATAAATAAGAAAAATGTTAATTACAAGAAATAAAGGTTAAATGCGTTAATATTGCGTTTCAAGACCGTTCGGGTGACCTCGTGCCTAACCGAAAGCTTATTGGTAAATGTTTAAAGACTCAAGACCCTTAAAAGTCAAGCTAGGGGGTTAAAAGTGCAATAAACACAAGTTAAAACAAGTTTAGAAGGACCAGGGACTAAAATGGCAATTTCTGAAAGTTGTTGACTGGACCTGACCTCTACGGGGGCCGCGTAGATCCTCGGCCAAGACTTACGCGGGCCGCGTAAGACTGCTAGGTGCATAAACTTTGGACAGATGCCTGTACAGCCAGTTCCACCGCCTTTGCATGCCATTTCTTGATACCAGGGACTGAGCCAACATTATTACATGCATAGGGGACACCTGGGATCATCAGAATACATTTGTAGACCTTGTTGGAATGATCTTGTGAGATTTAAATTCCTATATAAGGAGTTCTTGTTTGCTTGTTCATGGCACATTCTCAAAAATTATTCAAAACACACTCTCTGGAGCTCTCTGGACTTCAAGCTAGTTTTCTCAAGCTCCTAATTCGTGCTAAGAGCCTTTGTAAGCATTCTTAGCCTTCCTAATTCAAGTTTTATTAGTCTAATGACCAAAACTCAAAACCATCATAATTAAGCATTGACTTAGTGATTAATCACTAATGGTCCAGTCATTTTTCGAATTGAAAGTGGCTATGAGTTGGTAATTATGTGGGTAATAAACCCTTAAAAGGGCACGCTATGATTTCCACTCTAACTTGGTCAATTGTCTGGTCAAACTTAATATTAAAAAGTCGACAGAAAGCTATTTTACAAATAAACACATAACTAACAATGTAGAAGTTATGAAACCTGTTTTAACACTTAAATAACTTGGTAACTAATGTAAGAACATGTCTAAGCATGTTCAACCCGACAATTTTGAGTTTAGGCTCGGTTCGGAACCGAAAGTCGCAAAAGTAGACTTTTGCTTTGAATTTCAGTTCTGACCAGATTTAGCTTGTTTTAGATATGCCTTAAGGATTCTTTAGGACCATATTATAAGTTAGTAAAACCCTCTGAGGTTATATTACATGGTTCCTTAATTATCCTATTCATTTGCATGTTCCCGTTAATTACTTAAATGTTGACCTTTATGCCCTTTTGACCTTAAAACGAGATTTTTGAAAATGTGAGTGGACAAAAACCTTTATTACTGATTTATAAACATGTCCTAAAAATTTGACATCAGTTTGAGGTCTAAATTAGGAGTTATGCTCAATATCGTAATTTGAAAGCTTTTTATTAATTAAACGACATTATTAGCATAAAGCCTATCTAAACCCAAATTTTGACACCAAAATTTTTACCCACTAATGTAATATAATATTTTGGGATTTTTGAAGATTTTTATTAATTTTTAAACTGATTATAACATGGGGTTCTTGCTTTGATTCGGTAATTGACGGTTATACCTTTTTTACTAATAAAATGAGTTTTACATAACATTTTGATACCAAATATTTTGCTACCGATTTCATATGATAAATAAAATATTTTGAACTTTATAAACTGATCAAAAACTCAGATTCCCTCATATAACCTGAAAATTGCTCAAAACCGACTTTTTACGCGTTTTAAACGCATAGTATGAGTTAAAACTATTTTTGGCATATAAGACTTAATACCTACTGATGTTTTAAGTGAATTTTTATACTTTAACAGTAAGAAAAAGTTTTGAACTCAGATTTCCAATTTTGACCTTTAAAGCTTATGTAAAATGACCAAAATGCCCCTACGGTGCATAGTTTGGTTATAAATGATAAATTCCACATATATGCAATACCCTACTAATATGACCTGCAAAAATAAATATTTTTACTGATCATTTTAGACCAGAACCTCATATTAATATTTAATCTCTTTTATAATCTTAAAAATGACCAAAATACCCCTACGGGGGATAAATTGATTTTAAATTCGTTTTGGGCATAATGAAAGGTATCCTACTGATATCATAATACATTTTAAGCATATTAACTTACGAAACCTTTTCATGACTCATTTGGTTACCCGTTATGCACTTATCGCGTTCGATACGGTTTATGTAACTAGTTTGCATAAATTGACCGAACCGGGTCAAACCTAATCATTTTCACTTCAAAATCCAGAATGTGTTTAGTTTACCCATTTTATACAAGTCTCCATACTTGCCGGGTCTAAATCACATTTTAATCCGGTCTTCGCTTAATCTTCCGTTTTGAACCGTATATCTTTCTTTAAAACTAACCGGTCTAAGTTTGAACTTAAGTAAGACCCGTTAGGAATCTAATAGGTTATTAAAACCTTCGTTCCAGATTTAGGAGCCCAGTAAAAGATATTTTCACTTGCTAATTGTATACGGCTGGGATAAACTTGTATAATTTGCTCAGGTAAATACTTTTAACTTATTTTCCCTTATACGGGCTTGGGGTACGGTATATAAAATACCGCTTGGTCGGGTATTGAATTTTTAATCGTATGAAGGTTAAATCATTGAGATAACCCGTTTAATCTGTATTGTTTGTTTTAAACCTTTGGGGGGTTAATGACCATGTCCTGGATATCATCGGCTCATTAATTGAAATGGCCACGACTTAAGCACGGGGTGTAGGCATACACCCGCCGATGCGTATGTAAAATGATATACCTACTTGTTCGAGAATAACTCACCGTAGGATATATTATGTGGTGTGTCTATTAATCTTTAGCCCGGTATTCAACCCGGGCTACTGAACGTATAACAAACTTATAATTCTTATACAGGATTATTTTTAAATAATTATCCCAAGTTATAAAAGATTATTTGTGCCTTGTGCATTTAAATCAATTTTCTTAAACATTTTCAAAATGAGTCGGTTAATTGTATTTACCAGTGAAAACTGACGTATTTTTCAAAAAGGTTAAGTGCAGGTACTAAGCGAAATGGGCTGGCTACTCCTAGCATCAATAAAGAGTCTTGCAAGCTTAGATGTTTAACAATCTGTTGAACAATGTTTCTTTTATCTTTGATTCGCATGTGGATCTCTTTACAACCGTTTTGTAATAATTGATATTACTTTCAATCGGTTTGTAAGGTTGTTATCTCTAGACTTCCGCTGTGCATTAAACTGTGATAAATTGACTATGATGATATCAACAACTTCACGATACTCCCCACCGGGCCCACCGGTAATACGTGGAAATATCGTGGTGTGACATTACATAACTGGTAACAACATTAACCACGACCATTATATACCGATAGAGTTTCACTAACTCACCGGTGATGACTTTCACTGACAGTTTTCAGTACGAAATGGGTCACAATTTTATTAATAAAACTAATAAAAAACAAAGATACTCTCTTTAAACATTTGGGAAATTTTAGTACATAAACCGTGTACAAATTCAAACGAAAATAAATATAAACTACACCATATTTAATAAAACAATCGATTCAAACCAATATCTTCAAAAGATAAAGTCTTCAACTTGATCTTTAACCGCGTCTACTTGTATGGTTCGTTGTGTTTTCAGTCCGTTGTTGTCGCAAACCCCGATCCCTGATCCCCGGGAACGGGCGGCCGCGAGCAAGTTTTGGTGGTATCTCGTATTGTCTAATTTGGCAGCGGAAATTTTCATCAGGAAAGTAGTTAGGAAATATTGATCAGAGTAAAATACCACATTTTCATAACATTAAACAAATGGGTTAAGACCCAAGTTCGTAGTACACACGTTTTCATAGGAATAAATCCTATTTTATTTAAGAAAAACATCTATTTCTTTTTAGGTAACTTTATTGCCACTTTTCTAAGCCTTCGGTGCTGTCTAGCTGGGTTCTATTTGACTTTCACAGTTTTTTACCTGAAACGCGTTTTAAAAACATTTGTCAGTGGGAAATATAGGTGAGTGAATCCCAGTTTAATCAAGTTTAAATAAAAATCCCATTGTACAGTATTGATGGAGATCCCACAATTATATTTGTTTCCAAGACATCACAATTAACATCCATGGTACTGTCGAACCCGACTTGTGGAAATGTTACTCCTTGACCAGGTGGTAACAAATTTTGTATACAAAACCCCAACATACTCATGATAATTGTATTCTTACAAATACTCAATAACTGCTTAATATATAATTAATTAAATGAGGTTTTGTAAAAACAGTTAACAAAAAGTGGATCAACTCACATTGTTGTCTTAGATTTTCCGTAAGAGTTTCCTGGTGATAATCTAAAATTTACACAAATGCATGCGCTTTAGTATAATAACTCATTTTAACATTAGTAATACCCTCCCCGAGACGGCATTCCAACGACTACGTCGGGCAGAACCACGACAGCCGTTACGGAACCCTAGATCAATCGGGCAGCGTATCTAATACGTATCCAGGGGTTATAATACTTACAACGGAGCAGAACTTTGCTAATTTAGGGGGTATAATACCCGAGTATTATGTCTATTACTTAGATATTCGCTTAAGAAAGAAAGAAATGAATGACGGAAAACGAAAACTCGATGCTTTCTTATATAGGGTCTGATCTCGGTCCTCGCGCGGCCCGCGTAACACAAGGCAAGGCCTTACGCGGCCCGCGTTGACTCCAGGTCAACGTGTAGCTTGTCCGGGTCACTATCTAGCCTCGCCGGGTGTTGGGCCACCTGGTCGCACCGGGCTGCGCCACCTTTTAGCCTCTCGCGGCCCGCGTGAAGGTTGGGGTGGGTCTTACGCGGCCCGCCTCAACTTAAAAACTAAATTAAATTATTTTTAATACTATTTAATGTATTTGGGTCCCGTCTTCACATATGGGGTGTATTTTGGGACATATTGAGATAATATAAAATATATTAGCGTGTTGAAAATATTCGGGGCTGTCGGTTTATTGGGGATTGTTACATCCTCCCCACCTTGTTTTAGAGCTCGTCCTCGAGATCTACTGGAACAAGTGCGGATATTTCCTTTGCATTTCATATTCAAGCTCCCATGTATACTCAGGTCCTCTTTTAGAGTTCCACTTCACTTTGACCAGAACTAATCTCTTATGCTTGAGATTCTTGACTTTCCTGTCTTCGATTCGTAGAGGTCTTTCTACAAACTTGAGTTGTTCATTTGCCTCTATATCCTTAAGAGGTACTACTAGTAATTCATCAATTAAACACTTTTTGAGATTAGATACATGAAATACATCATGTATCCCTGCCATTTCCTCTGGCAGTTGTAGCTGATATGCTACAGGTCATATTCTTTTAATAATCTCAAAAGGTCCAACGTATCTGGGACTTAGATTTCCTCTTTTGATGAATCTGACTACTCCTTTCCAAGGAGAAACTTTCAACAATACTTTATCTCCTACTTGAAATTCCAATGGTTTGCGTCTGTTATAAGTGTAGCTCTTCTGTCGATCACGTGCTTCTTTCAGTCGTTCCTTGACTTGAATAATCTTGTCAGTTGTTTCTTGTACTATCTCGGGTCCAGATAGTTGCTTTTCCCCAATTTATGCCCAACAAACTGGGGTTCGACACTTTCGTCCATAAAGTGCTTCGAATGGTGCAGCATTGATACTTGTGTGATAACTATTATTATAAGAAAATTCTATTAAAGGTAAGTGATCGTCCCAATTACCTCCGAAATCAATTACACAAGCTCTAAGCATGTCTTCCATTGTCTGAATCGTCCTTTCACTTTGTCCGTCCGTTTGAGGATGGTAAGCTATGCTTAGATTTAACTTAGTTCCCATTGCTTTTTGGAAACTTGACCAAAAATGAGAGGTAAATCGGCTATCTCTATCAGAAACAATTGATAATGGTATTCCATGTAAAGAAACAATTTCATTTACATATAATTTAGCTAACTGTTCCATACTGAAGGTTTCCTTCATTGGTAGGAAATGAGCTGACTTGGTTAAGTCTATCTATAATTACCCAGATTGTATCATTACTTTTCCTTGTTTTGGGTAATTTAGTAACAAAATCCATTGTTATCAATTCCCATTTCCACACTGGCATTTCTAACTGTTGCAGAAATCCTGAGGGTTTCTGATGTTCAGCTTTAACTTGTGAACAAATTAAACATTTCGAAACATAGGCTGCTATGTCCTTTTTCATTCCTATCCACCAGAAATTTTTCCTTAAATCCTGGTACATTTTATCACTTCCTGGATGCATCGTATACTTAGACTTATGGGCTTCTTCTAATATACGATAACGTAGGTTTCCTAATTTAGGTATCCACGTTCTCTTTTCATGGAATCTCCAAATTCCATATGTTCCTTGTTCTAATTCTTTTAGCATACCCTTTAATTTTTCATTATCATCCTTGATTACTGATTCTTGTGCTTCTCTTATCTGATCATTTAAATCTACTTGTAGATTTAATTTAAGAGAACGTACCCTTTTTGGCTTTTCATGATACTTTCGACTTAAAGCATCTGCCACTACATTTGCTTTTCCTTCATGATACTGGATATCACAATCATAATCACTAAGCATCTCCATCCAACGTCTTTGTCTCATATTCAATTCCTTTTGCCCGAAAACATACCTTAAACTCTTATGATCAGTGAATATGGTAAACTTACTACCATAAAGATAATGTCTCCAAATCTTAAGGGCAAAAATTATAGCTCCTAGTTCTTGATCATGGGTTGAATAATTCTCTTCATGATTCTTAAGTTGTCTAGATGCGTAAGCTATAACCTTTTGACGTTGCATCAACACACCTCCATAGCCTAATTTAGAAGTGTCACAATAGACTACAAAGTCTTTAGTTCCTTCTGGTCTTGGTCCCCATTCTAAAAGCTTCTTCTTGTTTTGGTCCCCATTCAAACTTCATGGATTTACAGGTTAACTTAGTTAAAGGAATGACTATTCTAGAAAAATTTCGAATAAATCTTCTATAACAACCGGCCAATTCTAAGAAACTTCTAACCTCGATTGATGACTCAGGTGTTTTCCATTTGGTAATCGCCTCGATTTTTATGGGATCCACATGAATTCCTTCATGGTTAACTAAGTGTCCAAGAAACTGTACCTGTTCTAGCCAAAACTCGCACTTTGAAAACTTAGCATAAAGTTTTTCCTTTCTTAATAAACTTAGAAGTGCGTGCAAATGCTCTGCATGTTCTTCTTTATTCTTAGAGTAAATTAGAATATCATCTATGAAAACAATTATGAATTTATCCAAATATGGCTTACATATTCGGTTCATCATGTCCATAAATGCGGCTGGGGCATTGGTTAAACCAAATGGCATGACAGTAAATTCATAATGACCATACCTTGTTCTGAAGGCGGTTTTAGGAATATCCTCTTCCTGTACCTTTAATTGATGATATACTGACCTTAAATCGATTTTAGAGAAAAATCGAGCTCCTTACAGTTGGTCGAACAGATCATCAATTCTCGGTAATGGGTACCGATTCTTAATCGTGACTTTGTTCAATTCACGGTAATCAATGCACATACGCATTGATCCGTCCTTCATTTTAACGAATAATATTAGCGCTCCCCATGGTGATGAGGTTGGTTGTATGAATCCTTTCTCCAACAATTCATCTAATTGTTTCTTCAATTCCTGCGGGTGCCAAACGGTAGGGTGCTTTGGCAATCGGTGTTGTTCCTGATAGTAGATGAATTCTAAATTGAACTTCTCTATCTAGAGGTAGTCCTGGTAATTCTTCTGGAAATACATCTGAAAACTGAGACACTACTGGAATTTCTTTTAGTTCTTTTTCTTTAGTGTTAGTGATTATAGAAATCAAATACACTATAGATCCTTTTCTTATATAGCTTGTAGTTTTCATCACAGAGATGAATTTCGTGGATCTAGATGGTTTATCTCCTTTAATTGTGATCTTTTCACCTTTTGGTGAATTTACTTGGATTGACTTTTGATTACATAAAATACTGGTTTTATTGGCTATTAACCAATCCATTCCTAAAACGACATCAAATCCTGCCAGATTCATGGGATAAAGGTTTGCAATAAACTTTTGATTTAAAATTTCTATTCTTGCTCTCTGCAAGATTTCAGAAATCCTAATCGTTTCTCCATTTGCTGTCTCTACTAGGCATTCTTGTGGTAGTTTAGTTAATGACTGATTTAGAAGTTTGCAAAACGAAGTATTAATGAAACTTTGGTTTGCACCAGAGTCAAATAATACCTTAGCAAAAACATCATTAACTAAAAACGTACCAGCTATCACATCTGGAATTATCTTGGCTTCATCTGCAGTCAGAACAAATGCCCTGCCATTTTTAGCGTTCTTGTTGTTCGCAGCTGGAGCTAGTTTTGGACAGTTTGGCTTGATATGACCTTTCTCTCCACAGTTGAAGCACAGTCCATTACTAGATTTTCTCCTGCAATCTTCTTCCTTGTGTCCTGGCATCTTGCAGAAATTGCAAAGAGTGGAGCATTTTCCCGAATGCTTTTTCTTGCAGACCTTGCAGAAAGGTGCAGAGGTAGAACCCATATTCCTATGGTTGTAATTCCCAGAACGGAATTCTTGAGTAAGCCTTTGGGTTAGGTTTCTCCTCTGTTCTTCTTCTCTAGTACGGATTAACTCATCTGTCAAGGTATTTGCTAGTTCTACAGCTTCTTCTATAGTTTGAGGTCTAGCTACCTTGACTACATGTCTAATCTCTCCGGTTAATCCCCAGATGTAACGGGAGATTAATACCGGCTCTGGTGATGCAACGGTTGGTACTATTCTAGCATATTCACAGAATAACTTTGTGTACCCCTTACTATCTACTCCATTCATCCTAAGATTTAGGAATTTGTTTGCTATTAGTTCCTTTTCATTAAGAGGGCATAATTTCCTTTCTACCATATTCTTAAATTCCTCCCATTCCATGTTGTATACCTTATCACTTCCTCTAGACTGGATGATAGTGTTCCACCACTCTAAGGCTGAGTTCTTAAATATATTTGAAGCAAACATTATCTTATCTTCCTCAGCACACTTGCTTATTTTTAGAACAGCCTCAGTCTTTTCTATCCAGCGTAGAGCTGCAATAGGTTCTTCATTGTCCGAGAATTCTATTGGTTTGCAGGACCAGAATTCTTTATAAGAACAACTGTAAGACACGGTTCTTCTTCTTTTGGGAATAGGCACTTGAAGTACAGGGCCATTGTTCACGCTATGTTCCGGTTCAATTGGTCGCTTACTACTATGTTTACTTTTATTATTCGCTTCCTGAACCGTTTGAAGAATAAATGGCATTGCATCTATAATTCCTTGTGCCACTATGTGTTGGATAGCACTATTATCCACTTGGTTCCCATTGTTATTGACGCTCGGATTCTCATTAACCAAGTTAATGTTACTCTGGTTATCGTTATTCAGATTTCCTTGATTTCCTTCGTCGGCCATCTGAATTTTAAACATTTACCCCGTATTAATATCACAAAATAATATTTAATATAGTCAATCATATGACACACATTTTTGCCAAAAGCGTCGATCATTGCGACTTTACTCTATTCATCTCTATATACTAGGCATCTATTACACACCAGTACTGAAATAAAAATTACAATACCAACAGAAAGAAAATTACACTAATAGTAGTAGGCATCCATACACACATATTTTATTTTATTATTATTATTACTACTACTACCATTTCACCATCACATTCATGGATATGGATTCATCCAGAAATCCATATTACGCTCGCCTTACTTCCAGACGAGTCGCTCTGCTACCTGTCGCATTCTCTCACTACTTTCTAAAATTTCCTCACTAAATGTCCTAAGTTCTTGTACGTTTTCTGCACTCATTGGGGGTGCAAGTTCTAGGACTGGGTTCAGAATCTGGGGTGCGGGTTCTTGGTATAGGGGTGTAGGTGCCTGGAATCGGTAAGGATCTTCTAAAATCTCCCTAACGTATTCATCATGGAAATAGGGATCTAAAGGATCCAAACCTAGGTAAGCTCCTACGTTCTGCATGGGTGTGTCTTCATGTATCGGGTAACGTTGCACATAGTCCCTAATGTCGTCCCACCAGGGGTCGTAATTTGGGTCTAGGGGATTTGGTGCTGGTACCCTAGGTATTTCCTCCGGGTTGAAATCATGCATCTCTACTTGGTTTTCAAAGTTTTCTATCTCCATTGGTTGGTCAGGGATTGGTGGTTGTGGTTGGGGTGCTATTATTTGCTCCAGATTAGGGTCAGCTGCGGTGGTTGCTAGTGTGTGGATGTTGGCTATACCCCTATTGATCATATCCTGGGCATAGGCATCAGTTTCTCTCTTGGTTGCTGCTAGTACCCTCTGGTCTTGTAACTTTTTCATATGTTTTCTACGCTCGTGTGCCCCTCGACTGAACCATCCCCTCTTTTTCTGAGGAAATGGCTCTTCTGACTGAGCCTTAAAGACAAAGATTCCTTCTTCCATATCAGCAGAGTACCCTGAGAGGGCAGGCTGGGAAGAGGAGGTGCCTTCGCTTCTAGGCGAACCAGAAAATTGACGGTATGCGTCAGATGGTCCTTGGTCACTCGTACTGTAAACTAACAAATAGTCAAACAACATATAACAATAAATACAGTTATGCACGTATTTCCGTAATTTATTTCCTAACACTTTACATTTTGATGTCAGCAGAACACCTCTGTGGCTGAATCAGTGGCTTAGCTCTGATACCACCTTCTGTCGCAACCCCCGATCCCTGATCCCCGGGAACGGGCGGCCGCGAGCCAGTTTCGGTGGTATCTCGTATTGTCTAATTTGGCAGCGGAAATTTTCATCAGGGCCGTAGTTAGGAAACATTGATCAGAGTAAAATACCACATTTTCATAACATTAAACAAAAGGGTTAAGACCCAAGTTCGTAGTACACACGTTTTCATAGGAATAAATCCTATTTTATTTAAGAAAAACATCTATTTCTTTTTAGGTAACTTTATTGCCACTTTTCCAAGCCTTCAGTGCTGTCCAGCTGGCTTCTATTTGGCTTTCACAGTTTGTTACCTGAAACGCATTTTAAAAACATTTGTCAGTGGGAAATACTGGTGAGTGAATCCCAGTTTAATCAAGTTTAAATAAAAATCCCATTGTACAGTATTGAGGGCGATCTCGCAATTATATTTGTTTCCAAGACATCACAATTAACATCCATGGTACTGTCGAACCCGACTTGTGTAAATGTTACTCCTAGACCAGGTAATAACAAATTTTGTATACAAAACCCCAACATACTCATGATAATTGTATTCTTACAAATACTTAATAACTGCTTAATATATAACTAATTAAATGAGGTTTTGTAAAAACAGTTAACAAAAAGTGGATCAACTCACATTGCGGTCTTAGATTTTCCGTAAGAGTTTCCTGGTGATAATCTAAAATTTACACAAATGCACATGCTTTAGTATAATAACCCATTTTAACATTAGTAATACCCTCCCCGAGACGGCATTCCAACGACTACGTCGGGCAGAACCACGACAGCCGTTACGGAACCCTAGATTAATCGGGCAGCGTATCTAATACGTATCCAGGGGTTATAATACTTACAACGGAGCAGAACTTCGCTAATTTAGGGGGTATAATACCCGAGTATTATGTCTATTACTCAGAAATTCTCTTAAGAAAGAAAGAAATGAACGACGGAAAACGAAAACTCGATGCTTTCTTATATAGGGTCTGATCTCGGTCCTCTCCCGGCCTGAGCAACACAAGGCAAGGCCTTACGCGGCCCGCGTTGACTCCAGGTCAACGTGTAGCTTGTCCGGGTCTCTATCTAGCCTCGCCGGGTGTTGGGCCACGTGGCCGCACCGGGCTGCGCCACCTTTTAGCCTCTCGCGGCCCGCGTGAAGGTTGGGGTGGGTCTTACGTGGCCCGCCTTAACTTAAAAACTAAAGTTTTAATTATTTTTAATACTATTTAATGTATTTGGGGCCCGTTTTCACGTATGGGGTGTATTTTGGGACATATTGAGATAATTTAAAATATATTAGGGTGTCAAAAAATATTTGGGGGTGTCGGTTTATTGAGGATTGTTACATCCTCCCCACCTTGTTTTAGAGCTCGTCATCGAGATCTACTGGAACAAGTGCGGATATTTCCTTTGCATTTCAGATTCAAGCTCCCATGTATACTCATGTCCTCTTTTAGAGTCCCACTTCACTTTGACCATAACTAATCTCTTATGCTTGAGATTCTTGACTTTCCTGTCTTCGATTCGTAGAGGTCTTTCTACAAACTTGAGTTGTTCATTTAACTCTATATCCTTTAGAGGTACTACTAGTGATTCATCAGTTAAACACTTTTTGAGATTAGATACATGAAATACATCATGTATCCCTGCCATTTCCTCTGGCAGTTGTAGCTGATAGGCTACAGGTCCTATTCTTATAATAATCTCAAAAGGTCCAATGTACCTGGGACTTAGCTTTCCTCTTTTGATGAATCTTACTACTCATTTCCAAGGAGAAACTTTCAAAAATACTTTATCTCCTACTTGAAATTCCAATGGTTTACGTCTGTTATCAGTGTAGATTCGGGCTAATCGTTCTACCTTGTAGTCTTCCCGTATAGGCAAAAAGTGAGCTGATTTGGTTAAACGGTCAACAACAACCCAAATGCTATCGTGACCTGATGGCGTGCGCGGAAGTTTTGTTATAAAATCCATGGCTATACTTTCCCACTTCCACATAGGGATCGGGGGTTGTTCGGAGTAAGCCAGAGGTTCTTTGGTGTTCAGCCTTGACCTTCGAGCAAGTCAGGCACTTTCCAACATAGAGAGCGATATCCCTTTTCATGCCCGGCCACCAGTACTTGTAGCGAAGGTCCCGGTACATCTTGTCGGCACCGGGATGAATAGAATATCAGGATTTGTGGGCTTCGTCCATCAAAATCTGTCGCAAATTGGTTCGCTTAGGGATCCAAATTCGGTCCAGAAAGTGAAATATCCCATTCGACTTATTCACAAAATGGGCTCCATCGTGATAGATTCTTTCCTTCTTCAAAGTGCGTTCATTGAAACATGCATGCTGGGCTTCGCGGATGAGGGTTTCGAGATCGTATTGGGCTTGGACATCACGAATGTTGAGCAGATAGCTCCGCCTACTGAGGGCGTCGACAACAACATTTTCTTTGCCTGGGTGATAACGAATCTCACAGTCGTAATCGTTGAGAAGTTCTACCCATCGGCGTTGACGCATGTTAAGTTCCTTTTGATCAAAGATATGTTGTAGGCTCCTATGATCGGTGAAGATCGTACACTTGGTACCATACAGGTAGTGTCGCCAAATCTTTAATGCAAAAATAACTGCGCCTAGCTCGAGATCATAGGTTGTGTAGTTCTTCTCGTGGATCTTGAGCTGACGAGATGCGTAAGCAATGACCTTGTCCCATTGCATGAGGACACAACCGAGGCCAAGGTTCGAGGCATCGCAATAGACTATAAAGTCGTCGCTTCTATAGGGTAAAGTAAGGACATGAGCATTGCAAAGCATGTGCATGAGGGTTTGGAAAGTAGACTCTTGTTCAGTTCCCCAAACAAAAGGCTTGTCTTTATGCGTAAGAGCGGTAAGCGGCAGAGCGATTTTTGAGAAACCTTCAATGAATCGATGATAATAGCCCGCTAATCCGAGAAAAGAACGGACTTCGGACGGGTTCTTAGGTGTAATCCAACTCTTAACGGCTTCAATCTTTGCGGGGTCGACGTGAATACCTTGACTATTGACAATGTGACCAAGGAATTGAACCTCCTCCAGCCAAAATTCGCACTTGGAGAACTTGGCATAGAGTCGATTCCCTTGGAGTAGCTCGAGAACCAAATGTAGATGTTGCACGTGTTCGGCTTTCGACTTGGAATAGATCAAGACATCATCGATGAACACGATGACGAAGCGGTCGAGATAAGGTTTACACACGCGATTCATCAGATCCATGAAAACTGCGGGTGCATTGGTTAAACCAAAAGGCATAACAACGAATTCATAATGGCCGTATCGAGTATGAAAGGCGGTTTTGGGTATATCCTCCTCTTGAATGCGTAGCTGGTGATAGCATGAGCGTAGATCGATCTTGGAGAAACACGTAGCACCTTGTAGCTGATCAAACAAATCAACAATGCGAGGCAGAGGATAGCGATTCTTGATAGTCAACTTATTCAATTCCAGATAGTCGATGCACATCCTGAACGACCCATCCTTCTTTTTAACAAAAAGGACTGGCGCGCCCCAAGGAGAGGTGCTCGGGCTAATGAAGCCTTTCTCAAGTAATTCCTGGAGCTGACTTGAGAGTTCACGCATTTCGGAGGGAGCGAGTCGGTAAGGGGCTTTGGCAACAGGGTTTGCTCCAGGAATGAGGTCGATACGAAATTCGATATCACGTCTTGGCGATAATCCGGGAAGATCACCAGGGAACACATTAAGAAATTCACGAACCACAGGAACATCTTTTACTTCTGTCTTTCCTTTCTTTTCCTTCTCCGCTACTACAATGTTAGCCAAGAAAGCTCTGTATTCCTTACGGAGATACTTGCTAGCTTGGACACACGACATGAGTTTGAGACCTTTCGAAGCAGTTTCACCATAAATACATAATAAATCACCATTCGCGAGCGAGAATCGAATCATCTTATCGAAGCACACAACTTCATCATGGTTTTCGCGAAGAAAGTCCTTGCTTACTTTGACGTCAAAACTTCCGAGTTGCATCGGAATGAGGTCAATTGGGAAGATGTGATTGTTGAGCTCAAGAGTACAATCACGAAGAACAGAATTAACGGCGACAGTTCTTCCGGTAGCAACTTCAATATCGAACGTCGAGGGAAGATGGGAGCGCTTACGACTAAGGAGCTTCTCGAATTCAAACGACACAAAGCAATTATCAGCTCCAGTATCAAACAAACACGATGCATAAATACCATTCACAAGGAACGTACCATTGACCACGTTGTTGTCAGCCTAGGCTTGGTGCACATTGATGTTGAAGGTTCTGGCGCGGGCGGCTTGTTGCTGTTGAGGCGGCTGCTGCTGCTGCTGCTGAGGCTATTGTTTCACAACCCTGTTCGGGCACATGTTCACGAAGTGGTTGGGATCACCACACGCGAAGCAGACTCTGGAGTTGATCGCGGGTGACTGAGCTGCTTGTTGGCCTTGTGGGGCTGGAAGCAGAGCTTGATGAGCAGTGGCTTGAATCGGTGCTTGGCGGGGACGAGTACGGCAGTTGGAGGTGAAGTGGCCGTACATATTGCAGTGCGCGTAAAAACGGCAAGCTAGACCTACCGGGTGATGATAAGTGCATGTCGGGCAAGCAGGGTGAGGGCCTGTGTATGCACGCTTTGCAGGCGGTGCATAGGTAAATGGTGCTGGACGGTGCTGAGATTGCTGCTGAGCCGGTAAGGCTTGAAGTGGAGCTGCAGTGGTAGTGACAGCACAGTTCTTGTTGCTGGAGCTGTTGTTGTTGTTCTTCTTCTTGCGGCATGAGGACTTTGACGATTGAGCGGCGGCGGTTTCACCGGATGGTGCGGCGGTGACTTGATGCAGGTTCTTCGAAGTTTTATCCTAAAAACCAGCTTTTACTCGCTTGTCGTTGATTTCAGCGGCAAGCAAGTAAGTTTCTTCGATCGTTGCTGGCTTTGAGGCATGCACAAAATCTGCAACACAGTCGGGTCGAGCTCGAATGTATTTCTTGATCGTCATGTCAGCAGTCTTCACCTGATCGGGACATATGATACTGAGCTGCTTGAAGCGAGCAGTCAGGGTAGTGTTGTCACCTTCTTTCTGCTTAATGTGCAAGAACTCATCCTCCAGCTTTTGGCGCTCATGGGGAGGGTAGAACTCTTCGAGCATAATGTTCTTTAACTCGTCCCATGACAGACCTTAGGCTGCATCATTTCTGCGCTTGTTTCTTTCGGTCGTCCACCAGTCTAGAGCGCAGGAATGGAAGACGCCGGTCGCGTTCAGCGTGCGGAGATTATCAGGACATCCGCTCTATCGCAGGGTGACTTCGATTGAGTCAAACCATTGAAACAAAGCCGTAGGGCCTTCTTCGCCGGTGAACTCTTTCGGTCCACATGCCTCGAACTGTTTGAAGCTGAAAGCAACTTTGGGAGTCTCGGTCCTGGATTCTTCAGACGATTTGCTCATGTTTTCATATAGTTCACTGACGACTTGGGGTACGATCTTTGCCATTTTCTTAGTAATCATGGCAGCGAGGCATTTGTCTGCTTGCTTTCGGCGGGCGTCTCGGGTAGCGCGAGATCCAGATGACGACATTGTCTGCATCAGACATCGCCACAGGACTCAACACAATATAATCGAATCTCACCTCACACGCCTAATACTACTAAAGCTCAGGAACACGTACAATCACATAGCACATAATCACAGATTCACATAAGCACAGAAGCACAGAATCACGTAAGGCACAGAAGCACAAAAGAGCACATAAGACACAGAATCACCGAAGCACTTAAGCACATGAGGTATCCAAAACACACAAAAACTTCTGACTACCTCAGAATACAGAAACCTATCATTCAAGGCCTGCGAGCGTTCGAGAATAGCGATCGCGTATAGCATAGCGTATAACATAGCACAAAGTCGTCCATGATTTAGCGATTTGTCAGCGGTTGTGCAGTGTGTTGTGTGTTTAGCGGAAGCAACAAGACGTTAGATCGAAACCAGTAGTACCTCAAAACGCTAACAAATTAGCATAAACCACATAAAGCACGTAAATTCACATAAGACGTCGAAATATCAGAGTCGGCAGTAGCGAGCTTAGATTCGAAACACATAAAAATCGAGGAATAGATCATCTACGGCTATATAGACGTTGACTAACCAAAGTGATTCGACTATTCTCAAGGACTTGTTGTACACACTTGACCTTCAGGACTTGTGCTTTTGCCTCGAATCTTGGGTGTTCGGCACGCATCCTTTTTAGTCATACCGTGACTTCAAGTCGTTGGAGTCCGTCGAGACTTTGGTGGGAGTTTTGTAAAATCAAGTATAGGTCGGAACAAGTCGTCAAGGTTCGGGTTTCACCCCTGACTTAACAACGTCGTCCCTGTTTTGATAAAAATAAAAGAGAATTATGCGTCGAAGTATGGATTTCACTCCCGATTCAACGCAAATTCTTGTGTTTATAGATGAAAATGCGAGGCGAACAAGCAATTCTTGTGTAAAAGAGAATTAAATCATAAGTGCCGAACACTTTTGAAATTTAAACGGAAGCATGGACGATATGTAGACATCAAATATCAAAGTGCTTTTATCTTCAACACTTTATAATCTGACCGAAATCTTCTCAACGATATTATCCCATGGCATGTCTTGAGGTACTCCCTCAATAAGACTCCATGCACTTATAAGTACAAGTTCCCCATTTCATCTTGAAACTTTAAACTTTGACAATTATGCTCAAAACAACACCAAGTTGTTACAAATACCACATTTAAGTAGTAAACTTGAACAATTAAATTTGTTCACAACAACACCAAGTTGTTTTTCACCAAATAAGTTGTCACACCCCAACCGATGGCGGAAACATCGGGGCATGGCACTGAGTGAAACAGATTGTCCATAAGTTTCCATAACAACTATATTTACCAAGTATTTAAAGCAACACGTCCCATACCATGTCATAAATGATAATACAATTATTACAGAAAAGATCTAGTCAAATTGTTCTGTTCCGACAACTCATATTTTTATTACAGACAATTGTTTATTGTTGACCTAGGTCTTTCCTAGCCTCGATTTCACAGCAAAGTAAGCAAATAAGCATCCTAAGCACCTGTCACATACGTTAAAGTAAAAGTCAATACATATAGTGTAAAGGTGAGCATACAAGTTAGATAATAGCATATAGAGTTCAAAATAGTTACGCATAACCAGCATGTACACATTGTAAAATGAGACATGTTAGTTATCGACATGAACCTATCGATACCAAAGACTGCGGGTTGACTGCCCAAGGCAGTTCGCGATACACACTCACCACTGTGAGCCATGTAACTAATTGTCCTTAACAACCCCCGAGTGAACAGGTGCTGAGTCCAAACTATAGTACTATCGTTGCTAAGGCAGGTAGACAACATTCTATGTGTAAACATAATAAACAAGCATTCATTAAGTCACGTATAACATGCGGTAACGGTTAGCGTTAAAAGTATTACGTAGTGTGTTCGATGTGATTTAGAATAAGTAACGTATGTAACACCCAAAAGTGTGTAAAGTAAAAGGGGATCGAGTATACTCACAGCGGTTGATGGATTGAAGGGAGCGCTAGAGAGTAGGGTTAGCCTGAACAGAACGATAGCATAACAATAAGCGACGCGTAAAACGATACAAGTGTTAGTGGTTCGGACAGCAGTTCGATCGGTTGGTAGTCCGAATGGACAGCCGGTCATTCGGTTGCCAGTCCGCTCGGATGGTCATCCGGACGGGTGACCCTTCGAGTGGATTGTTTCTTCCTTTGTGAAGGATGTGTTTGTGTATGATGGCTTGACTTTTGAAGTTTTCGTTGTTATCATTTTGAAAACATAAAAGTATCACTACCTTTCAGGTCGGTCGGTCGATCGGTCGGACGTACGATCGGACGAACACCCGATCGGTTGGACACTTTAGTAAGAACAAGTTCACAGTAGGTTGTCACTCGATCGGACGTTTGTTTGATCGGGTGGCAACACAGGTGCATTGAACATGTTGGAAATTTGTTTAAGTATGAAGTTCCAAAACATCACATAGTCGGATGGTCGGTCGATCGGATGGTAACCCGATCGGACGGCAATCCGTTCGGTGTTCCAAAACCTTTGAAGTTTGAATGATAGTTAAGTGTGGGGACCGGGATGCAAGTCGATCGGGTGACCGGTCGTTCGGGTGGCTGTCTGTTCGGACAGCAGTCCGATCGGACGGCACTCCGTCCTGGTCGACCTGTTCGTCTTCTTCCTTGGTCACTCTGGTAGTTTTTCGTTTTATCGAGATGTTTTGATAACGCATTAGACAACAGAAACCTCGTCATGACTTAGTAACCTGATCGGACAGGAATCACCCAAATCCGGACGGTTAACTGTTCGAGACGGTGTTCCATGTTTAACCCGAAATCGGTAATCTCTTGGATAGAATCCAGATCTTGAACCAACGCATCGACATGCAAGAGTGGAAGGTTAGAACAAGCTCTGATTCTATCGGTTTTGAGGCATTGAGTGTAAAAGAGTTGAAAGAAAGTTAGAAACCATCTTTCAATCCTTTTTCACCTTGAATGTGTTTAGATCTATACAAGATCTTTGTTTGTTTGTATGGAAATCGTTCAGATCTAAGTTGTTCTTGGTGGATTGAAGCCAAAACATGAAGTTCCTAAGAACACCATGATGACATCATCCTAGAACACTTCAAATCTAGTGATTTCACGGTTAAAAGTTAAGATTCAAAAGATAGAAAGGTGTATGAGTGCGTGTAGATTAAGAAAGTACAAGATTTAGACGGAAAACTTATAAGAATCGTGAGAAATCTGAGGAAAAGTGGGATTGGAGCACTGGTCGGACAAGAGTTTCCAGAAATGGAAAGTTTGATGTTGAAAGGGGGTATTTATAGGGTTTCCCAAAAAGTAAAGGGAATGAGGGGGGCTGGTCGATCGGTTGGCAGCCCGATCGAACAGCTGGTCGATCGAGCGACAGCTCGATCGAGCGGCTGGTCGATCGGCTGGTCTCCTGGTCAATCGGTCACCTGATTCGAGTGTTTGGGCGACGAGTCTTACTGTTTCGATTGCGATGCGATAGAATTTCCTAGTCAAATTACTTTTAATCCCAACTACTATATCAACATACAAGCATCCTTATTTCATATTCGTTTAGCGTTTGCGATTGAGTTTCGGTTGCGTTTCGATTGATTACTACAACAAATTATAAATAAACATGCACAAGTAACACATAAGGCACACACACACGTATAATAATAACCAAAATGCGTAATTCGAGTTGTGAGTGCGATTGCGATAAGCGATAAATCGATTAAACATGCGATAAACAGCGGTTACTAGGCAATTACTAATAGATACTCTACATAATACAACTAAAGCGATAACAAAATAGACTAATTACAAGTCAAAGAAGTCAAAACAGGAATTGAGCAAGGAGAGACAGATCGCAATTAGCAATCTTTTCTACCTTTGACTTCAATCTTAACTTTGACTTGACTTTCGAAACACGGGGTGTTACATAAGTGACTAATTAAGTGTCATCAAGAAGCTCTACTCAAGAGTTTCTCTTTAATTCACCACATGCTACCTCTAGTAAGAGTAGCGAACCATTTGAATTATCAATGTTATGCAAAACTTTGTTTAAAAATTATTCAAAACAATTTTGCAATATACAACATTAATAATATCAATTAGGGTTTTGAAAACATAGATCAAAACCCAAAATATCAAATGGTTTTATATTGTTTAGTCTTACTACACATGTAATAAACGTTTTCTAACACGCATGTTAGAAAAAAAATGTTATAACGAGCACATTATAGAATCAAACATTTACATAAAACGTTTTCCAAAGATATATTTTATAAAATAAACCATTTCTCATCATTTTTAATGCACACATAGACAATTAAATGTTTACATAAAACATTTATGTCCATTATGAACAATCTCTAACCTCGTATTCGTGATACACATTTTCTAACACACGTGTTAGAAAATTTAAGTCATTTTATATATACAAAACGTGACCAAATTAAAGCATTAAATGTTATCATTAAAACTCATCAAATGTCATCAATAAAACTCTACTCAAGAGTTTCACCATATGAAGAGTTAACAGTCTCAATAATTATAGACTTAAACTCTAATAAAACTCATCAAATGCCATTATTAAAACTCTACTCAAGAGTTTCACCATATGAAAAGTTTATTAGTAATTATAATTTCACTCAAATGGATATAGAAATCACAAATTAAAGTTGGTGATAAATCCCACACAAATACACCACCACTTTATGGTGATTTAATTCTTGAAGCCAGTCAAACATCAACTTCAATGTATGACCTTTTATTTCTAAATCATACAAAACATTAAAATCAATGCTACAACAAATTAATTATATAAAATGTTTACATAAAACATTTCAAAGCATTTGTATTTTAACCATTTTTAACAATCATGTTAAAATGAAAGAAATTCTAACTCGCACGTTAGAAATATTAACATTTCCACAAAATGTTAATTCGACTTGCTAAAAACACATATATGGTTCAAATAAATAAGTCATTTTTAATACACACATTAGAAACTAAACAACTAAAAAATTGCTTCCAAATTAACGTTTTTCATGAACGTTTCTAACACGCATGTTAGAAGACAAATGATTACAAAAATCATTATAAGACTTATTTGTTTATATCAATCCATGGGTGGATGAAGAGCCTACTTTAAATAGAGACATAAAACTCTAATCAAGTAACATAAAACTCTTATTTAAAAACATAAAAAACTCTACTTAAGAGAATTTAACGTTTACAAAAAACGTATGGTTTACACCAATAATTTCGGTCTAACACATAAGTTAGAGAATTTAACGTTTACAAAAAACGTATGGTTAACACTAATAAACCCGATCTAACACAATAGTTAGAAAAATTAACGATTCCCAAAATCGTTTCAAAACCAAACGTTTGAACTAAAACTATTCGTTTTGTACCACGGTATAGGATTTAAGATTGTATTTCAATCTCAAGAAATCCAAACACAACAAGTTGTACTACATACATATTTCTCAAAAAAATATTTATAAGATAATAATCTCTAAAAATATATTTTTTTATTATAAATCTTTTGGTGAACCCAAAATCCTTACAAATAAGATTTTAAGATTGTAGCAACAATCTCACGAAATCTGTTTTAAGTTTGTAGGAAATGGGTCACAATTTTATTAATAAAACTAATAAAAAAAGTAAAGATACTCTCTTTAAACATTTGGGAATTGTAGTACATGAACCGTGTACAAATTCAAACGAAAATAAATATGAACTACAACATATTTAATAAAACAATCGATTCAAACCAATATATTCAAAAGATAAAGTCTTCAACTTGATCTTTAACCGCGTCAACTTGTATGGTTCGTTGTGTTTTCAGTCTGTTGTGTAGGCTTCAATGAGGTCTTGAAACACGTCTTCTTGTACAATAATTTTGTACAAAAAGAACAAACAAATGTTGACGGTTGTGGTTGAGGCACGTGTTCAACACGCTTCCCTTAAAACAGATTTCGCATCTCTACTAAAGACGACACATCTGGATAAAAACATAGTGTTAGACCTTTTGGAAATTAAGAATAGAAATGTAGTTGAATCATGTATAGAAACTTATCTCTATATGTTCCCAACATATGGGTCATCAAGTACTTCTTCTTCAAGAACTCTTCATGCATATCTTTATGTCTCCTTGTATTCTTACTCTTGTAGTTTTATATATAAAAAACCCATCAAGTTAGGCATATAGCCTACTTTTAATACAAGAGACATGGAATAGAGAAAAGTCTCACTTAATTAGAGATTTATTAGAGACATAAACTCTAATAAAAACTAATAAATTAATATAAAAACTCCACTTAAGAGTTTATGTTCTATATGAAGAGTCTAGTACTTAATTAAAGATTTATTAGAGACATAAACTCTAATAAAAACTAATAAATTAACATAAAAACCATACTTAAGAGTTTATATTCCAGATGAATAGTCTAGTAAATAATTATAATTAAATTATAATCTCACTAAATTAATATTCATTCATAATATCTAAATTTCCAACATTTTCATACGAAATTGTTCGCATGTGAAAGTAAAGTTTTCTTGTAGTCTTATCCCTGGGAGGTCTTCCTCCACTAGCAGGATTTTTTATATTTTAAGTTTCACTACCACCCTTTTATTATATGTATAATATGTGAATTTAACATGTTTAATTTTTTGGAGTTTAATCTTTCTATAATAAATTTTGTTTATTTAACTCAAGAAAACCTGAATACGTGGTTATTTTTAATTTTTTTATGTTCCGTTATAAATCTTGTTGACATTCCGATATATTATTTTTGTTGAAAACAAAGTTGTATTCAAATTGAGTATCATTTATCATAAGCTATATTGAGAACATGTAATGTGATAAACCGACCTGATACTGTTAGAACAAATTCGGTACCGGTTTCAGTATTCGGTTTATTGTTTTTGGTTGATGTAAACCCCGACTTTATTTTTTAGGTTACTTTTTTCATAAGATACACCACTATTAGGTATCATCGAGTGTTGATATTCGCTTTTAATATATTAGATATATAAATACAAGCATAAAAAATGATATATTTTCAAATAACTTTTTTACTTTATCCTTCTAACTATAAAGTTACAACACTTAACATCATTATGTTATCTTTTCTTTTAGTCACCAGTTGTCTTAATCATATATTTTAAAAGATAACCAAGAGAAATTTATTTTAAAAGTATATACATTATTAAAACAAATAATGATTTACATATGAGATATTGCTAAAATTATTGGCAGGTGATCAATTATCTTTTGTTTTTTTTTTTAACATAAAACATAATAACAAAACCTCACCATGTATTGTGTTAGAAACCAGTCACTAATTCTTCATGACTTTGTTCGCATTAATTTACTCGGGGTACTTATACCAATACCATTTGTGAGTAAGTCAGTTGGCTGATGATAATGATCATCGACGAAAATACTGCTAGTTACACAATTCAATCATTTGCAATCATAAAAAATATTGGTGTATCGTGTTTGAAGTAATGCTCATTGGATTACATAATGAGAAAATTACCAAAATGGTCCAAGACCAAAATGATTTGCGAAAATGGCCGACTCATGCCCTCTTGAAATGGGGCATCATGCATGGGATGAGTCTTTGGAAATCTCTTCCTTGATACCCAATAAAAAATGGACACGTGGCCATCTCATGAGTCCTTGGAGCGACTCATCATGCACGGGATGAGTCTTTGGCCACCTCATGCGTCCTTCAGATGTCTCCGACAATTTTTCAGACATCTTCGGCGAACCTCCGTAGTTTTCGGCGATATTTCAAACTTAAACAACTCCAAAAAAACCCAATCTTTCTCAACAATCTCATATTGTCTTAGGCGAACCTTCATAGTTTTCAGAAAATTTAAACAACTCTAGAAAACTCTATCTTTCTTAACAATCCCACATCGTCTCCGGCGAACCTCCATAGTTTCCGGCATTAACATCAACTCCAAAAAACCAAATCTTCCTCAACAATCCCCCATCAACATCACACCTTGTGTTTTGAAAGTTTCCGGCGAACATCAAAATTCCGGTGAATCTGAAAGTTTCCGGGACCTGATGCGCCTGGGACCTGAGGCGTCTGGGACCTCATGCGTCCGGGACACCACTTGCAAGGAAGGGATTTCCAAAGACTCATCCCATGCATGATGAGTCGCTCCAAGAACTCATGAGATGGCCACTTGTCCATTTTTTATAGGGTATCAAGGAAAGGATTTCCAAAGACCTATCTCATGCATAATACCCCGTTCCAAGAGAGTATGAGCTGGCCGTTTTCACAAATTATTTTAGTCTTTGGTCATTTGGTAAGGGTGTACCTATTGGCACACCCATTTGCCTATCTACACACCTTAAAAGATGTTTTTTGTCCTTATATGCACACCCTGCAGTGTCGAATTGTGGCCAAAACGCGGCGTTTTGTAAGTATTTATATTTAAGTATTTAAGTATTTAATTGGTCATATATATTTAAGTATTTAACCCAAACGGGAAACCATATTTTTATAAGGGAAAATTACCAAAGGCCCAAACTATCTACACACTTGCTGCGTAGATAGTCACCCTAAAAAGGTGTTTTTTGTCCTTATGTGCACACCCTGCAGTGTCGAACTGTGGCCAAAACGCGGCATTTTGGTCCGGTTAACCAGACAAAGACCGATGGGTTTCTGACGGGTCTGTTGACCGGACCAAAACGCCGAGCTTTGGCCGCGTTTTGGTCCTGTCAACCAGACAAAAGACTGACACTCGGTCTGGTTGACAGGACCAAAACGCGGCCAAAGCTCGGCGTTTTGGTCCGGTCAACAGACCCGTCAGACACCCGTCAGTCTTTGTCTGGTTAACCGGACCAAAATGCCGCGTTTTGGCCACAGTTCGACACTGCAGGGTGTGCACATAAGGACAAAAAACACCTTTTTAGGGTGACTATCTACGCAGCAAGTGTGTAGATAGTTTGGGCCTTTGGTAATTTTCCCTTATAAAAATATGGTTTCCCGTTTGGGTTAAATACTTAAATATATATGAATACTTTTGTGCCGACTTTTTGAAAATTTACCTTGTTTAGCATTTTCCCTTATAAAAATATGGTTTCCCGTTTGGGTTAAATACTTAAATATATATGAATACTTTTGTGCCGACTTTTTGAAAATTTACCTTGTTTAGCAGGAGCAATAAATCAAAGCAAAAGTTCCACGTAATCATGATTGTTTCACATTATGTGAACTACAGACATATGTAAATATTATAAATCTAGAAGATCAAGGAAACAATCATGAATAAAACCAATTATCATTTCATTTGTGTACAATTACAACAAACTGGGTCCGGGATAATCTTCAAAAGTATGGTTATTTTTCAAGCATATGCACTACGTTACCATGTCTATGTTTTTCTTTATATCTATGTGTATGTCGATAAAATGCCTACGAATACTCTTTTATCCCTCATCCCTTTAATGAAAGGGTCTCACATATATACTACATACATGAACATTATTAAATGCTATTCAATAGTACTGATTCGTTATATATAATTAATTCTAGACTATCCACAAACCTGGCGTCAGTAAGATTTTGCCTGGGCTCTTGTAATTGAATGGGTTTCTTGTTAGCATTTGCGTCCTCTTTAACATTAAAAATTGCTACTATAATTTATTAATATTATGTTGAAAAGGTGTTGTGAATTCATGAATTATATTGTGTATCTATGTTTGTATATTTCAGCAGGGGTACTATTGGTAAGTTTGAGTCTTAACAGAACAGAAAAACTATAAATGATGTTTAGAACTGGGTGGATAAGTGATTTGTAGAATCTAACAAGATGAAGACTTGCATGTAGTTGTAATTGGTTAAAATGAATTATAATAACCAATATACATTTTTGATAAATTGGAGAAAACATTATTTGAAGTAGTTAGAATGATTAAACCATTTACGAAATGACAAAATGGAAAACTGAAAAATGAGAAAGTGAAACTTAATTACCTAAAGTGATTTTAACCAATTTAAAGGCCAAATGAGCTTATTAGAATTCTAAGTAATCAAAATACATCTATACTATATTATAATGCATGAAGGAGAAGTATTTAAGATACCAAAAAAATAAGAACTTTTTCCCCACTCTATTTATAGAAAGACCCCTAAAATGAGGGTAGTTTAGTCTTTTATACATTATTTATTTTTTAGCCCCTAAACTTATTACACTTAAATCCCTAAGGTTTTAACAAAATTATAGATAATTAGTTACAATTCACCAATCCACAACAAACTTACAATTTTTTACGTATTCTTTACATATCTTATAAACTATACTGTTTAAAAAAAATCCAAAGATAGCATGACGACCTACACATTTTTGTCGACGTTTCGGTAGTTGTCTTGTTCAATATCGACGAACGGATTAAAAGGTACAAGTCGATAATGCTTTAATATACAAGTAATTAATACTTGTGATCTAATGCACCTAAATTCTAATCTACAAAGACGAGCTCCATCTAAGCAAACAAAAACAAAAACAAAAAGAATTAAAAGTACCGTAATATAAAATGAAGATATTATATGTCACATTTTATTTTATTAAAATTGCCTAATATCTGTACTTCGATATATCTTATAAAAACTTAAAACTAACTACAACAAACTTCCTAAATAAAGGGGTGACAAATCTAAAATTAAACTCTAATGCACTTCTATAGTTACCACTATAAATATATAGCAGGACACCCATATCTCTATTGCTAAACAAAGTTAAAAAATGGATCCAGTTCTGAATTCAATTGTTGCGAAAAACGATCCAGTTCTGAATTCAATTGTTGCGAAAAAACAAGCATGCGAGATTGAAAATTCTAAGGTCACGCAGTGGTGAATAATTGTTTTCTTTTATTTACCTTTATGTGAATGTTAACTTGTTTGATTTTTTCAGATTCGGTTGCATGATGAACATGCCAATTTAAACAACTCATTTGTCGAACAAGCTTCTAAGGTTTTGATTTTGCTGGTTTTTTAAGTATTATTTTTGCGTATCAAATTAACATGTTCGTTATGTTATTATATGTGTGTTTTATTGCAGGATGATGATGATGATAAAAGTGTTGATATTATTTCTTATGGTGCAATGTTTAGTCCATACAAGTTTAATCTTCAACGTGAATTTAGTGAAAAGGTAATTTTAAGGTTTATTTAATCTTTTTTTAACTTTTGAATTCAATTTTTATCCTTTTTAAGGATCGAAAGTTTGAGACTCAAAAGAAGAGATCTAAGAGACTCTTTTAATGGAAATGGAGTGAGGTTATTAATTTAAACGA
Source organism: Helianthus tuberosus (assembly GCA_030545235.1). Lineage (NCBI taxonomy): Eukaryota > Viridiplantae > Streptophyta > Magnoliopsida > Asterales > Asteraceae > Helianthus > Helianthus tuberosus. Next base: position 293,955 of record CM060375.1, on the reverse strand, counting down.
TTCCGAGGACAATGACAAAGAAGAGGAATTAGAAGATACTATCGATTCAAGCATAAACCAGAAAACCCGATTAAAAATACCTCGAGTGTCAATTCCGAAGCGGAACAGATTTCATGCAGTCTAATATGAAATCTATCAAGTGTTTTTATGTTTTTTTTCCATTTAAGCTGTTATGCTTGATCTAGACGTATGAATAAAGTTTATTTATACTTGAAATTTATTTTTGGTGTTAATATAATGCAGTTATTGACCATATTAATAAAGTTCAAAATAAAGTTAGTATCATAAAGTTGCAATAAATAGACATTGCAGTTAGATATAGTCAAGCTGAAATTATAAAATATTGCAGTTATTCTTGGATATTAATCTAATAATTTGTATTTTTTAATTAAAAAATAATAAAGTAATAAACTTTAAAGCTAAACAAAAAAACTGAACTTACTATGGTATAAAGTTAATAAAGATATAAACTTTTAACATCCTATTTTTTACAAAAACTGTTTTTAAAATTTTATAAAAATATAATTTATATATATATAAAAACGAAATTTCACAATTAAAGTTAAAGGTGTAAAACGTACTTACGAGTCCACTACTATTTTTTATTTTTATAAAAACAAAAATTTTAAACTTAAAGTTTTTTGGATGAGTACCATGTGGATATTTAAAAAAAAGTTATGAACTTTAAAGAATAAAAATTATAAACTTTATCATTTAACCAACAAAATAAACTTACTTTACACCTATAACAACTTATCTTTTATTTTTCGTCATTTGATTATCATTTTTTTATAATAACGAAATTTTACATGTGTAAAACAGTTTTTACTTTATTTATAAACAAAACATTTTGTTTTTATAAAAAAATATTTCATTTATAAGCATTTTTTAGGAAATACTCCAGAAATTTACAATCTTTACCAGATAAATACTAAATTGTGTTTTTTTAGGAATTATAAGTTCGACTATATTGTTATAGATAATATTAGTCAGTTTCAAAAGAATTCTTTACCAACTTGTCTAGATACATAATAGATTATGTTGCATATTTTTAGGAATTATAAGTTAAAAGTACACTCATATAGATAAGATTAGTTAGGAACTAAAAATCTGAACTTAGTATGATATAAAGCTAATGAAGATATAAACTCTTAACATCCTATTTTTTATAAAAACATTTCTTGAAATTTTATAAAAATATAAATTTTTTTATATCTGTAAAAAACCACAATTTAACAATTTAAGTTAAAGCTCTAAAACGTACTTACGAGTCAAATACTATTTTTTATTTTTCCAAAAACGAAAATTTTAGACTTAAACTTTATTAGATGAGTACTATGATGATATTTAAAAAAAAGTTATGAACTTTAAAGAATAAAATTATATTTTATAATTTAACCAATAAAATAAAATACTTTACAATTATAACAACTTATCTTTTATTTTTTTCTTTTGATTATTAATTTTTATAAAAAAACAATATTTTTTGTCTTTTGATTATTAATTTTTATAAAAAAACAAAACTTTACATATGTGTAACAATAATGGCATATATCAACCACAATAATAACGTTATCATAAATATTATACGAATAAGAAAACTACTAGAAACGAGTGCCGCAATCAAAAGTGTCGCCCCCGCCGGATCGCACGGACACCTTGCTAGTATTAATAATGCATGAAACGTTGATTGGAGAATTCGGTCTAAATTTAGAGTTTTGCTGAAAATAGGTATAGATGTGTTAACAGGTTGAAAACCCAGTGAATCGGTCGAGTGGACTATTACATGTAAATATGACACTAAGCTAATTAACTAGTTGAAAGAGAAATAATCTCAATAATCTCTACAAACTAGTAATTCGACCCTTATCACCACCTATCAAAGAGGTAGAACTTTTTGGTTCATGAGTGCCATAGAAGTCTAGTTGTTGCATTAATGTTTCTTAATAGCAATATATGACAAGATACATCGTTTATTTAAATTCTTCGGATGGATATAGCTCGTGTCTAGTGAGAAAATTGGAATGTAAATACTTTGATATCCTTAGGGTGAACGGGCCGTCTGCGGGGAGGGGTTCGGTGAGTGAGTTCCCCGCTCGGGAACACCGCCGCCGACCCCTCGGGGAGGCTAAGCGGGGAGTGGGGAGCGGTATTGATTCACCGCATGAAAGGAGAGAGGGAGAGGGAGAGGGTGGCCCATCAGATTTTCAACCAATCAAGTTATTTTCCTTTTTTTTCTTTTTGGTTTTTTCAACTTAATTAAAAAAATAAAAAAAACAAGTCCCCCAAGAGAGGAGTGTCGCCATCAAATTGAGGGTGTGAGGGGAGTTAAGTGGGGAGTTGACGTGACAGGTGCTGATTGGCTGTGGGTAAGAGAGGTCACTCCCCACTTAGAGGAGTGCCCCTTACACCCTTACGGTACGAAAGGTTATAAATTATATTTTACCAACTTATCAAAACAAATTTGGTTAGCTTTGAAGATGAAATGAATGTAACAAACACAACACGATCATAAATCTTGTAGCCAGAGGCGCTGATGAGGGTGTGCGTGGAGGACCACCGCACAGGGCCCGTGACTTCGAGGGGCACGTGTTTTAAAAAAATCCCATATACATATCTTAATTTTCTTTTAAAAAGCATACCATACCAACTCCAAGATAGGTCCATTTACAAAACAATTTTTATGGTTTAGAAGTTACCCATTAGCTTTAGGTTTAACGAGTCTAATACCCATTTGATTTAAAAAAAATATTAATAATAAAACAATACAAAATGACACATTTTTTTTTCCAAGGTTTAATAGGGTATATAAATTCTCAGAGACGACACTGCTTGTAGCATATATTCAAAATATGAGGCCCTGAAAGTCTAATTAAGATATACAATATTTCTTAGCATAAAGAACCACATCAAAAGATCAAGCGAAAATTTCGCATGTTTACAAAAGTTTTGAGCAACCTTCACACAACAACCACACTCGTCGCTTAAAGAATATAAATTAAAATTGAGGAGTATCATACACATTGCATTCTAATATCTCTCTTCACTAAGCTTTGTCCCATCATATTTTCCTAGTAAAATTTTGATTTAGATAACACATAAATTAGTCCAAAAGTATAATTGGGAAAAAATTGCATGACGCTATTTTTCCATTAGCTATGATTTTATCCCGAAGAGTTTTCTTAACAAAGTATTTAACGAGCAAACATCACCAAGTTTCAAAAAGTAATATAGAGTAATATAGTATTTTCTTCTCACATTAGGGGAGTGTTTTGAATACAATAACTTTTTAACAGCAAACTAAACTAATCATAAATATTCTTATATCTGCACTTTATCAGATTTAAACTATCCACCGCTATAAAATTTCATCATACTCAGTAAATCCTATTAATAGCAAAACTAAGGTAGGGTATAAGGAGGGTGAGATGTAGAAAGTCTTATCTCTACCCCGAAGGAATAGAGAAGTTGTTTCCAGTGAGACTCTCGACTCGATAGTAGTTTTGCATCAAGCCTTGAATATAAGGCACATAACACTCAGCAATTGAGACAAATATTAGTTAGTGCACCCTTTGTCTTTCGGCTATCAACACCACCACATAATATGTTGTAACCCTGAAAGTGAGCAGTGTATTTTTTCTTCAATCATATAATGTTAGACCACCCGTAACCGGGCGTTTTTCATAAAAAATAATGCCCAAAGACGCCCCATAACGCCGAGACGCCGCCCCCTAGGCGTGTTCAGGCGTTTTCTCTGACAAAAACCGTTTTGGCGTTTTTTGAATAACGCTGAAAGGGGCGAATTTGGACCAATGAGAAACATGGGTAACGGCTAGTTTTTATTTTTTTTTTTCGTTTTTAACCTCTCACCTATATATATATATACACACACATACACTTCTAAAAATTTTCAAACCAAAACTCTTAAACACTCTCATACAATACCTCAATTTTATAAAAAAAAAACATGGATTCCCCTAGTTCCTCGTCCATCGTGAATTATTGCTATAGAGAGTTTTTTGCGGATGGCGGTGAATCAACCGATGAGGGGGCCGAGCAAGAGGCGGTTACGAAGGAAAGGCGATATGCCAGAATTATGTACCGGAAGCCGTTTAAGAGGAGCATCCACAAGCGTCAATGGAAGAAAGAGTGAATAATGCATGAGAATTGCGTTACGAACCGTACCATTCCACGTTAACGGTTGATTTGGTACAACACGCATGGTCGGTTCGGTATGTCCCACCTAAGGGTGAAGAAGACACGGATGACGAGGAAGACGAAGTTGGCGAGGGTGAAGAAAGCGAAGAGGAAAACTAATGTATATTTTTTTTTAATTTAGTCGGTTTTTTTTTAGTATTGTAATTTTTTTTTAATTTAATGAAGTATTTTAAGTTTTTAATTAAAAAAAATAATAATTGTGTAATGATTGGAAGATGCGTTATTGGGCATTATTCCCACTACGCCACTTTTGCAAACAATAATGCTCTCATGCTGACTGGACTACCACATGACAGAAAAACGCTCCAGGATAAGAGCATTATTGGGCTAACACGGTCTTAGACTTTGTTAATAACACAAAACAAAGTGGTGAAAGGATTTTGCATAAGGAGTGATCAGAGACTCTCTCTCTCTCTCTCTCTTATCAACAAGGGGTACTGCTTTCTCTAAATAATCAATTTTCAAACATTCACTTAATACTACTTTATTCTTTCTCAATAACGTCTTGTCATCCCTTCTCACCTGTCTCTGGCCAGCTCCTCCGGTGTCTATGAGATAGCGATATAGATATTCCACCTTGATTGTATATGAAACAAGTAAATCGCCTTAGTTGTATTTGATTAGCTAGCTAGGGTTTTTACACCCGATCTCTCTCTCTCTTGTGTAGGGTTTGTCTTGATGGAAGATTACCTGGGCCAGAACAACAGCAGCAGCAGTAACACAGGTACAACATCTACAACTTTCCTATACGGGTCGGGTGGAGTTGCTCCAGATACCACCTGTTTGTATGGGAGAGGAGGCAATGAAAGTGATCCTGGGCATGGTGGCTTTCATCATCCCGATCAGTATCACCATCCCATGGTCAAGATCGAAACTGAGAAATTCCATAACTACCCGCCTTCTATGGTGAGCTTTCACAATGAAGATGAAGCGCTTAAAGCTAAGATAATTTCACATCCTCACTATTCTAACCTACTTCAAGCCTACATGGACTGCCAAAAGGTAACCTACCTAGCTCTATAATCAAACATATGTATCTATATATAATTATACATACATACATACACACACGTAGGTGGGAGCACCACCGGAAGTTGTGGGGAGGCTGACGGCGGTGCGGCAAGAGTACGAGGCTCGACAACGGGCTAATTTAGGTTGCAGAGAGAACTACAAAGACCCGGAACTCGACCAGTTCATGGTATGGTATTTTAATGATATTGTGTTGTAAAAATGATTTTATAATTTTGACACGTACAATAATTGGTAGGAAGCATATTATGATATGCTAATCAAGTACAAAGAGGAACTCACAAGACCAATACAAGAAGCTATGGAATTCATGCGCCGGATCGAATCTCAACTTTCCACACTTACCATCTCCTCTTCCTCCTCCTCTTCTCCGGCTGGTCGGATCTTTATCTCTCCGGGTAATTAATGTTTCTCCATAACATAACTATATATACACATTTCATAGTAGAAAGAATGTTCCAAATGTTTCCTAAGTTTAGGTGCATCCAATATATATAAATGTGAGGTGAATGTGTTTAGACAAAGTAAGTTTAGGAATTTTTGCTGCTACCTGTCTATGATAAGAAATAAAATTATTTGTCTGGTTCACTATTACATGGTACGAAGAGGTAAGAAACTGGGAGTTTGGTTACTGTCAAATCCAGCTACTTATGGTAGGACTGTCCAGGTTTAGATCATTCATTGGTCCCTTCAGTTGCAGTAGCAGCTTGAAGAAAATTAAACTCACTCTCTCATGTGTGTAAGAGAGAGTTGCAAGAAAAAGAAACCCTAAACGATTATTTAGGGCATGTTTGGATGGGCTTCTCAAAACAACTTATTGGCTTATTGACTTATCAAGAAGCCAATAAGTTGTTTTTGTGTTTGGATAGACTAAAAGGACTTTTGGAAATAGCTTTTTGCAAAGAAGGAAAATCAGATTTTGAAAAGCCAAGATTTCATGACTTTTGGATCTAAAAGTGACTTTTCAAAAATGAATTTACTAAATTACCCCTTCTTTACCCCCTTATATTTAAAAGAATGCCCATTTTAGTCATTTTACACCAATAAGCTAATCCAAACACTTTTTTTAAAAACTCCTTTTCAAAAAGTCCTTTTCCCAAAAGTCCTTTTTAACTCTAATAAGCCCATCCAAACATGCCCTTAAATGCATACTCATTATCTTACCATTTTCTGTAGCAGCATTAATAATTTTTACCGCAATTACAAACGTGTTTCCTTAACTATCCATTTTCTTTTTATTCCTTTAGGAGACCATAAACTATCCTTCATATGTTTTTCAACAAGAGAGAAGTTGAAAACATTTCATCGATCCATAAATTATTTTAGTCTCTTGGATTATATTAATTACCAAGTGTTTAAAGATAACAGCATTTCCTTTAAGATAAATTAATACCTATATATATATTTTTCTTACTGATTTTAGTACCGTTATGAACTATGTGTTCAGCTAAATTTTAGTCTAAAAGTTTTTATAATAAACATCTAGTATGGATGTGTTCATTAAGAAAGGGTTCACTTCGCCTTCTCCTTAGTCATCAAATTTCTATATAAATTAAGATAAATCATCATAATTAATAAAAGACTTTAATTTATTTAATATAAAACATGAAATCTGTCATTTCCAAAGTTGTTCATACTACTACCTCGAGAGAACGGAAACAGGTTCTGGTGATTTCCACACTGTGTGTGCGTTAGGCTATTGGGTATGGGGGAGGTTAGTCTCCAAAAGACTACCCGCCACGTAGGCGTCACGTAATCACGGGGGGAGGATAGTCTCTTTGGAGACTACCCAAGGGTGTGGGGACTAGCCAAGACTACCCCACCATTAATAATATATTAATATATATATATAAAGGATGAGAGAGAACAAAGATGGGGGACCCACCAGCTTGCCCCGTCCCCGGCGTCACATATCCGACGGAAGTGCCGAGGACGGCCCCAAGGGGGCGGTGTGGGACTGGCCTAAGGGGGGAGACGGGCCTTTCACGTGCCCCATACCCAACCGCCTTAGCATTTATTTTATTTTTGGAATATTTTATGGTAGCTTTGAGGAACTTGGAAAACTGTGGTGGACATAGGATGCTGTTCATTTCAGTGCTACCCATGTTCCCTTTATTTTACTTCTATTCATTTTTATTTCTTGATTTTTGTTGTCTTAACCAGTCAGTCTCTACATCACTTTTCTTTTGATACTTTTGTCATTTAATCACTTGCTATATATAAATCATGGACAGTGTATCGAGTATTTATGTGTACACATTTTTTTTTAATAAATGCCCTAAATTATTGACATTGTAAGATTGTTGTGGTGATTTTGGTAGAGGGTAGAAAAGAAGCTATTGCAATGTATGCAGTATCCTAACAATAATTTCTGTCCACACATTTACATAACTTTACCTGATATTACATTCTTGATTTGGTCCATTTGGATTGTTTAGAAATCTAAACGAGCCGGGTGAGAAATATATATATATTTTTAACAGCAGCAATTTTAGTACAATAATACAACGTTCCTAGCAAGAAGCAAGAAAAGATTGCACATGCATGTATTATGTACAATACAATTACGCCGAATACTTGTTGATGTGTTCCTACACCATCTAATCTAATCTAATGATACTAATTCTTTTTTTACCTATGTTATTCCATATCTCCCAAACTATTCAAATGAAGGGGGGGATGGAAAGAAGGCCAAATCGGCTCATTGAAATTTCAACCGATGGCCATTGCACATTTTGCACAAGGCTAATGCATGGTCCACTGTTTAATAAATATATCTGTCACAAAAAGGGAATTGAATGGCACTTGTTGAATTTTGTTCAAGCTGGGTATTCTTCTTATTTGTTACTTTTCATATATGCCGTTTGTTTCAAATGCGCTTCCCAGAATCATTATTCGAACCTAACTTCTTCATGATGTTTGATTGTGATTTGCAAAGTAAAAGAAAAACGAAAATAGAACAAGTTTTTATCAAAGTAATTGGTTATGTATTTTGAGAAAATACATAATTGAAGTAACCTTTCGCTTCTTATCAATCCACACCCTAGTGGATAGTCACGAATTGAAGTAACCTTTCGCTTTTTGTATCCCATCTTGACCATGTTTGTTTCACCCTTTTCTTTCATCCTTGGTTCTTCATAACCTTCTCTTTCAATTTCTTTTTTATTATTTTCTTCATGGTATACTCTCTTAGTCATTGTTTTGAAATACCATTCAAGCATGTCCTGTTGATCTGTTCTGTTTAAACATAATAGAAAATATGAATAACATACCTGTGACAGCAGACAGGCCAGCAGAGAATCCAGTCAGAGATACAACCATTGAGTTTGACATTCTTGTCAAGATTATCTAGTTCCTCCTTATGGTGTAAGATTATGATGGTGATGATCCGAAATAAGAGAGGTTTCGAATTAGGGAGAGAGACCGATTATGATGTTATTAGACCTGCTGTAGTGGGGCGCTATATGCCCCAAAAAACCAATTATAGCGTCCAATGACGCCGTAAACACCGGGACGAGGGGCGGTATCTGGGCAAAATAAGATGGCAGCGCCATACATATCGCGGCATGGTGAAGGGAAGTTTTAAGGGTTTGACCAATCAAAAATAGTTAAGGATTTTTATAATTAATTAATAAAATTGAAAATTAATAATTAGGTAATGATGGGTAGGGGCTTTATGACTACAGGCTCTAGTGATATAAAGCCCCATAAAGCCCCTGTGTGACGTGGCACGACATGTGACGCATAACGCCCACAAAGGGGCTTTATGACTACGGATGGCCTTAGGTTGTGTATGTGTGATGCTTGTGAAGTGTCGTATCGATTTTAATGTATATTTTAAGCCCTTTAACACTTTTTAGCCAAGTTTTAAATTTATAAAACACGATATTTACTAACACTAAACACACATATGGGCAAGTGCACCCATTGTGAGCGTAGTATAGTGTTGGTAAGATACCGAGGTCGTCCAAGAATACAAGAGCTTTTAGTACCGGTTTATCCTTAACTTCTAATCAAATCAAAAGTTTAGAAAAAAGGTTTTTAATCAAGAAAAATAAAACTAGCTAAAATGCTGAAAAATAAAAATAAAATAAAAACAGATAGACAAGATGAATCACTTGGATCCGACTCGTGTTTAGTGTAACCTTTGATTATTTCCGCATTTTTGCACTTTTTAAGAGATTATCTTAGTTATTGTAGTAGGGCCCTCTTCTGAAGGAGACATTGCCCTCAACCTAGTAGTTTGAGTCAGCAAGGATACAATCCTAAAGGGTTGGATTATTGAAAGATAATTAAGTTATTAATGCATATTGTGGTAGGCCCCTCTTCTGAAGGTGACGTTACCCTCGGCTAAGTAGTCTGAGTCAGCAGGGATACAGTCCTAAGTAGCCGGGTTAAAGTATTAATAGTAGTTTACATATGAGGGGATCAAGGAGTTCGGACCCCCGCCATCCAATACCGGTAGGTATTGAAGGAGGTCCTACTAAAGTTGACCGATGTCTTTGCAGGATCTATACACTGAACAAGGCAAGACTCTTACCAAACCGTTCCCTTAACTCCCGACCAGGTAGCCAACATACCCCCATATAGACCGTGAAGATATGAATGGTGAAAATCTTTTATATATAGAGTAAAATAATGCCAAGACACAACGGACAAACGATAAGGAAGACTCACTTTCAACATAAGAAACTAGTTATTAAAGTCATTAATACAGAACCAAATAAAAAGTGCGAAAATATTAAAAATAAAAGAGTTAATTACATAGTTAGTCCCTGTGGTTTGCACAAAATAACATAGTTAGGTACTAATAGTTTAAAATCACATTATAGGGTATTAACTTTTCATTTTGTAACATTTGGAGGTATTAACTTCTAGGGTATTAACATATTGGTCCCTGTGGTTTGCACAAAATAACATACTTAGGTACTAATAGAATGTGATTTTAAACCTACAAATAACGTTAATACCTCCAAACGTTACAAAATGAAAAGTTAATACCCTAAAATGTGATTTTAAACTATTAGTACCTAAATATGTTACTTTGTGCAAACCACAAGGACTAATTATGTAATTAAACTCAAAATAAAAAGTATTACACTAAACACTTGTCTTCACCAAGTGATGTAAGAGACTTAGGCAAACATGGCCTATGATTGTCAAGAACTCTTACGATCAATCTTGGATCCCGAGACTAATACACATACTCTATGATGGATGATGGTGGTGGATGACGGTGTGTGGTGGTGGAGTGTGGGTGAAGTGTGAGAGAGGTGGTTTGCCAAGGGATGGTTTGCAAATGAGCCAAACACCCCTATTTATAGCATGTACAGAAGCCCGGACACGGCCATGTGTCCATCCGTTTTCTTTTTTTTCATTAAATGCAGTTTGTCTGCATTAGTTGACCACGCCCCCTTGTCCGCTGGGCATGACCCCGTGTGCAGAAGCGTGTCTGTACTATCAAGATTTTCTCAGATTCTGCAAATCTTAGAGTTGACCACGGCCCCGTGTCCGCTGGGCACGCACCTGTGGTGGGTGATAAAAGCTTCTACAACTTTGTCTTTTCTGCAGACATTTGGGCACGCCCCCGAGCTCAGTGAGCACGGGGCGTGTTCAGCATTCTGTTCTCTTGTTTTTGCTTTGGGAGATGTTGTCGAGGGGTCGGGCATGTCACTTTTATTCCTTTTCTTGTATTTATGCTGGATTTGGCTGCATTTTTCCTTCTTTTGTTCATTTAAGCTCTTTTAACCCTGAAAATACAAAAGGAAGACAAAAGCACACTTTTTTCAACATTAGTACTAAAAAAGGGTTAGTTTTATGCCTCTTTTGATGTAATTTATATGTTGCATTTTGCACACATCAATGTGTGTAACCTTTAACCTCTCCAATAATCTCCTTATATATACACCCAAGAGGAAACACAATTAGTTAACAAGGGTAATATGGTCCTTCAACAATTACCAACTAATAATTAATAAGTTATTAATATATTTTGATCTATATAATATAAATGATTATAATGGCTACAAGATTAAATATTACAACAATAATGTATTTAATCTTACAAAATATAATATGATTTAAACCAGTTTTATCCAGAGAGCCTTGATCTTTAATCAAGTTAGATTTAAAAGGATACACATTTTCATAAAACTTTACATATCTGGAAAAAATACTTTTCTGTTGTCTAAATTAACAACTTATATCCTTTTTTGACATTTGAATATCCAATAAGCACACACTTATCGGCATGATAAGCTAAGCAGTCAATATCGGTGATATATTGGTGCTATATCGGTTACCGATCATGGTCCAAAACATCGGTTGAAATATCGTTAGCGAGAATATCGGCGATATATACCGAGATATATCGCTGATATTGTAACGCCCTAACACGTTTTAACCAAATTTTGACGCAGCGGAAAATACATACTAAAAATTTCTTTATAAGTTATTCTTTCTTTCACTTAAATACATTAATCCCTTTTCATAAATTAATTAAAAACTAACATACGTATATCGAATTAAGTGACCACATACACACCCAAGTACAACCCATGTCTTGACTCGATCTTCAACCGCTTACACATCTTGAACAAACATTCATAAACCTGTACAACCTGCAGTCACCACAACCAATTACTTCATTAGCAACCGGTGACATAATATATATACTTTAAAACGTGCATAATCAAGCATCAACATCTCTTATTCTCGTTCATATAAGTCCATTCGTCTATCCATTCGGACACTCTCGTACGACTTCCATACTTAACCTTCACTCTCCATTATTAGTATACCTGCACTTTCATTTCATTCTTAACAGAAAACAATTAGCATCATAATACTTTCCTATTCACTTTCGACTTCTTTTTCCGTAAACTTACCTATTTACTTCCATTGTTTAATACTTTCACATGTATCACAATAATGATCATAGTACAATATATTTTACATCTAAAGTGTAAGTCCGGGATTTACTTACCTTACTCGTCCGTATTTGTATTCGCTTACTTGAGTCTTCTTGTCCCGTTAGCCTTCCACGCTCCCATCCATCTTGACATGATTCCTATACTTTCATGTCATTACATTAACATCCTTATTAGCATACATGATTATTCATATGAACGATCATATCAAGTTCATATCTCACATATGTATTCCATTAGCCGATTCAAACAAGCATATAGCATACTCAACATCATCATAACACAACCTTCACATATTATTGTCATTTAGACATTTCATCAAACACGTGGCGTGCGTACTACTTCCTAGGCACCATGTACAACTAGTTTATGCATAATCTTCCTAGTTCATTCATATTTCATCAAATCTTCTTACTAATCAACAAGTACCATTAGCACATAAACATCAAGCATAGCATCATCATATTTCTCCTAATTCATCTAACAAGAATTCATCATACCCACATAATACATCAATCTTTCCACAAGACTTGGACATAGATGGTGATTCTAGTCATCATCTTCACCATAACTAACGGGTTTCACCTCTAATCAACAAATTAGCACTAACCATACGTAACCGATGTTCTATACGAGGGTTCTAACCCTTGTACATGATTAATTTCATATTAACTCACGGATTAGAACATAACCCACTTCACCCATGATCACCAATCTTAAATTTAAGACATACCTTATGATCCCCTCGTGATAGTGATCATTTATCCATGCTCGGTTATGATTTTAGACTTCATTCCACCCTTCAATTTGAAGATTTATCAAGAACTAGGGTTTGAACCCTTGTTCTTCTTCTTCCTGATCGTCTGACACACACACGCAGTGTGTGTGTGTGTGTGGGGTTTCCTTTATTTAATAAATCATGTTTCCTTTTTAACGGTTTTGGTCCCTCAACTTCGTTTCAATTAATAAAGAGACTAACACTCATTATCTTGTTACTTATATATACATGTCACCACTCGGTAAATTATTCCTAGTCAACTTTTATTTACGGGTCACTTTTACCCCAAACGGTAATTTACCCGTTCCTTTATATTAACCAGGTTTAAATTATCAAACCCCATTTTTGGGGTGTTACAGATATTTTGAGATTGTTATCTCGGTCGTATCGGCGAGAATATCGGTAGGCCCAGATTTTTATCTCTTTCTTTATCTGCCTGCCATCCAAATACAAAGCCGAGTTCTTTTATGTTATTTTTGACCCAAATATTATAACCTTAATCATACTATTACACTTCGCACACCATTAACATGACAACTGATGTCTGCTGAACACTAATCGTATGTGTGTGTGTATATATAGGCTCTTGATATATATATATATATATATATATATATATATATATATATATATATATATACAAACACACATGATATTATAAATTACCGATATCTCACCGCGATAAACGATATCTCAAATATCGTTCCTTGACCAATAACCGATATTTTCCCGCATTAACTGCATAGATGATAAGCAAATTTACCAGATTCAGACAAAACTGTACTAAAACAAAGACATCCAAAGTTCCTTAAATGGGATAAAGAGGGCTTAAAACCATATACAATTTCATAAGGACTTTTACCACCTAACACAGAAGAGGGTAACCTGTTGATTAAGTATATAGTAGTTAGAATACACTCAGACCATAACCTAAGTGGCAAACTAACTTGAAACATCAAGGCTCTAGTTGTGTTTAAGAGATGTCTGTGTTTCCTTTCCACCACGCCATTTTGCTGTGGTGTATAGAAACACGATGTTTGATGTAAAATCCCTTTAGTTTTACAAAATAACCCCATTTGATTATTAAAAAATTCCGCTCCATTATCATTCCTAAACATTTTTATTTTTTTCTTAAACCGAGTTAAAATGAGTTCATAAAAACTACTTTAATTTTCAAAAACTTTTATTTTTTTAAGAAGAAGGTAGCACCATACAGTTCTGGAATAATCATCCACAACTGTAAGAAAATATCTAAACCCTTCATAATTTGCTACCTTATCTGGACCCCACATATCTAGATGTATTAAATCACCAACAGACTCAGTTTTATGTTCACTTAACGGGAATGGAACTCTAACCTGCTTAGCTGTATGACACACCTCACAAGGCCAATGCTGAACACTCTTAACATCAAAACTTTCTTTTAACATAACTAGAACCTGATCAGAATGATGCCCTAATCTACTATGCCACATATTAGATTTAATAAAACTATTAGAACAAATATTTACTGAATTACCATTATTACCATCAAAATACAGACCACTATCTTGACTACCAGTCACCGAATTTTCTTTGATTTGGAATCCTGTAACATACAACTGTCCTCGTTAAACACAACATTTATATGATTATCTTTAGCTAATCTATCAACAGACAACAAATTTACATTATACCCTGGGACATAGTGTCACGGCCCTTGGCCCCGGTTTGACCCGGTCCAGAGCCGCGAGGCAGGAAATCCCGTGGTATTTAATTTAGTGACAGCGGAAGACTTTTTAAACATGATCGATTAATATTTAAAACTGCTCGTTTATATATAATATAGGTATAAATCCCATAATTTACAAATACTTGATTTCACTGGGAAATCCTTATTTCTTAAAACATGTTTCTTTATTTATTTACATTGAGCCACTTTCTAAGCTTGTAGTGTTTCACGGCACTTTTCTTTTGCTCACAACAGATCACCTGAAACATGTTTGAAAAAGGTTTTGTCAGCAGGGAAATACTGAGTGAATCATTCTATTTATTAAAACATCATGTTTGTTATAATGTACAGTATTAAGAGCGATTACAATTGCCTCATCTTTTAAATTAACTGATCCAGTTGTCACTTTACCGGACTGTGACTGTGGACATATCACTTGTAGGGTCCTTTCACCCCAAGTGATAAAAATAATTAGTAGCTATGTGCACATCCCCCCACATACTGGCAGTAATTTCAGATAACAAAGACTTAATCCCTGTAACTATAATTTTGATAAAAACATGCTTTTGAAAAGTATTTTGATAAAAAGAGAATGACTCACATTGTAGATTTAACGAGCAGAATATAAGCCTACTGATTAGCCTTGATTAACCTAATTTAATTAACAATGCACACACAATTCTAAGATCTTATGAGCTTCTTCTAACAATGCACACAGTATACCTAGATTTATGAGCTTCTTCTAAGATCTTATTTCTTAACTCTCCTTGTTTAGGTACCCAAATTCGTTTCTTGTGGAATCTCCAAATTCCATCATTTCCTTGCTCTAGTTCCTTAATATAACCTTTCATTCCTTCAGCATCGTCCTTGATTGCTGTTTCTTGAATGTTCTTTAATTGTTCTATTAAATCTACTTGTAGATTTAATCTAAGAGCACGGACTCGCTTTTGTTTTTCATGATACTTACGACTTAAGGCATCTGCAACTAAATTTGCCTTTCCTTCGTGATATTGAATATCACAGTCGTAATCGCTTAGAATTTCCATCCATCTTCTTTGCCTCATATTTAATTCTTTCTGTCCAAATATATACCTCAAACTTTTATGATCTGTATAGACAGTAAACTTACTTCCATACAGATAATGTCTCCAAATTTTCAAGGCAAAAATTATGGCTCCTAATTCTAAGTCATGAGTCGTATAATTTTCCTCATGTTTTTTCAACTGCCGGGAAGCATACGCAATTACCTTCTTGCGTTGCATCAATACACATCCATATCCTAATTTTGAAGCATCACAGTATACTTCAAAATCTTCTGTTCCTTCGGGTAATGCTAAAATTGGAGCATTCGTCAATCGTTGCTTTAAAATCTTAAAAGCTTCTTCTTGCCTATGTCCCCATTCAAACTTAGTGGCTTTACAGGTTAACTTAGTCAAAGGTACAGCTATCTTAGAGAAATCTTTAATAAATCTTCTGTAGTATCCAGCTAAGCCTAGAAAACTTCTAATTTCCATAGCTGTTTGTGGGACCTTCCATTTGGTAATTGCTTCTATTTTAGCAGGATCTACATGAATTCCTTCATGATTCACCATGTGACCTAAAAATTGCACTTCCTTTAACCAAAATTCTCACTTTGAGAATTTTGCATAAAGCTTTTCCTTTCTTAACAAGGTTAAGAGTGCATGCAAGTGTTTGCAATGTTCTTCCTGACTTTTGGAATAAATAAGTATATCGTCGATGAATACAATTACAAATTTATCCAAGTATGGTTTACAGATTCGATTCATCATGTCCATAAATGCTGCTGGGGCATTTGTTAGTCCAAAGGGCATGACTGTAAACTCATAATGGCCATACCTAGTTCTGAAAGCAGTTTTAGGTATGTCTTCTTCTTGTACCTTTAACTGGTGATATCCGGATCTTAAGTCTATCTTAGAAAAATACCTATCACCTTGAAGTTGATCAAAAAGATCATCAATCCTAGGTAATGGATATCGATTCTTAATTGTAACTTTATTTAGTTCTCTATAATCGATACACATTCTCATTGATCCATCTTTCTTTTTCACAAACAACACTGGTGCTCCCCAAGGGGATGAACTAGGTTGTATAAATCCTTTGCTTAATAATTCATCTAACTGCTTTTTCAATTCCAGCATTTCGGTGGGTGCTAATCGATAAGGTGCCTTAGCTATTGGTGTAGTACCTGGAATTAGATGAATTCTAAACTCTACTTCCCTATCTGGTGGTAACCCAGGTAACTCTTCTGGAAAAATGTCTGGGTATTCTGAAACTATAGGGATGTCTGGAAGTTCCTTACTTTTAGTGTTAATGATTACTGAAATCATATACACCATTCCTTGCTTTCTTTCATAACTAGCAACTTTCATTACTGATATGAACTTTAGTGGCTTTCGTGGTTTATCTCCGGTAATTAAAATTACCTCTCCTGTGGGAGTACGGATTTCTACGGAATTCTTGTCACAAAGGATTCGAGCATGGTTGGCTATTAACCAATCCATTCCTAACACTACATCGAATCCGGCTAACTTCATAGGTAACAGGTTTGCGGAAAACTTATGACCTAACAGTTCTATCTTACCTTCTTGCAAAACCCTATTTATGTTAACAGAATTTCCGTCTGCCGTTTCGACTGTAAAAATTTGCCTAAGGGTGGTTAAAGGTAAGTTAAGGGCTTGGCAAAATGAAGTATTGATAAAACTTTGGTTTGCACCAGAGTCAAATAATACTTTTGCATAAACGTCGTGGACCAAGAACGTACCGGCTATGACGTCAGGAATGAGTTCAGCTTCTTGAGTGGTTAGCTGAAATGCTCGGGCATTCTTCTTTGTTGTTCCATCAGCTGGTTTGCCTTTATTGTCTGCGGTTTTTGTCAATTTAGGACATTCGGTTCGAAAATGACCCATTTCTCCACAGTTGTAGCAGATTAGGGATTTCTTCCTGCAATTCTCCTCTTGATGCCCTAGAATTTTGCAAAAATTGCAATATCCTTTGCATCTTCCAAAATGCTTCTTTTTGCAATTTCTACAATACGGAGGAACGGAGGATTGCCCGGTTCCTCTTTTCTTGAATCGATTATTATCATTACCCACACGAAATCCTTGGGTAATCTTTTGAGCCAATTCCTTCTTTCGATCTTCTTCTCTTGTGCGCACTAGTTCATCAGTTAGGGTATTAGCTAATTCCACAGCATCGTCAATGGTGCGAGGTCTCGCAGCTTTAACGATATTGCGGATTTCACTAATTAATCCCCAGATGTAGCGAGAAATGAGTACCGGTTCTGGCGAAGCCAGTGTAGGTACCACTCGTGCATATTCAAAGAATGTCGAAGTATAACCGCGACACTCTACTCCTATCATACGATGGTTTAGGAACTTATTTGCCAGTTGTTCCTTTTCATATTCAGGACAATATTTTCTTTCTACAAGATTCTTAAATTCTTCCCAGTTCATGGCATAAGCCATCCTTCTTCCTTTTGCTTGTAGCACCGTATTCCACCACTCTAATGCCCTTTCTTTGAACAAATTTGATGCATACATCACCTGATCTTCTTCTGAACACTTACTTATTGCAATTACTGCTTCGGTTTTCTCTAACCAACGCAGTACTGCAGTTGCTCCTTCATTACCTGCAAATTCAGCAGGTTTGCAAGCAAGAAATTCTTTGAAAGTGCAACCAGGTGTTGCGGCTTTCATTTTCTTAGGAGGTGGAGCCTGTAGTGGATTATTATCATCATGATTGCCTCCTCCATTTACACTATGACTAACATTGTCTTCCTGAGTACGTTTACTAGGAACGATTTGTTGCGGTTCTATTGGATTTTTAACAGCAGCAACGAATGCTGGAATAGCATTGGCTATCCCTTGAGCAACAATATTTTCAATATCTTGTCTAGTCATATATTGGTTTTCCTGATTTTGTTCAGATTGATTCCCTTCATTAACTGGTTCATTACTAGCGTTTTCCATCTGATAATTATTGTAAATATAACTATTAGTATCAAATAATTGTAAATAAAGCAATTACACAGAAGCACATAAACTCTGACAACACAAATATATATCCAAAATTGTCGACGTTTCGACTTCTATTTTGCTTTATATATTATATAGGCATCCATACACACCGTTTATCTTGCAATGTTTTATTTCCCATTTTACAGAGTTATATTTAGCTATTTATTATTATTATTATACAGACATTCTTCCCAACCCCACTATTCTTTTGTCAACTAGCAGTTTAGTAGCGACGTCCCCTTTCGTCGTACTTCCAGGAAATTTGCTCCCCCATTTCCCGGATTCTATTCCCTGTACTTATCAGTTCTTCACCGTACTGACGGAGTTCGGCTAAGTTTTCGTTACTCATTGGAGGATTGGGGATAGGGTCTGGCTTCCACTGTGGAAGGAAAGAATAAGGACTGTTGACAATATTTTGGAATGGCCAGTCATTTGTCCACCATTCTTCCATTTGTCCTAAAGGTCGAGTGTGGATTAGTGGATCTGGAATAGCTGGTTCCAGAATGACAGGAAGTTGGGTTTCTAGGTAAGGATATAGATTGTTATGGATAGGGCTAATAATATCACAATTTGCCAGTAGACGGTCGATTTCGTCTTGAAATGTGATATCTTCAGCTTGTCTAGAATTCTCTCCAATTTCTATTCCTTTTTGTTTATAATCTTTCCTGATCTCTATTTCTGCTGGATTTGAACTTTCTCCGATTTCGATTCCTTTTCCTTTGTCTATAGGGTTTTCTATTTTAGGGAGTTTCCTAGTAGCTGGCTTTCTCCTGCGCACTTTTCTCCATCCTACATATCTTCTCTTCTTTTTAAGTTTTGCTTTTTCCAGCGGTGGAGCTTGGAATTCCAGGGGTTCCTCTATGTCAGCAATATAACCAGTAAAGTCGTGGGAGACTTCAATTGGTACTGGGTAGATGTTGAGATTCTGAAATGCTTCCGATATCTCAGTCATGCTGGACAACATATATGCAAAATGCACAAAAATGCTAAGTTAAAACTTTGGAACAAAGTTTAACAAATAAACATTAAGTTTATTGCATACGGATTTGTACAAAAGACTACAGGAAAGTGAACACACTATAATTTATTTATTTACTGGGTATTACTTTTCTACTAGACCAGACTTTAAAAGTTTAGAGATTTGCATTCTCTGCTACGGTAGCTAACATATAAAGGTTTGCCCATTTTTCATCTAATGTATCTTCCCAAGGTGACCTATTGCCTAATTCCTGGATTTCCGAATTAAACCTCACTTTCTTGGCTTGGGTTTTCTTTATTTTCTCCTGTCCCTTTCTAATAATCAAATTTCTTTTATCTTGGGTGAGAGGATTTTCATAATTTGCTTTACGGACAAAAATCCCTTCTTCCAGATATGCTGGTTGTTTAGAGGATGAGGTTCCTTTTCTTGTGGGTGCAGTATCTAATTTGTGGTAGATAGCAGAAATCTTGTGTTTACCCATACTGTAACTCAACAAATAATCAGTTAATAAAACATATTTTCACAGAATAGCAATTAAATTTCCTAATTATTTTAATAGGCTAAAATCAATAGTAAGCTTAAATCAGTAGCTCTGATACCACCTTTTCCTGTCACGGCCCTTGGCCCCGGTTTGACCCGGTCCAGAGCCGCGAGGCAGGAAATCCCGTGGTATTTAATTTAGTGACAGCGGAAGACTTTTTAAACAGGATCGATTAATATTTAAAACTGCTCGTTTATATATAATATAGGTATAAATCCCATAATTTACAAATACTTGATTTCACTAGGAAATCCTTATTTCTTAAAACATGTTTCTTTATTTATTTACATTGAGCCACTTTCTAAGCTTGTAGTGCTTCACGGCACTTTTCTTTTGCTCACAACAGATCACCTGAAACATGTTTGAAAAAGGTTTTGTCAGTAGGGAAATACTGAGTGAATCATTCTATTTATTAAAACATCCTGTTTGTTATAATGTACAGTATTAAGAGCGATTACAATTGCCTCATCTTTTAAATTAACTAATCCAGTTGTCACTTTACCGGACTGTGACTGTGGACATATCACTTGTAGGGTCCTTTCACCCCAAGTGATAAATAATTAGTAGCTATGTGCACATCCCCCCACATACTGGCAGTAATTTCAGATAACAAAGACTTAATCCCTGTAACTATAATTTTGATAAAAACATGCTTTTGAAAAGTATTTTGATAAAAAGAGAATGACTCACATTGTAGATTTAACGAGCAGAATATAAGCCTACTGATTAGCCTTGATTAACCTAATTTAATTAACAATGCACACACAATAGGTTAGTGCAATACTAATACAACAGTTACGATAATTCACGAGATTAAACCTTCACAACGATTTATTAGTGCAATACTTAACAATTCAGCGGATTCACAACGAATGACAGAGTATAGTCCGAATTCGAGCAGTACTCAAACATTCAAGTCGAAATCACAATGAATTAATAAAGTATAAACTCAATTTGAGCGGCACTTAAACAATCGTTGGATAGTTATAATCGATCGGACGTTGAATCGTAATAGCGATCGAGTTATTACCCTGATTGTGGCAGCAATTAGTGATTAGTGTGTGTTAATTGTGTAAACAGAAAGTAATTTCGATATCAGAAACGAATTTCTTCGTCGAACTTATGCCAGATTTCAAGTCCCAATGTCTGCTATTTATAGCCAAAATTTGATCAGCCCTGCGCATCGTAGGCCTAAAAACCCCTGCGCATCGTATGGTCTTTTAACAGGCTTACGCATCGTATGCCTTAAACCCCTGCGCATCGTATGGTATGAAAAATAGGTTTATAGAGTAGCCACGTTTGGGACTAGCTATGCTGAGTCAGTAGTTTCGTAATTTCTGAATTTTACAACGAAACTTTGAGGATAATTATCAACTAGGGTTTACCCCCTTTGAGTTTTAGGGGCCCTAATCCTGATTCTGAAAATTATGAAAATTTTAGGGTTTGTTCAGAATCACTTGGGTTTCTCAATTAGGGTTTCCTATTGACCAAATTAAAATAATAAGTAGGACTTTTTATGAGAGTTGTTACACATAGAAAACATCTTTTAGAACTATGTTATTCAACAATTTTACATTACCTTAAGGTCAAATTCAGACACATCAATTGTATTAAACATTTCTTTGTCTTTATTAATCATATGCTAACTAGTCCCGAAGTCAATTATCCAATTAAAGTTGTTCCCAAAAAACACAGAACTAGAACAACTAGCAAAGTTACCAACATTAAACGAATCACCTCCCATGTTTGGTGAATCCACCTCACTCTTTTCACCAACTAAACTCAACAATTTTGTTATCTGCTCAGAAGTAAAAGGCAAACCAGAAGTAGAAGTACTAACAGATGACCCAAATAGTGGCACTAGACGTCTAGACTTATTAGAGAAAGTGTTTTTAACGAATGAAGTATTAGTTCTCTTTTTAAACTCTGGAGGATAACCTATAACCTCAAAACATCTATCAACAGTGTGACCAATCATATTACAATGTGTACATTTTAAGTTTGGATTAGGTCCTCTTTGATTAGACACTCTTCTCTTAGAATCAAAATTTTGATTAGGTTTAGACACAAAAGAAATAACCAGACTTTTAGACCCACTTTGATTAGACACTCTTCTCTTAGAATCAAAATTTTGTTTAGGTTTAGACACAAAAGAAACACCAGATGTAACTAGAACCTGCACATATTGAACCCTTGCACATATTTGTTGGCCCAGTACCTGTTTGCAATATGAATTATACATATTACATGATTATTTCAACAATAAATATAAACACAAGCCCAAAGACTAAGATTAAAAGATTAAATCATTAATATCTATAGTTGTGCACTTCTTATTAGTTGAGCTTGGGCTACATCCAATGGAAATGGTATATTGCTTGACATCATCACCTTACACATTTATATGGATATGAAATCTGAACTTGTATATATTGAAGGTGTATTTACAAATGAAAAAGACCCTTCTATTTATAAATAGAGGAGGTACCAACATGAAAATAGCTACGTGTAGGGACACCTATAATTACATAGAGGGACCTCTAACTAACAACTAGGTCCACATACTAACTAATATTTACAACTAACCGTCTTCCTTAAGTTAAAGCATAGATGTTAATCATGCACAACTTGTTACATATGAAGTCTATTTGTGTCTCCTGGAGTGGTTTTGTGAAGATATCCACTAGTTGGAATTCTGTTTTCACATGAATTGACTTAATAGATGGAGGATCCTTTTAGTTCTTTCATGGAATACTTGATTTTTGGCTATATGTATAGTTGATTGATTATCACAATATAATCGCATCAAGTAATCAGTGTTAGTTGTAATGGTTTTGGGTGTTGGAGTAGATCTGAAATTGGCTAAAGTGGTGTGTGTGTTTGAGCAGATCTAGAATGGGTTTTAGGAGTAGAAAATAGGAAGGTTATACGGAACTAATGGTGAGCGGAAATTTGGCCGGAAGTGGTCACCGAAAACATGCTTGTGAGCTAAAAGACCTTTAGCTCTGATATCATGTAAATGATATGGATATGAAAACTGAATTTCTATATATTGAAGGTGTATTTACAAATAAAAAAGACCCCTCTATTTATAGAGAGGGGTGGAACCAACAAGAAAATACTAATTACATATAAGGACACCTATAATTACAAATAGAGACCTCTAACTAACAACTAGGTCCTCAT
This sequence comes from Helianthus tuberosus, assembly GCA_030545235.1. Lineage (NCBI taxonomy): Eukaryota > Viridiplantae > Streptophyta > Magnoliopsida > Asterales > Asteraceae > Helianthus > Helianthus tuberosus. Next base: position 270,547 of record CM060375.1, on the reverse strand, counting down.
ACTAACTATTGTTTACAACTAATACACATTATCTCACCAGATCGTTTATTTATTGTGACACACGCATCATCATCAAAGATAAGTTTATAACCAGACTACATTAATTTCCTAATACTAAGCAAATTATAACCGAGTGCCGAAGCAAATTGTAACTCATCTTAGAGTTTTGAGCTCACTGGTTGAAACTAGAATCTTTATCGTGCCACTACCTTTTAACTTTGATATACTTTCTATCACCCATGTTTCCCTACACTTTTCGTCCTTCATCTGGATTTTTTAAAAGATAATTTGTAAACATGTCAAAGATTTTATCCCCCTGTTAACACATGACCCTCATATGCCTATAAAGACCCCATGAATTGATCAAGTGATTAGGCTGTGAGATCTTTTGACTCCTCAATAGTCGTTAGACTGGGTACCACTTTCTGGACAATGGTTTGATGATTAACTATTTCACCATACAATCTTTTCTGGTTCACATTCTTCATAACCTTGGACAGGAAATTGTCTACTACTACACCCTTTCTCATATTCAATGTTTCAAACTCTCGTCTTAAAGTTTGTAGTCTCACCATCTTCACTTTCGAGTCTCTTTAGAAGTATATTTGCACAAATTCCAAGCTTTCCGAGTGGAAATTGTAGCTACAATTATGGAGAGCACATCATCAAGTACCGTTTGCTGAAACAATGACAATGCCCTAACAGCCTTTTTCTTGTTCTCTGCTAGATGCGGTCGATTTGTATCAACTATGTTGTCTCCCATGTTCATCATATCTCACAAGTCTTGAGATCTTAACAACAATTTCAAATGAACGCTCTAGAATTCATATCCATCTCCCCTGAAGACAGTAGAGGGGAAGATGAAATGGAGCTTGAATTGGAACTGTTAATAGCCAATGAAGAAACGTCCCCCCCCCCCCCCCCCCCCCCCCCCCCCTTATCTTTCTTCTCTTTTTACCTATAAATCAACCTGGCTTTGATACCACAATGTTGGTTTTGTGAATCAAGCAACAAAGTGGAAAGTATATATATTGAAATGATTAATTTATTCGATGATTGAAACTCCTTTAGATGGCATACAAGATTGCGAAAGGAAATAAAAAAAAATTAGAAACTAAAGACTGAAAACAAGCAATTAACCATACTCCTCCTTCCTATTGACCGGTAACCACTAACCTGCTATTCAGCTAATAATGTTAGATTGTTAGTGATATCTGCATCGGATTTGCAGGGAACATGGTTGAACTCCATGAACGACTTTTGATTTTGTGTGATAACAGTTGAAATATATATAGAACATAAGAGAACTGGATATGGATATATCACAATATCTTGGTGTCCTCCATTGTTGCAGAAGGGATTACATTTATACTTATGTGAAGACGACGGTTGGTGTCGGTTGAGAAATTGACGGGAATAACTGTCACACCTAACCGGTGCCACCGTTTAACCGCTGTTATTCCCCCCCCCCCCCCCCCCCCTTTCAATCATCGTCCTCATATTTACATTAATAACACTTATCTAATAATAATAATCATAATACAGTACATACATAATAATAATTAAGTTTTATAATGCTAATATACTCCCCTAAACTTAATTAGGTCTTGGCGGATCTCTTGAGTACACTTTGATTAGCTTCATCCATTGCCTTTGCCCCTTGCTTGAAATCAAAACGTCTCCTCTTCTGCAATTTCTTCATTCCATTCCTGTCACTACCAGTAAATACAACAAAGTGTGTGTTTGTTGATTCTTCATCCACTGGTGCATACCATCGCTTCTGCATCTTTCTTGAGTGGCAGTGGAAGGTCCTTCATCATTCCTTGTTGCATCCTTTGCTATGGCTTTCTCTTGTATAGACTTGAACTTGTAATAATATACCAACACATCCAGATACATGACAAATATGATTCTCATTAATTCAACGTCATCGTAGTCATAACCCATATCTTTAGCCACCACTGACCAAATGTTGTTAGATGTCACGTTTTTATACACACCGTCTCGTTTCACTACCATATACAAACCGAGTAAATCGATTTTCCTATTTTCCGGTGAGTATGGTGGGACTAGTCTAGTAGAGATTCCCAGTTTGATTCTTAAAAACCATTCTAACATTTCTTCGAACTTTATTTCTAATTCATGTTTATACTTAAAAACGAATTCCACATCCTCTAACATCTCTAACAGGGACTTACAGTTGGAGAAATCATGAAATTCCATTGCACGAATGATCATGACATTCCAATCTGGTTCTAGTGATGATAAGTGCAAATTTTCAAAATAAGTATTTAAATAATCTGCCTTGTATTCTTCATGTATGGAACTATGACTAATTACGTTTCGTTTTTCTTTTTATCCTAGTTCTTCTTCCTTTGTTAACCCAATAATTTCATTCTTAGTGTTCGAAACAGGGGTACTAAACATAGGATAGATCTTACATTTTTCCCCATTTACCTTAATCGTGTATCCTTGTAACATTAACTGATCCATGCTTAAGACATTACGATCTAATTCAAGGGTATAAAATACACTTTGGATTCGCAATGACTCATTCCCTGACTTAACTTCTACAGCCCCTAAACCCCTGATGAATAAGAAGCTATCTTCCCCTGTTTTAGTTTCTACCCTAACCAAATGTTTAATTCGTTTGAAAACATTCAAATTTCCCGCGTAATGATGTTTAAATACCGAACTTACATACCACATATCTGCCCATAATCCACCTTCGGTGCCGGTGACAATCAGTTCCGCAGGGAATCACCCTCTGCCTTTTGTCGCTGAATTCCGGTGTTAATGGCTTGTCGGATTAATTGCGTTGCTTCATCATTTTCTTTTACTTTGCACGAAATGATCCGGTGTCCGGTTCATGACAGTAATAGCATCGTTTATTGAGTGACTCCTTCCTTCACTTTTCGATCTTCTCATCGGAGCAATGTTCACATGGCATCATTGTTGATGTTGGTTGCATAACACTATCTTTCTTAACCGTGGCTCTGATACCACATGTTAGATTGTTAGTGATATCTGCAACGGATTTGCAGGGAACATCGTTGAACTCCATGAACGAGTTTTGATTTTGTGTGATAACAGTTGAAATATATATAGAACACAAGAGAACTAGATATGGATATATTACAATATCTTTGTGTCTTCCATTGTTGCAGAAGGGATTACATTTATACTTATGCGAAGACGACGGTTGGTGTCGGTTGAGAAATTGGCGGGAATAACTGTCACACCTAACCGGTGCCACCGTTTAACCGTTGTTATCCCCTCCCCCCCCCCCCCCCCCCCCCCCCCCCCCCCCCCCCGGCGGTTCAATCATTGTCCTCATATTTACATTAATAACACTTATCTAATAATAAAAATCATAATATAGTACATACATAATAATAATAATTAAATTTATAATGCTAATAAATAAAGACTAAACTATTCTAGCATGTGATTAATAGTGGAGACCTTTATTTGAATTATTCCAACAATTCTTATAGTGTTTGAAACTCGTTATTGAATGAATTTGATAGATCACAATGTAGATTACTATTAATTTTACTTGCTTAAGGCTGAAAAAGGTTGCTTCATTTATGTTTTGTGCTGGACCTTGCTAACAACTCATCAGAAATTCATGCCTCTTGTCTGTTGGTAACACGTACCAGGATTAACTTCAATAATTGGTTGAATTCCATACACAAATATATTCTACATATGTATGACTTGGTCCTATATATATTATTGTTAGCGAGAGATTGTTGTTTGAGAAAATAGCAATTCTTGTGTACGTGAGAAAATGCTTATTTGATTGTGCTTGAACAGATGAAAGCAAATGCGAGGTGATTGGTTCGTCGGACGAAGAACAAGAGAACACCAGTGGTGGAGAAACAGAAGTTGCTGAAATTGACCCACGAGCGGAAGACCGTGAACTAAAGAACCACTTGTTGAGAAAGTATAGCGGTTACTTAAGCAGTCTCAAGCAAGAACTTTCCAAGAAAAAAAAGAAAGGAAAACTTCCCAAAGAAGCCCGACAAAAGCTTTTAAGCTGGTGGGAATTGCACTACAAGTGGCCATATCCTTCGGTACGTCTGTAACCTTCCTTGCCTATATTTATTTATATCGCCATGCATTTTAAGGGTTAATATAACAAGTGGATCTTCCGCTTCCGCTCCTTTAATAAAGTATGATGGCATGCATCTTAGAATTAATTAAGTTTCGAGCCCTTAATTAGATGCACGAGTTGTTGCAAGATGGGGACATAAAATTACAATAGAAAAAATGTAAAAACAATGAAACGTAATATATTTTGAACGAGAACATGTTTGTAAGCTATAATTTGCAGTGAATGAATGTAAAAAACAATGATGATACAGGAATCAGAGAAGGTAGCGTTGGCAGAATCAACAGGCTTGGACCAGAAGCAAATAAATAACTGGTTCATCAACCAAAGAAAGAGACATTGGAAGCCTTCGGAGGACATGCAATTTATGGTTATGGACGGGCTTCATCCACAAAATGTTGCTACTGCTCTCTATATGGAAGATCACCACTACATGGGCGATGGTCCTTACAGATTAGGACCTTGAATTGAGTGATAATATACAAAAACATGATCATATATACCTATCATCCGTATAATGTGGTTTGGCAGGCAATAAAGGTAACGAGTGCTTTTATTAGGCCGCACGTGTGTTGAAATGGATTGGCAAACTTTGGTAATTCTTTGAAAGTGCAATCTCATAATTTGTGTATCCCTTATTATTTATTACCTTCTGTATGATATCATTTAGCCATGACGTTGAGATGTTCTTGTAATACTCATAACACTGTACGTACCTATTATATATTGTGTCATAATCGCACTATATATGTAGCTTGCACATGTTTATTTGTATCTTTTCTAATAACTGGATGTTGTTTTATATTATATCTTTATGGGTCAAGTTATTCTACAAAGGGCTTCTAATTATAAGAAGTGTAAGAAGGATTTATAGAGTGACAAGTGTCCAATAACCTAAAACTAAACCCACTCCTAAGAAGTGTAAGAAGGATTTATAGGTGGGTGTTTTTGGTGGTGGTGGATGTTTAAGTTTTTTCTTTTTTTTTTAGTGGGTTTTTTTTGTGTAGTGGGTTTTTTTAGGTTATTGGACACTTGTCACTCTATAGATCCTTCTTACACTTCTTACAATTAGGATCCTTTGTATTTGATCCTAATCCATATCTTTATATTTATATTTATATTGTTTTGTATATAAGGGTTGTTTATCGGTTGATATCTAATTTTTAAATTCATTCAAGTGGGTTTTGTACAAAGGTTTAAAAGTTATTTTTGAATTATGAAGCTTGGTCTTTGTTGGAAGAATTCAAAGCTGAGTTAATTGCAGATAATATTATCGGATAAGATATTGACGTCGAAGATTTGTATTTGTGTTGATTGATTTGTGTAGTTATCTAAAACTTTTATATGAAATAGTTTTTTTATAAGTCTCAAGTCAGTGGCGAAGCTTGAGATTTCTGACCGGGGATCGAAAACGTACATACCTAAAAAATTATAAAACCGGGGGTTGAAAATGTATATACCTAAAAAAATTCTATTCGAAAACTACATACCGGACGCTACTGAGCGAAAAGTTCGGGGGCTCAGGCCCCCCCCCCCCCCCCCCCCACAAAGCTACGCCCCTGTCTCAAGTTAACTTAAGAATCAGTATCAGTTTTGGGTAACTCGCAATTTCATTATAATATATACTAAATCACATCTTAGTTTTTTATAAGTCTCAAGTTAACTTAACAATTAGTATTTGTGTCGATTGTTTTGTTTTACATTTATACTTAATACATGATTAAACCTGAAATACTAAGTATTCCATGGAATATAATGTATTACATGTTTTGTTTTTATGTAATTACTTAATCACTCGGTGGAGTTTCACATAAATACTATAATGAAATTACGTAATCAGGAAATGGGTATTCAAAATCATGTAGTCACGTAATAATACATAGTCAACTATTGTTACGTAATCACTTAGTGGGGTTTCAAATAAAATACTATAATGAATTCACGTAATCATGTAATGGGTATTTAAAATCACGTAGTCACTTAATGAGTATACAAAATCATGTAATCACGTAATGGGTATTCGAAATCATGTACATTTTTTTTAAGAAAACTATATGAATAGCCTGCTCGAATTAAAGAGAATGAAATGCTCGTTAATACGGTGTATTTTTTTTTTAAATATTAATGTATGAAAAAGTTATAGCCGTTTGAAAATCAAAGGGGAGGAGTTTAAGTGAGAAAAGACCAGAATACCCTTTCTTTATTTGTTTTTTTTTAATTGTTTGAACATAGTATTTACCAAAATGCCACCACATGATTTTGAACCCTTGATCTTGGGAGATCAATGGTTCTCCTTCTTCCCTACACTTCGTACAAATCTCCTCTCTTGTATGGTAACCCTCCTCTTATCTTCTATGCTATCCAACCTAACTTTCATGGAAGCCGATAAGTATAACTTGGTCACCGACTTAAGCACCAAGTAAACAGGATTTCGCCAACAATCACCCCCCAGAATATTGGTATTGTATACGGTAGGTCTTTCATACCAAAATATGCTTGAACTCTATGGTACTTTATTCAATAGTAAAGGTTGCTCTGTATAGCAGTGAAAGTACAACGGTTATAAGCAGAATTGTCATAACCCCCGACCCCTACCCCGGGAGCGGGCGGTTGTGAGGACAGTATCAGTGGTATCGGTATTTATTAATTTGGCAGCGGAAAATACAACAGGACCGTAGTTAGGAAATAGTTTATCAGAGTAAAACACCACACGTTTATAAATAATAAATACGTGGGAAAAACCCAAGTTTCCATTATAAATAAGTTTATAGGGATAAACCCTAATTTATTGAAATAAAACTTCTTTCTTGTTTATGTAACTTTTATAGCCACTTTTCCAAGTCTTCAGTGCTCACCAGCTTGCTTCTATTTGGCTTTCACATTTTGTTACCTGAAACGCGTTTTAAAAAGTTTTGTCAGCAAGAAATATTGGCGAGTGAATCACAGTTTAATCAAAACAAGTTTTAACATTTTACAGTATTGAGGTCATCCGCAATTACATTTGTTTACATCTGTTCAATTATCACCCACGGTACTGTCAATCCTGACTTGTGGTCATGCTACTACTCACAGTGTAGTAACAAGTTATGTATACAAAATCCCAACATACCGACAGTAATTGTAGAATCACAAATACTCAATCACTGTTAATTATAATGTAAAACAATTGAGGTTTTGGTAAAAACAGTTTACAAAAAGGGGAATAACTCACATTGCTGTTTTAGATATTTCCTGGTGACTTCCTGGTTATAATCTATTAAATTAAACAATACACACGTGTTAGTACGATGACCCAATTTACATTATCTATACCCCCCGAGACAGAACTCCAATGACTGAGTCAGGTAGAGCCTTGACATGCATTATGGAGCTCTAGATCAATCGGGCAGAGTAACTAATACGTAACCGAGGGTTATAATACTTATAACGAGGCAGAGCTTCACTTTTTAGGGGGGTATTATTCCCGAGAATTATTGCTATTATATTTGAGAGAGAAAGAGAATTCTGAACAATCGAAACTGAGGCCAGAGGCCTCCTTATATAGGCTAGTCGACGGGCGGCTCACGGCCCGCGACGTCCTTTGTTAACTCCCTCGCGGCCCGCGAGGAACCTAGGCTAGGTTCTAGCTTTGGCCAGTCTCGAGTGTAGGTTGGACGTGTAACAGGACACGTGGCAGCCCAGGGTCTGGCCTGGTGTCACTCCGTCGCGGCCCGCGACGGCCTGCCTTACCCTTATCGCTCCCCGCGAGCGACTTAAAAATTTTGTTTTATTTGATTTTTATAAAAATAAAGGTATTTTAGGTCCGTTTTTCGTATACGGAGTGTATTTTAAGACGTATAGGGGTACTTTAATGGTTTTGGGAGAGTTGTTATAAGAATATAAGGAAATATACTAGAAACAAATTCAACACAAGACTCGATATCACCCCATAGACTAGGCGAACATCTCACTTATTCAAACACTAAAACAAACCACCTAACCAGCTAGACCCACTTTTTAATTAATTTTAACACAGCCTCTTAATTCAAAGAGTGGTCATTCCAAGTCTTCCTCGCAAATAAATAAACCGATCTATTCCCAAAACCTTAGTTAAAATGTCTACAACTTGTTGTTGTGATGTGCATGACTTCAACTCAATCTGTCTACATTCAACTAAGTTCCAAATAAAGTGAAACTTAGTGTCAATATACTTACTAAGCCCATGATGCCCTTGATTCTTTGATAAGAACACAGTTGACATGTTGTCATAGAAAATTGGAGTTACCACCCGCTTGTTCATGATCCAGTTCGAGTAAGATCTTCTTCATCCAAATTGTCTGACAAGCTGCAGGTGTTCCTTCTACATACTCCACTTCTATAGTTGATAGAGCAACTATTTCTTGTTTCTTAGAGCTCCATGTTGTCGTTGTTGACCCAATGGAGAATGTATTAGCCGAAATGCTCTTCCAACTGTCTATCGAACTTACCCAATCGTCGTCAGTGTATCCAACCAAAGTAACTTGATTTGTCTTCACATACCATAAACCCTGATATGTTGTTCAAGAAACATATCTCTAAACATGTTTGGTTTCTCCCATATGATGCACCAAAGGTTTCAGCATAAACCTAGACATAAGTTCATCAATAGATTGCACCACGATCGTCTACCTTTAATTTATCGTTAGTATTCATAGGAGTAGATATAGCTTTACACTACTGCATGCCAAAAATTTTCAACAGGTCCATTGTGTATTCTATTGTGACAGAAAAAACCCCTCTGATTGTTAATGTACTTCTAGTCCCAAAAAGTCGTTAAGTACTCCTATATTTGTCATGTCAAACTCATTGACCATCTTTTATTTAAACTTTGCCAACACGTAGGTCCCTATTACATGGATCTTGACAAGATTGATGAATGAATCAAGAGTGTGGAGTCATCTTGATCCACTTAATACAGAAACTAGTAAAATAACGCAAACACAAATACCTTTAAATTGGCCTTGTATTGATTATCGAACAGAAATGTTTACAGTCAATCTAGACCTCACGAACATGCAAACTTGCAGCCTTTCTCTGCGATTTTTCTCTATCACGAAATCTCTCTCTCTCCCTTTCTAAACTTTAGAACTACCAAAGTCTAACCCTACACACAATAACTATAAGTATCTAACACATATGCGAATGTGCTAACGACTGGGCTAAGCCCATTGCTAAATTCATGACACCCTAGGCCTACCAAGTGGGTTAGTGTCACACCCCAAAAAATCCACACGCGGAGTAACACCGCTTGGAGGCGTGACATGACCAGGATCAAGCCACCAATCATATTGAACAATGTATGTAGTAAATATAATTAAACCAAACAATATGAAAGGTGTTCAAAACCAAAGCATAGTTAAGTGTTTAGCGGAAGCATAATGTTTAAAACCAAGGCATAAGTATTAAGTACGAAATAAAGTAATATTTCTAGCATGGCACACACAGCCATGTCCCACAATGACAGCGCCTCCCTGTGCAAGCTCCAAGAGTACCTAACAACCTGCAAGGCATGTAACAACGAGTCAACAACAAAGTTGAGCGAGTTCACAGTGGGTTGTTTAGTTATAGCATGCGTTTCGTAAATCGTATGTTCGTTTGTAACCTATGTATCGTGTTAATTAGTATCGCGGTCTCCCAGACATGTTTGCGAAGATTAGTGGGGGCTTCCCATGTGTTACTAGACCACGCGTATCGACTGCTACGAAAATATAAGAGGTGTCCTAAGTCAATGTCTATCAGCATTGACCATTTGCCCATAGTCCATTAGTACACGCCCGTCCGACTGGCACGGTGTGAGGTTTGTTAAACCTAATAGCGCTATTAACTAATGACCCGCTCGCCATAGGCCTCGGCGATTAAGTCGATAAATGAGGGACTTCAAGTGATAGAGTGATGGTCTTATAGTCGTACGTATCCTGTTGTATGGGGAATACGCAAGTTTGTAGTTACCGTCCAGTTCTTTAACCCATTCCCAACCCTTGGGAATCCCATGCCTTGGATAGAGTGTGAACTCACCTTGGTTTGCTCGGCAGATACACAGAAAGGTTACTTGAGCTAAATGTGGTCAACCACGTCCTAACATGGTTACCATACAAGTCAGGTCTAGGTTCAAATAATGCACATATGTTTACACATAGGTTAACAGATTTTGAACACGTATTGATCATGGCATACACATTAAACAGTCAAGTACATAACATACTCATACTTGTATGATTCCAAAGATTGGGCTTGCACAAGTCTAACAGCCTTGTGCGACTCACCCCATAAAGCCCAAAGATACCCGGCCCAGTAAACATAAGCAGTCCTGCAAGTAACGGCCCAAACAAATAAACATTGGTCTTGTGCGATCCGGATGGACTTGTGCGATCCGGATGGCTTGTGCGATTGTGTTTTGGGCTAATCGGCCCAACAGCATAAGTGAAGTCCAACTGTTGTGTGTGGCCCAAGCCTTGTGCGATCGGCACTGTCTTGTGCGATCCACAAGGTCTTGTGCGATCATGCATATCCTGATTGTACACGGTGCTTAAAGTGGTTGTACCAAATCTTGTACGACTAGCCCTTGTGCAATTCAAGGGCTTGTGCGATCAGCACTTGTGTGATTCGGTCTTGTGCAACCAGATATGATCTGATCTTGTGCGACCGAGAGGGTTTGTGCAACTGGTTAACTAATCTCCTTAATTCATGCAATAGTTACAATCATTCAAACAGTTTCCAAATTTTCCATTTATCAATCAACACAATCAAAGAATTGTAACCAATCCCTTAATCGATCAAAACAAGGTTTTTATCATAAAGTTCATATGAACCCTAAATAAACATCCGAATCAAGAACACAACCTATCATAACATTCAATCGGATCTAACACTAGAATCATCACATATCATCCGAGTTCAAACACAACACAGCCGGCTTACCTACCTTCGGTTCTAATCATCGTTATCATTATTTGATTACTAATTCGTATCATGATCCAATCATACACATGTGAGCCGATTATATGAACATCAACTATTAATAGTTTATATCACATTCAATCACAAGATATCATTAAATCATCATGTAATACATATAGATCATAACATCATCTAACATACAGTTGATAAACACTAACCAATTGAAAGGAGGATAGAATCGATCCAAGCAAGAAAGCTTCGAGAGATGAGGGTGTTTGCCGTCGGCTTCGTGAGAGAAGGAAGAGAGAGTAGGGTTTGTGTGTGTTGTGTTTTGCAAGTAATGAGGAACACATTCCTATCCTAGGTGATTGTATTCGCATAAAAGGAGTGGGCCGAACCCATCTTGGGCTGCCCTTGGTTCGGATGCAAAGAGTGTGGCCCGAAAGGGCTTGTGCAATCGGGTTGTGTTGTGCGATCGGTTCGTTAATACATAATTCAATTCGTTACACATAAACACATAACATAACAACATAACATTCAATTTAACAACAAGTTCACATAATCACATAATCAAAATACAAATGAGAAGTTTGAAATACGAGTTGTCACATTATCCCCAACTTGAAAGAAATTTCGTCCCGAAATTTAGCACGTGGTTACTGAGGAAGCTAGTTAAGTTGCATGGTTTTCCTGGGGTGTCACATCCTTCCCCCGTTGGTTTGGAATTTCGTCCCGAAATTCCGCGGTAGCTTCAGCCTCAGTAGTGGTTGTACTGTTCTCGAAGAATTGGGGATACTTTTGTTTCATTTGGTCTTCGCGTTCCCAGGTGAACTCTGGGCCACGACGGGAGTTCCAACGAACTCGAACAAGAGGAATTCTGGTGTGCTTGAGGACCTTAACGTCCCGGTCCGTGATTTCAACTGGTTCCTCGACAAATTGCAACTGATCGTCGATAGTGAGTTCCTTCAAAGGAACTATGAGGGTCTCATCTAACAGACACTTCTTCAGATTCGACACGTGAAAAACGTTGTGAACTGCACTGAGTTCTGTTGGTAGGTTCAGTTTGTAGGCCACCTTGCCTATTTTCTCAATGATTTCAAATGGTCCAACGTATCGTGGGTTAAGTTTGCCTCGTTTGCCAAAACGAACAACACCTTTCCAAGGTGAGACTTTGAGTAGCACTCGATCCCCAACCTGGAACTCGAGTGGTTTTCTGCGCTTATTCGCGTTGGCTTTCTGACGGTCGCGAGCTGCCGCCATGCGTTGTCATATTTGAGCAATTCTTTCGGTAGTATCAACTACGAGTTCTGGGCGAGTGATTTGGCTGTCACCAACTTCTGCCCAACAAAGAGGTGACCGGCACTTACGCCCATACAGTGCCTCAAATGGAGCGGCTTGAATGCTGGTGTGGTAGCTGTTATTATACGAAAATTCCACTAGTGGCAGATGCTTTTCCCAGCTGTTGCCAAAGTCAATCACACATGCTCTAAGCATGTCTTCAAGGGTCTGGATGGTGCGTTCAGACTGCCCATCCGTCTGTGGGTGATAAGCGGTGCTCATATCTAAACGAGAACCAAAAGATTTGTGCATTGCTTGCCACAGTTCAGAAGTAAAACGTGCATCACGATCGGAAATAATAGAGGTTGGCACCCCGTGCCTCGAGACAACTTCCTTAAGGTAGACGTCTGCTAGTGTGGAGAACTTATCCGTTTCCTTGATAGCCAAGAAGTGTGTAGACTTTGTGAGTCGATCCACGATCACCCAAATAGTATCATTTCCACGTTGAGATCTAGGCAGGCCAGTAACGAAATCCATGGAAATTTGTTCCCATTTCCATTGTGAAATCTCTGGTTGTTGGAGTAGGCCTGATGGTTTCTGGTATTCAGTCTTGACTCTCGCACAAGTCAAACACTTGCTAACGTAAGTTGCTATGTGAGCTTTCATGCTAGGCCACCAATACGTAGTTTTCAAGTCGTGGTACATCTTATCTGAACCAGGATGTACTGAGTAGCGAGACTTGTGTGCTTCATCCATTACAAGTTCTCGTAAATTGCCATAGTGTGGGACCCAAATGCGTCCTGTTACATAGTAGGCGCCGTCTTCCTTTTGTTCTAATCGTTGCCTTGAGCCGCGTAGAGCTTCAGCCCTGACGTTTTCTGGTTTCAATGCTTCTACCTGAGCATTTCGTATCTGGGTAGGAAGACTAGATTGGATAGTAAGTTGTAAAGCACGTACGTGTCTAGGTGTAGTATCCTTTCGACTGAGGGCGTCAGCCACAACATTGGCTTTACCTGGATGGTACTTGATGGCACATTCGTAATCATTCAATAGCTCGACCCATCGACGTTGTCGCGTGTTCAATTCCTTTTATTTGAAGATATGCTCGAGACTCCTGTGATCGGTATAGATGGTGCACTTGGTACCGTACAGGTAATGTCTCCATATCTTAAGTGCGAAAACAACAGCTCCCAGCTCCAAGTCATGTGTGGTGTAGTTCCTTTCGTGAATCTTAAGTTGACGTGATGCGTAAGCAATGACCTTATCACGTTGCATCAACACGCAACCAAGTCCCTGGATGGATGCGTCACAATAAACCACAAAATCGTCTGTGCCCTTTGGCAATGAAAGAATAGGTGCGCTACAAAGTCTATCCTTTAGGTGCTGAAATGCTGATTCCTGTGTAGTACCCCAACGATAGACAACGCCTTTCTGAGTTAGTGAGGTGAGGGGTTGTGCAATCTTGGAGAAGTCCTTGATGAACCTTCTATAGTAACCTGCCAAACCCAAGAATTGGCGAATTTCTGTTGGTGTACGAGGTGCATGCCAGTTCTTAATCGAGTCTACCTTGGATGGATCAACGTGAATCCCATCCTTGTTTACCACGTGGCCTAGAAAGTGGACTTCACGAAGCCAAAAGTCGCATTTTGAAAACTTGGCGTACAGCTGTTCTGCTCGAAGGAGTTCCAAAATAAGTCGTAAATGCTGCTCGTGTTCCTCCTGACTCTTGGAGTAGATCAAAATGTCTTCGATGAATACAATCACGAACTTATCCAAGTAAGGCTTGCACACTCTGTTCATAAGATCCATGAAGACTGCAGGCGCGTTTGTTAGCTCGAATGGCATGACCAGAAACTCGTAATGGCCGTAGCGTGTTCTGAATGCTGTTTTGGAGACGTCCTCATCCCGGACTCTCAGCTGATGGTAGCCTGACCTCAGATCAATCTTTGAATAGTAGCTCGACCCTTGCAGCTGGTCGAATAAGTCGTCAATGCGTGGAAGAGGATAGCGATTCTTCATGGTCACTTTGTTGAGTTCACGGTAGTCGATGCACATTCTGAAGGTACCATCCTTCTTCTTAACAAATAGCACTGGAGCTCCCCAGGGCGAAGAACTAGGAGGTATGAATCCCTTGTTCAAGAGCTCTTGTAGTTGCTTGGATAGTTCTTCCAATTCTGATGGGGCTAAGCGGTACGGGGCACGTGCTATTGGCGCTGCTCCAGGAGCCAGCTCGATCTGAAATTCGACCTGGCGATGAGGCGGTAGCCCAGGTAAATCTTCAAGAAACACTTGAGGAAAGATGCGTACAACTGGAATATCCTCTATCTTTTTCTCTTTTGTCGATGCATCAGTAACGAGTGCTAAAATAGCAGTGTGGCCCTTTCGCAGACACTTCTGGGCCTTAAGAAAGGAAATGATGCCCACAACAGCACCACTCTTGTCGCCTTGAATTTCGAGAGGTTCTTTGCCAGAACGGGGAATACAAACAATCTTCTCTTTGCATAGAATCTCTGCTTGCTGTTGGGATAACCAATCCATACCAATAACGATGTCGAAACTACCCAGAGCTATAGGAATGAGATCGATAGAGAAAGTCTGACCAGCTAAAACGAGATTACAGCCCTTAACTATGTGTGTGGCCTCTACACTTCTACCATTCGCTAACTCTACGACATGCTTAGTGTTTAAGGGGGTTGGTGTGCGTTTTAACATTTGACTAACTTTTAGAGACACATAACTGGTATCGGCACCCGAATCAAATAAGACAGTAACATAAAAGTTGTCGAGAAGAAACTTACCCATCACCACGTTAGGATCATTCCTTGCATCACCCTGACCCAGCACGAACACTCGACCCCTGGCACCATTGTTTCCATCATTGTTTCCCCCATTGTTGTTCCCATTGCCCTGATTATTGTTGTTGTTGTTCTGATTCGGGTTTAACTGAGGGCAGTCCCGCTTAAAGTGGCCTTCAGCACCACATTGAAAGCATCCCCTGTTGCCTCGCTGCTGCTGCTGCTGGTTCTGTGGAGCGGGTGGTTGTTGTTGATGGTTCTGATTCGCAGGTCGTGAGCTCCTGCAATCCTTAGCTTCATGACCCATCTTGAGACACCTCTGGCAACGACCCTTGTTGCACTGACCATTGTGGTGTCTGTTACATTTGTTGCACTTTGGGAGGTTTCCTTGATATCCACCCTGCCCTTGACTACCAGAAGATTGCTGACCAGGGCTCTGATAGTCATCAGTCCTTCGCTGTTGTGCCTGGGATTGAACTGAGGTCGAACCTTTGCTGGAGGTTCCATCCCACTTTCGTTTGTTGTCACTGGAAGTAGCAGGAGTAGTAGTAGTAGTACCGATGTGCTTAGGCAGCCTGTTTTGTTCCACTGCCTGGTCTGTGAGACGATGAGCAAGACGAGTAACATCCTGGATAGTAGCGAGGTTAGCAGCTGTCACATGGCTTTGGATCTCTGGTACTAAGCCTTTGAGGAACAGATCGATTCGTTTGATGGGAGGATCCACCATAGTTGGACATAAGATTGCCAGCTCATTTGACCTTTTCGTATACGCCTCTATCTCTGATCCTGTCATCTTCAGGTTAAAGAACTCCACTTCCAACTTGTGGATGTCATCACGACTACAGTATTCCCGCTTGATCAGTTCCTTCAAATCATTCCAGGGGGTGGCGTTAGCAGCTGCCAGCCCTAACATCTGAACTTGTGCATTCCACCAAGTCAGCGCAATACCCTCGAGAGTACCAGTGGCGTACTTCACCCTGCGAGCTTCAGGGCATTCACACATTTCGAAGACTGACTCGAGCTTCTCGAACCAGTGGAGGAGTCCAACTGCCCCTTCAGTGCCACTGAAAGTACTAGGACGACAGTCCATGAAAGTTTTGAACGTGCACGCAGGCAGCTGAGCATGCTGGCCTGTTTTATAAACGAGAATAGGACAAAGTTAAACACAAGAGTTGAGTTAGGAGTGTAGGATCTAAAGATCCTAGAGTGGGTTGCGACTGCAGGATATACCTCCTGCTTGGGAGGCTGCAAGTGCCGCAGCGACTTGTTGGTTAATCAGAGCCGTCAACTGGGCTTGAGTCATGTTAACGCGTCCAGCCATGATCTTCATATCAAGGGAAACAGAAGTGAGAGGGGTTCGCGAAAGTGCGATGACAGAAGAGAGTAAGCACACACGTGTTTTCAAACAGTAGTTGTTACGTTTATCTAAGCATACCATAAGCAAAGTTCTTTATAATCTAGCAAGTAGGCAATGTAAACATAAATCATATCACCTAGAATGTCGAGTCTTGCACGTGGAGCGAAGCGTCGTAGTGGATCGTAGAGCACTGTACAGGTTATAGTCTGGTTTTAACAAAAACTTTTTCCCTTATTAAAACCAAGTTCACTATAACCAATGGCTCTGATACTAATCTGTCACACCCCCAAAAATCCACACGCGGAGTAACACCGCTTGGAGGCGTGACATGACCAGGATCAAGCCACCAATCATATTGAACAATGTATGTAGTAAATATAATTAAACCAAACAATATGAAAGGTGTTCAAAACCAAAGCATAGTTAAGTGTTTAGCGGAAGCATAATGTTTAAAACCAAGGCATAAGTATTAAGTACGAAATAAAGTAATATTTCTAGCATGGCACACACTGCCATGTCCCACAACGACAGCGCCTCCCTGTGCAAGCTCCAAGAGTACCTAACGACCTGCAAGGCATGTAACAACGAGTCAACAACAAAGTTGAGCGAGTTCACAATGGGCTGTTTAGTTATAGCATTCGTTTCGTAAATCGTATGTTCGTTTGTAACCCATGTATCGTGTTAATTAGTATCGCGGTCTCCCAGACATGTTTGCGAAGATTAGTGGGGGCTTCCCATGTGTTACTAGACCACGCGTATCGACTACTACGAAAATGTAAGAGGTGTCCTAAGTCAATGTCTATCAGCATTGACCCTTTGTCCATGGTCCATTAGTACACGCCCATCCGACTGGCACGATGTGAGGTTTGTTAAACCTAATAGCGCTATTAACTAATGACCCGCTCGCAATAGGTCTCGGCGATTAAGTCGATAAATGAGCCGATTATATGAACATCAACTATTTATAGTTTATATCACATTCAATCACAAGATATCATTAAATCATCATGTAATACATATAGATCATAACATCATCTAACATACAGTTGATAATTACAAACACTAACCAATTGAAAGGATGATAGAATCGATCCAAGCAAGAAAGCTTCGAGAGATGAGGGTGTTTGCCGTCGGCTTCGTGAGAGAAGGAAGAGAGAGTAGGGTTTGTGTGTGTTGTGTTTTGCAAGTAATGAGGAACACATTCCTAACCTAGGTGATTGTATTCACATAAAAAGAGTGGGCCGAACCCATCTTGGGCTGCCCTTGGTTCGGATGCAAAGAGTGTGGCCCGAAAGGGCTTGTGCGATCGGGTTGTGTTGTGCGATCGGTTCGTTAATACACAATTCAATTCGTTACACATAAACACATAACATAACATAACAACATAACATTCAATTTAACAACAAGTTTACATAATCATATAATCAAAGTACAAATGAGAAGTTTGAAATACGAGTTGTCACAGTTAGAGCAGCCCAAACCATGCTAAACCTTCTACACAATGCTAAGTCCACTAATCATTAATCGTTTTACAATTTACAAGATATCCAAAGACCTAAGTATATAATCTTATCTCAATATGCACCAACAGACTCTCCCTTGGCGATAGCTTCGGGCAACTTTGTCATCAACCATCTTGCAGTATTTTGTCTTTGGATAGCTTCAGCTTCAACAGCTTCTGTCAGCAACAAACTCTCCTAGGCTGATGCATCCAATCACCAAATCTTTCAACACGTTGTAGATTAGCAACTCGCAAACTCTGGTTTAGCAACATAGCAATCTTCAATCTCTCTGCAATGTCGAAGGAGGATTCTACCATGCATCCAATCAGACTACACTTCACTCCACTCCACAACACAACACAACACAACACAACACAACACAACACAACACATCACATAGCTTTACAGGAACAAAATGTATCAATCTATATACGAAAACAAACATCTTGAAAATTCATAAATTAATCATTATTTTAAGAGATACCAAAAAGTAATACATATGAGAAAAATATTAAAAAATCCAATTGAATTAAGTTCATTGAAAAATGACTTTTAAGTCCATGTGATTTTTAAATCTATGCAACACAATAGACCCTGCTATTAAAATAACTCAATTTTGTAACATCGTCTCCCCTTCACACAGTAACAATTCCTCCATGAATAATTATTTCCCATATGTTAAAAATTTCAAAGAAAAAAAATCTTTTTGGGTTTTTATAAATTTTAGAAAGCAACATAACACAAAAAGAAAGTAAGAAAGAAAAAGAAAATAAACACTCTAATTTTGTGAGAGTCATTGGTAAGAAGATCATATCAACCAAGCTAAACTGTTTTCACACTTGCAATTAATTGTTTAATGTAATCTTAGTGAAAAGCACTACAAAATAATTACCAGTATTGTTTATCCACTTAAACAAAAGACATAAAATTTCAAGTATCATTACCTTGTGATACGATTAAGTGTATCTTGTACTATAGTACATGTGTGTCCCACTTCAGAACAAACCCCCACGGTTAAGAAATACACAAAGCTTCCTCATAATAGATGAGTATATTGTTTTCAACCTTATTTGATTTACAAAGTCAGGCCATTGGTGAACAGGTATGTACTGACGTGGTCCGGTGTGATTATCAAAAGGTGATTATTTTTAGTCTTTTTATGCACTAGTTCAAGTTCAATATTTACAAAAACACAATATAATACTATCACACTACAACTCATGTTGGGCAAGTGCACCCATCTTTGGCGTAATTTAGTGATGGTAAGATACCAAGGTTGTCCAAGGATACATGAGTTTTAGTACCGAGTTGTTGTTAACGTCTAGTCAAATCCAAAAGTTAAAGTTTTAAAAGTGGCTCAAAAGAAAAATAAAGAGGAAAATAAAGAGAGTAATCAGTAATAGGAAGAGGGGATGTTTAGGATCCACATACCTCTTGATGCTTCGTTAACTAGCTCCGACCATGGGGTTACAAGGGCTCAATTATCAGACGAGGTTGTGTAGTTCTTTTCTAGGAACCCTAGCACACTCGACCATATCGTTTTGAATTAGCAGGGAAACACCACTCAAAGTCGGGTATAGTATTAATTACTTATATAGTTTAAGGAGTTTATATTACTTGTCTTTATTTGTCTGTTGGTGAGTCGTCAATTCCCCTAAGGTAAATACTTTTACATAAACTAAGTCCCATCTAAAAGCTTTAACCTCTGTTAAGAGCATCAACGTGTTTTGACTCTACATAGACAGAGAAAACATGAACGATTCAAGCTAATGGGGTCGCAAGATTATTGGTAGATTTTAAGGATTAGGCGGAAACTCTAATGACCCAAGTTAATGGTGACACTATTATTTCACTCCCTTTCAATAAACTATCTAATTGGTTAGAGTCATTAACACATACACACACATATATCTTGTTCACCCATGATCTTCCTTAGTTAACTCAACATCAAAGGGGTAAGTTTCCCCCAAACACCCTCAAGAATCTAGCCAAAAATGGCCTTGGAACTAGATGTTACCAAACTTGAAAAGGTTATATTAGTCATAAAAAACTTGATTACACTAATGATTCTTGAGTATTCCTAATCATTACAAAAATTATAGATAGTGGGGTAGAAGAGGAGTGTGTAGTGGAGAAGAGGGGAAGAAAAGTAAAAATGGTGGAAATGGCTGCTATTTAGAAGCTGCTGGGGTCGAGGCACGCCCTGTGCCTGGAAGGAATGGGCCATGCCTGGCCAAGTGACCTATTATAGCTAGTTAGTGAGCCACGGTGCGTGTCTCAGAGACACGGGTCGTGGTCAACATTGTGGGTCCCCAGGGATCTTCAAAAATCTTCGGAAATTTGTTTTGTCGTTTTGTAGTCGAGGCACGGCATGTGTCTCGCCCCGACACAGGGTGTGCCTCAAGTATTTTGACCATGAAAACCATTTTTTGGCGTTGTCTCATCGAGCTACCTAAGATTCATGTATTATAGTCCTCTTAACTCATTTCCTAGACCGAGATATGCTTCTGCGTAGTTTTGGGCTTTTCTGGCTATACCGTTGACATTTAGTTGGCTAAGGGGACCCCCATTTTGTCCTATCTTGAGGATATATCTAGTTTTTCATGAATTAAGGATCATGCACGAGGCGTGTCATGTAGACATGACCCTTGTCATGAGCTGCGACTTGACTTTTGTCTTGATTTTTCTTCGTCTTTTGCTTCTTTTGTCATTTTGTGTTAGTTTTGTCCTGAAAATTAAATATAAATCAAAATAAGCCCATTTTGAATATTTCATTATAAAAATACAATGAAAAGTGGGTGTAAATTTGTAACACCCATAAATTTTCGTCCAACTATGAGACGACACGTGTCCCGAATCTCCAACTAAGGAGGGGGAATTTTATGTTCAACTATGTAACGATACATATCCAAACCTCCAATTAATCCAGACTATGTGGAAGGAGGAATGACTTAGATTTTTATGTTCATTAAAACGTGTTTCGTATCTCCGACTGATCTCGGTTCTGGGAAGGAGAAAAACTATTTATGCCATATGGTAAAAGAATCAAAGTCCAAGGGCTAGAGATGTAAAATTCTCAAAATATCATTTCCTGGAAACTCATACGAACCGTAAGCTATTTAAGCTTATGGACCATAAGCTGAATAATCTGCTGATGCGCCGAGGTCCTTACGGACTGTAAGCATTAAACCCTTATGGTCCGTATGGGACCTTACTGGCAGTTTTATTCTTGGTCTCCAAGCATAACTTCACAACTTGACACCTAGCTCGAATTGCCACCATTTCCTCTGGTTTTAACACATCACTAGACACATGTTAAAATCTCAAAATGATGGCCAACACTTGGCATCATCTTAAGAGCTTGGTTCAAGTATAAATAGCCTCCTTACTCATCCAATTCCTTTGCTCATTCCTTCATTCATGTCACACCCCAATCGATGGCGGAAACATCAGAGTGAGACGAATGAGATTGATCGAGACTTCATAACACTAAATGTGACAAGTATTTAATAAACAAATTTCATTTCATTACTAACATCAAGTACATTATTTGAAATAGAATTACAACAAGTTTGAAACAAAATAAAATACAACTAGTATTTAAAGTTTAAAGTGCGTTTCTAGGCATCCTACTAGATTTCGTGCGTCACCATCATCATCAAAATCCTGCAATACGTTTTAAAATATAGTTCAATACAAAAGTATTGGTGAGCATATAAGTTTTAGTACTAGCATATATATAAAAGTTTGAACAATCCACATGACAAAAATAGTTAACTAGATTAATGTAAACATGCCATGCAATTATACAAGTCAATCCTCTGATTAACGCTAGCGTAATCTTATCGTAGCAACGATAAGACTGTTTTATGTTTAACTTAACATGACCTCAAGAATACGGGCGGTGCGTTACTCCTATAGCACTATACATGTTAAGAGGAGGCTCGTACGAAGTTAATGACAAGTAAATCACATACGAATGTTCCAAGAATACAAATCAAGTATCACGTATTTAAGCATGTATGATCGGATTGTTTGTGTTTGCATAAAGTTTGTGATTGTGCGTGTTTAATAGCATAAACGTATTGCACCCGAAAGTGTAAAAGAAAAAGGGGTCATGTATACTCACGATTTGCGAAGAAATTTCCACTTTGTGAGTTTGACAAGTCTTGAGTTGTTGGAACACCGAAGTTACCAATTGTAGTTCTTGAACTTTTTGCCCAAAGTTGAAAATCTTGGAGATTTGAGATAGTTTGGAAGTAATTTGGAGGTGGTGCAAGTGTTTGGAAGGTGTTAGAGTTGGTATTTATAAGAGGGTTAAGTGGTTGGGGTTTAAATGAAGGTGGTTGGGAGTTAGGAGGGGTATTAAATGAGTTGGTTGGTGGTTAGAAGGTGGGTTTGGGGTATTAAATGAGTTGGTTGGAGGTTGGGGAATTAAAGAAAGTGGTTGGGGAGATGAAAATTTTCATTTTTAGTCCTTGCATTTGTATTGTTGGCTATTTTATGCTATAAAGGTGTATGCATGTATATTATAAGTATGATACATGTATGAATGTGTTGGACCGATTGCGTGACCCTAAACGTCAGTAAAAGTAGTTCATCTCAGTTTACAGAGGCGGAATCAAAGTAAACTGAGTCACAACAGCATATATCCTTTTAATCTCTTCTCTATTCACACTTTTCTGAGACTTTACAATGAGTTCTAACAAAATTTTGGCAGCACCTCGTCTCACATACAATGACCTCTGTTAGCTTCAAATGACACACTCAACCCCTATTTATAGTTGTAGCCTGGTAGCTTGAAATGACACATCAGTTTCAAGCTAACAAGCACTTTCAAGCTAACAAGCACTTTCAAGCTAACAAGCACTTTTACATGTAAACCCTAATTCTAACCATCTAGACCTAAGACTTGATTAAGACGTAGTCATCAGACATTCAGTGCACCAACAGAATGTGATTCTGAGAAAATATATTCTCGATGTATGTCTCGGTTTTAAATTAAAATGTGCATTTCGCAACTGATTACATATTATGCATGTATGATTAAACAAGGTTGATATAAAAATACGATCTCCATTACGATCAAAGTCTCGAGATTACAAGGATTGAAAGGAAGTAAGAATACAAGTTTCTAAAAATAAAAATGTGAATACAACTTTCTAAATATGGAAAGTACAGAAAATGCGGAGCGTTACAGTCTCCCCTACTTTAGCAAATTTCGTCCCGAAGCTTATTCAAGAGGAAGACTTTGGAAAAAGGAATTTTGGTTAAAACGGTTGGCTAAAATTGCAATTTTTAAGTTTAAAGTCTACGTGAAGTTCATGTATAAGTGTGTTAAAAATGCATGGAAATTTTGAGGGATGGAAAGGGTGGGTTTGTAAAAGTAGTTCGTTTGACTAAGGTGATTTGAGGCACCCATCGTAAGTAAAACGTGCATGTGTGTGTAGAAAAGTGAGTTTGACCAAGTTGAATAACTCGATGGGAGAAGTATTTTAAAAGGATATTACCTAAGAAGAAAAGTTTTCGTATAAAATAGAATATATTTTGATGAAAAGTGCGGCTCGCACCGCAAGTTGTAAGAAAAGTTTTATCGATTTTAAGGCGTATTATTAAAATCACATGTTTGTAGAAAATTGCTTATTTGTGGAAAAACTGGAATGCTAGGATTTATGTTTTCAAAAAGGCTTTGGTGGTAATGGGCTGACTACGTAAAGTTTGTGCGTAATTGTCACACCCTCAATTTCCACATGCGGAGTACTACCGCGAGGTGTGTGACTGACCGGGATCCAACCACCAATCATATTGAACAATCATGTGAATAAATCAATTTCTCAAAATACGATTAATGACTACTAAAGTCCATGTCTAAGTCTTAAGTTCAAAACAACGTTCAAAGGAAATAGCGGAAGCATAGTTCGACAGTTCAATCAAAAGTCCAAAGTTTCAATTTATTTAAAACCCAACACGGGTTAACGCGACCACTACACTCCTCAAGCTGCAAGCTCCTGCCGTCACTGATTACCTGCAAAGCATGCAGTAGGGTGTCAACATAAAGTTGGCGAGTTCACGTGTTGTCCAGTTTTAGTTTCAATAACTTATGTTTGTTAAATAATTCATTTATACCATGCCATGGGGAGCTACCCCATAATACAAGCTACTAAACACCATGATATACCGAAACTATCGCAGTTGTGTTGTTGGTGCCCCGTTTGTCAATGTATATCATCATCGACGGTTGCCGAGGACTTTTAGTTCACGCTCGTCCACTCAAGCTACGGTGTGAGGTTAGTGATGTGACAACTCGTGTTTTAGAACCTCTCGTGATACTTTGATGTAATTTGCTTGGACAATATGTGATTATTTGATACATGGTTTGAAATGAAATATTATGTCTATGTTATAATGTGTAATGTATGTGTATATAATGAAATCGCACAACATATGCTCAATCGCACAATTCCTTTTGGGCCACATACCTCGATTTCACATTCTTTCTTCTCGGCCCAACTTGTGATCCGAATCCAAGACCCAAAGGGCAGCCCATGATGGGCCGGCCCCTATTGTTTTCGTATGACTCCAAGGGATGTCAATATATAAACCTCATAACTATCTAACATAAAAAGTTTATCAACACTAAGCTCTTCTCATTCTTTTGGAACCCGACGGCAGCCCCCCCCCCCCCACTCGAAGATCTCATTGTTCGAAAAAATCCTGCCCTACCCTTCCTTCGGTTAGTATTTCATCATTGTTTGATTGTAGGTTAATCATGTTGTGGTTGCTATGATCTCATAAGAAAGCTAGGGTTAAATGCTAGTCATGATATCGATTGAAGTTCTGATAATTGATTTGGAAATAGGGTTTCAATTTATGAATATGTGCAAGATTAATTTGATGTTTGACATGATCTTGGTGTTGTGATGATACTTAATTAAATGGAGCCGCATGATAGGTTGTTTGGATTTGTTTGCAAATCGGTTGATGTATGATTAGTGGTTATACATGAATTAATCATTATAGATGCTCATTTGAATCTAAGAAAGTTCAATCGTTTGATCTGGGGTATGCATGGTTAAATAATTGTTAGTGTGTTCAAAGAAATTAATTAAAACCTTTGATTTGATCGATCAATGTAATGGTTGGAAACCGTTAGAATTGGTCTTGCAAAATAAATGGAAACAAGGTAATTGATCGCATAATTTTAGGAGTCTTGTAACTGATCGCACAAGTCCGCCAGTCGCACAAGAGCTAGTCGTACAAGCTCTGGTCGCACAAGCTGGGTACAAGCACATAAAGCACAGGGTATAACTAGGATATGCATGATCGCACAAGACTTGTGGATCGCACAAGCCTTGGGCCACACACAATTGTTTGGGTTGACACGTTATTGGGTCGTGTGGCCCAACTCGATCGCATAAGTTAACAAGCTGTTTAATTATTGGGTCGCACAAGCTGCTGGACTGCTTATTAGTTTGGGCTGGGTGTTA
The DNA here is from genome assembly GCA_030545235.1 of Helianthus tuberosus. NCBI lineage: Eukaryota > Viridiplantae > Streptophyta > Magnoliopsida > Asterales > Asteraceae > Helianthus > Helianthus tuberosus. Next base: position 245,096 of record CM060375.1, on the reverse strand, counting down.
TTTGGATCGCACAACATGATGTGGATCGCACAAGGTTGTGCTGATAGCACAACATGTTGGGCCGGGTAGTCTTTTGGGTTTCAGCTATCCAACCGCACAAGATGCTATTGGGCTTACACTATTACTTCGGCCCAATACATCCTGGTCGCACAAGATTGGGCTTTATGTGTTTAACTGATTTGCTTAACATGTTCCATGTGTAAGAGATGATTATTTCGTGTTCTCGACTTGTTAGTTCTGTGTAAACTTATGTGGACTACTTGAACTTAGATCTGACTTGTATGGTAACCATGTTAGGACATGGTTGACCACTTATAGCTCAAGTAACCTTTTTCGTGTATCTGCCGAGCTAACCTAAGGTGAGTTCACACTTTCTACAAAGCATGGTAATTCCCGGTGGGTTGGGAATGGGTTAAGGAATATGGAATTCCTCGTCCTTCTTGGGTAGGACAGTATAGGTTAAGGAATGTAATTCCTCGTCCTCTTGGGACAGTCTTAAGCTCACTAGACCAAAACTCCATCACGAAGTCCCTCCTTTTTATATCGACTTAATCGCCGGGCCAATGGCGAGTGGGTCATTAGTTAGATAGCGCTATTTAGGTTTGACAAGCCTCACACCGTGCCACAGAGGACGGGCGTGAACTAATGGATCTGGGCACGTCAATGATGATAGACATTGACGCAGGGCACTTAAACATGACTCCAGTCAGTTGTTGATATGGTAACGAGTCTAGTAGTGAAACATGGGGTAGCCCCCACGGCTGGATAGCCAGAGTAAATGGGATTAAACAAATCATGTTTTCAAATATGGGGTAACCCCCACGGCAAGGATGCCAGTTAAAGGAAAATATGTTTTTGTAATAACTTAAACGAACACCCAACTGTGAACTCGCTCAACTTTGTTGTTGACTCGTTACTACATGCTTTGTAGGTCATTAGGTACTTAGCAGGAGCTTGCATGGGGAAGAGTCGTTGTGGGACATGGACGATTGAGTTCCATGTTAAACATTTAAACTTTATGAATTTATTACTTATGTTTTGGATTATACATTTTATGCTTCCGCTGTTGACTTAAAGTTGGTTACTTTCCTTTAGACACCAATTATATTTTGGTTGGTTTTATTACTTAATTACATTGTTCAATATGATTGGTGGCTTGATCCTGGTCAGTCACGCCTCCATGCGGTGATACTCCGCTTGTGGATTTTGGGGGTGTGACAAGTGAGACCTAAACAACGCTATTTAACTAATATCCCATTCGCCAGGCCAGGCGACTAATCGGTACGGATGTGTGTAAAATGCAACATATAAATTACATCAAATGAGGCAAAAAACTAACCCTTATTTAGTACTAATGTTGGAAAAAGTGTGCTTTTGTCTTCCTTTTGTATTTTCAGGACTAAATGAGCGTAAATGAACAAAAGGAGCAAATATGCAGCGAAATCTAACATAAATACAAGGAAAGGAATGAACGTGACATGCCCGACCCCTTGACAGCATCTTCCCAAGCAAAAAAAAGCAAACAGAAGGCTGAACACGCTCCGTGCCCAGCGGACACGGGGGCGTGGCCAGTTGTCTGCAGAAAGAACAAAGCTTTAGAAGCTTCAATTCCCGACACGGGGGCATGCCCAACTCAACACGGGCCGTGGTCAACGCTAAGATTCACAGAATCCAAACAAATCTTGATAGTACAGATACGCTTCTGCACACGGGGTCGTGCCCAGCGAACACTAGGGCGGGTGGAGCTAATGCAGACAAAGTGCAATTAATGAAGAAAGAGAATAAGGATGGACACGGGCCGTGCCCAGTAAACACGGGGCCGTGTCCGGGCTTCTGTACTGGCTATAAATAGAGGTGCTTGGTTCACTTCAAAGGCATCCCATGGCAAACCACCTCTCTACCACTTCACCCACACTCCACCACCATCACAACACCCACACCCACATCCACCACCATCATCCATCAAGAGTGTGTGTAGTAGTCTCGGGATCCAAGATTGATAGTAAGAGTTCTTGACAATCAAAGGCCATGTTTGCCTAAGTCTCTTACATCACTTGGTGAAGATAAGCATTTAGTGTAATACTTTTGATTTTTAATCTTTTCGCACTTTTTATTTGGTTTTGTATTAACGACTTTAATAACTAGTTTCTTATGTTGAAGGTGAAACTTCCTTATCATTTGTCTGTGGTGTCTTGGCATTATTTTACTGTCTATATAAAATAAAGATTTACACCATTCATATCTCTACGGTTTATATAGAGATATGTTGGCTACCTGGTCGGGGGTTAAGGGAATGGTTTGGTAAGGTTCTTGCCTTGTTCAGTGTATAGATCCTGCAAGGACCTGGGTCAAGCTTACTAGGACCTCCTTCAATACCCACTGGTATTAGATGGCGGGGGTGCGAATGGCTTGATCCCCTCATATGTAAACTACTATTAATACATTAACCCGGTTACTTGGGATTGTATCCCTGCTGACTTAAACCACTTAGCCGAGGATAACGTCACCTTCAAAAGAGGGGCCTACCACATTACGCATTAATAACTTAATTAATTATCTTTCAATATTCCGACCCTTTAGATTTGTATCCTTGCTGACTCAAACTACTGGGTTGAGGGTAACGTCACCTTCAAAAGAGGGGCCTACTACTATAACTAAGATAATCTCTTAAAATGTGCAAAAGTGCGGAAATCATCAAAGGTTACACTAAAGGCGAGTCTGATCCAAGTGATTCATCTTGTCTATCAGTTTTTATTTTATTTTTATTTTCAGCATTTTTAGTTTTTATCTTCATGTTTAAAACCTTTTTTCTAAATTTTTTATTTGATTAGACATTGAGGATAAACCGGTACTAAAAGCTCTTATGTCCTAGGACGACCTCGGTATCTTACCAACGCTATACTACACTCACGATGGGTGCACTTGCCAATATGTGTGTTTAGTGTTAGTAAAATATCATGTTTTATAAATTTAAAACTTGACTAAAGTGTTAAAAAGGGCTTAAAATATACATAAAAACTTATAACGCACCGCACACATCAAGTTTTTGGCGCCGTTGTCGGGGAAACAAGGATTTTAAGAAAGTTAGGAATCAATGACCTAATCATTTTTTCTTATTTTTCTTTTCTTTTTTAGGATTTTCCTTAATTTTCCAGCTTCTGCAGAGCTCAGCACGGGGTCGTGCCCACTGAACACGCCCCGTGCTCAATCTTTGGTATTGGCAATCCTGTTTTAAGTCGGACAGTAGCTGAACACGGGGCCGTGCCCATTGAACATGCCCCGTTTCCAAGCTTCAGTTACTGAAAACAGAACCGTAAGATCCCGACGGTTGGTGATTTCTGACGCAAACATGAGCGATACTGATCATTTTTACTTTCGCTCCTCTTACGGTACGTGGTGTCAATTATGTGGCGGACCTCATAAAGATTTAGAATGTTATTTTCTAAATTACACTCTCAACTATATGGACCCATTGTTTTCCTGTAGCCTTAAGATGGGCGAAAGTAAAAACAATCCCTATCTCTCCCTCGAATGCTCTCAATCATCTCTTCTAGGTGATATGCTTCTCGAAGAATTATTTCAAATGGAAGAGTTGATTCTCCAATTGATAAGAGAACTTGAGAAGGATATATCTAATCCTTCTCAAGACGACGATCAAGGAGAATTATTGAGATCACATTCGGATTATAACAACATCGTTACCCCTGAAATCACCTCTAACTCTTGCGAGGACTTGAGCGATAGTCGTCCCTGTGTTGATTATGCCGTGAAGGACTCCCCATCAGTTTCCGCCGATGCATACATAGACTTGAGCGATTCGACATATACCTTCTTTAACGAGAACCCGGATAAGGGAAATAAAGGTTGGTTTTGCCCACCGGTATTTAGCTAAGGAATAACCCTTTCCGATAACCTCTTGCGTTCTTGTCTATAGCTAGGGCAACTTAGGTATCTCAGGCACTTCGGTGTTGTTCCATCTAGTAAGGAACCACCCGATCCGGAAAAATTCCATAGAAATAAACAAAACTTCATAAACACTTCTAGCCACGGGGCCGTGTTGTAACAACTCTCATCAAAAGTCATATTTATTAAATTAATTTGTCCAATAGGAAACCCAATTAAGACACCCAAGTGATTCTGCATAATCCCTAAAATTTTCAGAACAATCGGAATCAGGATCAGGGCCCCTAAAACTCGGGGGGGGGGTAAACCCTAGTCACGATTATCTATATAAAACGTTATCAAAATTTTAAATTCGAATTCTGTCAACTCATCAGGCCTAGTCCCACACGTGGCAACACTATGAGCTCGAGGTGTCCCTTACGGACCGTAAGGGTTAAGTCTTACGGTCCGTAAGCAATGTGAAATTTGTGTATAAATAGCAGACATTGGCACTTGAAATTCTGCGTATGTTCGACGAAGAAATTCGTTCTAGGCACCGAGTTACGTTCTGTTTACCACAATTAACACACACGGATCACTAATCGACGTCGCAATCAGGGTATTAACTCGATCACTATTACGATTCATTTTCCGATCGATCAATGTACTCAATGGATGTTTAAGTGCTGCCCACATTAGGGTGATGCTTTGTCATTAGTCGTTAATTCGATGGATGTTTAAGCATAGCACTTTGTCATTCGTTGTGAGGGTTGATCTCGTGAGTTATCGTAAATGCTGTATTAAGTTACTAACCGAATTGTGTGCCTGTTATTAAAATTAGGTTAAAAGGCTAATCAGTAGGCTAGGCTCTGCTCGATCGCAAGGATTTGGTTGTGTGCTAATGCAACGCAAGAAGGTAATTGCGTATGCCTCAAGATAATTGAAAAAGCACGAAGAGAACTATACGACTCATGACTTAGAATTAGGAGCCGTAATTTTTGCCCTGAAAATCTGGAGACATTATATGTACGGAAGTAAGTTTACTATCTATACAGATCATAAAAGTCTAAGATATATATTCGGGCAAAAAGAGTTAAACATGAGGCAAAGGAGATGGATGGAAATCTTAAGTGATTACGACTGTGATATTCAGTATCACGAAGGAAAGGCAAATGTAGTTGCAGATGCCTTAAGTCGTAAGTATCATGAAAAACAACGACGAGTTCGTGCTCTCAGATTAAATCTACAATTAGATTTAATGGAACAAATAAAGAATGTTCAGGAAACAGCAATCCAAGATGATGCTGAAGGAATGAAGGGACGAATAAAAGAATTAGAGCAAGGAGCTGATGGAATTTGGAGATTCCACAAAAGCAGAATTTGGGTACCTAAGCAAGGAGAATTAAGAAATAAGATTCTAGAAGAAGCCCATAAGTCAAGGTATACAATTCATCCAGGAAACAATAAGATGTACCAAGATTTAAGAAATAGCTTTTGGTGGATAGGAATGAAAAAGGATATAGCTAGATATGTTTCTAAGTGTCTTACTTGTTCACAAGTTAAGGCAGAACATCAGAAACCTTCAGGTCTACTACAACAATTAGAGATGCCTGTATGGAAATGGGAACTCATAACAATGGATTTTGTTACTAAGTTACCCAAAACCAGAAAAGGTAATGATGCGATTTGGGTAATTGTGGATCGATTAACCAAATCAGCTCACTTTCTACCAATGAAAGAAACCTTTAGCATGGAAAGATTGGCAAAATTGTATGTAGATGAAGTAGTATCTTTACATGGAGTTCCACTCTCCATTGTTTCGGATAGGGATAGTCGTTTCACTTCTCATTTCTGGAAAAGTTTCCAGCAAGCAATGGGAACTCGACTAAACCTAAGCACGGCATATCATCTACAAACAGACGGGCAAAGTGAAAGGACGATCCAAACTCTAGAAGACATGCTCCGAGCATGTGTAATAGATTTTGGTGGGAATTGGGACGATCACTTACCATTAATTGAATTCTCCTATAACAATAGTTATCATTCAAGTATTGAAACTGCCCCATTCGAGGCACTGTATGGAAGAAAGTGCAGAACTCCAGTTTGTTGGGCAGAAATAGGAGAAAATCAATTGTCAGGTCCTGAAATAGTGCAAGAGACAACTGATAAGATTACTCAAATCAAGGAAAGGCTGAAGATTGCTCGGGATCGCCAGAAAAGTTATGCAGACAATAGATGCAAGCCGTTAGAATTCCAAGTTGGAGACAGAGTACTGTTGAAAGTTTCCCCTTGGAAAGGAGTTGTTAGATTTGGTAAGAAAGGAAAGCTAAGTCCAAGGTACGTAGGACCATTCCCAGTGATCCAACGTATAGGACCAGTTGCTTATCGTTTAAAACTACCAGAGGAATTAGCTGGAGTACATGATGTATTTCATGTATCCAATCTCAAGAAATGTCTATCAGACGAATCTTTGGTAGTACCTCTTCAAGATATAAAGGTAAACGAAAAGTTAAAATTTGTTGAGAAACCACTTCAGATAGAAGACAGAAAAGTAAAGTTTCTCAAGCACAAACGACTAGTGCTAGTTAAAGTAAAGTGGGATTCAAAGAGAGGAGCTGAATACACTTGGGAGCTGGAATCTGAGATGAAGAAAAAGTATCCCTACTTATTCCAGTAAATCTCGAGGACGAGATTTTTATTAAGGTGGGGAGAATGTAACAACTCTCATCAAAAGTCATATTTATTAAATTAATTTGTCCAATAGGAAACCCTAATTAAGACACCCAAGTGATTCTGCATAAACCCTAAAATTTTCAGAACAATCGGAATCAGGATCAGGGCCCCTAAAACTTAGGGGGGGGGGGGGGGGTAAACCCTAGTCACGATTATCTAAATAAAACGTTATCAAAATTTTAAATTCGAATTCTGTCAACTCATCAGGCCTAGTCCCACACGTGGCAACACTATGAGCTCGAGGTGTCCCTTACGGACCGTAAGGGTTAAGTCTTACGGTCCGTAAGCAATGTGAAATTTGTGTATAAATAGATAGCAGACATTGGCACTTGAAATTCTGCGTATGTTCGACGAAGAAATTCGTTCTAGGCACCGAGTTACGTTCTGTTTACCACAATTAACACACACGGATCACTAATCGACGCCGCAATCAGGGTATTAACTCGATCGCTATTACGATTCATTTTCTGATCGATCAATGTACTCAATGGATGTTTAAGTGCTGCCCACATTAGGGTGATGCTTTGTCATTAGTCGTTAATTCGATGGATGTTTAAGCATAGCACTTTGTCATTCGTTGTGAGGGTTGATCTCGTGAGTTATCGTAAATGCTGTATTAAGTTACTAACCGAATTGTGTGTCTGTTATTAAAATTAGGTTAAAAGGCTAATCAGTAGGCTAGGCTCTGCTCAAATTAAATCTGCAATGTGAGTCATTCTCTTTTTATCAAATTTAATTTCAAAAACATGTTTATTTTCAAGGTTATAATTACAGGGATTAAGTCTTTGTAATCACCATATTACAGCCTGTATGTGGGGTGTTCTATACATTACTTGATAATCTTCACCATTGGACAACAAGTTAGCCAATGGGTGATATGACCATAGTCACAGAAACGAGTCGAGTGACAAATACCGAGGGTAGTTGGTTGATATCTGAAACATTGTAATTGCTCTTAATACTGTAATTTATAACAAATCTGTCGTTTTAGTAAATAGAATGATTCACTCAGTATTTCCCGCTGACAAAACCTTTTTTAAACATGTTTCAGGTGATCTGTTGTGATCCAGGAAAAGTGCCGCGAAGCACTATCAGCTTAAGGAAGTGGCTCAGTATAAAATAAAGAAACATGTTTTGTAAAATAAAAGATTTCTTCGTGAAATCTCAAGATTGTAAATTACCGGGTTTTATCTCGAGTTATGAAATAAAATAATCGGGAAATATTTCAGTTTTAAAAAGATCCTGAAGAAAACTTCCGCTGTTAATTAAATACCACGGGATTTCTGTCCCGCGGCTCCTGAAACGGGTCAAACCGGGTCGGGGGTCGTGACAGAAAAAGGTGGTATCAGAGCCACTGATTTAAGCCAATTAAGTATTTAGAAAATACTTAATTTTTATTAATTACTATTTTGTGATTATGTGTTTTATTATCTGATTAATCGTGTACAGTATGGGCAGATCTTTATATAGCCATTGTAGCAATAAATACAAATCTTTAAAATAATCTGACTTAAAATTTTTGCACCTGGATTATCTACAGTTTAGAAACTTTACCCAGTAAATAAATAAGTAAACCTTAGTATGTTTTAATTTTCAGTTGTTTTGATAGTTACCCAATATGAAATAATATTTAAAAGTTTTTCTATAAAAAATTTGTTATAATTTTTAACTTAGTAATTGTGTGTATTTTGCATAACAGCATGAGTAACTTGTCTGATGCCCTTCAGAATTTAAATCTTTATCCAGTAAGAATAGAAGTTTCCAGAGATTTCAATAGATATATACCAGACATAGAAGAACCTATAGAATTCAACGCTTTTCCTCTCAAGAAACCCAAGCCTAAGAAAATGGAAATTGGGGAAAGCTCTAGGCAAATTAAGGGGTTACCATCTCAGGAAGAGCTAGATTTTATAATGGCAAACTATAATACAATTAAGCCTGTTAATGAAAATGTTTTTATTCACTCTCTTGAAACACAACTACCAATGAATTTAGAACCAGCTATTCCAAACCCTTCAATCCACTCACAACTAGACGAATGGTTGACCAATGAAATACAGTTACAAAACAATCCCTATAAGCTTTTTCCTCAGTTCAACCCAGAACCTTTAAGTAACGAGAATATGGCTGAACTCCGCCATTCCGGCAAAGAACTACTGGATGCTGGGAATAGGATCCAAGAGATTTTGGGACAGATCTCCTGGAATTACGATAAGAGGGAACGTCGTTACTAGAATACCAATTGACTAAAGATTGGGGGTTTATGGAACAGTGGTTGTGTAATAGTAATACTAAAATCAGTCTGTAAAATAAAATAAAACTTTGTAAGATAATAGTATATATTGATGCATACTATTAAATATAAATGGAAATCGAGAAATCGATAGTTTTGGCTATATTGGTGTTACGAACTCTGTATAATTATTTTGTTTAATTGTTATTTATTTGATACTAATAAATTATATATATTAATTATCAGATGGAAAACGCTAATAACGAACCAGTTAATGAGTTTAATCAATCTGAGCAACAACCAGGGGATCAATATATGACTAGGCAGGATATAGAAAATATTGTTGCTCAAGGGATAGCCAATGCTATTCCAGCAATCGTTGCTGCTGTTAAAAATCCAATAGAACCGCAACAAATCGTTCCTAGCAAATGTATTTCTGAAGATAACTTCAGTAATAGTATAAACGGAGGCAGTAATCATGTTAATCATGATAATGAACCACGGCAAGCTCCGCTCCCTAAGAAAATGAAAGCTGCAACATCTGGTTGCACTTATAAAGAATTTCTTGCTTGTAAACCCACTGAGTTTGCAGGCAATGAAGGAGCGACTGCGGCACTGCGTTGGTTAGAGAAAACCAAGGCAGTAATTGCCATAAGTAAATGTGCTCAGGATGATCAGGTCATGTACGCGTCAAACCTTTTCAAAGAAGGGGCGCTAGAATGGTGGAACACGGTGCTACAGGCTAAAGGAAGAAATAAGGCTTATGCCATGAAATGGGAAGAATTTAAGAGTCTTGTAGAAAGAAAATTCTGTCCCGAATATGAAAAAGATCAAATGGCAAATAAGTTTTTAAACCATAGAATGATGGGTGTAGATTGTCGCAGTTATACTTCGACATTCTTTGAATATGCTAGAGTGGTACCAACACTGGCTTCGCCAGAACCGGTACTCATTTCTCGTTATATTTGGGGATTAATTAGTGAAATCCGTAACATCGTTAAAGCTGCGAGACCTCGTACGATTGACGATGCTGTGGAATTAGCCAATACCCTAACTGATGAACTGGTACGCACGCAAGATGAAAACAGGAAGAAGGAACTGGCTCAGAAAATTACCCAAGGATTTCGTACGGGTAATAATAGCAACTTCAAGAGAAGAGGAACGGGAAAATCCTCAACTCTGCCATTCTGCAAGAATTGCAAAAGAAAACATTATGGAAGATGTAATGTAACCTGCAATTTTTGCAAAATGGTAGGACATCGTGAAGAAGACTGCAGAAAGAAAACAACGATCTGCTATAACTGTGGAGAAAAGGGACATTTTAGACCAGAATGTCCTAAATTAATCAAACCAGCAGATAATAAAGCCAAGACAGCAGACGGAGCTACTAAGAAGAATGTCCGAGCCTTTCAGTTAACTACTCAGGAGGCAGAACTGATTCCAGATGTGATAGCTGGTACGTTTCTAGTTCATAACATTTACGCCAAAGTATTATTTGACTCTGGTGCGAACCAAAGTTTTATCAATACTTCATTCTGCCAAGCTCTTAATATACCCTTAATCAACATTAGGCAGATTTTTACAGTCAAAACGGCTGATGGGAATTCAGTTAAAATAGATAAGGTTTTGCAAAATGTAGAATTAGAACTTTCAGGTCATAAATTCTTTGCAAATCTATTACCTATGAAGTTAGCCGAATTTGATGTTGTGTTAGGAATGGATTGGTTAGTAGCCAACCATGCTCGAATTCTCTATGATAAGAATTCCATAGAAATTCAGGCACCCACCGGAGAAGTAATTGTGATTACAGGAGATAAACCACGTAAGCCTATGAAGTTCATATCAGTAATGAAAGTTGCTAATTATGAACGAAAACAAGGAATAGTATATATGATTTCAGTAATCATTAGTACTAAGGGAAAAGAACTTAAGGAAATTCCTGTAGTCTCAGAATACCCAGAGGTATTCCCAGAAGAATTACCAGGATTACCACCAGATAGGGATGTAGAATTTAGGATTCATCTAATTCCAGGAACTATACCGATAGCTAAGGCACCTTATCGGTTAGCACCCACAGAAATGTTAGAACTGAAAAAGCAATTAGATGAATTATTAAGTAAAGGTTTCATACAACCTAGTTTATCCCCGTGGGGAGCGCCAGTGTTGTTTGTAAAGAAGAAGGATGTTCAATGAGAATGTGTATCGATTATAGAGAATTGAATAAGGTTACAATTAAGAATCGATACCCATTACCTAGGATTGATGATCTATTCGATCAACTTCAAGGAGCTAGATATTTTTCTAAGATAGATTTACGCTCCGGATATCATCAATTGAAGGTACAAGAAGAGGACATACCTAAGACTGCTTTTAGAACTAGGTATGGTCATTACGAGTTTACAGTCATGCCTTTCGGATTAACGAATGCACCTGCAGCATTCATGGACATGATGAATAGGATCTGTAAACCGTATTTGGATAAATTTGTAATTATCTTCATAGATGATATACTTATTTATTCAAAAAGTCAGGACGAACATTGTCAGCACTTGCATGCACTCTTAACTTTGTTAAGAAAAGAAAAACTGTACGCCAAATTCTCAAAGTGTGAATTTTGGTTGCAAGAAGTACAATTTTTAGAACACATGGTGAATCACGAAGGGATTCATGTAGATCCTGCTAAGATAGAGGCGATTACCAATTGGAAGGTTCCACAAACTGCAATGGAAATTAGAAGTTTTATAGGTTTAGCTGGCTACTATAGACGGTTTATTAAGGATTTTTCCAAGATAGCTGTACCGTTAACTAAGCTAACCTGTAAAGCCGTTAAGTTTGAATGGGGATCTAAACAAGAAGAAGCCTTTAGAATTTTGAAACAGAAATTAACCAATGCTCCAATCTTAGCCTTACTAGAAGGAACTGAAATTTTTTAAGTATATTGTGATGCTTCAAAACTAGGATTTGGTTGTGTGCTAATGCAACGCAAGAAGGTAATTGCGTATGCCTCAAGACAATTGAAAAAGCACGAAGAGAACTATACGACTCATGACTTAGAATTAGGAGCCGTAATTTTTGCCCTGAAAATCTGGAGACATTATCTGTACGGAAGTAAGTTTACTATCTATACAGATCATAAAAGTCTAAGATATATATTCGGGCAAAAAGAGTTAAACATGAGGCAAAGGAGATGGATGGAAATCTTAAGTGATTACGACTGTGATATTCAGTATCACGAAGGAAAGGCAAATGTAGTTGCAGATGCCTTAAGTCGTAAGTATCATGAAAAACAACGACGAGTTCGTGCTCTTAGATTAAATCTACAATTAGATTTAATGGAACAAATAAAGAATGTTCAGGAAACAGCAATCCAAGATGATGCTGAAGGAATGAAGGGACGAATAAAAGAATTAGAGCAAGGAGCTGATGGAATTTGGAGATTCCACAAAAGCAGAATAAGGGTACCTAAGCAAGGAGAATTAAGAAATAAGATTCTAGAAGAAGCCCATAAGTCAAGGTATACAATTCATCCAGGAAACAATAAGATGTACCAAGATTTAAGAAATAGCTTTTGGTGGATAGGAATGAAAAAGGATATAGCTAGATATGTTTCTAAGTGTCTTACTTGTTCACAAGTTAAGGCAGAACATCAGAAACCTTCAGGTCTACTACAACAATTAGAGATGCTTGTATGGAAATGGGAACTCATAACAATGGATTTTGTTACTAAGTTACCCAAAACCAGAAAAGGTAATGATGCGATTTGGGTAATTGTGGATCGATTAACCAAATCAGCTCACTTTCTACCAATGAAAGAAACCTTTAGCATGGAAAGATTGGCAAAATTGTATGTAGATGAAGTAGTATCTTTACATGGAGTTCCACTCTCCATTGTTTCGGATAGGGATAGTCGTTTCACTTCTCATTTCTGGAAAAGTTTCCAGCAAGCAATGGGAACTCGACTAAACCTAAGCACATCATATCATCCACAAACAGACGGGCAAAGTGAAAGGACGATCCAAACTCTAGAAGACATGCTCCGAGCATGTGTAATAGATTTTGGTGGGAATTGGGACGATCACTTACCATTAATTGAATTCTCCTATAACAATAGTTATCATTCAAGTATTGAAACTGCCCCATTCGAGGCACTGTATGGAAGAAAGTGCAGAACTCCAGTTTGTTGGGCAGAAATAGGAGAAAATCAATTGTCAGGTCCTGAAATAGTGCAAGAGACAACTGATAAGATTACTCAAATCAAGGAAAGGCTGAAGATTGCTCGGGATCGCCAGAAAAGTTATTCAGACAATAGATGCAAGCCGTTAGAATTCCAAGTTGGAGACAGAGTACTGTTGAAAGTTTCCCCTTGGAAAGGAGTTGTTAGATTTGGTAAGAAAGGAAAGCTAAGTCCAAGGTACGTAGGACCATTCCCAGTGATCCAACGTATAGGACCAGTTGCTTATCGTTTAAAACTCCCAGAGGAATTAGCTGGAGTACATGATGTATTTCATGTATCCAATCTCAAGAAATGTCTATCAGACGAATCTTTGGTAGTACCTCTTCAAGATATAAAGGTAAACGAAAAGTTAAAATTTGTTGAGAAACCTCTTCAGATAGAAGACAGAAAAGTAAAGTTTCTCAAGCACAAACGACTAGTGCTAGTTAAAGTAAAGTGGGATTCAAAGAGAGGAGCTGAATACACTTGGGAGCTGGAATCTGAGATGAAGAAAAAGTATCCCAACTTATTCCAGTAAATCTCGAGGACGAGATTTTTATTAAGGTGGGGAGAATGTAACAACTCTCATCAAAAGTCATATTTATTAAATTAATTTTTCCAATAGGAAACCCTAATTAAGACACCCAAGTGATTCTGCATAAACCCTAAAATTTTCAGAACAATCGGAATCAGGATCAGGGCCCCTAAAACTCGGGGGGGGGGGGGGGGTAAACCCTAGTCACGATTATCTAAATAAAACGTTATCAAAATTTTAAATTCGAATTCTGTCAACTCATCAGGCCTAGTCCCACACGTGGCAACACTATGAGCTCGAGGTGTCCCTTACGGACCGTAAGGGTTAAGTCTTACGGTCCGTAAGCAATGTGAAATTTGTGTATAAATAGCAGACATTGGCACTTGAAATTCTGCGTATGTTCGACGAAGAAATTCGTTCTAGGCACCGAGTTACGTTCTGTTTACCACAATTAACACACACGGATCACTAATCGACGCCGCAATCAGGGTATTAACTCGATCGCTATTACGATTCATTTTCCGATCGATCAATGTACTCAATGGATGTTTAAGTACTGCCCACATTAGGGTGATGCTTTGTCATTAGTCGTTAATTCGATGGATGTTTAAGCATAGCACTTTGTCATTCGTTGTGAGGGTTGATCTCGTGAGTTATCGTAAATGCTGTATTAAGTTACTAACCGAATTGTGTGCATGTTATTAAAATTAGGTTAAAAGGCTAATCAGTAGGCTAGGCTCTGCTCAAATTAAATCTGCAATGTGAGTCATTCTCTTTTTATCAAATTTAATTTCAAAAACATGTTTATTTTCAAGGTTATAATTACAGGGATTAAGTATTTGTAATCACCATATTACAGCCAGTATGTGGGGTGTTGTATACATTACTTGATAATCTTCACCATTGGACAACGAGTTAGCCAATGGGTGATATGACCATAGTCACAGAAACGAGTCGAGTGACAAATACCGAGGGTAGTTGGTTGATATCTGAAACATTGTAATTGCTCTTAATACTGTAATTTATAACAAATGTGTCGTTTTAGTAAATAGAATGATTCACTCAGTATTTCCCGCTGACAAAACCTTTTTCAAACATGTTTCAGGTGATCTGTTGTGATCCAGGAAAAGTGCCGCGAAGCACTATCAGCTTAAGGAAGTGGCTCAGTATAAAATAAAGAAACATGTTTTGTAAAATAAAAGATTTCTTCGTGAAATCTCAAGATTGTAAATTACCGGGTTTTATCTCGAGTTGTGAAATAAAATAATCGGGAAATATTTCAGTTTTAAAAAGATCCTGAAGAAAACTTCCGCTGTTAATTAAATACCACGGGATTTCTGTCCCGCGGCTCCTGAAACGGGTCAAACCGGGTCGGGGGCCGTGACACGTGTCCAGGTCAGCACGCCCCCGTGTCCACCCTAAGCTTCCCGTCTGACTTCGGTCAGAATACGGACAAAAAAGTGTCAGAAATTTTTCTGCACACGGGGCCGTGTCCAGCCGACACGGGGCCGTGTCCAGCGTGCTGTTGTTTTCTATAAATGCAGCAAGATTCCTGCACTCTTAAACCCATTCCAAAGACAAAGATCTGGTGGGATCTTCACATATACCATACTAGGTATATTCTAAAGAAGGTTCTTAACAACCATCTTGTCTTTTCTACTTTTGTCCATTGCCTTCTTCTTCATTTTCTCCTCAAAACCTCCATTAAAGTTTGAAATCTGCATGTTTTCAAGCTTTATTGTGATATTTGCTAGGCTTTTATTCAAGGAATCTTGTCAAAAATAAGTTTTACAACACTGTTTTAAGTTATTTCTGCTTAAAAGTAATTCAAAAGTCAGGAAAATAATTTAAAGCTCCAAGATTCCTTTTTTAAAAATCCTGCAGAGAGGTGAACACGGGGCCGTGCTCAGCGAGCACGGGGCCGTGTCTGAGGTACTGTTTCATTAATTTGAGATTTCTTTCTGTTTGTTTTCTTAGAATGTCGAGCAGAAATAGCGAAACATCTTCGTTACACTCCAGGAACAACCGACAAGGAAGAAGGTAATCGGTAGAAGACTCTCTCGTCAATTACGTGTATGCGTTGAGAGAGGCCATCAATGAAATGATGGGAGTAGAGGAAGCCTTGGTCGACCGTATAAATCATTTGAAGAGGGATGTCTTCGAGAAGTTAACCTTTTGCATCAAAGGTTAAATATTCTCGCTTCTCCTCCTTTGGTGCCAATCATTACACGAAGGGAGTGGAATGTAGTACCGGAAGTCATCATCCCGGCCGAATGGTATGTCATGCACTCGGAGCCTCCTCAAGATATATTACATGGGGTCTCGGTTGCCGTCGCACCTCCTCCACAAAACATTGTGGAAAATGAGCCCGCCTTCTTCCTCCCGAGAGAGATAGAGGAATGGCTTAACGACATCTAAGGGACAACCCTCAGTTACAAGTTCTACAAACCAGGAAGCTATTTCCGGGTTTTTTATATTCCTACAATAAGGGTAGAACTCTTTGGAATGATTTTAGGTGTTACTTGTGTAAGGCCCTATAATGGTGTAGGTTTACGCCTATCTTTATCAAACACAAATATAGGCTATTGGGCTTAGCCTTGTAGTGGGTGAGATAGTAATGGAATAGGCCATGTGGGCTAGTTAGTGATTTGGGCCTGTTTGGTTAGTAAATATTGTGCATGTGGGCTTGGCCCAGCTTGTAACTAGGTCACCCTATGTAACTATAAATAGGGTGAACCTAGTTCATTATTAGGTCAGACATTTTAGTGAGGTTCTTCATAATTTTCGATTTCTGTGTTGGTGTACCAGACGGTTCTCTAGAAACCGTGTGCACTTTGATATTCAATCAATACAAATCGTTCTTGTTCTTATCACTTTCATCAGTTTTCCGCGCTCGTGATTGTGATTTTGATATCCGGTTGATGATTCTGGACTTACAATTGGTATCAGAGCCTAAGTAGTCTCACGAAGGCTCGGTTCGTTGGATATCATTCGAAGAACAAGAATTTTTTTTTCAGATTCGAAGAACACGAAGAATTTTCGAAGAACGTCAAGAACAGCCTTGAAGATCAAAAAAAAAAAAATTCAAAAATTCTGCATTTTGATTTATTTTGAAGCATAACTAAATCTGTTTTCGTGTTTGTAGGGGTTTTTTGGTGGAAAGAATCAAAGAGATTGATTTTCAAATCATATCCTTGATTTTCGGAATTTGTTTGTTGACTTCTACACAAGGAAAGTTGGCTGGATACAATTCAAATTGTGCGATTGTATCAACATTCCGCAAAATTGAATTCTTCTTGTGCGATTGAAAATTACAGTGGGTGTGGGGACAAAGTTGACTTGTGCAACCAGAGAATAACTTGTGCGATTGAAGCAACTGATCTTGTGCGACTGAATTTCCGTCTTGTGCGACTACGGGATTCTTGTGTGATCCAATAAGTTGATCTTGTGCGACCGAACCATACTTGGCTTGTGCGATTGAAGTGACGTCAACATCAAACTTGTGCGACTGTGATTCTTCATCATCAACACTCATCATCGTTCATCTCTATCACCGTGCACTTGCATCTCCGGTCATCCTCGCCAATCACTGTTTGCAAGTTCGGGTTTTTATTAACATCACTGTGCTTTCTCCAACAACACACAATCTTCTGATAAGAACCTACAATCATCGTCTCCGATAACAACCGTCATCACCGCAATCTCCATTCACCACTGTGTTACCTCCATAACCATCTCTGCAACCTTCTTCTTCTCCGGCAACAACATCGCACCGTCTCCGAACTTCGAACCTGCAACTCATCGCCGTCGACATCACTGAACATCACTGAAACTCCGGCCACCATCTCAGACCTCCGGCCACCTGAAACTCAACCGTTTACCTCCCACTTCAGTCTTCACCGTCAAACCTTTCATCTCCTCACGTTGAACAGATTTCCTACGTAACCTGTCACCTCCGGTCCATCGTCTTCAACAACCTCCGAACACCGGTCATTCACCACTACATCATCTTCGTCCATCGTATCATCACCTTGGCGGCTGTGGTTTTAAAATTTAGGGTTTTGGTTGAATCGGTTTTGACGAAGAAGACGTACAGTAACTTAGCTTGTTTTGTTTATTATAATAATAATAATAGTATAATAATAATAATCATTGAGTCATCATTACCTAATAATTAATAATAATATAAAATTAGAATTATAATATTAATTAGTTTTTTAATATAAATCATAAAAAAAAGGGTTTATTAAAAAAAAAGGGGGTTTTGTTATTGTTTGGTGATAAGTTTTGACAGGTTTGGACGTGCAGTACAGAAAAGTTGATTCGTGCGTGTGGTAAAGGGTTTCAGTTAAGGGATCACATATTTGGGGGATCACATTTTCGGGGGATCAAATCTTAAAAATGTCTTCTAAGAGAGAAGTGCTTGAGCAGGAATTTCAAGGATTCAAATACTCGTATGGTGAATCTATAGAAGCACTTACAGGCCGGTTTGCTGAACTGCTCTCTAAAATGGAGAAGGCTGAGATTGAGGTGTCTAATCGCACTAGCAACACAAAGCTTCTAGATGTTCTAAAAAGGATCCCAGATCAGGCGAACTGTAGTTGGTTTATGAATGTTAATCAGATAATTGTGACTACCGACTGCTACTGTTACAAAATGAAGCCGAATGAGCTGATCTCACTCATCAAATCATATGACAACGCTGACAAGCAGTCCACTCAAGGTATTCAAATTCACGACTTCACTCCCATTCCCGATGAGGTATGTATAGATGATGTTTGTTGTACTGAAAAATGTAGAAAGAAAGTAAAAGGTTTTAAGGAACAGGCTCAATCGCTTTCTATGCAACTTCAACTTACCAAATCCAGTACCTACGAAGTTAAAAAGAAACTTAACGGATATAAGGAAATGGTAGAGGCTCAAAAACGTGACATTCGACAGTTGCATAGTGATCTAAGCGAAGCAAAATGTCGATATCTCCACTTCAAGGAGCTATCTGAAAAATTAACTGTTGAATTAAACAATTTAAAATCGACTTTTGAAAATACTGAGTTTAATTTCAAAAAATTTGATGTTTCAAGTGAAAAGGTCGAGAAAATGATAAATCATCAGTTACAGTATAGCAAAAAGGAAATGAGGAATAAGGGGCTAGGTTTTATAGCTATACATTCCTCAATTCCTATGACTGAAGAGGAGATAGACAATTTGCCTAATATGGAATACGGAAAACCAGAAGATAGGAAGGTTGAGCCTGTTAAGCCAAGGAAAGTTAAAATCACTAGGCCAGATAAAACCGAAATGGTTCTAGAAAAACAGGCCTTAGAGAAAACATTCATCAAACCAACTGCTGTTTCAGACCAGACCGAGACTCTAAATTTTGAGAATAATGCTAATATTGACAAACATTTTCAAGTATTAGATGATACTGAGTCAAGTCTTTCTCAAAATTCACCCGAAGTACAACAACAAGAAAAAGAGTCTGAAACAAAATCTCTCAACCTTGAGTTTGCTATATTGAATGAGTTTTTTGAATGGTGTCGCAAACAAAATGAATCGACTTCTTCATCTGATTCGTCATGTGACTCCTCGGAGACAGCTAACTGTGAAAAGTCAGAGTTAGTTGATTCAGCCGAGTCTAGTAACGAATCACCTGAAATAGTTGAATCAGAACAAACAATAGTAGCATCTGAGCCACCTGCTCCATCTGACTCCAAATGTGAATCACCTGAAGCAACTGATTCTGAGAAATTGGAATCAGTTGAATCTTGTGAATCTAACTGTGAATCGTCTGGACCAGCAGACTCAGCAGAAGAAGATTCAGCAGAGCCACTACAAAAGGAATGCAACTCAAGTGGTTCAGCTGAATTAAGCAGCGAAGCAGTGAATGAGCCCACAACGTCTAAAATTGAAACAACAATGCCAGTCTCTGAATTTAATTGTGTGAACGTTACTGATGCTTCTACTTCATGTGCAGATGAGGTAATAATAGAGGATTGGGTTGAGGAGGATGATGTTGTTTGTCAAAAGGGTAACGATGTTTGTTTAAAAACATCAAATTTATCTGCTGATGCTCCTCCTTATGTGAGAA
This sequence comes from Helianthus tuberosus, assembly GCA_030545235.1. Lineage (NCBI taxonomy): Eukaryota > Viridiplantae > Streptophyta > Magnoliopsida > Asterales > Asteraceae > Helianthus > Helianthus tuberosus. The sequence goes on along the minus strand of CM060375.1, from coordinate 225,412 downwards.
AGGATGCTTCTGAGGCAGCTTTGAGAGGCCTTACAAATAAATATGTGCCTCCAAAGCCAACAGTTAGAAATGAAAATGCTAACCCTAAAAGTGAATGTGCTAACTGTTGCAGACAGGGACATAAGAAGCAGGGAAGAAAGGCTGAGCAGGATGCAAACAAATCATCCAACAAAGTTTATAACTCATACTCAGCATTAGTTGGTTTGAAAGGATCGGGTTATGCTCCTTATGTAAAGAAGCAGACCTGCTACAACTGTGGCATACCCGGTCACATTGCAAGAAACTGCACACATCGACCCTATGTGCCATACTATGCACAACATCAGAGGGTTACATCTGGGGATAGATCTTATTCTAAGCCGATGAAGGTTGAAAAACCTAAGGCAATGATGAATAAGAGTCCCAAGGTTAAACCATCTGATGGGGACTGGAATGCTGCGAAAAATAAAAGGAAACAAGCTTTGAAACCTAAACAAGTTCTGAAGAATAAAAAGGTTGAAAAGCAAACAGTTTTGCCAACGGCACCTAAGAAATTAGAGAAGCCTAAACAAGTTTGGAGGGCAAAACATAATGCAGCAACATCACTAGTCCTTGCATCAAAAGGGAACATGTGCTTTAGAGAAGTATCTTACGTTGATGCTTCAGGAATACCCAGGACCACGATGGCTTGGGTACCAATGTCTTGCTAATCTCCTTACTTTTCAGGGACAACCAAGGAGGAGCTGTTGACAATCCTTGGATGTTGATAGCGGTTGTTCCAGATACATAACGGGTAACATCTCACTGTTGCAAAAGGTATATTTTTACAGTTGATATGTTTCTTTTGAAGGAGATAAAAGAAGTAAGTAAGACAAGATCAGCGAAAAAGGTACACATTTGAATTTCATATTCTGATATTGATATTGATTAGTCTTAAATCTTGTGATGGAACGGTTAGGCAAAAAGAACAAAAATATTTTCATTTTCTTTTGTGTTTCTCTTTGTACATACGTTTCCGTTGTTTAGGTAAATTTGCGCGTAAGATTTACGCACAAATTTAGGGGGATATCTAAACATATCCATATGTAAATAGAGAAAATGAGAAAAATACAAAAACATTCGAAAAACAAGAAAAATCAAAAATATTTTGTTGCATAAATGGGAAATGAAATAATTTCACTATGTGGATTAAGGCTGACTCATGTAAGACCAGTATCGAAACAGTTTGACTCTAGTATGATGTGTTGGTAGGCTCTATCCTTAAGACTGGAAACATTGGCTGTTTCTGTTCAGAACTAAAATCGTACATGACCTCAGGAAAGAAAATCACTTGGAATTAGCTCATTTCTATTTGAATGTCTGTATGTTGTCCCGATACACACAATTTTGGTCTGACTCTGAAATCTTCTCTGAAAAAGTCGTGTATCTCCTCTGCTGCATCCAGATATATGCTGACCTGGAGGTGCTAGGCAACGTCAGCTTCTGCTGCATCCAGATACATGCTGACCTAGCTGTACGTTGTCGCGCTGTAGTTCAATTAAACACTCGAAAGAGGCCCTCAAGTGCCCAAAAGAAACCCAAGAAACCTATATCAAATTGAGAAAAACTCATTTGATCTGTATATTATACCATCTCTGCTTATGATCTATTCTGTTCTCTTCTCAATCTATTCCCAGTTAAGATTGCAGAGATCTGGATTGGACTTGTGAAATATGTGGTAGGGAAGCTACTTGCATGATAGAGTGTGCTGTATATAATTCCGGGATTTGATTAGTATTTGTTTGGGTGTTCATTGTTAAGAAATCAAAACATGATAAATTTTGTTACAGGCAGTTATATGGAAAAGGTCTAGGGAGATGAGTTTAGGTGGACAAATATACTGGCAATCGTCTAGATCTTTCGGTAGTAGATCAGTGTCGACAAGTGTAGTCTAGCCAGAAACTCTGTGATTTGATCCCATTGCAAAGTGTAATTGTATATTAGTTTCTTTGTTTATTTGTGTTTCAGTTTATATTGCTAGTTTTTATAAAATCAAAAAATTCAAAAATAGAGTGATTATTTGTTTTATTAAAAAATATTAACCGTTCTTGAAGATTTGATTGATCATCATAAATTGAATGAAATTTGAATTGTGAAATCCAAGTACAAATACTTGGATGTACCGAGTGTTCATGTGGTACTTTCCTCTGTTGCACAAAATTGTTTGCTTATGAATTTATGAGTATGTGCAGAATTTAATGTTAAATCAAGAAACAGGGGTTATTGAAGATTGAGATGCTGTTGGTTGCTGACAAAGCTTGAAGCATCAGAATAGCAAGATGTACCTGAGTCAGAAGAACCAGATACAAGTCATCATCTGACAGTGATAGTACATGTAAAGAAGTACCTGTGAACCTGCTTGAAAGAGAAGACATTGACAAAGAAAAGAGTTGCTGAGAATCCTCCGCTTGCTTTCTTTTCAACAAGATTTTCAAGCAAAGCTGATCGTGATAAGAAGAACAAAGAGCCCAAGTTTCAGAATGAAGACATGAAGTATCTTCCCACAGAAACATAATGAAGACCGCAGTTTGATAAAGACAGCATAAACCTAGGGGGATATTGTAAGGCCCTATAATGGTGTAGGTTTACGCCTATCTTTATCAAACACAAATATAGGCTATTGGGCTTAGCCTTGTAGTGGGTGAGATAGTAATGGAATAGGCCATGTGGGCTAGTTAGTGATTTGGGCCTGTTTGGTTAGTAAATATTGTGCATGTGGGCTTGGCCCAGCTTGTAACTAGGTCACCCTATGTAACTATAAATAGGGTGAACCTAGTTCATTATTAGGTTAGACATTTTAGTGAGGTTCTTCATAATTTTCGATTTCTGTGTTGGTGTACCAGACGGTTCTCTAGAAACCGTGTGCACTTTGATATTCAATCAATACAAATCGTTCTTGTTCTTATCACTTTCATCAGTTTTCCGCGCTCGTGATTGTGATTTTGATATCCGGTTGATAGTTCCTGGACTTACAACTTGACTTATCTATCTTAGGAACTTTTAGTTTTTCATTTCTAGCTTTATTTTTAAGTTTCTAGGATCTTATGTAATTCACTTCTTGAAGAATGATGGTTTTTAAGTATTGAATGGTGTTTAGATGATGTTGTAATGGAATAAAACACACTCGGAATGGTGGAGGTTACTAAGGGAAACTTGAACCCACACCCCATGCACAAAAACAGAGTCTCCCGACAATTTTTCTTCATTATAGCAAGTTCAGCACGGGGCCGTGCTCAGCCCACACGCCCCGTGCCCAAGGTTCTACAGAAAATGCCCAGCCTTCTATTAAACTATGATAATGGCAATCTAAACACGGGGTCGTGCCCGGATCAACACGGGCCCGTGTCTAGACGCCCAGTAACATAAAGTTTTGTTTTTAAACACCTTTTTACACATTCAATCAACCTAAAAACTTATTTTTGGGACACATTGAGGACAATGTGTAATTTAAGTGTGGGGGGGATGCTAAAAGATGGAATTTTGCAAGTCCTAATAACAAGCCTTACACAAAACTCTATTGGAACCACTAATCACCCCAAATTTTTTCGAAAACTTTTCATTTTTTACTTGTCTTGGTTTAATTTGGGAATAACAAGTTCTAAAAAGGTTATATTTTTAAAAATTTACAACCGATAGCGTCGTGATAAAAAGAACCAACATAAGAAAATTATGAAGAGGCATGACAAATCTAGTTAAAATTTGATTATATATACTTGATCACATTATAAACCCATTCTCACAAAAGGTGAGTTTTGAGCCTTTATTGAGCATACAAATATACATCTTTAAACTAAATACTCATTTTTCGTTTCTTGTGTGAATAGCCGCTTGGATTCTTACGACTCTAGAACTTGCCATGACGATACATTCCTGGTCCTTACCAACTTAAACCCAAGTAAGTAAATGATGGAGGTATTAGGACTAACCCTTTTTCTTTTCAACACTATTATTTTTCATTTTTTTTATCACCTACCCAAAATCCCCCTAGTTAACTCCTTTGAGCCTAAAACCTTTTCGTTTCTAAACCCATAGAACAAACACCATTTACCCACCAAAACCCTTTTTATTTTTAAACCCTTTATTTTAGTAAAGAGCTCGGTCTTCATGTGACATCCCTAAAAAAAGAAGTATAGCAATAAACAAACAAGTTCCTCAAAGAAACTTTGTTTGAAAATGCTTCATTTGAATAAAAGTCACAAAAAAACAGAAAGTTTTACGACGACCGACACTTTTTACGCTTTTCGCCCCTTTTGCTACCACTAACCCAAAAACCACATGCCTTTAACCCAAGCCTAACCCTTCCCCAAAGTCCTCTTGATATTTACAAAGGTTAATAGTTAAAAAGGAGGAGGATTGATTGCTTGGCAAGCATATGGTAGAAATATGTTCCATGCCGGTCTTGAGTGTTTCACAAAAATACATTTTTCGGCCGAGTGTTGAGTGATCTCCCGTGAGGTATGTGAACTTGTATATAAATGGAATTTTAAAAAGGCATGTTATGCCCAAATAAGTAATTTTTCTTATGAAACATTTTAAATAAATCATAGCGAATATGATTGTAATTTGTAAATAGCATAAAAATAAAACCTAATAAAGATCTTGGATTCCCGACACTCAAGACAAGCCCAAAACTTCTCTTCTACCCATTCCATTTGGGAGTGTAAGCCACATTAAAAAGAGTTTTGCTTGAGGACAAGCAAAGATTCAAGTGTGGGGGTATTTGATGTGTGTAAAATGCAACATATAAATTAAATCAAGTGAGGCATAACACTAACCCCTTTTTAGTACTGATGTTGGAAAAAGTGTGCTTTTGTCTTCCTTTTGTATTTTCAGGACTAAATGAGCGTAAATGAACAAAAGGAGCAAATATGCAGCGAAATATAACACAAATACAAGGAAAGGAATGAACGTGACATGCCCGACCCCTCGATTGTATCTTCCCAAGCAAAAACAAGCAAACAGAAGGCTGAACACTCCCCGTGCCCAGCGGACACGGGGGCGTTGCCAGTTGTCTGCAAAAAAGGACAAAGTTGTAGAAGCTTCTATTCCCGACAAGAGGGCGTGCCCAGCTCAACACGAGCCGTGGTCAATGCTAAGATTCGAAGAATCCAATCAAATCTTGATAGTACAGATACGCTTCTACTCATGGGGTCGTGCCCAGCGGACACGGGGGCGTGTGGAGCTAATGCAGACAAAGTGCAATTAATGAAGAAAGAGAATAAGGATGGACACGGGCCGTGCCCAGCGAACACGGGGCCGTGTCCGGGCTGCTGTACAGGCTATAAATAGAGGTGCTTGGTTCACTTCAAAGGCATCCCTTGGCAAACCACCTCTCTACCACTTCACCCACACTCCACCACCAACACAACACCCACATCCACCACCATCATCCATCTAGAGTGTGTGTAGTAGTCTCGGGATCCAAGATTGATAGTAAGAGTTCTTGACAATCAAAGGCCATGTTTGCCTAAGTCTCTTACATCACTTGGTGAAGACAAGCATTTAGTGTAATACTTTTGATTTTTAGTCTTTTCGCACTTTTTATTTGGTTTTGTATTAATGACTTTAATAACTAGTTTCTTATGTTGGAGGTGAAACTTCCTTATCATTTGTCCGTGGTGTCTTGGCATTATTTTACTGTCTATATAAAATAAAAGATTTACACCATATCTCTACGGTCTATATAGAGATATGATGGCTACCTGGTCGGGGGTTAAGGGAATGGTTTGATAAGGTTCTTGCCTTGTTCAGTGTATAGATCTTGCAAGGACCTGGGTCAAGCTTACTAGGACCTCCTTCAATACCCACTGGTATTGGATGGTGGGGGTGCGAATGGCTTGATCCCCTCATATGTAAACTACTATTAATACATTTACCCGGCTACTTGGGATTGTATCCCTGCTGACTCAAACCACTTAGCCAAGGGTAACGTCACCTTCAAAAGAGGGTCCTACCATACTACGCATTAATAACTTAATTAATTATCTTTCAATATTCCGACCCTTTAGGATTGTATCCTTGCTGACTCAAACTACTGGGTTGAGGGCAACGTCACCTTCAAAAGAGGGGCCTACTACTATAACTAAGATAATCTCTTAAAAAGTGCAAAAGTGCGGAAATCATCAAAGGTTACACTAAAGGCGAGTCGGATCCAAGTGATTCATCTTGTCTGTCTGTTTTTATTTTATTTTTATTTTCAGCATTTTTAGTTTTTATTTTCATGTTTAAAACCTTTTTCTAAATTTTTGATTTGATTAGACGTTGAGGATAAACCGGTACTAAAAGCTCTTGTGTCCTTGGATGACCTCGGTATCTTACCAACGCTATACTACGCTCACGATGGGTGCACTTGCCCATATGTGTGTTTATTGTTAGTAAAATATCGTGGTTTATAAATTTAAAACTTGAGTAAAGTGTTAAAAAGGGCTTAAAATTCCGTTCCTACCCACCGGGAATACATGCTTTAGTAAAGTGTGTATGAACTCACCTTGGTTTGCTCGGCAGATGGTTTACTTTTAAAATAACTTTGATCAATCACGCCCTAATATAGTTACCACGTCTAATTAGATTCGCATTCAAGCATTTCACGTATTTGACACATACCACAAATCAAGTAGCGCACAATGACTTTCATGCATCACATTATACCCTAGGATTACCACTATAGATTCATATTGTAAATCTGTTGCGAATTATAATGTAACACATGGCATATTATTACATGTCACCGCATAATAACTGAAACTTATTCATTAGATTATTAGAACCATAACATAATTCGTCTAGTATAACATTAATATGGTTCGGTCCAGTTTCATTATTAATCCACTAAGAGGACCTTGGGCCTAAATACTTGTGATCCAAAAGAAGTGGACCGTGTGTCCATCATCAAATGTGCGACTTGAATCATAATTATACGACTACGGAAGTGTGTAGCTTCTATGTGCAGTCGTGAAAGAGTGGTTTGTACGCCACGCTTCTACCGCTGGTACATCGGTTTTTAGGTGACTTTGTGAGTGTGCGGTATGCCATAATAAGTTATACTATAAGCTGTTTGAGTTGTATGGGTTCTCATAGCACATTAAATCACTGGTTTCTAAATTAATTTGAATAAGACAAACAACATTTAATATTCAATCATCCATTAGTTAAAAACCCAGGGCCTTATATGATTTCAATATTCATGCTTATAAATCATATCAATGATTGTCGGAACAGTTCTGATTTGTTTGACATCGGGCCCACACATTCAATCATCAATATCATCTTCCTTAATCAACTAGTCGAAATCTTCATCATCAATTACTTAAATCAACTAACAGACATTATTATCGTCATCATCACCTAGAACCATTAACAAGAATCATCATCATGTGCATCATTACAGATAGTTTACAGGAACCATTTTCTATATTCATCCATCTAAAACACTTCGTAAAGATCTAACAGTGAGCTACTACCCATCATGTCATCATTTAAGCCAATAAGACCGTCATGAACATCGTTAAATATAACACTTAGTTATGGTGGTATTCTAACCTGGATCCGGAGTTGTAACAGGGTGTATGCTGAATAATTGAGGCGGAGTTCCGAGTTCCGAGTAGCGGGGACGTGAGCTGCCGTCGAAAGGAACGGAGTGAGGTGGGGTTGCCGGAGGTTTCCAAGAAGTGAGGGAGTGATTTGGCGTGTTGCGGGGTTTTTGAGAGAGAAGGGTTAGAGAGATAGCGAGAGGATGGAGGAATGTTTTGGGATTTGGTGCCCAATTGATTGCAGCTAACAAAAAATACCTGGATGTCGGCTGATGACTTTTATAGTGACAACCAGGGAGTTGTCGCACACTCACATGTGCTCTCCCATTCAATTGTGCGACCAACTAGGGCATACAAGGAGTATTAGGCCTGAGTTTCTTGGGCTAGAAAAGTGCTTGTGCGGCTCATAAGGTCGTTGGGGGTGTGCAGCTTGGACTGTTTATGTTAAATGTGATATTGACCCACTAACATCTACACAAAACATTCATACATACACATTCATGTAACAAATTAAATGCACCAATTTATGTTTAACAAATAACTTTTTAATTAATTATGTTATATAAAAAGAAACACTCAGTTGCAACATAAACTGATTTCGTGAAGGGAAATCTGGGTTGTCACATTATCCCTAAGTTGCAGGACATTTCATCCCAAAATTTTAGCGTGCAACCATTGATAATCTAGTATGTAAAAATGTTTTCACGGGGTGTCACATCATCCCGCTGTTAGTTTGGAATTTCGTCCTGAAATTCAGTTGTAGCCTCAGTGCTGGAAGTATTGTTTGTAACTAATTGGGGATACCTGCGCATCATCTGGTCTTCTCATTCCCAGGTAAACTCTAGGCCACGACGCGAGTTCTAACGAACCCGGACGATAGGTATCTTACTGCGTTTGAGGGTTTTGACCTCTCGGTCCATGATTTCTACTAGTTCTTCAACGAAGCGTAGTTGATCGTCGATCATGAGTTCCTTTAAAGGAATGACAAGTTTTCATCCGACATACACTTCTTTAGATTCAATACATGAAAAATGTTATGCACCGCACTAAGTTCTTCAGGTAGGTTTAGTTTATAAGCTACCTTACCAAATCTTTCGGTGATTTCGAAGGGTCCAACATTGTTGGTGCATATGTCTGTCAACTTCGTCTTGTATTGAGTCTTGTAACTAGATAGGATAAACCAGTGCTCAATAGGCTAGAAATTAGAATTGTAGTGTAGGATGACCAGTTCACATGCACTGGTTAGGACCAGTTCGTATGAACTGACTCTGGCCAGGTCGTGTGAAGCCACTCCATGCGAACTGGGCATGCCTATATATACCTGAGCATGGTTTCTCATTTGTAACGTTTCGGATTTCAGAGCCAAGGTGCTGCCAAATTGTCAACTGATCTGTAAAGCTTTGAAATCAATAAACAAGTGAATATAAGCATGAATCAAGCTGTAATCAAGTCTGTTTCATCGAATTCCGCCTTTGATTCGGATTAAAACTCTTCTGATCGACTCGTTTAGGTCGTACAATGATCCAACAAGTGGTATCAGAGCTCAGGAGGAAGAGTTCTACCGATTCAGCTTGTTTTTCACGGATAATTTCTGTTTCTACTCCATTCTTCACGTTTTTTCAAAATTAAACTAGATTTTCTGGATAAAATGGATTGATTTTGAAGTATAATGTGCGAAACATTGTTTTAAATAATCCGTGAAAGTATTAGACCTTAAAACAGATTAAAACCTGATCAATTGATCAAAAATCAACCAGTTCGTTTGAAAGTTTGTCCAACTCGCATGAACTGAATGTTTAAACCTAGATCTAGAACAATTCAGTGGATAATATTGAACGAAAAACATTTCAGTGTGATCGGAATTTGTTATAGAACAATCCTAGTCTGTCAATTTCATCAAAGAAAATAAAAATAGCAGTAAAATGGTCCAGTTCGTCTGAAGTTCGTTTGAGTGGATATCCAGTTCACATGGATTGAACTTTACCGAACCAATTCGCTTGGAATTTTATTCAGTTCATGTGGATTGAAAGAACTTTAGTTCGTATCAGTTTAAATAGTTCAGGTCATTTGGGAGTTTAATCCAGGTCAGACGAAGTGACTAGTTCCTCAGGTCGTTTGAAAAATTGATACAGGTCCCAGTTCGTGTGAACTGGTCAACTTGTTTGAGTTTAACACTCAGTTCATACGAAGTGAACTACCAATTTGTTTGAAAGGTCATACGAAGTGACCAGGTTACTAGTTCGTCTGAATTGAACTCAGGTCATTTGAACGAGTTCATTTGATCAGTTCGCTTGGTTTGATATTACTTCAGTTCACACGAGTTGATTAAACCCAGTTCACGTCAGGTTGTTTAAAGTGTGGTTAAAATGTTTGGTCTCATAAACTGATATGATCTTCTTACACAAACTTACAAAAATATTGTCTGTAAATATTTCTTTATTGCATTTCATTACATTAAAAATCCAAAAAGATTTTAGTGTGTTTTAGCATAAATTTTGAAAAATTCAAAAAGATTTTCGACAACTGTTGTTGGAAGGCTGACGTACAAAATTCCGAGTGCTAAACATGATGAACAAATGGTGTGGGTGAAAGTGTTTGAGGATTGTTGAAATGAAATGAGAAAAGGTTTTGCAATATAAACATTATTCCTGCAAGTGGTAAATTAGATTTGAAAATCTTATCCACAAATGGTTATCAGAAAATTTATTTTTGGGTAGAGTTGTGCAGGTTAGCCAGGTTCCGAAACCTGAGTTAGATGAGTGCCAGGTTACGATCTAAGAACCTGTGGAAAGTGAATTCCAGACTGCGATCCCAGCTTAACGAAAGGGGGAGTCTGAAGACATCGAGAGGGAGTCTGAAGATAGTAGAGCCAGATTCAGATCCTGAAGATTACGAAAAAGAGTAAAAGATTGATTGAGGATGCTTACAATGGAGAATTTTGAAGAAAGTGAACAGACTGATAAAGACTGAAGGTTTGACAATCAAAGACTTGACACTTAAGACTCGTCAACATCTGAGGGGGAGTCTGTTGGTGCATACATCTGTCGTCTTCGTCTTATATCGAGCCTCGAGTTCGTTGCGGTTTGGAGCAAGGATTATGTCATCATCATTGATGATGACATCATATAGATGACATCATCATATGCATCATCACATGAAGACAAAACAAGTTTGAAGATGTAACCGTGAGCTTGTCCGTTTGAGAGGGTTACGTTTGAAGGAAACCGTTTGAACTTGTAACCGTTTGAGAAGGGTCACGTTTGAGGCGTGTCCGTTTGAAGGGTGGCATGTCACCTTCAAACGGAAGGGTCATTCCCTATAAATACCCTTCATGTCTTGTTCATTTGTAACTTTCCGGCTTATGCAACGAAGTGCTGCCGAAGTGTTGTCAGGTTGTAAAACGTTACGAAATCAATCATACAACAGTTTAAAGAGTAAATCTAGCTGAATTGAACTCTACACGTCTGTTTCCGCCTTTCGTTTAGAGATAAACTCTTCTGATCGACTCGTTCGGTTCTGAAAACGATCCTACACAATGATTGTCGGAATAGTTTTGATTTTGTTTGAAATCAGGCCCGCACAGTCAATCACCAATATCATCTTCCTTAATCAATTAGTCGAAATCGTCATCATCAATTACTTAAATCAATTAACAGACATTATTATCGTCATCATCACTTAGAACTATTAACAAGAATCATCATCATGTGCATCATTTACAAATAGTTTACAGGAACCATTTTCTATATTAATCCATCTAAAACACTTCGTAAAGATCTAATAGTGAGCTACTACCCATCATGTCATCAATTAAGCCAATAAGATTGTCATGAACATCTTTAAACATAACATTTAGTAATGGTGGTATTCTAACCTGGATTCGGAGTTGTAACAGGGTGTATGTTGAATAATTGAGGCGGAGTTCCGAGTAGCGGGGATATGAGCTACTGTCGAAACGATCGGAGTGAGGTGGGGTTGCCGAGGTTTCCAAGAAGTGAGGGAATGATTTGGTGTGTTGCAGGGTTTTTGAGAGAGAAGGGTTAGAGAGAGAGTGAGAGGATGGAGGAATGTTTTGGGATTTGGTGCCCAATTGATTGTAGCCAAGAAAAAATACCTGGATATCGGCTGATGGCTCTTATAGTGACAACTAGGGAGTTGTCGCACACTCACATGTGCCCTCCCATTCAATTGTGCGACCAACTAGGGCATACAAGGAGTATTGGCCATGAATTTCTTGGGCTAGAAAAGTGCTTGTGCGGCTTATAAGTTTGTTGGGGGTGTGCGGCTTGGACTGTATATGTTAAATGTGATATTGGCCCACTAACATCCACACAAAATATTCATACATACACATTCATGTAACAAATTAAATGCACCAATTTATGTTTAACAAATAACTTTTTAATTAATTATGTTATATAAAAAGAAACACTCAGTTACAACATTGAGTGATTTCGTGAAGGGAAATCCGGGTTGTCACAGTAATAAAGTATGGAGTGTAGCCTTAAAAGTAGAGAAGTGTTTTAAGGGATGGAACGTTAGGCCGATTTATTGTAAATAAAGTTTGGATAAAATGTCTAAAGAATAATTGCGAATAATCGTGGAACGAGAGTGAATAAACAATTCGGTAGATGAATACAAAGGTAGGAATGGTAAGATTATTGGATATAATGTAAATATGAAGTGTTGATAAATGCTAGTAATAGTTGTAGATGTTGCGGCTAACGAATATGAGGATGAGGATTTGTCATGGATAATCAGATATTGCGCGTTTAGCAGTACGTTTGTGAGTTACTAAAGTTTGTTTAATCACGTTTAAATAAGGTCTGGGAAAACACATAATTTCTCATGTCACGTTTTACGAAAGTTTGGTAATATGGTAAAAACACTTATATATAGGATGTACCAGCGGCGTATCCACCATGTTCTAACCATGTTACATCCGTTTCGTTATTCGGTGTCATGTTACGTTCTGTGTCTTACGATACACAGTAGAACACCCTATGGTTTTCATGCACCTACCACTATAATCCCGTGTGCACCCGCGATTATGTTGGTCATTTCATGATTCGGGGTATGCAGTAACATTAGAAGTGAGTATGTGTGTGTGTGATGGCGTATGAAAATTAAGCATCGCGGGTGCACACGTGAATATAGTGATAAATGCATGAGAACCATAGAGTGTACTACTGTGTATGGTAAGACATGAAACGTAACATTGCACCAAATAACGAAACGGACGCAACGTGGTCAAAACATGGTGGATACGTCGCTGGTACTTCCTATATATAAGTGTTTTCACCATGTTACCAAACTTTCGTAAAACGTGCCATGAGAAATTCAGTGTTCTGCAGACCTTCTGACCTGATACAAACTTTAAACAACTCACAAACGCATTATATCCGATTATCCACGACGAGACTTCATTCTTAACACACCACTTTCGTCTGTCCAATACACATATCATCCTTATACTCCCATTCATGGTTGGAGCTATCAAATCACTCTTATACCTCCATCATTCTCCAATCTTGTCATTTATACAAACCTCGTTTACAATAAATCGGTTTAAACATTCTAATCCTAACCTACCTCCTTACTTTTAAAACTACCTATCTATTCTTTATTCATGTACAAACACCTGTAGTTGGTCGTTACCTCGAAAACCGTTTTATGTACAACGTCAAACCTTCTCGTTCCTCTCAATAAAACAATTTTCTACAAACATGCGATTTGGTACTATCCTTTAAACTTTCCATGCAAACTACCTCACTTTTCGTCAAATACAAACCGTTTTATACAAAATTTTCCTTCTTATATACAACACATTTTAATACATCTCAATTTTGAACTATTCAAAACTTGTTTAAACTCGCTTTGCCTATACGCGCATCTGCACGTTTTTACTCGTGCTTTATGCCTCAAACCATTTTAGCCAAACGAACCCTTTTTACAGACCTATCTCTTCGTTCTTCAAAATTTCATACTTTTCAAAACGTCTCAAACTTCAAAGTCTCAATTTTAAATAATCACCTCTTGCCAAAACTCTTTCAAGTCTTCCTCTTGAATAAATTTCGGGACGAAATTTCCTAAAGGAGGGGAGACTGTAATGCTCCGCTTTTCGTAACTTTCCTAATTTATAAATCGTATCTTGTAAATCTATTTTTGGAAGCTTCTCTCTTTCGAGATCGTAATTCGTGGTAGCGTCGCAAATCCAAGACATTAATCGTTGTAAAATACAAGATTTGGACCATTCGTATTTCTTTACAATCACATTATACACCTTTTATACAAGGTCATACGTTCGAATTTATTAAACATATGACCCTTTATTCACAATTTGTGCTAAATACGTCAACTTGCAAACACGTGATTCATATACTAAATTTATGCGAATTCCATGTTAAAACCCGACAAACATACTTCTTCGTACTTGTTTTATATTTTTTTATGTTATAATTACATCTCAAGCCCTTAAATATGTTTCTTATGCTTAAACAACCCTAAAACACCTTAAAGACGCCAAAAATGGAAGTTTAGGGACTAACATTGGCAAAATATCAAACATTTACCCAACTTGGGACCTCTCACCGACCGCGACCCGGCCAGCCATGTTCTTCGCGGCCCGCGAGGCGGCCTGGATCCGCAACTTCTCAATCGGACGCGATTATTGGACCTTTTCTTGTGTTTTGTTGTATTCTATGTGTGTTTCTTACATTAAATTCTCACCAAACCCAACCCTAACTCATCCCCTATAAAACCTAAGCCTCCTCCACACTTTTTCCACTTTTCAAACTCACTAAACACTCTCTAAACCACTCTCAAATCAGCTGAAAACAGGAGCTCAAGATAGATTCGTCACCTCGTACTAAAGTGTGCATAACTTTATCATACTTCCATCTTTTTCATTGATTCTTCTTTCTAAACACTTGGAACAACCTTAGGTATGTTTTCCATGGAAAACCAAGGATGGAACATCACCACAAAAGGCTCCAAAGTGAAATAAACTTTCTGTTTTGATTAAACTTTTGTTAAACTTGCTTGAACTTGAGTTATCTCATCACATTCTTATGTCCTTATGCTCATAATCAAGTCTATGATTAGGTGGGCTTAAAAACAAGGTTGTGACATGTAAATCCATAGGTTTAATCCTCATAAACATTCTGTTTTGATAGGGTTTTAACCCATAAGTGATGAACAAGCTTAAAGCTTGAAGATTGTGTGATTACAAGGTTAGCTTGGGCTATCCTACTTGAAAATCCACACATCACTTGATGTTTTCTTAGATTAGTTGTGGTTATTTCATTCCTTATTGTATGTTCATGACCCTCATTGTTGTCTATAACAAGTGTAGTGGTGGACACCAAAGAGGTTCCTAAATGGAAGACTTGTCTTTCCTACCTCATGCATGACTTATGTGAAATACAAAAGAGGTTCCTAAATGGAGGATTTATCCTCCTACCTCATGCTTGACTTATATGACTTGTATGATGATTCTTGTATTATATGATTGGACTTAAAACTATGATATAAACTATATAAAACTTATATAATATCTAAGTAACCAACCCTTGATGATAGCCTAGTGGTTGTTTGTCAAGTGCTAAGTTACTTCATCTAAGACCATGGTACTTGTTACGATTCTAATGGGCATTTTGAACCATGAAAACATTCTAACTCTTTTGAGTTTCATAATGTCAAGAACAAGTATTATGTGTGCTAGGTGATTGCTTTTCTTATATGTCTATTTTCATGCACTTTAAACTCCAAATCCTTAAACCCGATTATAAACTTTCCCCTTAAACTCCAAACCAAACACATTCATCCTTCTAGTCTCGACAACTTCGTCACATCAGATAATCAGAAAGCATATGCAATTTTGTGAGTATACTCGATCCCCCTTTTCCTTTTAAACACTTTGGGGTGCAACATGTATGTTAAACAAAACAAAACACTTGAAACTATTTTAATCACACTCTATCCTCATTTAAACATGAAACTATATGATGCTTGTTAGACTTGTATGCTATGTAAACTTTTCGTGTCTATATGCTCATTAACTTTGTACACGCCTACATTAACAATTATAGCACTATAGGATTAACGCACCTCCCATTATTCTTGGGGTATTGTTAAGTTAAACATGTTAACCTCCCGCTACTCTCTTTGGATAGGCAAACTTAATGCGTTGGAAACTTGGGTTTGAACATATAGCTTACACCGTTTCAGCATATTAGTAACTTGCATATTGTTATTCATGTTGGATATGAGACTGTTAAACATTTTAATCTATGTTACATTATGTATAAAACTTGTATACTCGCCAACTTTTTGTTGATCGTATTTTAATATATGTTGCAGGTTGATAGACAAGATGATGCTAAGTGAAGAAACAAGATTTAGGTGGACTAGAAACACACTTAGATTAATTTATTTTGTCATTGTATGTTTGGAACAATGTTGATTATGTTTGATTCTTGTATGACATCTTTAGCAATGTATGAAATTTAATTTAAATTATATTGTCACATAGTCTTATGATGCTTTGGGCGATTTGTTCGTCTCATCCCGATGTTTCCGCCATCGGTTAGGGTATGACAAGTATATTCACCTGTAAGACTGAATCTAGGGAATCTTGATATGGGAGTATATTCTGAGGTGGGACACACGAATAAGTTAAGTTCTTAAAACACTAAATCTCGTATCTTGAATCAGTTGAACTTTGTGTGAAAATTTAAGTGGATCAGTATACTGACAATCTAAGTGAATCGTTTAAAGCTTAAAGTCTAGAAAGGTCAACGTTGCTAGTGATTTGTCATAAGTTGATATGATCCTCTGACACGAACTCAAACAAAAATATGTCACCTTGTACAAATGAAAATGAGTCAAAATGTGCGAATGAAGTTACAAAAAGATTTTCGGAGAGTTTTAGCATAAACTTTGTAAAAATTCAAAAAGATTTTATTCTACTTTATTTTGACAACCGATGTCTGAAAGCTAAGTTTCAAAATCTAAGTATGTTGAACATGTCTCGAAAAATAAACAAGTTCATTAATTTGAAACTTGAGGTTTTAAAAGTAAAATTCAAAAATATTTTGTGAAATCTCCAAGGTCATTAATTTGGACTTGGATGATCAACTAAGAGTTTTTGGATGCTTTCATTGTCAAATACATAGTTATTTGATAAGGGGAGTAGAGTCGAGTAATTCTAGGAAATTTCAAATTGTTAAATGTTTGAAATTATAAAGAACCAGGCAACAATTTTAATATGTGCAATAGAGTCAGGTTCTCGATCCTAGGATATATTGAGCTTTAAATGTCATATTTTGATGCTTAGAGTCAGGTTACCGGTTCTGGAAGATCTATAAGATTTCATTGTTAAATATTTGTGGTTAGAGCTAGGATTACAATCTTGAACCGACATTGTCAAATATTTTACAAGTTGTTGAGCCAGATTACGACCCCGATAGCTGAGACTAAGGGGGAGTCTGAATACAAGCTCAAAGCAAGGGGGAGCTTGTAATCGAAGAGCCAGGTGACGATCCTGAAAAGCTGCCAGAAGCTTAAAGAAAGGGGGAGCCTGGAGAAAGAGTCAACCGATAGAGGGAGCTGAAGAATTGAGATGACGCAGATTCAAGAGGAGCTATTAGAGTAAGAGGGAGTCTGTGGTTCTGAAGATGTCAAAGCTTCATGAAGACTCAGAGAGAGAAGGCAGAAAGCTACGAGATTGACTGCAGCAATATCCAAGGGGGAGTCTGTGAATGCATATGTCCATCGCTTCTGTCAATCATGTACTATAGCTGAGAAATGGTTAAGACAAGCTATAGACGCGTAGATATTCAGATAAGGAACAAACTTCGTTAAGGAGTCTAAGCTTGATTCAATATCGTTTGTAAGATATTCGCACATCCCCACGAAAGTCCATTCCCACGAAATGGACATGTTAAGTTGGAGGGGATGAGGAATATTCCAGGGAATATTCCTTAGTGGGAGTTTTCCTATAAATAGGTGATGTATTAGTTCATTTTATAACTTTTGGAGAGTTTGATAGGGAAACTCTTGCAAATTGCTTTCGTGGTTGTAAACTGTCAAGATCTTCATTAGAAAGCATATTATAATTACATTCTTGTGTTCGATCCACACACGTACACGGATTTCGCACGTGATATGTGTTCTTCGCAATCGACGGTGTTACGAATTCAATCCAAACACGCACCCACATGGAACAAGTCAAATGGTAGGTTTAGGGATTTCTCTTAGATCCGGTTCTTGCGTTGGGTATTGGAAGGGTCCACGGATGCCTTTTAAACCCAAGTCATGAGCCGATTCACAAACCCGTGTTATAGCTCTGTTGTAAGGGAATTGTCGTGTACCCGATCTTGATGGTTATTCCTGCAAATATATATACACTTATCAGAAAAATGTGCAGATAGAGGATATTGCATGATACTTGCACATGAATTTGGTTGGTAGATGTGTGGATTTGTAGGAGTTATATTATTATATGCAAATATATTTAAGCAACAGCTGCTAAATGCTAATACAATAGAAAAGTGAGAACTATCTAAAAAATTGACACAAACCCATAGATACTCTATTAAAGATCAAGCACAAAAAGGGTTTGCTCTACATAATAGAAAGAACTTGAAGGCAAATTTCAAGAGAAATTATAGATGATTAGATATAAACCATCACAAAGACCATATACTAAGAACTGCGAAAAGCAATCAAGTCTAATCTTCTTGGGAGAGAGGGACGCCATCGTTGAAGATTATGTGAAAACCTATGTAGTTTAAGGCATGATGAAAGCCGCCTTGAGCGCATAGAGGCGGACTGCCTAAAAACCTGTCTAAACTAGCTGAAAACAATCCTTAA
Organism: Helianthus tuberosus; assembly: GCA_030545235.1. Classification (NCBI taxonomy): domain Eukaryota; kingdom Viridiplantae; phylum Streptophyta; class Magnoliopsida; order Asterales; family Asteraceae; genus Helianthus; species Helianthus tuberosus. The sequence continues at coordinate 206,990 of CM060375.1, read as the reverse complement.
ACAACTAAAAATGGCCTGAACCGAGCGCTTCTTTCATCGCGTGTTTCAGTAATTAACTATTAAGCCTACCAAAACCATACAAGCAACATGATCACTATCAACATTCATAACATCAAAGACTCACATAAATTACAAAATCAGGCGAAATGATCCACTACCACAATTAAACTACAAACTTTTAAAATCAATTGTTCAACTTTTCATAACCAGAACCGAATCAAACACCTTAATTATCAAGCAAATTGATGAGAACAGAACAACAAGTGCATATAACTCACAAAAATCATTCTACAATCAACTCTAACAAAACTAAAATGATGCAAATTAAATGAACAACGAGAAGATACGGTTACGACGCGCATCAAATTCGGTAAAATATCGTGATCGCGCACAGGAAACCCTAGAAATGTTAATTTATGAAACATTTACCATTAATTACAAAAGGAATCGATAATTTGTTGTAACACCACCACCACACCACCGTCACCACCACAACCATAACTTATCACTTTCCAACACAATATGTTCATGTTCATCCTCCGACTGGCGAAGTGGAGTATACAACTTCCCAAATCTACCTTCTCTTCACCCCTTCACTCTTCACTTCCCCTAATTCCAATAAACCATCATCAACCAAATTAACAAGTCTATCACCATCATTAACTTTATCTTCAACCTCAATTCGACTCCCATTAGTCGGCTCAAAATCAAAACTTGCATCTCTCCCAACAACTTTAGTATGACCCACAAGCTTACTTTCCAACTTCCGAATCTCAACCCGCTCCGATTAGGGTTCCTTTTCGATATCAGGTATGTTAGGCTGACCAAAACTCAACAGAGTTCCAAGCAGAACAAAAGTGGAAACAATAACAGGAGAAGCAGATACCAAAACCGAAAACAATACAGGAAACAACCGGTACATGGAAAACACAAAAAACAATCATACCCACAAGAACCAGATGTCTAACAACTGACCTGAAGCAAACTATGATCAAACTGCTAACATACTTTTTGAACAATTCAACACCCATTTCAACTTATTATGAACTCACTGTAACAAATAACAAATCAGCATAATAGATCGGTCAATTTGTAAGATATTAAGATATTAACAGAGGATAAAGATTGTTGAAGACCCAAAATGATGTGCACAATAATCGCGGGTTGTGGCTGTGGTGGTGTTGATGGTGGTGGGGATGCAAGTGGTCTAGAGAGAAAGAAAGATGAGAGAGTGATGAAGTTGCAGAATGTTTTGAGAGAGAGAAAGAGACAAGGGGAGAAAGATATATAAAGAGAGATAAATCTAATAATAATTTATTTTTTATTTTTTAATCATAAGTGTATTTTGGTCATTTAACAATACTTAACCAAAAAATTCTAACAGTATTAAAAATTTGGACTCAAATGGTTAGTTAAGAAAAGTGCCTTTAAGGACTCAGGGGGTTAAACATTTTGATTTTAAACTCAAGTGGTTAAAACCACTAAAACTCATGGACTCAAAAATTAATTTACCCTATTTTTTTTTTTGAAAAAACCGGTTTGTATGTTAACCGGTTTTAAGAACATATCGGTTATTAATATATTCTTCGAATAAATGGTTATTAATAACCGAAACCGGTTTCGGCTTTTAACCGGTCTGTATACCTCTACTTTCTGACTGAAGCAAAAGCCCAAACACCTGATCGTTAACTTGTTGATCACCATTGAGTGGGCTTGGGCTGGCCCAGTTTGATGTAGTTGCTAGTAACTGAGTGAGTGAAAACCCACATAATAATACGGTTGGATTCGGTCGTCTTCTTCTTTTCTTCTCAGTGATTGAAAATCAAAATTTAAAAAGTGATCCCGCCGACGCAGTCAGTCAGATCCAGAGATGGAGAAAATATGCGTTGCAGTGAGGGTGAGGCCCCCTGTAAGTGAAAGTGTAGATCTCGCTGCTGCTGGTGGTTGTAGTCATTGGAAGGTAGAGGACAACCGTATTTCGCTGCATAGGTCTCTAGCCGGCACCCCACTTCCCCCGGCTCTTTCCTATGCTTTCGGTACATACAACTCCTAATTAACCCTAAACCCCTTCTTTCTTTCAATTTTCTTTCTATTACTCATAATTTGTTTCCAGATCATGTTTTCGACAAGGATTCCTCCAATTCTAGCGTTTATGACCTCCTCATCAAGGATATCATCCATGCCGTCCTTCAAGGCTTCAATGGTACTTACTACTCATTCATTATGTCCTCCCCCTACCTTTACTACTTAAGTTCAACATCCAATTACTACTTTACAAATGAATTATTATGTCCTGTGCTGTGCAGGTACTGCATTCGCATATGGACAAACAAGTAGTGGTAAAACATTTACTATGAACGGATCTCACAATGATCCCGGAATTATTCACCGTGCTGTCAGAGATATATTCTCCAACACAAACATGGTATGCTGCTATCTTCTTATATTACTTTTTGTAACCTAGAACTAGAATATTATGTAATAATTACTATAAACCTTGCAGTCCACTGAGAGGGAGTTTCTCATAAGAGTCTCTTACATGGAGATATATAACGAAGAAATCAATGACCTTTTTGCTGTTGAGAATCAGAAATTGCAGATTCATGAAAGTTTGGAGGTCATTCATTGCTCCATACATACAACACATTCTTCTTCTTATTATTATACATGCTGATGGACCTTCTTTTCCAGCGTGGTATATATGTTGCAGGCCTTAGGGAAGAGATCGTTAATAGTGCTGACCAAGTACTTAAGTTCATTCAAATGGGGGAAGGTTTGAGTCTCTTGTACCATCCATCTTAGTTAACAACCATACGTCACTAGTATACTTGAAACTGCTTCCTTCTTTCAGTTAACAGACACTTTGGCGAGACCAATATGAATGTGCGAAGTAGCAGATCCCACACAATCTTTCGGATGGTATTTCCTTACTTGTTGACATGTAATAACTTCTAATACTCTTATGCCCTTGTATTTAATAGTCCTATGCCCTTGTATGCATCAGGTGATTGAGAGCAAGGGGAAAGACTCAGCTTTGGATGATGCTATTCGTGTTTCTGTCTTGGTTTGTAATCTTTTATCTTTAACTTGGCTACAATAATTTAACTTAAAAACATATCCATGTCTTGACTTTTTCTTCTTTATTTGGCCGGCAATAGAATTTGGTAGACTTAGCTGGATCTGAACGGATTGCCAAAACTGGAGCTGGTGGAGTTCGATTGAAGGAAGGAAAGCATATCAACAAGAGTTTAATGATTCTTGGCAACGTCATTAATAAATTGAGTGATGGTGCCAAGCAAAGGTACTTGTCCAAGTCTATTTGCTGCAAACAACAACTTGAAATCAAGGTTTAAAAGAACGGAAACGAGTTTCGAGGCGTTTTCCCTTCGCCTCACAAGGCGTAAGCCTTGAGGTGAAACGAGGCGTAAGGCCGAGGCGGTATTAATAAATAAATATAAAAATTATATATATTATAAAAATAATAATACTAACTAATTTCATCATCAGATTCATCAAAATCATCAAAAACACACTTCAAAAAGATATGAAATGCTTGAAATTGACACAAAAATATCAAAACAACTATCAAAATCCCCTGAGGCGCAGCTTTCTTAGCGCCTCAGCCCCTCTGAGGCGCATATACATTAAAAACACCATGAGGCGCGCCCCAGACTCGTTTTTTGGCCGTTTCGCCTCGAGGCGCGCCTTGAGGCGCACACCTCAAACGTTTTTTAAAACCATGCTTGAAATATATCTTTAATACTTGATGTAACATAACATTCTTCTTACTTAAAAGTATATCCTAGAGTAGTTTGCAAATGTCATCTATAAAAGAACACGAAGTTGATTAACTAATAATAAAGTTGCAACATCTTATTTGTAGGGGACATATTCCTTATCGTGATAGCAAGCTCACCCGTATCCTTCAACCTGCACTTGGTGGCAATGCGAAAACTTCAATTATCTGTACTGTGGCACCAGAGGAGGTATAGCTCCTACATCATTTTATTGTCATTTTTTCTTCTTACACACTGATGTTTTTTTGTTTACTGGTAGGTTCATATAGAGGAAACAAAGGGAACCCTTCAGTTTGCCAGTAGAGCTAAACGTATTACAAACTGTGTGCAAGTAAACGAGGTTGGTCTTGCTCTATCTTAATTATGATGACTGTAGAATATGATGCTGTAGCTTTTGTGCCTACTGTATTAAAGAGACCACCATTTTGGTCTAGGTTGTTAAAGGCACAAGGCGCACTCGAGTGTCTCCTAGGTGCAAGGCGCAAAAAAGCACATGCCTGAGAAAAGAAAAAAAAAACAGTAATAGTAATAGTAATAAAATTATCAAATAGGAAGACAATATCAATGATTTGATATTATTTTACAAGTACAGTATAGTAAAATAACTGATATAATTTTCTTTTAAAACAAAGTACTGAAAATAAACAAGGGTTTTTGGCTATAAAGGGAAGCATAAGCTAGTTCAGACCTTGTTTAGGTTGGCTAAGCCTGTTTCAGTCCATAAGAAAAGAAGTATTTTTGCGCCTTGACATACTGAAGCGCTCACCTCACCTTGCGTGGATCAAGGGAACTATGTTGTCAAAAGCAAGCTAGGCGTGCGCCTAGGCGCTCACGCGCAGCGAAGCGCAGCTAAACCGCCTGGTGGAGAGCTAGGCGCAAATCTGCTTCTTTTAAAAAAAAACAGCCTTAAACAAGAAGGGACGGCCTGAAACGTTAATTTAGAGAGGGTAGATACTGAGGGACAACAACGCTTTATTATGCTGCTCGTCTTGTGTATGTTCAACAAGATAGATTTTGATCATATACAGTTAAAGAGGGGTAGAAGATAGTTCTTTTTAAGAGTTGCAAATGCACACACAACACGAGATAGAATTTGGTCAGATCTTCTTGCTTTGAACTATGTTGGTCAGGTTAAGGAGAGACAATCTTGCTGGTAAATTGTTAGTTTAGGGGTGTAATTGAGCTGGCCTAAGCTCGAGCTCGGCTTTTCTAAATATAAGAAAAGATACACTGGGAAAACTGAAAAGGAACTTACGCACATGGCTTGTCTGTGCTACCTAAGAAGTGTAATGCTTTGTGTCTATAAGAAAAGAAGTATATGCATTGTCCTTGTGTTTTGTAGTATATGCGTATTTCATTCCTTTGTTAAGCTTTACTGGTGCCTTGCTGCAGTATGATACTTGAGTGACTGACTAAACAATGATGTGGTCAACAAATGTGGCATAGTTGGCTTCAACAGTCTCCTTGGTTTTAAAAAGTGAGAGGCGCCCAAAAGCGACAAGGTCTAAAACCAAGGCGCAAAGCGCAGAGCGCAAAAGCGGCGGGCTTTTAGTACCCGAGGCGCAAGCTAATTATATATATATATATATATATATATATATTTATATATCCCATAGTTTTTTAGCTTTCCCTACCCAAAATATAGCTATAAGTAAGGTTTTTGTATGATTTTAGCGGCATGTACAAGCCACAAAACACTAGGTACAACAGTTAGATGCATAAGAACGCCTCAGGTACGAGAGACGCGCCCCTCAGGCCAAAAAAGCTCAGAAAAATCCCCAAAAAGCGCGCCTTTTTGGCGCTTCTTGTAATTACTCTAGGCGCTGAGCGAAAAAGTCCCAGGGTGTGCGCCTCACGCTTAAAACCAAGACAGTCTCTGGACCTAGTTTATGCTATGAACTGCGTTTGTACTTAAGATATTAGGACCAAAGTTAGTTTTTATATGGCCCAAACATAATTCTACTTTCTTCTTATTTATATGGAGCTTGACGCTTTGGCCGTACAATTATATTGCGGATTAGAAGCACATATTGACTGTTTATCTATGTTTTGGCCATTTTGTTGCCCATTGTTATTGGAGCTACAGATTCTGACGGATGCTGCATTACTGAAGCGACAAAAACTTGAGATAGAGGAATTACGCATGAAACTTGAGGTGAAGTGTTTATTTTGTTTTGACTTGAGGTAGTGCTAGCCAGCAAGGCTAGAACTTAAATGTAGTGAACTACTTTGATATGTAGGGATCTCATGCGGGGGTTCTGGAACAAGAGATCTTGAAACTGAGAAATGATATGCTCAAGGTAAGCTTCTTTTATGTTATGAATGATTATAGTTAACTCAGTCAGTTCAGTTGTTTATGTTTCCATTTATCAGTATGAGGTAGAGCGCGAAAAGCTTGCTATGGAATTGGAGGAGGAGAAGAGGAAATCACACAGAGCCCAGGTAAGCAACCACCTTTCTCCTATTATTATTCGTCTACCCCTGACTGGCTGATAATTTAGATTGTTTGTTTGTAGGGTAGTGAATCTTTGACACAATCTCAGAAAGAAGACTCTTTTAGCACACAACAAGGAGATGCATTCAGTACCCCTACTTTTAAACCAGCCCCACATGCATTTGTTGCTAAAAGATCTTCTTATCATTCTACAACACCTGAATATAGCCCTCTTCCATATGAGTTCGGTGAGGTTGCTGACGAAGACACATGGTTCAAGATGAACAACGGCTTCATAGCTGACCTTGATTCAATTCGTATGACTCCAGCAAAACAAGTTTCTTCCGTTCCATCAATTGATGTAAGTTTTCACTTTTCATGTTTTCAAGACAACTTTGAATTAATGCTGTTAGGCAAGTTGCGAATATGCATAACACGGATGGTCTTTACAGGATTGCCAAATTGGTAATTACAAACAAGTCGAGGATCTGCAAAGACAAGTGCAGGAAGCTATTGCTGAAAAAAATGAATTTATGGTTAGTTTCTTTTTTAGTCAAATCATTATCTGTATCTTTTCAACATAAGCAGTCCTTGTATTTCTTTAGAAGAGGGAAGGGCAAGGACATTATACGTGTTCCTTCACTCCTTCCTTTTGTTAGTTCCCATGTGCATAACAAGGATATTATAATTTATTACAGAAACAGCATCAAGAGCAATTAGTGTTGAACAACCAACTGACGGAAGAGATATCAAAACTTAAGAAAGAAGCTCAGGAAGTTCATCAGATGTTGAGGGAGTCTTGCAAAGCTGTAAATGAGGAGATATGCTCTACTTTTCAGGTACCATGTACATTGCAAAGCCACAACTGAGGAGAAAATTCATATGCATAATGAATCTTATTGACTTGAACAGAGTGTGGTAGCAGCAGATGACGACAAGTCCACAACTGCAAAATTGTCTTCTAGAACAAGTGAATTTGTTATGTTTCTTATGTCAACTTTGGAAGCGAATGTGTCTATGGCTACCCACAAGAATGAAGAAAATAAAAGCAGTTCCAGAAAAGATAAAGATGAAAAAGGAAGTTGGCAATACGGCAACAAACACAAGGTAGATGCCTGGACAAGTTACTACATGCGCATTTTAAAATTATTCATCATCTTAATCTTGAGTTGTAGTCTCTCCTACATTTTATACAGGTATATCATATTCTGATTCTCTGCTTAGCACAGTCACGACACAATTTTTTTAATGATTAGAACATAAATACAATAGCTTTTAGGTTTGTGATTATCATCATAACTAGGTTAGAAAAACATGGTTTTCTAGAAATTCTGCTCTTTAAAAAGACATTGTGTATTCTCAACTTATGCTCCCTTAAACACTAATCACTCGCTTTGGATAGCATCATTCAATATAAAACGCCAAATAAATTAGCGCAAGTGGTCTTGGGGCCATACCAAAAACGGCAAAACGAAAGGGTTTGCTCAAATAATCTACTGTTCAAATAACCTATTGTTCTTTGTATCACTTTCAACAAGTCCAGTACGTGAATGTTAAAGAATATTTAAACGTGAATTTAGGACTGCACGCAAATTGCTTCTTGGAAGACGGAATTGAGTGGTGAAATCAATATGATCAAGGAAATATATGAGAGCCTAGAGCAAGAGTTAGATACTAACAACCACCTTCTAGAAGCTTCTAAAGAAAGAGTTGTTGGTCTTGAAAGGGAGTCTCGGATCTTATTAGCAGAAAGAGATGATCTCCTACTAGCTGTATCTGATTCATCAAAAAGGCTTGCATCATTGAGTCAGCAAAATGAAAAGATTTTTCAGGATTTGGCTTGTGAAATTCAGAGGAGGAAAGGTCTAGAGGAAGAAATCAAACAGTTTAGTATTGCTTTTGCGTCTCGCCAAAGGTCACTCATTTCATTCCATTGTGACTTCAAATCTAAGTTAGATCATTTGAAAGCTCAAAGCCCACCCAAGTCTATTGGAGGGAGGAATTTTCTCTAATTGATGTAAAACTACTATAACTACTTTTCATGTATCCAAGTATTTTCAGATTTTTTTTGTTATCTGTCCCATTTTCCACCTTAGTCAAAATGTAATGCCTAATAGTAGAATTTGTGTATGAATTATAGAATATTGCATCATTTTAAAGGCTTGTATATTTATGTGTTTGATGAATTCCACCTTAGCCAAAACGTAATGCCTAATAGCAGAATTTGTATAAGATTTATAGAATATTGCATCATTTTAAAGGCTTGAATAGTTATGTGTTTGATGGATAAGTTACATTAAGCTATAAATAAGCAAAGAAAACCTAATCAGCCTACAATTTGAACACTAGTCATATAAACGAATCATCCATATCTATACATAAGATAACTATGTCGTTTTGTATCTTGCAATTAATCTTTACTAGTCAACAACATGGCTTCAATCAGGGATGAGCATTTCGGAACCCACTTTTTGGCGTTTTCGATTTTGGTACACTACTGTCCCGGTACTTGTATTGTACCGAGCATTTTTAGTACCGGTGCCCATATTTGATGATTTCGGTATGGCTGGCAAATCGTATCTTAACGGGTTTAACAGATCTCTGATGACGCGAACAACACAAGTTCTAAACATGAATACGATTTATTTAACTACATTATATTCAATGTCTATAACACAGTTGTATGTTTTATATACTAAGAAGGAGAAACGATGGATCATAACATTCTAATCATGTCTTATACATGTTACCCTTTGTCAGCCCTAATTTTCAGTACCGGTACTACTGAGCTCATCACTAGCTTCAATTGCTGCACCCTTAAAGGTTTACCTTTAACCTATGACCTACCACCTACTAAATATGGTCTCTAAATGACTAATGTTAAACCTAAAGGAACTTGCTGGTAGGGGTGTGCAAAAAACCGAATTAACCGAACCATAACTGAATTAACCGATAAAACCGAACCGAAAAAACTGAACTAAATAAAAAACCGGTGGTTCGGTTAATGGTTTTTTTGAAAACCGAAAGTAGCGGGTCGGTTATGGTTATCATTTTTCCACACCCACCATAACCGAACCAAACCGACATATAATAAATTTTTGTAGGATTTAGGACATTTCACCATATTTTTAATATTTGATGTTGTTTATTGAAGATTTTTAGTATTTATAGGTTTTTCATAACCGATCGATTATGGTTATGGTTGATGGATAAGTTACATTAAGATTTTTAGTATTTATAAGATAACTATGTCGTTTTGTGGTTTTGGTTGGATGTTTATTTGAATTTATGGAATGTATCATATCACTTTATTTCAATATTCGATAATAATTGGTATTAATATTATAGATTATATGTATTTTTATACTATGTAATATACTAATACATACAAATATGCAATAACAATTTATTCCATGTTAAAAAAAATAAGTTATTTTTAGCTAAGCTAAATACACGGTTAACCACCCATAACCGACCCGCTAAAACCATCAAAACCAAATAACCATAACCACCATAACCGATCGATTATGGTTATGGTTATCCATTGACCGACATCGCGGTTATGGTTATGGTTTTAGGTCAAAACCGACCCATGCACACCCCTATTTGCTGGTAATTCATCGGCAAATGATATGTTGGTAATCCATTGGCAAATGATATGTTGGTAATCCATCGCTAATGTGTCTTTCACATAATATGTTAGGAAATGCATTTCGATTGTCTTGTAGTGATATATGGACATATCTATATTGTTGCATCCAAAATCAGCACCGTTGAGGTTATGGACTCGAGTAGCAATGCAAAGAAAAGACAACTCGGTTTAGATCTATCTTGGTGTCGTTGTGATGCCGGTTTCCTCTATTCAGGTTATAATACTTGTTGCAACCGCCAAGAAAAAACTCATCAAGGGCTCGGGAGCAAGTTAGTCGAGTATCATATGTGTATGTATGAAATAGTATATAGGGTTTGGTTAATTTGAGAACTCTGAATATTCACAGAACTTTTAGAACTGCTAATAAACAATTATTTCATGATAGATTTTTATATATAGCATTATTTAAGGATACTTCCATCATTTATCATATGCATTTTTATGGTTACATATATGAAAAACCAAATTATTTATGTGTAATAACTGATTTACATATGTGTAAAGGAACCAATTTACGTATATGTAATTAGAAAATTACATATGAAAAAAAATGATAAAACTACTTTTAACACACATGGAATCACAATAAATGATAAAAAAAAAATACCCTTAAACAATGTTAAAAATAAAAATATATTAGTAGAATGATTCATTAGGAGTTATGTAAGATCTGCAGTTATTTAGAGTTCTGAAATGATCCTTACCCTATATTGTTTGTGCGTGTGTGCATATATATATATATAGAGAGAGAGAGATAGAGGAATAAGAAAACAACTTGCCTGTTGTTATGGGTGGGCCTTCTATTGATAGGAGACTAATGGACTTTAAACCTAATGGATCAACTTCATCTTTAGGCTTGTTGAAATTAGGCCCACCTGGATTAGGCATGGTTTGTTGGGCTTTGGTCTAATTATGAAATTAACTCATCAAGCCCACCAATTTGGCGTGATGTAGTACTAGCTATCACTTTCTTCATTGTTCATTATGACGTTTACACAAGGTTCGACTTAACAATCCGCTCATACATGATCATATTTATTGCAGTTGTAACATTGAGCTAGTTGGATAAATGGTAAGAAAGATACTAGAACTAGTTACAATTAATTGCAAACTACTGCTTATATAGCAGTGGATTACAATGACTTGAACTTAAACAAAACTAAACATATCAGGATCTTCTAATAACCTGAATAATTCAAAATACTCATTAAAGTTAGTAACCGTTTCTTTATTTAATCTTCGTAAATAGACATGAGCTTGTTATTTAGTTTGTTAATGGGCCAAATATGTAACGCTACTAGGTTAGTTTTGGCCTAGTTTTGGTCAAGGTTACATTCTACTCACACCAACATACATGATCAATGTTTTAGAAACCGGTTTTTAAATCATACCGGATTGGGTTCTGAAATGGTTCAACCGGTTGAACCAAGTTGTATCGGACGGTTCAACCGGGCTACTAATTAACCCTATAATTCCCTAAAATACAAATTCCTCTCAAGAAATAATCCAATCTCAATGAGGATTTATGTAACTAATCATGGTTTCATCTAAAAACAATTATTTTCTTGTAAATTAGTCAACATTTTAAGAGCATTTTTATTACCTATAAACAATATTACATTGGACGGGGTGGATAACAGTTTCAACAGTCATGAAATAATGTAATAGATGTAAGTCCCGAAACGAGATCACACAAGCTTGTTTGGTGGCGGAATCACACAAACAAGCTATGATTCAAAAGAAAAGAAAAGAGACGAAGAAGAAAGATTTGTTGATTAATGCTTAAGCTTGCATACAATGATTGTCCAATACAAGTTTCTAAAACAAGTCACCAACAACCATGCTCCTAATGGTCATTTACTAGGGAACTGATTAAGTCTTTTTTCCATTTGATCTTGATTGCTTGTGTGCATGTTTGATCTTGGAAGAACCCTGCTCACAGTCATCAGCACAAGAGTAAGTATCGACAACTTTACCCTTCAATTTAGGTTCAATTTGTTTGAGAGACGGGTTTTCCTTTTCGTTTTCTTGATTATTATGTGAAGAATTTCCCTTTTGAACTTTCTTTTTGCATGGTTTTCTGTTTTTACGTGACCGCCTTTTCTTTAAAGGAGTAGATTCACTAGACTTTGCTTCATTTGAAACACTTTCTTCAGAATCTGATCCTTTGGGATCGAGAGTTGAATCAACTGTTGAACTGATTTCCACGGATCCCTTTTCTTCAGAAAACATGTTCTCAGGAGTTTCTGCATAATTAGTTTCCACAGATATCTCTTCTTCAGTTTCATCAGTTGAATCAATTGTTGAATTGAATTCCATGGATTCCTTTTCTTCAGGCTCTGTGTTCTCATGAGTTTCTACAAAATTGGTCTCTTCATACATCTCTTCTTCAGTTTCATCAATTTCTGAGTCTCTGACATCAACTGATTCTGGTTTATCAGATGATGAGCAGTTTTTGTTTGAAACTGTTAGACTCTCTTCGGGCGTTGCATTGCTTGATTCTAATTGCTCACCACATTCAGAATCTTTAGAAGAGCTATGCTCATTATCTGATGTTCCAGAATCTGCAACTTGATTGTCAGGTTCATCAGATGACCCTGTTCATCAACTTCTTCACTAACACAATCAAACATATCAACTTTTTCATCTTTATCCTGTTCATAAGTTTCTGATGTATCGGTTGATGTTTAAGGCACACTAGAATAGTTGTCTGAATCACCAGAACAAATTTCTGAGTCACTTGAAACATGTGTTTCAAGTTCATCAGTCAATGCATCAGATTTCCCTGTCAAATCATTATTTCCATAATCAGAATTTAAAACCACATCATCTAAATTTTTAGTTTTAGCAACATCATCAGAAATGTTTTCGGGAAAACCCTAAGTCTCAACAAACCAAGAAAAAACATAGTTCCAAACGTGAAGATCATGTTTATCACGTAAAGCAACAAGATCAGCAACACTTGAGTGTGGTTCATCATCCACTTTAGACTTCTCTTCTATTTTTACTGATTATGCACATGAACTAGAAAAATTAGTATTGTCTACAGAATCATAATCTGATAAATTTTCTTTGGGCTCCTTTGTGGATGTTTTCACTGGTTCTGCTTCATTTTCTGTTTCAGTTTCATGTTTAGACTCACCAGCTGATTCGTTTGAGCAATTTCATTCACGTTTTTAACAAAGTTCATTGGTTTTTGAAAATCAGTGGGTTGGGCATTCTTAGGATTTAAGGGCTCCCATGGAACATAATCACTTGGTTCACCATAAATCATTTTATCATAGTTTTCTATTTTTTTTTGCTCAGTAGTAGGCATTCTTGAGTAGTTATGATTATAAGGTGGTGGAACTTGCTTATAGCCCAAACCCTTACCCTTATTATCTTTGAATGCCAATTGAACATTGCACAAATCACGGACAGTGTCACTGGAAGTATCAAATTTTATAATATTCAACTCATTTTGCTTGTATTTTCCAGTAAGAAGCTCCAGCTAAGCTCTCATAGAGTCGCATTCTAAGGTTTTTACAGTAAGTCTGTGTTTATAGTCATAAACCTAACGTTTATGTTGATTTAGGTCTAGATGGAGCTGAGCTATATCCTTCTTAAGTGCGTCAATCTTTTCATACATAATTTTATTGTTCTCTCGAAGACTGATGCACTTTGCCATGGCATTGTTGTAATCAGTGATTAATGCAGAATAATGTGATCTCATAAGTGCAATTTTCTTTCTACAGTTCTCAGAACATAAAAGAGAGTTTACCGTCTCGGAGAGCGATCTTGGTTCCTCAGTCTGCGCCATCAAGCATTGATGAATCTTTTCTACAGCTTCAGATATCTTCATGGATTCCACTTGTGCCACTGCATCAACCCAGTTGAAACCACGCTGCTCTTGTGCAATTAAGGCTCTTCCAGCTCCAGAGTTCCCTTGGCCTGTCGAAGTCTCAGCAGGTGTAACAGGGACCATTGACTTTTTCGTGTTTCGAGCAGCAGCTGCTTGAGTAGCCTCATATCCCACTGGCTCCTTTTTGCAATTTCTCGCGAAGTGTCCCGGCTCATAGAACCTATAGCATCTTAGCTTGTCTTTCAACGACCCGTTACGAATGTTTGTCATAGGACGACGTCCATACCTTTTGGCGAACTTATATGCCCTAAAAGCTGCCATAGCAAGTGTGACAACTCGAATTTCCAAGGTTCTTTGACTACGCACCACTTCTATTTATATTTCGTCGTATGTTGTGACTTTGTTTTTGTTATGTGAAATTAATATATATCACCATCAATTAGGAATTTGACGCCGTCATTAAACACATTCCTTAAATTGTAGCCATTTTTTGAGTGTTTATTTTTTGGTGTCTAATCCACATATATATCACCATTGCTCTTGATTTTCTTGACTGTATATCTCTTAAATGTCAGCATATACCCATGTTGTTTAGTTTACGAAGATTTTTCAATGCCGAGAACCTCGATCAGAGAGTAAAAAAGGCGTAAGGTACACAATGGTGTAAAACTAAAATGGGATATACCAGGCTAAGATTCGAGTTACAGGAACAACGGCCAAACCAACCACCCAAGAATGGAATCGTCGAGCGAAAACACTTGACAACCACCTGCAAACAGCTTTTCTTGCCACCAAACCTTTCTCCATCAATTAGGAATCTGATGCCGTCACTAAACACATTCCTTAAATTGTAGCCATTTTTTGAGTGTTTATTTTTTGGTGTCTAATCCGAATATATATCACTATTGCTCTTGATTTTCTTGAATGTATATCTCTTAAATGTCAACATATACACGTGTGATTTAGTTTATGAAGATTTTTCAATGCCGAGAACCTCGATCAGAGAGTAAAAAAGGCGTAAGGTTCACAATGGTGTAAAACTAAAATGGGATATACCGGGCTAGGATTCGAGTTACAAGAACAAGGGCCAAACCAACTGTCACACCCCCAAAATACCACACGCAGAAACCCCCGCGAGGCGTGTGACGTACCAGGATCTAGCCACCAATCACATTGAACTCATAGGTATATTTAAATAAAACTTTCGTTTATTAACATTAAGTGTTACAATATTACAAATAATTCACAGTATATAGCGGAAGCGTAATTCATTTGTTAAGTGTTTATAAACCACATGTAAAAAAAAAACCATTAGTCTTGTGTTGCGATTCCATGTATCTCAACCCATGACCACTCCAGCTTCCCAGACAGCAAGTTCCAACAATATGCACCTAAAGGCCTGCAAGGCATGTAACAACGAATCAACAACAAAGTTGAGTGAGTTCACAGTTGGTTGTCCATTTTAAAGTTGTTCCAAAACCATAAGTTCTTTCGAAAACCATGTGTTAACCAATTCCTTGTTTCCCAAACTGTTGGTGCATGCGTCTGTCGACTTCGTCTTGTATCGAGTCTTGCATTGTTGAGGGCACGAAGATCGAGAATTCTGTCAGAAAGTTAATTCCGCTTGAACTAGCTAATTCCGCTTGAAGAGGACATCTGGTAATTCCGTTTGGAATTAGCTTATAATTCCGTTTGTATTGTAATTCCGCTTGAATGTATTTTCGTTTGTGGATGTTTGAAGCGAAATTAGATTGTTTATAAATAGGAGTGATCTCGTTTCATTTGAAATGGAATTAGAGAAGTGTTTCCGGAGCCGAAGTGCTGCCGAAGTCTTGTTTCTCTGTAAAACTTTGTCAGATTAATCAGAGAAACAGTTTAAGTGAATATCTTACTGAATCACATACAATATATTTGTTTCCGCCTTTCATTTTGTGAAGAACGCCTCTGAACGACTCGTTTTGGGTCCGTACACGATCCTACAAGCGGTATCAGAGCTCAGGAGGAGGAGTTTTGTCGATTTCAGCTTGAATTCATCTCATTTTCTAACTTCTACACCTTCTTTTATCAATTGAACAAGATTTCACGGTTAAAATGATCTGAATTTCTCTCATAATAAGCGAAACAGTGTTTTAACAAAGCCTTGAGAAAATTGGATCTTAATTCGACTTAATTTTGATAAAATTGATAATCTCGCTTGAACAACAGATCGGATATGCTGACATCATCATAATTCCGCGTGGAATTACTCCTTAATTCCGCACGAAATTACAGTGATTGATTAATTTCGTTTGAGATTGCACTTAATTCCGCACAGAATTCTAATTCCGTTTGAGTTAGTTCGAACGATATTACAATTTCGTTTCAAAGTGTGTAATTCCATTTGAATTGGTGCTCAATTTCACACGAAATTAAATTTCGTTTGGAAAATTCAAACGAAATTTCTAATTTCGTTTGAAGATCTTAATCTCGTTTGAATCATAATTTCGTTTGAAGTGTCTGTTGCAGGTAATTTCGCTTGAAGTAATTCAGTTTGAAAGACCTAATTTCGTTTGAAAGTGTCTGCTGTGAAAAGTTGGTTATCGAATCATGGAGGAAGAATTCTACAACGCATTTGCCACATCTCCGAATACTCCGGCTACCATTGCTCAAAACTTGAACTCGGAAAATGAAACTGGAACGTTGCAAAAACCCCCGAAACTTATGGGAATTGAAGAGTACCATGGTTGGAAAAATCGTTTTGAGAATTGGGTTCAGGCAAATCATCTAAGAGCTTGGGAAAGCATTGAAACAAAATATGTTAGACCACAGACGACTTTGAATGTTGATAAAATTATCTCAGAATTTTCAGACAAAGAGAGAGATAGTTATAAAGGAGAGAAAATGATGATTAGTCTTTTACAACAAGCTGTCAAAGAGGACATTTTTGTTTTGCTTAAGCATGATGGTAGTGCTTTCTCAATATGGGAGGCACTTGAGAAGAAATTTGAAGGAAGTACGGAAATGATCAATAGCAAAAAATCATTATTGAAGAAAGAATTTGAGTTGTTTACAAGTATGCCAGGTGAATCTACAAAGACTCTCATTGAGAGATATTGTCATCTTGTGCGTACCATGTCTCAGTTGAAAATTACTAAAACTCCAGCAGAATGGGTTGAAAAGTTAGCTGATGCTTTACCTCAGAAAGAATGGGGTACATATCTCATGATTTTAAAGAATACAGGAGAGTTTAGTAGATTGTCAATTGGACAGTTTATTGAAAAGCTTGAGGGACAGGATCTTGAACAACAAAAGATTGCCAGAATGAACAGCTCGAGCAATCAACAAGACATCAAATTGTACTATAAAGGAAATGTTCAAACTGTTGAAGTAAGTCCAAAGATCCAAACTGCTTTTAGTGCAGGAAATTCATCTGGATCAGTCAGTCAAAGTTCAATCAACACTAGTGGATTTTTAAATGTCAATCCTCCAAGTGTTCAAAGTTCAAATGTTGGTAATGGACATATGATTCAGTGCAATGTTGCATTGCATCTTCAAAATGGTCAGAATTTTTCTGAAGAAGTTGTTAAAAGTCATATGGCATTACTGGTTACTGCTTTGGAATCGTATGAAGGATTGATTGCTGGAAGAATTGGTAATCCTATGCTAACCAAGGAAGATTATGACCAGATTGATGTAGAGGAATTGGAGCTTATGGATATTAAATGGTGCTTAGCAAGTGTTCTGAGGAGAGCTGAGAAATTTAAAATGATTACAGGAAGAAATGATTTCTTAGATGCAAATGTCTCTACTTTAGGTTTTGATAAATCTAAAGTTACTTGTTTTCGATGCAGGGAGAAAGGACATTTTAAGCGAGAATGTAAAAATCAAGAAGCAAATGGAGCAAAGAATCCATTTGGTGGACATGATTATTATCGGAAAGCTATATATCAACAAATTGCTCATCAACTACATCAACAAAAAGAACCACAAACTGCTCATGCAAGAATGATCGAAGATGCAAATAAGAAAGCTTATTATGGTATCATTGATCAAGATGATGAGAAAATGGCTCCAGGATTTAGCTGGGATAAGTATGTGGATGAAAATAGGGAGTTTAAAGCTTTCATTGCTCAAATTGTTCAAAAGCCAGAATTGATGAAAGAATGGATAGCAGTGTTAGCCCATGAAGAGAAAAGTCAAGATGAAGAATCTGTTTCTTCTGAAAACAGTTCAACAGATACTAGTGATGATGATGAAGAAATTGAACAGATAAACATTGGAAAAACTCATTTATCTTCTGACAGTTTTGAATTTTATTTTGCAGATAAATTGAAGAAACTTAAAGAGAGAAAAGCTGCAAAAGAAATGGAAGAAGTTAAGGTTGTTGAGAAGATTGTTGAAGTGGAAAAGGTAGTTGAAGTCGAGAAGATTGGGGAGATTGAAAAGATTGTTGAAGTCACAAAACCTTGTCTTACATGTTTGGAACCTTGCAAACAATGTGAAAATAAAGATGAAAGGTTTAGTGAGCTTGAAAAGTTGAAAGAGAAGTTGCTGTTTGATGTCAAGAATGTGAAAGAGTCGTACGATGTATTGAACAAAACTGTGAATAGTTTACAGAAGACAAACTCTGAAAGAGAAGATGCTTTGACAATGATGAATGCAACAATGATGTCCAAACAAAAAGAGATAAATTACTACATTGAAGAATGTGCTAAGTTGAAGCAGGAGTTGGAAATTGAAAAAGTTGAAAATGAAAGAATCAGACGATTATTGAAAAGTTATTCAAGTTCTGATTACTTAATTGACAGAATTTATCCAATTGTTGCAGGTTTTGAAGTGTTTGACGACAAGAAGCCGAAGAAACAGGATACTGGTAAGAAACAGAGTGTCAGTTATAACAAGTGTCCGCCTCCAATTTGGGAAGGGTATTCGCCTAGAAAACCGGATGAAGAACAAGTAAAAAAGGCAGTCAATATAAAGTTAGAATCTGAGATAACCGATGTATTACCAGACAATATTGACATCACATTCACAGCGTCTGACATAGATCATGAGTCTGAGTTAATAAAAAGGATGGTCGATCAAGTATTGGATAAGGATGAGGAGTCCGAGTCTGGGAGTTCGAGTTCGTCTATCAGGAGTTCAAAGTCGTCGGGAAAACGGGTTTACAGTAAAGAGTTTTTGTTGTCAAAATCCAATTTGAATGACGAAACATTTGAAGTGGCATACACTTTAAATGATTCTGACAAATTATATTTTGATAAAGAATTTCCTATAAGAGGTGTTAAATCAGAAATGATCAAAAAGGTTTTCAAACTAACAGAAATCAATATTTCTGAAATAAAAGATGTAAATCTTACTGAAAAACCTAAAAAATACACTTCAAGAGTTCAACAACGTTTAAACAAGAAAAAAAGTTACAGTTCTGGTTCTGGTTTTCAAAAGAAACCTAACCATAACGGTAATTTCAAAAAGAAAGGTCTTGGATTTATTCCACCAGAAAATTATAAAAAATGAGAAAATTTCTAAAACAAATACAAAATTTGTTTCAGGGACAAACTGTGAAGAGGAATCAAAGAGTTCTTTCTGGAGGCAATCAAACAGAGAATTCCTTGCCAAGAAGCAAGAGAGAATGAAGAATGGAGATTTTCAAAGAAAGGAGACAAGAACCTGTTACAGGGAGTTTCAGAAAAACTCAAAGAAATAGTTGTTGATAAAATCGAACCACCAACTGAAAGGTTTAAAATGTTTAAAAATTCAACATATGAAGTTGGTGAGTGTTCAAAAAGGTTTTACAAGCGAAGGGGAAATCTTAACAATCAAGCTTGGGTTGTTAAGAAATCAGATGTAAAACCTGGCGATGAATCTGATTCCACAAAATCAGAGGAGTCACAAGTTGAGCTAAAAATTGAAACATCAGTGCCGCCAATGGATGATGTCAATTTTCCACCATTGCGTGCTGAAAATTTTAAACAAAACGTTGGTAAAGTGGAAATTTCAAATCAATTCTATGAAGGAATTCGATGTTGAAAAGGTTTTCAATGGAAATGTTAAAAAGATTTTTGGGAAAATGGTCGATGGAAAAGTAAAAGGGATTAAAGAGTTTTATAAAACTAAAAAGGCAGCTTTTTACCCGAATGAAGTTGAGGAGGAAACATCCAAGTTTGGTGAAGCTTGGATGTCAGTTTTTCATAAGTAAGAAGTTTGACTTGCCGGAGCTTCCAGGTTGGTAAGTGTGAAGCAGGTATCGGCATTTTTCTTGAGAAATTCATGAAAGTGATTTCGACTTACAAGTGGTAAATCAGGGACATTAAGTTGTACTTGATTTTCTACAAGAAGGATTTATTGATTGATTCTTAAAAATGTTATATTTTTTCAAAGAGGTTTAAGAAAACAATGTGATGAATCCCCAAACTTACATGTGGTGTTATTAAAACCAACAAAACTTATTTTCCGGAAAAACCATTTGATTAAAACAAACTTAAGTGTTTTGAAATCTAAATGGGAAAATAGTTTGTTGTAAGGGGGAGTTCTGATTGTTTATGCTAAGTGGATGGCGAATTGAAGTGATTTGATATCAGTTGTCACTTTACTTGTATAGTTGGTTTTCAAATTTCCTTTAAATGTGTTTGAATTTTAGGGGGGGTAAGATTTTTTCAGAAAATCCAAAAACATTTGAAAATTTGAAAAAGCCAAAAACATGATTAAACAAAAAAATGAGTTTTGTTGTGAAAAAGAGGAAATGATAGTACATCAGTAGACGATCATACCATGCTAAAGAATTGGAAAGTCAAAAGTGATAAACGGTCTCACTGATGATGTGCCAGTAGGTTTTTGCACATTTAGTAGATTGTGACGAGATATAAACCTAAATTTCAAACTTGCTTATATCGTGGGAAACATCTCTAGGATATATGGGTAACCCCCGAAATCTTGTTTGAAAGGTCCCTCTTTCTGAGATACCAGGTCTTTATACTCAGTAATATCTGGGGTATTATCCCGGGACTTCTGATTTTGCGGAAGCAATGGCCTAGTCCCCGGAGAATACTTTATGCTTGCTTGAAAAATAGCCCACCCTCAGCATAAAAAATGATGAAACATTGAAAAATGCTAATCATGTGCTGTTGAAACAAAAGATCCTCTAAAGGGGACACACCAAAAGTCGAAGCCGTCATCTCTCTGCTGAACGGAAGTTCTGACCTGAGCTCTCACGGCCCTCGCATTTAACCCTTTACAGATATCATCTGTGGTATACTCACCTGTAAGACTGAATATTGGGGATCTGAATACGGGAGTATATTCTGAGGTGGGACACACGAATAAGTTTAAGTCTATTAAAACATTAATCTCGTATCTCGAAACAGTTGAACTTTGTGTGAAAATTTAAGTGGATCAGTATACTGACAATCTAAGTGAATCGTTTAGAACTTAAAATGTTTAAAGCTTAATGGTGTTGGTGACTTGTCAAAAACTGATATGATCCTCTTACACAAACTCACAAAAATAGTGTCTGTGAATATTTCTTTACTGTATTCTTATTCTATTAAAAAAATCCAAAAAGATTTTCAGTGTGTTTTAGCATAATCTTTGAAAAATACGAAAAGATTTTTGACAACTGATGTTGAAAAGCTGATTTTCAAAACTCCGAGTGCTAAACATGATGAGCATTTCGTGAGGGGGAGTTTATGTTTAAATGAGAAAAGATTTTGAACATTTGCCTACGTGTGGTCATCTGAAATTGTTAAAGTGTTAAATCATTCTGGAAAGATACCTGCAAGTAGTATATAAATTTGTCAAATTTTAAAAAATTTGTGAAATTTATTGTGAGGTAGAGGATGTGCAGGATAGCCTGGATTCTGAGTTTGAATATAAAGCCAGGTAATGATCCTGATCCTGTGAAAGCCAGAGTGAGATCAACATCCGAGGGTAGATTATTTGTTCAAGGGGAATCTGTTGGTGATGATGAAAAGAGAAGAGAGAAGATTGAAGAAGTTTTACACTGTCAAGATACTTCAGAGAGGGCAGTTAGACTGATAAAGACTGAAGACGTTGAAGACTCGACACTTAAGACTCGTCAACATTCGAGGGGGAGTCTGTTGGTGCATGCGTCTGTCGACTTCGTCTTGTATCGATTCTTGCATTGTTGAGGGCACGAAGATCGAGAAATCTGTCAGAAAGTTAATTCCGCTTGAACTAGCTAATTCCGCTTGAAGAGGACATCTGGTAATTCCGTTCGGAATTAGCTTATAATTCCGTTTGTATTGTAATTCCGCTTGAATGTATTTTCGTTTGAGGATGTTTGAAGTGGAATTAGATTGTTTATAAATAGGAGTGATCTCGTTTCATTTGAAACGGAATTAGAGAAGTGTTTCCGGAGCCGAAGTGCTACCGAAGTCTTGTTTCGCTGTAAAACTTTGTCAGATTAATCAGAGAAACAATTTAAGTGAATATCTTGCTGAATCACACACAATATGTTTGTTTCCACCTTTCATTTTGTGTAGAGCCTCTGAACGACTCGTTTTGGGTCCGTACACGATCCTACACAAACCATAACCAGTGGGGGCTACCCCATGTGAACCACTTATAAGTTGGCGTCCTTCCCAACCAAGGACGGAGGTACGTACTCTACCCAACCGAGAATACGCAGGTTAAATGTAGTCGTCCTTCCCAACCGAGGACGGAGGTACGTACTCTACCCAACCGAGAATACGCAGGTTAAATGTAGTCGTCCTTCCCAACCGAGGACGAAGGTACGTACTCTACCCAACTGAGAATACGCAGGTTAAATGTAGTCGTCCTTCCCAACCGAGGACAAAGGTACAT
This sequence comes from Helianthus tuberosus, assembly GCA_030545235.1. Taxonomy (NCBI): domain Eukaryota; kingdom Viridiplantae; phylum Streptophyta; class Magnoliopsida; order Asterales; family Asteraceae; genus Helianthus; species Helianthus tuberosus. The sequence continues at coordinate 184,464 of CM060375.1, read as the reverse complement.
ATTCTGTTAGAGGTGAATATGTAGGTTTCGTTTTAGCTTCTTAACCCATTCCCAACCCACCGGGAATCCCATGCCTTATAAAAGTGTGAACTCACCTTGGTTTGCTCGGTTAGACTAAATGCTTGTTTAACAATTGATCAATCAAACCCTATCGTGGTTACCAAATACAATCAGTTTCATGAATTCACAATTCACGTATCTAGTCACACATATTGCTCAAGCGATAAACAACCAAACATATAACATCACGTATGTCATAACAAGCATCCGGGTCATAGTATATTTGCGATACAAGTTCATGTCACACCAAAGCACATGTTAAATGGTTCACTTTACCTTTAAGTAACCATGTAAGTCATGACAAGAAGAAAACATGCACATGGCAAGTCGATTGCTATCATGAAATCATCTAATAAGTATGCTAGTACATATTACAAATCCGTTTAACATAACTTGGCATGTCATAAGGTTATTCATGTTTATGATTACACTACTATTTGGGTTGCCTTATGCATCACCTACCCCTCCTAGTTACTTACTAGAATACTTAAACCGGATCGGCCCACATCAAATACGCGGCCCAGCTCATCAGATTGTAACATGTGCGATTTTTAAGTTGTATCAGCCCACTGGCTTAACAGGCCCAAACAACTATGCGATCCCCCCTTATATGCAAACAGTTAGGCTTGTGGCCCAACTTTAGTGGAACGGCCCAAGCTAAAACCAATTGTGTGTGGCCCAATATCTAATAGACTAATTTAAATGTGTGTGTTAAACAATTTTGTGCGGCCCAATCCCCCATTCCTGATTCGTGAATGAGCAACATAAACCCAACATAACATCATCATTATCATATTATGATCGGTTCAATAACAATCAAAAGCATTTTCATTCTTTCAATATTAAAAGGAATCTGACATACTATTAATGTTTTCAATCGGCCCAATCAGATTCAATTTGATATCACATGCTATTTCAATTGTGAATGCAATTAATGAGAATATGATTGTTTCACATGAAACATATCAATATACGTGGACCCCTATTCCTACAACATAACCTCAGCACCTAAAATTCATGCATACATATCAACACATCTCACATACAATTAATGCCAATCAAAAGAGATTCTCATGCAATCAATAATAGTCAAAAGAGGTTTACCCAAAATAATCGATTGGAAGGGAAGGGGGGCCGTCTGCCGTCACAAAGCCAGCGAAAGATGTAGGGGTTTGTTTTTGGTTGGAGATATTGTTAAGTAATCATATGTAAATCCCTCATGTGTGCGTGATTCCTACTGGCCCAAATAATCGGCCCAACTCTAACTATATGTGTGTATATTCTGAGGTCAAAAGCCGGCCCCCAACACATGTGGTATTTGGGCTTCGGCCGTGCAGACTCACAAGGCCGACCCAATTTTTATAACCCTTGATTGGGCTCGAACAGTTCAACCTAGGATAACCTGTGTGTGTGTGTGTTTCAAGTAAGTTTGCGGCCCAAATAGGTTAGTCCCCTAAATTAACTAAACGACACCTAGAAACGTTTAACGATTCCTTGCAGTTAATTAGTCAAACACACGTAACATACTCAATGACGTTTTACATTTAGCAAGTATATTACATACACATTAAACATTTAGCAATTTAATTACCGTCACAAGTGTTTACTAATTTCTATCGTCGTAAGGGATATGAAAGAGAAATAACAAGAAACAGGATCACGTGAAGTTCGGGTTGTCACATCATCCCCAACTTGAAAGAAATTTTGTCCTGAAATTTAGCACGTAGCTACTGAGGAAGCTAGTTAGGTTGCGTGGTTTCTTGGTTTTCCTGGGGTGTCACATCCTTCCCCTGTTGGTTTGGAATTTCGTCTCGAAATTCCGCAGTAGCTTCAGCCTCAGTAGTGGTTTCGCTTTTCTCAAACAATTTGGGGATATTTGTGTTCCATTTGGTCTACTCGTTCCCATGTAAACTCTGGGCCATGACGGGAGTTCCAACGAACTCGAACAATAGGTATTCTGGTGTGTTTGAGGATCTTGACCTCCCGGTCCAAGATTTCCACTGGTTCTTCGACAAATCGTAACTGATCGTCGATGGTGAGCTCCTTGAAAGGAACTATTAGGGTTTCATCTGACAGACACTTATTCGGATTCGACACATGGAATATGTTGTGAACTCCACTGAGTTCTTTGGGTAGATTCAATCTGTAGGCCACCTTGCCAATTCTCTCCGTGATTTTGAAAGGTCCAACATACCGTGGGTTGAGTTTGTCTCGTATACCAAAACAAACTACACCTTCCTAAGGTGAGACTTTAAGTAGTACTCGATCCCAGCCTGGAACTCGAGTGGCTTCCTGCGCTTATCAGCGTAGCTTTTCTGACGGTCACGAGCTGCCGCCATTCATTGTCGTGTTTGAGCAATCTTCTCTGTTGTGACTACGACGAGTTCTGGGCCAGTGGTTTGGCTGTTTCCAACTTCTGCCCAACAAAGAGATGATCGGCACTTCCGTCCGTACAATGCCTCGAACGGAGCAGCCTAGATGCTGGTGTGGTAACTGTTGTTATACGAAAACTCAACTAAAGGTAGATGCCGCTCCCAGCCATTATCAAAGTCGATTACACATGCTCAAAGCATGTCTTCAAGAGTTTGGATGGTGCGTTCAGTCTGCCCATCCGTTTGTGGATGATATGTTGCGCTCATGTCTAGGCGTGAGCCAAAGGATTTGTGCATCACTTGCCACAAATCAGATGCAAATCATGGGTCACGATCAGAGATGATGGAGGTTGGCACCCCGTGCCTAGCAACCGCTTCTTTCAGGTAGATGACTGCAAGTGTAGAAAACTAGTCCGTTTCCTTGATGGCTAGAAAGTGTGCTGGTTACGTGAGACAATCAACGATCATCCAGGTTATATTGTTTCCGTTTCAAGTTGTAAGTAGACTAGCGACCAAATCCATGGCATTCTGTTTTCGCTTTCCATATAGGTGTTTCTGGTTGCTAACACTTCACCTTGACTTTCCTACAAGTCAAACATCATTCCCATACCTAGCTAGGTGGGCCTTCATGCCCGATTATCAGTACAAGGTTTATAAATCCCTATGCCTCTCATCAAAACCAAGACGACTAGAATATCGAAGCCGGTGTGCTTTACTCAAAACGAGTTCCCTACAGTTGGCGTATAATGAGACCCACATTCGTTCCATGAGGTAATGGGTATCGTCCGACCGGTCAAAGGTTGCTTCTCCATGCCCCGCATGGGTTCAACTTGAAAATCCTCTTCCTTCAGTTCTCCAGTTTGAACAGAGCGAGTCTGATCAGGTAAGTTAGAGTCGATAGTGAGCTGCAAAGCTCGTGCACGTTCAAGTTTCATAGTTGTAATCATCCTAAAGTTCCCTCCAGCGATGCCATTAACTTATTTAGTTCTGTCGAAGCAAAGGTACACGGGAGGCCCTTGTGATCGGTCTAAATAATGCATCTGGTACCGTCCAAGTAATGCCTCCATCCAAAATCCCAAAGCCACGGTTTTCACCGCCAGTTGTGTGTCGTGCAGTTCCTCTTGGTAACTCCGTCACATAAATCATCACTCTCTCGTGTTGCGTCGGTGTGTAATTGAGACTCTAATTCAGACCATCATGGTATACCACTAAATCACCCGTACCCTTAGGTAAAGACAATGCGCATCGCGTTATAGAGTTGGGATTCGAAAGCTGAAATGACGTCATCCTGTTTTGTCTCCCACGAACACAGCACCCTGCTGTGCTAAAGAGATTTAAGCTGCGCGATCTTCGAAAATCCTGTGATGGATCTGCGATAGCATCTAGTAAGACCAAGAAATTGCTGTATCCTCGAAGGGATCTTTGGTGTCGATCAGTTTTTAACCAAAACGGGTCTTAGCGAGATCCACGTGTATTCCCACTTCGTTGAATATATGACCAAAAAGGTATCCCTCGCATCCAGAAGTTACATTTATCAAGACTTCGCGCGGTGTGGCTCCTCCTTCAGGAGCCCTCAAATAAGATACAAAGCTGCCCACAATGTTCCTTTCTCCTAGAAATGATTCAACATGTCGTCAATAAGCATGGTCGATTCATGTGATCCATACAGCTGTTGGTGTGATGATTAGCTCGAAGGTCTTGGAATACAACGTCGAAATGGCCGCACTGCTCTTGGTATGCCGTTGCAGGCACATTCTCCCCTTAGATTACCTTCTGACAATAGCTCGTTTGTTATTCAATCCTCGAATGGAAGCTCGACCTCCGCAACTGGTCGTCAGGTTGTCAATATATGGTCGTGGCAAACGGTTCTCTACTGTTGCCTTATTGAGTTCTTGAAAATCAATACACATACGAAAAGGCTTATCTTCCCGAATATAACTTGGGCTCCCCAACGCGAAAAGCTAGGTCCAACAAAACTCCTGTTCAACAATTCCTGCAGTAGATTAGACAGCTCTGGCAACCCTCCTGGTGCAAGACAGTAAGAGTACGTGTAGTCAGGGCTGCCTCTGGCGCGAGATCAGACTGAGATTTCGCCTAACAGTTGTGGAAGTAAACCCGAAAGTTCCTTGGGTAGCACACCGAAAGGAATCACGAATGATTGGTGGATCCTCGATCCTCTGTTTCCTTAGCCCTAACATCAGTAACGGTTGCTAGTATAGCGGAGTAATCTCTCTGTTGACCCTTCTGGCCTTCATAGCGGAAACGGTGCTAACCTTTGCACCACTCTGATGCTTTAGAACAAATAACGATTCTCCACACAAAATTTTCTCCTCATTGGTGTATCTGCGCGATCTCTGGATAATCAATCCACACTAACTACTGTATTGCAACCATCAAGGGTAGTAGAGGGAAGGTTGACATCGAACACTTGTCCCACAAGGTCGAGTTTACATCCCAACGGACATATGAGGTTTCATTTGACTTGCCATTCGTTGCTGCCACAACAAGTTCGGTTTCAAGAAACATCAGGGCAAACAGATCGGAGACGAAGCGAATAGCTACCCCCCAAGCTATCGTGTTGCTATTACGCCTGGTATAGCCTATGCCAATAGTAAATGTCCTTCCATGAGCTTCATTTCTAGTGTTGTTTTCATCAAGAGAATTTCCAGTACTGCCTTCGTTCCCTTGGTTGTTGTCACCTTGACTTAACACAGTCAATCCTTGTCGAGGTCACCTTCGTTTCCATACTGTAAGCTACGATCACGAGTACCTTGATGTTGCCGCTATAGTTGCCTCTAATATTGTTGCCTGTAACGGTGTCCTATGTCCTTTCACCAACAAGGTACATCTTTTCACATTCCGTGCCACGTCCTAAGGCACTACTCATGGTGCGAGCGGTTACACATTCCGCTCTACAGTCAATCGTCATCGATTTTGTCCCGATTGGTTCGTAAGAGTCGACTCCCATGAGTCGCTGGCAGGGGTTAAGGATTTTATTGGAGTCAAATCGCCGTTGTTCATTGCCGGTAACTAGGGTCGTTCAAATGCTGAAGTCGGTAAGGTACTCCGTTTACCTTCTTGTCCATCGTTCTTGCAAGTTGATTGAGTAATACACGGTATGTCGCGAGAGTGTTGCAGAAGTGATCGCACTTCGGGATTTAAGACGTCAATACGTTAAGTTCCAGGAAACAAAGAAAAGTGAGAAAGGTATAGATCAATCATTATCATTGCAACATCCAACTCAAGGATGTTCGTACAAGCACCTAACATTCTACACAGTTCGCTAGGCGTTTAGATGGGTGTTCAGGTACTACTCGATAGCATCGAGGCTCGAAAGGATTCAGAGAAGAGTGAAAAGATCACGTTCAAGTAGGAGACAATCACTACCACGACTCCTATAGACTGTTATATTTCACATCGATCACATAACGGAACGGAACCCCTTTTCCACTTGTTAAGGCTCACTGGGACTCACACGCACCCCACATTATTATTATGTGTTCACCCATAATAATATTGCGATTTGCATGCTCATTTAAGTTCCTCCTAACTCATGTCAAATGGTTCCTTAAACTCAGATGTCAAACGGAGGTTGTCAAAGTAATAAGATCACAAAAATCCAAGGACTATGGCATGCTATCAACGCATAATAAGGTAGGTAAGCAATCCATGCCATCATGCTATAGTGACGAGTGTGTGTTCGTATGTTTCATCATAAACAAATGTGTACTAGTCACGTAATGTATGCAACAAGTAAGAAAGACGAACCTTGCAATCTGGAGCTGAGTGTCATGGTCGTATTCACGTTTTCAGAACTGTTCGGTTATAGTCTGGTTTTATGAAAACGTTTTTCCCCCTTTTAAAACAAAGTTCACTATAACCAATGGCTCTGATACCAATCTGTCACACCCCCAAAATACCACATGCGGAAACCCCCGTGAGGCATGTGACGTACCAGGATCTAGCCACCAATCACATTGAACTCATAGGTATATTTAAATAAAACTTTCGTTTATTAACATTAAGTGTTACAACGTTACAAATAATTCACAGTATATAGCGGAAGCGTAATTCATTCGTTAAGTGTTTATAAACCACATGTAAAAAAAAAACCATTAGTCTTGTGTTGCGATTCCATGTATCTCAACCTATGACCACTCCAGCCTCCCAGACAGCAAGTTCCAACAATATGCACCTAAAGGCCTGCAAGGCATGTAACAACGAATCAACAACAAAGTTGTAGGATTATTTTACCAACCAAAATGAGTCGTTCAGAGGCGTTCTACTCAATATGAAAGGCGGAAACAGACATATCGAGTTCGATTCAACTAGATATACACTTTAAATGTCTTTCTGATTGATTTGACAAAGTTTTACAGCGAAACAACACTTCGTCAGCACTTCGGCTCCGAAATCACACATACATGTCTTTATCAAATGAAATCAGGACACTCCTATATATAGGCAAAGTAATTCCGCTTGAACCAGTTCAAACGAAAATACATTTCAAACGGAATTACCATTTCACACGAAATTACTATTTCAAGCGGAATTAGCAAGGTGATTTCGTTTGAAATCACTTGTTGATTTCAAGCGAAATTACACTTTGTAATTTCGTGTGAACTTACCTGCATACCTGATTTTGACACTTTTCTCGAATTACGTGCCCCGATCTATCTATATACAAACAAGACTCGATACAAGACGAAATCGACAGACGCATGCACCAACAGACTCCCCCTCGAATGTTGACGAGTCTTCAGTGTCGAGTCTTCAATGTCTTAATTCTTTCTCAGTCTTTAACTCTTCCTGAAGTATCTGACACTGTAACGCATCCTCAATCTTTTTTTTCTTTCTTCCAGAATCGCAACCTGGCTCTGTGCTCTTCTTGATCAGGTCTCTTGATTCCTTAAGATCATCAGCATCATCATCTTGCGTGAATTTCAGGTCCAAGATCATAACCTGGCTTTCAATCAACTCAAGATTATAACCTGGCTTACATTCTGCTCAGAATCGAAACTCGGCTCTCTCTCATATCTGCACAATCTCTACCTCACAATAAATTTCACAAATTTAAAATTTTACAAATTTATTCTCTGCTTTCCACTTGTATACACAAAATCAAGAAATGATTTTACAATGTTAATCACTGATGAATCACTTGTAATAATAACATTTTCTTTTCGAAAACTTTTCTAAAATCAAACAGACTCCCCCTCACTGATTGTCATCATGTTTAGCACTTGGAATTTTGAAAATAAGCTCTCCAACATCAGTTGTCGAAAATCTTTTTGTATTTTTCAAAATTTATGCTAAAACACACTAAAAATCTTTTTTTTTTTGTTTTTTAACGAAATGAAATGCAGAAAAGAAATATTTACAAACAAAATTTTTATGAGTTTGTGTGAGAGGATCATATCAGTTTTTTAGACAAAACACCAACACCGTTAAGCTTTAAACATTTTAAGTTCTAAACGATTCACTTAGATTGTCAGTATACTGATCCACTTAAATTCTCACACAAAGTTCAACTGTTTCGAGATACGAAATTAATGTTTTAAAGACTTAAACTTATTCGCGTGTCCCACCTCAGAATATACTCCCGTATCCAGATCCCAATATTCAGTCTTACAGGTGAGTATACCACAGATGATATTTGTAAAGGGTTAAATGCGAGGGCCGTGAGAGCTCAGGCTATTGCTTCCGCAAAATTAGAGAGATGACGGCTTCGACTTTTGGTGTGTTCCCTTTAGAGAATCTTTTCTTCAACAGCACATGATTAGCATTTTTCAATGTTTCATCATTTTTGGTACTGAGGGCGGTCTATATTTCAAGCAAGCGCAAAGTATTATTCGGGGACTAGGCCATTGCTTCCGCAAAATCAGAAGTCCCGGGATAATACCCCAGATATCACTGAGTATAAAGACTTAGTATCTCAGAAAGAGGGACCTTTCAAACAAGATTTCGGGGGTTACCCATATATCCGAGAGATGTTCCCCACGATATAAGTAAGTTTGAAATTTAGGTTTATATCTCGTCACAATCTACTGAATGTGCAAAAACCTACTGGCACATTATCAGTGAGACCGTTTACCACATTTTAACTTTCCAATTCTGTAGCATGCTGTGATAGTCCACTGATGTACTATCATTTCCTCTTTTTCTCAACAAAACTCTTTTTTGATTTTATCGATTTTATCATGTTTTTGACTTTTTCAAATTTTCAAATGTTTTTGGATTTTCAGAAATACTTACTCCCCCTAAAATTCATAATCATTTAAAGAAAAATTGAAAAAAAACTGAACAAGTAAAGTGACAACTTTTGTGACTCGCTTCAAATCGCCATCCTCTTAGCATAAACAATCAGAACTCCCCCTTACAACAAACTATTTTCCCATTGTTATTTCAAAACACTTAAGTTTGTTTTAATCAAATGGTTTTTCCGGAAAATAAGTTTTGTTGATTTTACCACTTGTAGAAATGGGGATTCATTCATCACTTTGTTCTTTCAACCACTTGAAAAATGTAACAGTTTTAAAATCAAACACAAATACCATTTTGTAGAAAATCAAGAACAACTTAATGTCCCTGATTTACCACTTGTAAGTCGAAATCACTTTCGTGAATTTCTCAAGCAAGATGCCGATACCTGCTTCACACTTACCAACCTGGAAGCTCCGGCAAGTTAACCTCTTCAAAAATAGTTTTTCAAGAATGATGCCGATTCATGCTCCGCGATTACCAACTTGGGAGCTCCGGCATGTCTTACTTTTTTACTTATGAAAAACAGACATCCAAGCTTCACCAAACTTGGATGTTTCCTCCTCAGTTTCACTCGGGTAGTAAGATGCTTTCTTTGTTTCATAAAACTCTTTAACCCCTTGAATTTTTCCATCAACCATCTTCCCAAAAATCTTTTTAACATTTCCATTAAAAACCTTTTCCACATCAAATTCTTTCTTCTTAGAATAGAATTGATTCGAAATCTCAACTTTACCGACTTTTTGTTTAAAATTTTCAGCCCGCAATGGTGGAAAATTGACATCATCCATTGGCGGAACTGGAGTTTCAATTTTTAGATCAACTTGAGGCTCCTCTGACTTTGTGGAATCAGATTCATCGCCAGATTTTACATCAGATTTCTTAACAACCCATTTCTGGTTATCAAGATTCACTCTTCTTTTGTAAAATCTTTTCGAACATTCACTAACTTCATATGTTGAGTTTTTGAAAACTTTGAATTTTTCAGTTGGTGGTTCAGTTTTTGTTGGTGCATGTTTGTGACAACAGCTTAGATTTGGTCTTTGGATATCTTGTAATTAGTTAAACGATAAACAGTTAGCGGGTTTAGCTTTGTAATAGTTAGTTGTAATGTTTGGGCTAACTAAACCCAACATTGGGTGATGGGGACGAAATGGGCCTAGCCCATGTAGGAACCTATGTCTAATGTTGCAAACCTTGTGTTATATAAACAAGGTTAGGCTTTAGGGTTTAGGTTGATCAGAAAATCAGCTAATCAGCCATAACATTGTTTGTAAGTATTTTCGTGAGAGACTTAGTCTTGGACGAATTTGGAGTTGGTTAGGGTTTGATTGATTGTAATTCTTTGTGATTGATAATCAATAGTAACCCGGTTTGAAAGTGTCTTGCTGTTTCTGTTCTTCTACTTGTTTCTGTGATATTCTGATCAAGAGGATTCCGCACTCTTGATTGGAAAGACAATTCTGTGAAAGATCCATACGAATAGGGGACCTACAATTGGTATCAGAGCATTAGGCTCTTGAAGGCTCGGTTCAGAATTGTTGCTGCAGAAAAGGGTTGATTTTCGGGTTGTGTTGGAAATTTTCGAAAATTTTAAGTTTTTAAGACCTAGGGTTTCGAAATATTGGTGGCTGATTTTTGAAATTTTTGAAGTGTTTGATCTGTTTGCATATTTAATTTTGCTGTATTATTGTTTTTGGTTGCAGGTTTGGTTGATTCTTGAAGAATTTTGGCTGAAAAGGCTTGAAGATTCGAAGATTGTTCTTCGTGTTCTTCGTGTTCTTCATCAAGTTCATAATTTTTTTTACAAAAGTTGCTGATTTGCTTGTTTGATCTTGCAGGAAGTTGATACGAAATCAGGATAAAATCTGCAATATTCAGAAAAGATTGAATTTCCAAACTTAAAGACCAGCGAAATTAACAGTTCTAGTGAATTTAACTGGTCTGCGAAGTTGTTAGCGAAATTAAAATCCAAAGGCGACTTTGGTAACCGTGTGATTGTCCACAGCGAAATCATCACGGTTTCAGCGACTTTACAGGTCATCGTAATCGAGAAATTGACCAGCGAACTTGACAGCGAACGTTGACCAGCGAATTTGAACAATATACCCAGCGAATTTAGCAATTTATCCAGCGAATTTAACAACATATCCAGCGAAATTAGCAGCATAATTGTGGTGGAATTTCAGTTAGCAAGCGTCGATAAAATTTCAGTGTTTTGCAAACAGAAATTGATCCGTAGCTCGTTAGACAGAACCGTTTGGACAGTTGAATTCCTTGGATTTTTAGGGTAAAAAAAAAAAAAAAAAAAAAAAAAAAAAAAACCTCTGGAAATTCCCGAATACGGTTTTTGACATTATATATCATTGGATTTGTCTTTTCGAGACGATTCTAACGGTGTAAGTTAGTAACCACTGTTTTCGGTGATATTTTGTACGGTTTTACCAGTCTGTTTGCGTTAAAATGTCGAACATGACAAAATTGAATGCACCTAAGATGATGAAGGTGGAGAATTATCTTACATGGAAGGCAAACTTCAAATCCTTCATTGAATCTCAGGATGTACGTATGTGGATATGTATTGAAGATGGGTACATAAACCCTACACATGATTATGAGGGCAGACAACGTCTAACAGACTATGCGAACATGAAAGAGGGTGATAAAAAGATGTATGAGGCTGAAAAAAGAGCATTGGCTACAATAAAGACGTCCTTACCTGATAGCATCAAGCATACCTTCAAAAAGTACAATAATTCAAAGGATATGTGGGATGCATTACAAAAGAAATATCAGGGAAATGAGAGTGTTACTCGTGCATTCATGGCAGAGATAGTGCCAGTTGATGAGGCTGAAACTACTGTGAGTGATGCTGAAACTACTGTGAGTGATGCTGAATCTGAAGTGAAGAATGCTGAAGCAAAAGTGGATACTGAAGTAGAGAAGGAGAGTGAAGCTGAACAGGTTGTGGCTGATGAAAACTCAGAAGTTCATGAGAAAGAGGTACAATCTATTTCTGTGTGTTTGAGATGTCGTGAACTACAGGGTGAGGTTGCCAGGTTGACAACACAAAACCAAAGTCTGGTAAGTGAGATGTCTAACATAAAAGAAGCAAACTTTTTTGTTAAAAGAAATGAATCATCATACTTGAAGAAGATAAAAGGTTGTGAAGCTGAAATTGAAGCTTTAACATGCAAGTTAAATGAAAAACTTCAAGTAATAGATTTAGCTCATGACATGATGGCTGAGAAAACAAAAGAGATTTCTGATAAAAACAAAGAGTTGTCAGATGCACAACTCAAAATTGTTGAACTTGAAAAGAAATTAGGTCAATTCAGAGATTCATCTTTTGTTATGAAACACATGATGGGTGGGTTAAAGAAGAGTAATGACAAGACCAGTGTGGGCTTCCAAGGATTTAATGAAGTTCCACCTCCTCTTAGTCATGACTATTCATTCCTGCCTAGTGAAAATGAGCTAGCAGACTTTATGGCATCTACACCTAGTAGTTTCGCATCCACATCAAGTCAAGGTAATGGATCTGAGAGTGATGATGCTAAGAAGAATAATAACAGCAAACCAGTTTTGAAAAATAAAACTTCACATCCTAAGAATAAGAATCCAACTGTTGTTAAACAGATTACTTTTGTTCAAGGAAGTGACATGAAAAACGAAACCGCTGTTATTGAAAATGAATCTAATGTAGAGTTTGCTAAAAATAAAAACAAAGAAACATCTGAAATAAAGCAAACTGAACAAGGTTCATCTAAGGGATCATCACCATCTGATAAGGGATCTACCTCAAAGACTCCAGCCAAGAAGTCTTCGAAAAAGAGATCGTGCTTCAAATGTCACGTTAAGGGACATGTAGCAAGCTGCTGTCCTAACAAAAAGAGTGAAGCACAACTTAGTGAAAAACAGAGAGGGAAATTACCTGTGAAGGAAGGTGATAGTGAGGAGAAAGGCTCAAATTCTCCAAAGAAATCTGCTCCTAAGCAACCAGAAAATGTTGCTGTTGATGAAGATAAGGCTGAAAAAGGAACTCCTCAAGTTCCACGTTTTCAAAGAAATCAACAAAGATTTCGGCCTAGATCTCCACCAGGCAGATTTGACAGACCTAGAAGCAGTTCACCAAAAGTGAACAATTTTAATGGAAATTCAAATAATTTCAGAAGTCAAGGTTAATATCAAAATCGATACCAGAATAATGGTGGTCGAAATTTTTATAACAATGGCTTTAGAAATTATAACAATCAAGCTTCTTGGAATCAAAATTCGAGATATCAAAATCAAAATTTTCAAAGGTCAAATAGTCCAAATACATATAGGAACCCTCAGGACCAAAGACCTAGTGGAAATCAAAATCACATTCCATCAACAGGTCTGAGAACCACGACTCCAGTCAGGAGTAATGGATATTGGATGGATGTTCCAGTAGTTGGTGAATTTGGACGACCCAAGACCATTAAGGCTTGGGTCCTCCAATCTAACTAATTTCTTAGTTGGTGTGTGCAGGAGCTGCTAAGGAGGATTATCAACTTATGTTGATAATGGCTGCTCTAGGCACATGAAGGGGGATGTGAGATTGTTGATATATTTATATTGATTGATTTAAATTGAAGTTCAAAGTGCTAAGTCGACACACTGAAGATAACCTGGCAGATCTTTATACTAAAGCTTTTGACAGGGCTCGCTTTGAACACTTAGTCGAACTCAACGGGATGAGGAATCCTGAATAACTGGTTTTTCATAAGAATTTTTGTAAATAGTTTACTGCTTTTCTTAAAAAAAAAAAATCAAAAAATACAAAAACATTGAAAAATCAAAAACATAAAAAAATAGAAAATAAAAAATGAGTTATCACTGTGTGAAAAAGGAGAAATGACAGTACATCAGCAAGTTAGACTGTCACACTGAAACTGAAATTAAAATGCTTAAGTGTGATAGCAGCTTCATCATATGATGTACCAGTAGGCAAAAAGCATGAAATAATCAACTTACCAATGTGATATAAACTTAAATACAACTGTGTATGAGTGGGGAACACATCAGTGGTGTATGGTTTAATGACCTTAAATCTTGCGTTGATAGATTGCCAAAATCTGAAGTTTTGGGTCTTTATACTGTTATTTCATCTGGGGATATCTTGGCTGTTTTTCTGTTCAGAACTAAAATTGTACATGACCTCAGGACAGAAAGTCACTTGGAATTTGCACATTTCTATTTGAATGTCTGTATGTGTCCCGATACACACAATTTTGATCTGATTCTGAAATCTTCTCTGAAAAAAGTCGTGTACCTCCTCTGCTGCATCCAGATATATGCTGACCTGGAGGTGCTAGGCAACGACAGCTTCTGCTGCATCCAGATACATGCTGACCTAGCTGTACGTTGTCGCGCTATAGATCTAATACACCCGAAAGAGGCCCTCTAGTGCCCAAATGAAACCCAATAAACCTATATCAAACTGAGAAAATCTCATTTGATCTGTATATTATACCATCTCTCCTAAAGATCTATTCTGTTCTCTTCTCAACCTATTCCCAGTTAAGATTTCAGAAATCTGGATTGGACTTGTGAAATATGTGGTAGGGAAGATACTTGCATGATAGAGTGTGTTGTTTATATTTCCAGGATTTGATTAATATTTATTTGGGTGTTCATTGTTAAGCAATCAAAACATGATAAAACAGATTATATGCAGATAATTGTCAGGATATCTTAAAGGATGACATCAGTATACTCACCTACTACGATGAATCTTTGTGCATACCTTGATCGCGGGGGTATATCCTGAAGTGGGACACGCTAGTATATCAGTAATCAAATTACCTTAACGTATCATACGGTAATGGTACTTGAAATGTTCATGCATTTTGTTTAAGAGGACAAACATACTGGTAATCGTCTTGAACTGCTTTTCATGAAAAATTAAATAAAGAATTATGTAATTGTGTGTGAAACAATTTGATTGTGCTGATATGATCTTCTTACCAGTGATTCTCACAAAAATAGAGTGTTTATTGCTTTTGTTATTTACTTGCTTTCAGAAAATACAAAAATACAAAAATAGTGTCTTTTTCTGTTTAAAATTCTTAACGTACGGAAAACTGTTATTCTTGGAGGAATTGTTACTGATAGGGGGAGACGGTGTTAGAAAGTGAGTTCAAAATTTTAAATCATGCGGGTTATATAGTGTGTGATTAAAAAGTTTTGCGTGAAGGTGATAAGTTGAAAATGCTTAATCTGTGATACAGTTTAACAAATCTCTTGAATAATAATAATTTATTTAACTTTGTTGAAAAATTCTTATGGTTTCTCGAGATGTTTGTTTTATAGTATACAGATTGAAGCAGTATGTTGCTGAGAAGTTGCTGTGTTGCTGAGTTGCTGTGAAGATGAGAGTTTGATTGGATGCATGGTAGAACCTCCTTTCTATATTGCAGACAAAGTTGAAGAGTTTGAAGATTGCTATTCAAATGCTGAACTGGAGTTTACTCAAACGCTAAAGTTTTTGAAGATTTGGTGATTGGATGCATCAGCTTAGGGGGAGTCTGTTGCTGACAGAAGCTATTGAAGCTGAAGCTATCCAAAGACCAAAGACAGTGCAAGACTACATGAAGATTGCAAGATGACTAAAGATAAAGTTATTTTATGAAGCTATTGTCAAGGGGGAGTTTGTTGGTGCATGTTTGTGACAACAGCTTAGATTTGGTCTTTGGATATCTTGTAATTAGTTAAACGATAAACAGTTAGCGGGTTTAGCTTTGTAATAGTTAGTTGTAATGTTTGGGCTAACTAAACCCAACATTGGGTGATGGGGACGAAATGGGCCTAGCCCATGTAGGAACCTATGTCTAATGTTGCAAACCTTGTGTTATATAAACAAGGTTAGGCTTTAGGGTTTAGGTTGATCAGAAAATCAGCTAATCAGCCATAACATTGTTTGTAAGTATTTTCGTGAGAGACTTAGTCTTGGACGAATTTGGAGTTGGTTAGGGTTTGATTGATTGTAATTCTTTGTGATTGATAATCAATAGTAACCCGGTTTGAAAGTGTCTTGCTGTTTCTGTTCTTCTACTTGTTTCTGTGATATTCTGATCAAGAGGATTCCGCACTCTTGATTGGAAAGACAATTCTGTGAAAGATCCATACGAATAGGGGACCTACAGTTTTGTCAACCACTTTTTCTTTCAGTTTAGAAACAACTTCCTATTTTGTATTGGTTGCCATTGGACAATTCCAGGCAATATGACCAACTTCTTGACAACGGTAACAGGTTCTTGTCTCTTTTCTCTGATAAGCTCCATTCTTCTCAAACTTTTGTCTCTCAGCAAAGAACTCTTTGTTTGTTTGCTTCCAGAATGAGCTCTTTTGTTCTTCTTCTGAACTTGTCCCTGAAACAAATACAGTTTTTGGTTTATCATTTTTTCTCATTTTTATTATTTTCAAGTGGAATAAAACCAAGACCTTTCTTTTTGTAATTACCGTTATGATTTGGTTTCTTTTGAAAACCAGAACCAGAACTGTAACCCTTTTTCTTGTTTAAACGTTGTTGAACTCTTGAAGTGTAAGTTTTAGATTTTCCAGTAAGATTTATATCTTTTATTTCAGAAATATCGATTTCTGTTAGTTTGAAAACCTTTTTGATCATTTCTGGTTTAACACCTCTTATTGGAAATTCCTCATCAGAATATAATTTGTCTGAATCAATCAAGATATATGCCAATTTGATTGGTTCATCATTCAAATTAGATTTTGATAACAAGAACTCTTTATTGTAAACCCGTTTGACCGACGACTTTGGACTGTCAACTGATGATGAACTCGAACTTTTGGACTCCGACTTTGACTCTGACTCCTCATCCTTATCCAACACCTGATCGACCACCTTTTTTATTAACTCAGACTCATGATCAGTGTCAGACGATGTGAACGTGACATCAATGTTTTCTGGTAAATTGTCGGTTGTTTCGGACTTTAACTTTATATTGACTGCCTTTTTGACTTGCCCCTCATTCGGTTTTCTGGGAGAATAACCTTCCCAAATAGGGGGCTGACACTTTTTATAATTTGCACTCTGTTTCTTACCAGTATCCTTTTCTTCAGGCTTCTTGTCTTGAAATGCTTCAAAACCTGCAATAGTTGGATAAATTCGATCAATCAAATAATCAGAACTAGAATAACTTTGCATCAATCTTCTAATTCTTTCATTTTCAATCCTTTTTGTCTCCAACTCCTGCTTCAACTTTGCACATTCTTCAATGTAATGATTTATAGCCTTCTGTTTCGTCATCATCACAGCATTCATCATAGTCAATGCATCTTCTCTTTCAGAATTTGTCTTTTGTAAACCAGTTACTGTTCTGTTCAGCACATCATACGATTCTTTCACATAATTGAGATTGAACAATAATTGTTCTTTCATTTTATCTTGCTCACTCAACTTTTTATCTTTCTCTTCACATTGTTTGCAAGATTCTAAACACTTTAAACACGGTTTGATGACTTCAACAATCTTTTCATCTTCGACTATCTTCTCAACTTCAACCACTTTCTCAACTTCAACTGCCTTTTCAGCAACTTCAACTTCTTTCTTAGCTTCAAACACATTTTCAGCTTCAACTAATTCCTCAGTTTCAACCACTTTCTCATCAACAAACACTTTTTTCTTTTCTTTTGCTGATTGTTTCTCCTTCAGCTTTTCCACTCTATCTGCAAAATAAAATTGAAAACTTTCAGGAGATAAATGAGTTTTTGCAATATTAATATGTTTTTCTTCCTCATCATCACTATCATCAATTGATGATTGATCAAACACTTGTGTCTGTTCTGAGCTATCATCTGAAGAACTAGATTCATCATTTTGATTCTTTTCCTCTCTTGCAAATGCTTTCATCCATTCAGTCATTAAATCTGGTTCTTGAACTATCTGTGCAATGAGACCTGCTACTTTTGAATCGAGTGGAATGTATTTGTCCCAACTGAAACCTGCAACCACTTTCTCATCATCTTGATCAATGATACCATAATAAGCTTTCTTATTTGCATCTTCGATCATTTTAGCATGTGCAGTTTGTGGTTCTTTTTGTTGATACGGTTGATGAGCAACTTGTTGATTAATGGCTTTCCGATAGTAATCATTTTTTCCAAACGGATTCTGTGCTCCACTTGCTTCTCGATTTTAACATTCTCTCTTGAAATGTCCTGTCTCCCTGCATCGAAAACAAGTAACTTTAGATTTATCAAAACCCAAAGTAGATACATTAGCATCCAGAAAATAATTTCTTCCTGTAATCATTTTGAATTTTTCAGCTCTTCTCAAAACACTCGCTAAACACCACTTGATATCCATCAGCTCCATTTCCTCAGCATCTATCTGATCGTAATCCTCTTTTGTCATCATGGGATTTCCGATCCTTCCTGCAACCAATCCTTTATATGATTCCAATGCTGTAACAAGTAATGCCATATGACTTTTGACAACTTCTTCAGAAAAATTTTGACCATTCTGAAGATGCAACGCGATGTTGCAATTTAAGACATGACTATTATTGCTGTTTGAGCTTTGAAATTGATGACTTAAACTTGAAGCTTTCGGATTAACACTAGGATATGATGAGAATCCACTGCTGCTGCTGTTTGAGTTTTGATTGATTGATTCAGATAAATTATCAACACTGAAAGCAATTTGGATTTTCGGACTTGCTTCGACATTCTGAACACTCCCTTTGTAGTACATTTTAACATCTTGTTGTGCACTTGGATTGTTCATTCTTGCAATCTTTTGTTGCTCAAGATCTTGTCCTTCAATCTTTTCAATGAACTGGGAGATTGTCAAACCATCATATTCTCCAGTATTCTATAATATCATAAAAAATGTACCCCATTCTTTCTGAGGTAATGCATCAGCTAATTTGTCAACCCATTCCTCACGATCTTTGTTGATGTTTAACAATGACATTGACCGTACAAAGTGACAATATCTTTCAATCACTTTCTTTGTATCTTCTCCTGGCAAACTTGTAAACAAGTCAAATTCTTTCTTCAGCAATGCCTTTTTACTTTTGATCATCTTTTCACTTCCCTCAAACTTAATTCGAAGTGCTTCCCAAATTGTGCTCTGATACCACATGTAGGATCGTTTTACCGACCAAAATGAGTCGTTCAGAGGCGTTCTACTCAATATGAAAGGCGGAAACAGACATATCGAGTTCGATTCAACTAGATATACACTTTAAATGTCTTTCTGATTGATTTGACAAAGTTTTACAGCGAAACATCACTTTGTCAGCACTTCAGCTCCGGAATCACGCATACATGTCTTCTTTAATAGCTTGCTGGAGTAAACCGATCATCATCTTTTCTGCTTTGTACATGTCTCGTTCTTTATCCGTAAACTCATAAATCTTTTTCTCAACTCCCAAATCTGTACGTGGTAGAACATACTTTTTCTCGACACATTCCCAAGACCTCAAATGATTAGCTTGAACCCAGTTTTCAAATCGATCTTTCCAACCATAATACTCCTCAATTCCCATTAGCTTCGGGGGTTTTTGCAAAGTTCCAGTTTCATTTTCCATGTTCATGTTCTTAGCAATGTCAGCCGGAGTAGTCGGGGATGTAGCAAACGCGTTGTAGAATTCCTCTTCCATGTTTCGGCAAAATTTTTCAAAATCTGACACTTTCAAACGAAATCAAATTCTTCAAACGGAATACCCTTTCACACGAAATCATAGTTAAAGCGAAATCACCTGCAAAACAACTTTCAAACGAAATAACACTTCACACGGAATCACTTTTCACACGAAATAAGGTTTTCAAACGGAATCACCCAAGCGAAATACCAATTTAGAGCGGAATAGTGATTTCGAACGGAATCACTCAAACGAAATACTAATTCCGTGCGGAATTAAGTGCACTTTTAAACGGAATTATGCTGACATCATCATTTCGATCCAACTTTTGTCCAATTGATCAGGTTTTAGCTCGATTTAAGGTCTAATTCTCACAAGGCTTTGTTAAAACACTGTTTCGCTTATTATTTATGAAATTCAAACCATTTTAACCATGAAAACTTGTTCAATTTTGAAAAGAAGATGTAGAAGTTAGAAAATTTGATGAAATTAAGCTGAAAACGATAGAACTCCTCCTCCTGAGCTCTGATACCACATGTAGGATCGTTTTACTGACCAAAATGAGTCGTTCAGAGGCGTTCTACTCAATATGAAAGGCGGAAACAGACATATCGAGTTCGATTCAACTAGATATACACTTTAAATGTCTTTCTGATTGATTTGACAAAGTTTTACAGCGAAACAACACTTCGTCAGCACTTTGGCTCCGGAATCACACATACATGTCTTTATCAAACGAAATCAGGACACTCCTATATATAGGCAAAGTAATTCCGCTTGAACCAGTTCAAACGAAAATACATTTCAAACGGATTTACCATTTCACATGAAATTACTATTTCAAGCGGAATTAGCAAGGTGATTTCGTTTGAAATCACTTGTTGATTTCAAGTGAAATTACACTTTGTAATTTCGTGTGAACTTACCTGCTAACCTAATTTTGACAGTTTTCTTGAATTACGTGCCCTGATCTATCTATATACAAACAAGACTCGATACAAGCCAAAATCGACAGACGCATGCACCAACAAAAGTTGAGCGAGTTCACAGTTGGTTGTCCATTTTAAAGTTGTTCCAAAACCATAAGTTCTTTCGAAAACCATGTGTTACCCAATTCCTTGTTTCCCAAACCATAACCAGTGGGGACTACCCCATGTGAACCACTTATAAGTTGGCGTCCTTCCCAACTGAGGACGGAGGTACGTACTCTACCCAACCGAGAATACGCAGGTTAAATGTAGTTGTCCTTCCCAACCGAGGACGGAGGTACGTACTCTACCCAACCGAGGACGGAGGTACGTACTCTACCCAACCGAGAATACGCAGGTTAAATGTAGTCGTCCTTCCCAACCGAGGACGAAGGTACGTACTCTACCCAACTGAGAATACGCAGGTTAAATGTAGTCATCCTTCCCAACCGAGGACGAAGGTACATATTCTGTTAGAGGTGAATAAGTAGGTTTCGTTTTAGCTTCTTAACCCATTCCCAACCCACCGGGAATCCCAAGCCTTATAAAAGTGTGAACTCACCTTGGTTTGCTCGGTTAGACTAAATGCTTGTTTAACAATTGATCAATCAAACCCTATCGTGGTTACCAAATACAGTCAGTTTCATGAATTCACAATTCACGTATCTAGTCACACGTATTGCTCAAGCGATAAACAACCAAACATATAACGTCACGTATGTCATAACAAGCATCCGGGTCATAGTATATTTGCGATACAAGTTCATGTCACACCAAAGCACATGTTAAATGGTTCACTTTACCTTCAAGCAACCATGTAAGTCATGACAAGAAGAAAACATGCACATGGCAAGTCGATTGCTATCATGAAATCAACTAATAAGTATGCGAGTACACATTACAAATCCGTTTAACATAACTTGGCATGTCATAAGGTTATTCATGATTATGATTACATTACTATTTGGGTTGCCTTATGCATCACCAACCCCTCCTAGTTACTTACTAGAATACTTAAACCGGATCGGCCCACATCAAATACGCGGCCCAGCTCATCAGATTGTAACATGTGCGATTTTTAAGTTGTATTAGCCCATTGGCTTAACAGGCCCAAACAACTATGCAATCCCCCCTATATGCAAACAGTTAGGCTTGTGGCCCAACTTTAGTGGAACGGCCCAAGCTAAAACCAATTGTGTGTGGCCCAATATCTAATAGACTAATTTAAATGTGTGTGTTAAACAATTTTGTGCGGCCCAATCCCCCATTCCTGATTCGTGAATGAGCAACATAAACCCAACATAACATCATCATTATCATATTATGATCGGTTCAATAACAATCAAAAGCATTTTCATTCTTTCAATATTAAAAGGAATCTGACATACAATTAATGTTTTCAATCGGCCCAATCAGATTCAATTTGATATCACATGCTATTTCAATTGTGAATGCAATTAATGAGAATATGATTGTTTCACGTGAAACATATCAATATACGTGGAACCCTATTCCTACAACATAACCTCAGCACCTAAATTCATGCATACATATCAACACATCTCACATACAATTAATGCCAATCAAAAGAGATTCTCATGCAATCAATAATAGTCAAAAGAGGTTTACCCAAAATAATCGATTGGAAGGGAAGGGGGGTCGTCTGCCATCACAAAGCCAACGAGAGATGTAGGGTTTGTTTTAGGTTGGAGATATTGTTAAGTAATCATATGTAAATCCCTCATGTGTGCGTGATTCCTACTGGCCCAAATAATCGGCCCAACTCTAACTATATGTGTGTATATTCTGAGGTCAAAGCCGGCCACCAACACATGTGGTATTTGGGCTTCGGTCGTGCGGACTCACATAGGCCGGCCACATTTTTATAACCCTTGATTGGGCTCGAACAGTTCAACCTAGGATAACCTGTGTGTGTGTGTGTTTTGAGTAAGTTTGCGGCCCAAATAGGTTAGTCCCCTAAATTAACTAAACGACACCTAGAAACGTTTAACGATTCCTTGCAGTTAATCAGTCTAACACACGTAACATACTCAATCACGTTTTACATTTTGCAATTATATTACATACACATTAAACATTTAGCAATTTAATTACCGTCACAAGTGTTTACTAATTTCTATTGTCGTAAGGGATATGAAAGAAAAATAACAAGAAACAGGATCACGTGAAGTTCGGGTTGTCACACCAAACTCCCAAGAATGGAATCGTCAAGCGAAAACACTTGAAAACCTCCTGGAAGCAACTTTTCATGCGAACAAACCTTTCTCCATCAATTAGGAATCATATGCCGTCACTAAACACATTCCTTAAATTGTAGCCATTTTTTGAGTGTTTATTTTTTGGTGTCTAATCCGCATATATATCACCATTGCCCTTGATTTTCTTGACTGTATATCTCTTAAATGTCAACATATACACGTGTGATTTAGTTTACGAAGATTTTTCAATGTCAAGAACCTCGATCAGAGAGTAAAAAAGGCATACGGTTCACAATGGTGTAAAACTAAAATGGGATATACCGGGCTAGGATTCGAGTTACAGGAAAAAGGGCCAAACCAACCACCCAAGAATGGAATCGTTGAGGGAAAACACTTGACAACATCCTGGAAGCAGCTTTTCTTGCCACCAGACCTTTCTCCATCAATTAGGAATATGATGGCATCACTAAACACATTCCTTAAATTGTAGCCATTTTTTGAGTGTTTATTTTTTGGTGTCTAATCCGCATATATATCACAATTGCTCTTGGTTTCCTTGACTGTATATCTCTTAAATGTCAACATATACACATGTGATTTAGTTTAAGAAAATTTTTCAATGCGGAGAACCTCGATCAGAGAGTAAACAAGGCGTAAGGTTCACAATGGTGTAAAACTAAATGGGATATACCGGGATATGATTCGAGTTACAGGAACAAGGGCCAAGCCAACCACCCAAGAATGGAATCGTCGAGCGAAAACACTTGACAACCTCCTGGAAGCAGCTTTTCTTACCACCAGACCTTTCTCCTTCAATTAGAAATCTGATGCCGTCACTAAACACATTCCTTAAATTGTAGCCATTTCTTGAGTGTTTATTTTTTTTGTGTCTAATCCACATATATATCACCATTGCTCTTGATTTCCTTGACTGTATATCTCTTAAATGTCAACATATGCACGTTTGATTTAATTTTCAAAGATTTTCAATGCCGAGAACCTCAATCAGATAGTAAAAAAGGCGTAATGTTCACATTGGTGTAAAACTAAAATGGGATATACCGGCTTAGGATTCGAATTACAGGAACAAGGGCCAAACCCACCACCCAAGAATGGAATCGTTGAGCGAAAAAACCTGACAACCTCCTGGAAGTAGCTTTTCTTGCCACCCTACCTTTCTCCATCAATTAGGAATCTGATGCCGTCACTAAACACATTCCTTAAATTGTAGCCATTTTTTGAGTGTTTATTTTTTGGTGTCTAATCCGCATATATATCACCATTGCTCTTGACTTACTTGACCGTATATCTCTTAAATGTCAACATATACACGTGTGATTTAATTTACGAAGATTTTTCAATGCCGAGAACCTCGATTAGAGACTAAAAAAGGCGTAAGGTTCACAATGGTGTAAAACTAAAATGGGATATTCCGGGCTAGGATTCGAGTTACAGGAACAAGGGCCAAACCAACCACCCAAGAATGGAATCGTCGAGCAAAAACACTTGACAAACTCCTGGAAGCGGCTTTTCTTGCCACCAGACCTTTCTTCATCAATTAGGAATCTGATGCCGTCACTAAACACATTCCTTAAATTGTAGCCATTTTTTGAGTGTTTATTTTTTGGTGTCTAATCCACATATATATCACCATTGCTCTTGATTTTCTCGACTGTATATCTCTTAAATGTCAACATATACACGTGTGGTTTAGTTTACGAAGATTTCTCAATGCCGAGAACCTCGATCAGAGTGTAAAAAAGGCGTAAGGTTCACAATGGTGTAAAACTAAAATGGGATATACCGGGCTAGAATTCGAGTTACAGGAACAAGAGCCAAACTAAACACCCAAGAATGGAATCGTCGAGAGAAAACACTTGACAACCTCCTGGAAGCAGCTTTTCGTGCCACCAGACCTTTCTCTATCAATTAGGAATCTGATGCCGTGACTAAACACATTCCTTAAATTGTAGCCATTTTTTGAGTGTTTATTTTTTGGTGTCTAATCCGCATATATATCACCATTGCTCTTGATTTTCTTGACTGTATATCTCTTAAATGTCAACATATACACGTGTGATTTAACTTACGAAGATTTTTCAATGCCGAGAACCTCGATCAGAGAGTAAAAAAGGGGTAAGGTTCATAATGGTGTAAAACTAAAATGGGATATATCGGGCTAGGATTTGAGTTACCGGAACAAGGCCCAAACCAACCACCCAAGAATAGAATCGTCGAGCGAAAACACTTGACAACCTCCTGGAAGCAGCTTTTCTTGCCACCAGACATTTCTCCATCGATTAGGAATCTGACGCCGTCACTAAACACATTCCTTAAATTGTAGCCATTTTTTGAGTGTTTATTTTTTGGTGTCTAATCTGCATATATATCACCATTGCTCTTGATTTTCTTGACTGTATATATCTTAATTGTCAACATATACATGTGTGATTTAATTTACGAAGATTTTTCAATGCCGAGAACCTCGATCAGAGAGTAAAAAAGGCGTAAGGTTCACAATGGTGTAAAACTAAAATGAGATATACCGGGCTAGGATTCGAGTTACAGGAACAAGGGCCAAACCAACCACCCAAGAATGGAATCGTCGAGCGAAAACACTTGACAACATCCTGGAAGCAGCTTTTCTTGCCACTAGACCTTTCTCCATCAATTAGGAATCTCATGCCGTCACTAAACACAATCCTTAAATTGTAGCCATTTTTTGAGTGTTTATTTTTTGGTGTCTAATCCGTATATATATCACCATTGCTCTTGATTTTCTTGACTGTATATCTCTTAAATGTCAACATAACACGTGTGATTTAGTTTACGAAGATTTTTCAATGCCAAGAACCTCGATCGGAGAGTAAAAAAGGCATAAGGTTCACAATGATGTAAAACTAAAATGGGATATACCGGGCTAGGATTCGAGTTACAGGAACAAGGGCCAAACCAACCACCCAAGAATGGAGTCGTCAAGCGAAAACACTTGACAACCTCCTGGAAGCAGCTTTTCTTGCCACCAGACCTTGTTATTGCATCTATCGCCTCCGTCAATCAGTCCGTAGCAGAAATTAGAATAAAACATAGCCTTGTATTGTAATATTTAGGGAAAAGGCAAGGTGGCATTTATGTAATTAATGAGAACTCTTATTAAAAGCCTTGGCCTATAGATAGAACCTTTAGGGCTTTAGTTTAGAACTTTTGCCAACTTTTGCCCATTTGGAGATTTGAAGAGCTTGGAGCTAGAGAGAGAAAGTAGAGAGAGAGAAAGTGCAAAAGGTGATTCACGTGACTTGTAACTTTTCAGATATTCTAATCGAATCACACATTATAGTACGTTCTCGTGTTTGGTCCATGTACGTGTACGGATTCCGCACGTCACACGTATCGGTTCGCAATCGTTCGGGAGTCAAAAACCGATCCTACAAGTGGTATCAGAGTAGGAGCTCGATTGCACGGATTAAACACACAAAATCACACAAGAAATCATCAGATTCAGAGTAAAAATCGCATCAGATTTGTCAAATTTCTTACTCTACTCATTTTCGTCACGTTTTTGACAGAAAAACATAAAATTAACGAGGTTTTCACGGTTAAAATTGGATGAAATTTTGACATTGTGTGCGAAAATCGGTGTTTATAAGCCTACAAAATTTCAGATCATAATTCCAAACGGTTTAAGAGAAATTGAGATTTTTCTGTCTGAAAATTATGTTGTTCTTCATCACTGTTGCTGATGTTCACCAATCGGATGGCCATCCGATCGGATGACCATCCGATCCTTAGCACATTTGTTTGTTTGTTACACAGTTGCAACTCTCGGATCTACATCCGATCGAAGTGGATTTTGGTTATAGTGTCAACTCTCGGAAGGCACTTCGATCGAAGTGCAATCCGATCCACAGCCAATTCGATATTACTTCATTAAACTCATCCGATCGTTGACTGTCATTGGTCCATTTTTTAAAGTCAAACATCACGGCCCAATAGAGATTAGGTGTTGTCAGCTCACTAACATTTGAGGTTCAATAATGTGCATTTCGTTTTGACGGCTCATGTGAAACATTTAATATCATGATTATAGTTGTCGGCTATGTTTCCGTCATTGGTTGGGGTGTGACAGATTGGTATCAGAGTCATAACTATAGAAGACTCGACCTAGTCCGGGTAGATGTCTTAGAAACGACCTAGTCTATAGTCTAAGTACCTACAGACCGACTTGTGCATGCCCTTTAAGGGTTTTGTACGAGCTTACTCGCTATTCTCGCTTGCACTACACTATCACTGCACACTATTTTTAAAAAATGAAGGAGTAATTAGTTTGAGATTAGGTGTGAAAACCGCAAACTATCAACCAAACCGCTTGTTCGACTTGCATTTTTATCTACAATTAGGAGAATTTGCGTTGAATCAGGAGTGAAATCCGCACTTCGACGCAAATTTCCCTCTCTATTTTATCAAAAAAAAGGACGAAGTTGTTGAGTCAGGGGTGAAACCTGAACCTTGAAAATTTGTTCCGTTCTTATTTTGGTTTTACAAAACTCTCACCAAGGTCTCGACGGACTCCAACGACTTGAAGTCGCAATGTAACTGGAAGGATGCGTACCATTCGCCCAAATCGAGGCGAGAGCACAGTCTTGAAAGCCAAAAGTGTGCACCAAAAGTCCTTGTGAATAGTCGAATCACTTTGGGTAGTCGACGTCTATCAGCCGCAGACAATCTATTCTCGATTTCTATGTGTTTCGATTCTCAGCCCGCAACTGCTGACTCTGATATTTGTCGCTTTTATATGGATTTTGTGTTTTATGTGGTTTTACCCGTTTATGTGTTTCAATTTTGGTGGTTTATACGTTTTTCGCTCCTCGCTTCGATCGACACACACGACCCGCACTGCACATCTATCTCAAAACACTAACAAATCGCTGCTAGTTGTGGATAAACGCACGCTATACTACTTGCTGTGTACTCGCTAATCGCATATCGCTAATATTGAACGCGCGAACTTTGAATGATAGGTAAATACGTGCAATATATGAAATGGTTTCTGTGTTCTGACTGCCTTATGTGCTACTGTGCCTTACGTGCTTACGTGCTTATGTGTTCTGTGATTATGTGCTTTGTTGTTTTGTGACTATATGTTTGCGTAGTTATTCGTGTTCCTGAGCTTTAGTAGTAGTACGTGTGAGGTGAGATTCGATTATATAGCGTTTTGAATCCTATGACACTGTCTATTGCAGACAATGTCGTCATTTGGATCCTTTCATTCCTGATCTGCTCGCCGCAATCATGATGACAAACGCATCGCCGCCCTCGTCGCTAAGCAAATGGCGAAAGTTATTCCCTAGATTGTTAGTGAGCTGAATGAAAACGCTAGCAAATCTTCTGAAGAATCCAGGACTGATGCTCCTAAAGCTGCTTTCAGCTTCAAGCAGTCCAAATCCTGCGACCCGAAAGAGTTTACCGGCGAGGATGGGCCTACGGCCATATTCCAATGGTTTGATTCTATCGAAGTCACCCTGCGCCAGAGTGGCTGTCCTAACAATCTCCGTACTCTGAACGCAACTGGCGTCTTCCAATCCTGAGCGCTGGATTGGTGGACGACCGAGAGAAACAAACGCGAAAATGATGCAGCTTATGGGCTGACGTGGGATGAGTTGAAGGACGTTATGATGCAAGAGTTCTGACCTCCCCACGAAAGCCAAAAGATGGAGGACGAATTCTGGCATATCAAGCAGAAAGATGGAGACAACACTGGTTTGACTGCTCGCTTCAAGCAGCTAAGCATAATCTGTCCTAGCCAAGTTACCACACCTGAAATCACCATCAAGAAGTATATCCGTGCTCTTCCGGATTGTGTGGCTAATTTCGTTCAAGCCGCAAAGATGACGACAATTGAAGAAACTTTTCTACTCGCTGCTGAGATCAACGACAAGCGAGTCAAGTCTGGTTACTGGGATAAAGCTTCTAAGAATCTGCATCAAGCTACCACTGCTCCAACCGCTGAAACCGCTGCCGCTCTGCAATCTTTGAAGTCCTCTCACCGCAAAAGGAAGAACAACAGTAGTTCTAGCAACAAGAACTGTGCTGTAACCACTGCTGCCCCACTCCAATCAGTTCCTGCTCAACCGCAGCCTCAACACCGCCAAGTAGCGGCACCGGTCAACAACGCACCGCTGGCAAAGCTTGCGTATACTGGTCCTCACCCGGTTTGTCCTACTTGTACCTATCACCACCCTGTGGGAATCGCTTGCATATACTGTGTGCATTGCAACATGTACGACCACTTCACCACCAACTGCCGTACAGGTCCACGTCAAACCCCAGCTCCAACCCAAGGTCAACCTCCTGCTCAACAAGCTCTACTTACTGCTCCTCAAGGCCATCAAGGGCTCCTGCACCCACGGTCAATGCGAGGTCTTGCTATGCATGTGGTGATCCCAACGACTTTGCGAATATGTGCCCGAACCGAGTGGTCAAGCAAGAGCCACAACAACAGCAGCCTCAACAACAGCAACAACAACCAGCAGCCCGCGGACGTGCTTTCAACATTAATGCTCGCCAGGCTCAAGCAGATAATAATGTGGTCAATGGTACGTTCCTTGTGAATGGTATATATGCTACGTGTTTATTTGATACTGGAGCTGATAACTGTTTTGTATCGTTTGAATTCGAAAAGCTCCTTAATCGTAAGCGCGCCTATCTACCCTTGACGTTCGATGTTGAAGTTGCCACCGGAAGAACCGTCACCGTCAATTCTGTTCTACGTGATTGTACGCTCGAACTCAACAATCACGTCTTCCCTATCGACCTTATTCTGATGCAGCTCAGTAGTTTTGACATCATAGTAGGCATGGATTTTCTTCGCGAAAATCGTGCTGAAGTTATTTGTTTCGACAAGATGATTCGCTTCTCGCTCGCTAATGGTGATCAATTGTGTGTTTACGGTGAAGTCGCGTCGAAGAAACTCCAACTCATGTCGTGTGTCCAGGCTAGCAAGTATCTCCGCAAGGAATGCCAAGCTTTCTTGGCGCACATTGTAGTAGCGGAGAAAAAGGAAGTTAAGGAGGTGGATCATGTCCCTGTTGTTCGTGAATTTCCTTACATTTTCCCTGATAATCTCACAGGGTTACCTCCGAGTCATGATATCGACTTTCGTATCGACCTCATTCCTGGAGCAAACCTTGTTGGTAAATCGCCTTATCGTCTAGCTCATTCTGAAATGCGCGAACTCTCGAGTCAGCTCCAGGAACTACTTGATAAAGGCTTTATTTGCCCTAGCACCTCTCCTTGGGGCGCGCCAGTCTTTTTCGTCAAAAAGAAGGATGGTTCGTTCCGGATGTGCATCGACTATAAGGAGTTGAATAAGCTGACAATCAAGAATCGCTATCCCTTGCCTCGAATCGATGATTTATTTGATCAGTTACAAGGTGCTACGTGTTTCTCGAAGATTGATCTACGTTCAGGCTACCACCAGTTACGCATTCAAGAGGAGGATATTCCCAAAACCGCTTTTCGAACCCGCTATGGTCATTACGAGTTCGTTGTCATGCCTTTTGGTTTGACCAACGCCCCCACAGTTTTCATGGATTTAATGAATCGAGTGTGCAAACCCTTTCTGGATCGCTTCATAATCGTGTTCATCGATGATATCCTGATCTATTCCAAGTCAAAAGCCAAACACTCGCAGCATCTATGTTTGGTTCTTGAGTTACTCCAAGGAAACCGTCTCTATGCCAAGTTCTCCAAGTGTGAATTTTGGCTGGAGGAGGTCCAATTCTTAGGTCACATTGTCAATAGTCAAGGTATCCATGTCGATCCCGCGAAGATCGAAGCTGTTAAGAGTTAGGTTACACCCAAAAATCCGTCTGAAGTCCGCTCTTTTCTCGGACTGGCAGGTTATTATCGTCTATTTATCGAAGGTTTCTCTAAGATCACTGTGCCGCTTACCTCTCTTACGCATAAGGATAAACCTTTTGTTTGGGGAACTAAATAGGAGGAAGCCTTTCAAACTCTCAAGGCTATGCTTTGCAATCCTCCCGTGCTCTCACTGCCCGATGGAAATGACAATTTCGTAGTCTACTGTGATGCCTCAAACCTTGGTCTTGGTTGTGTTCTCATGCAACGAGATAAGGTTATCGCGTACGCTTCTCGACAACTCAAGATCCACGAGAAGAACGACACCACACACAACCTCGAGTTTGGCGCAGTTGTTTTTGCGTTAAAGATTTGGCGACACTACCTTTACGGTACCAAGTGTACGATCTTCACCGATCATAGGAGCCTACAACATATCTTTGACCAGAAGGAACTGAATATGCGTCAACGCCAGTGGGTAGAACTGCTCAACGATTACGACTGTGAGATCCCTTACCATCCAGGCAAAGCAAACGTCGTTGCCAATGCTCTCAGCCGATGAAGCTATCTGCTTAGTGTTCATAATGTTCAAGCCCAACATCATCTCTAAGCCCTCATCCGTGACGCTCAGCATGCCTGTTTTACCGAACGAACTTTGAAGAAGGAAAGGATTCTAAACGATGGCGTCCAACTCGAGAATAAATCGAATGGTATCTTTCATTATTTGGACCGAATTTGGATCCCCAAGCGTACCAACTTACGACAACTTCTGATGGACGAAGCCCACAAATCTCGATATTCTATTCATCCCGGTGCTGACAAAATGTACCAGGACATGCACTACAAGTACTGGTGGCCGGGCATGAAGAAGGATATAGCAATCTATGTTTCGAAATGCCTGACCTGTTCCAAGGTCAAGGATGAGCATCAAAGGCCCTCTGTCTTACTCGTTCAACCCGAGATCCCGATGTGGAAATGGGAGAGTATAGCTATGGACTTCATAATGATGTCTGTCGTTAGTGACATGCAAAAACCGAAATAAACTACGTAGATAGGATAAGTCGGATATCGAACCAGAGGAGGATTGTGGAAAGTGTTATTATGCTAAGTATTAATTAACTAATGCTAAAAAGTAAAAATCAATTGAGAGTTTGATTGTTTAAGAGAATTGTCTAAGTTAACGAATAAAAACTAAGGTTTAAATCAATAGGAGAAAAGATGGTTCCTCCAGATTTCAGGTTTTATAATTAACTTCAACTATGTGTTAAATCGTTACCTACATAGACATAGGTGTTAATTTTAATTCATCAATTATGATAACCAACGACTAAGTACTCCGGTCAATACATAACGGGAGGTTATCGAATGATTATCAATTACAATTTACAAACCCTAACCCCATGTCAAATATATCCCAATTACTAGAACTCTCGGGAACTGAATGCTTAGAAATTAAGGTTTAAATAAACGTAACTGTTTACAACCAATAAATCAAATCCATGGTGA
Organism: Helianthus tuberosus; assembly: GCA_030545235.1. Lineage (NCBI taxonomy): Eukaryota > Viridiplantae > Streptophyta > Magnoliopsida > Asterales > Asteraceae > Helianthus > Helianthus tuberosus. The sequence continues at coordinate 152,584 of CM060375.1, read as the reverse complement.
AAAGCATCGAATGCTTAGATCACCAGGTTCAAACGATTGTATCAAACACATAATATCCATTTAACTTACAAAAACCCTCCATCCGGAGGAAACCACTAAGAGATTAGCCGCTCATGTTGGTGAGTTGATCTTCACAGGCTCGAGCTATGGTGGAAGACATCTTCAGTTTCGTCCCCTCCTGTTTCTGCCATCAAGATATGCGTGTGTAATCCAAGAAGTGCATGTGCCGTCCACTAATGATCGGCCCAATTATGTATATCATAAAAATGCCGTCTCCAATCGAGCCCACATGTGCGGCCCATCAGTCAACGAGAGTTGCCTCCACTTTCAATTCTAAGATGAATGATGTTTTATAATTTATTAAGAACTCCCCAAGTATATTTTATTGCCACCAAATATATGCATATGTCGGCCCCCCTCACGTGACTTCCTTAATTTCGTGAATATCCCTCAATATTGTGATGATGATTTGATTTATAAACAAAACCAAATTCACGTCCACCAAGTCAGCCGTCGGTCTTGTTATATTTTCGATGATGTGTCCCCTCAATTAAATAAATAATTCCTTTTCATGTTATCCATCCAAAGAAGTCTTCCCATCACGTGAATCAAAGCTGCCATACATATTCAATCATAGCCTACGGTTAAAACCGTAGGTTACGTTTCTTATTTTCTGTTTCTTTTTAATCCTTGGCCGTAGAATCGTAGGTTACGGTTGCGAGACGTAAGCTACGCTGCAATGTTGCTGGAACTTATACACTCACTTATTTCAACTTTCAATTAATCACTTCCACGTCTCTATACTTTGTTCTTTTGCATTCCTCACACATTTGAGTTATCTCTTCGACCCGAACATCTACCAAATGATATCTTTCGCGTTGTTTATCATCCCCGATAATTCCACTTTATCAACACGCGCTCTAAGTTCACCGAATTACGCCGATTAACCTGTAAAACCACATACTTGCGTAGTTAACATATTCAACGCATATAATTACGTAAACGACAATAAATCACACAAGATAAGCACGTTAACACTCGGGTTTCACACTCTCTATCACATCCCCACACTTAACATTGAATGTCCTCAAGCAACCATTACAAACATTACTCGCCTTATTAACAAATCGCCATTAAATCCCTTACCGAATTAGCAATTTAAGATCCCAAGTCATACTCGTCCCATAGACTGACACAATCGAGATTGACAATCTGACAGATAAATGATACGCATTTAAAACAACTTAAGACTTGCCTAACTAAAACTAACATGCTTATGATACTACACACATGCCACACGCCCCTCACAATAATCACTCCTCTCGGCTTTATCAAGACCAGCGTGTAATGTGTTAGTATATATTTCACTCAAAACCAAATATGCTACCTTCCAATCATAAGCTTGTATAGCAATCATACCTCCACTGTATCAAATAACGTAACACATATCAAAAGGACTTTTGGGTTTTGGGTTAAAGGTAAAGGTAGGGAAATATTTTTGGGTTTTATATTTATATGGCGAACACAAACGAATACCAAACCATGACAACTTTATTCACGATAACTACTAACACATGGGATAATTTTTTACCCATTTATTGAACACAAGCATAACAATGATTTTTGTTTTTCTTTTTGCTTTTCTCTTTTTTTTTCTTTTCATTTTTTTTCTTTCAACAGATATCTAACACACAATTGCCATTCATGATTAGTAATTCAAACGGGTTAAACGAGGTGTAACAAACGAAGGGTGAAAGGCTCAACATGGTTAACTAAGGTGGGTGAAAAAAACGATTAACATATAACACAATGAAGGGATCCTAATGCCTTTATCATTTATGCGCATACGCCAAACCACAGTCTCGGCACGTATCAAACCACACAAGTTCTAACACAAAGCAACATATGGCCCACACTCAACAAATGAACATTTATTACAAATTCATCTAACAACTAGTAGGCTCAAATATCTCACCGAATAAAAGGAATATAGGTTGCCGACACGTAGCATGTGTAATTCCTAAAGCATGTTACCCCTAGTTAGGCATCTCTTTTTAACTATTTTCTAAAACTTGTCAGAAATACTCTCATGAAACTTAAAGGGACAACCATGACTAGGGATCTAAGTTAGTTTAATATCAGTAGGAACCCTTTAGCGATTGAAAATGATGGTTTTCATGTAGTTCCAGCATACTTGAGAAACAAAAATTTTCAAAATTTTTCAAATTTTTAACAATTTCAACTCTTCAAGCATTTAAGATGAACAATCTTACCAACCCTTTTCTCGAGTTACCGCATCCCCACACTTGGGATACATTGTCCCCAATGTATGGTGCAATTTATAATCTAAACTCGAGAAATACCACCCGCAAACCATGAACGGCTAATAACTAGATGACTCAACACCATTCCTAACACAAAAATTCACACCACCAAGTACACAAAAACAAATAAAACACAGGATAGATAAACACATGCACCTGATCAGAAAACAAGTGAGTGTTTGTAGTGGTGTAGCTGCTGCGATCTAACCGGAACATACGCCCCTCATAGATTCTTTGAGATCTCACCGGGGGTGTTGCCAAACATCCCCATACTTGATTCATTGCATCCGTGAAGATGGAACGTAGACACCTGTCAAAACACAAACACACCAAAACGAAACGAAACCAAAATACAATACTCTACATCCTCGGGCTGCCTCCCAAAGAGCGCTAAGTTTAAAGGTCTTCAGCCAGACCGTACCTGATATGCGCTACGGTGGTCTCAGTGCACATTTACCCAAAACATTTCCAACGAATGCCCGGAAATTTACATGCCATCTCCATAGGTTTGTAAGTATAATTGGCATGTTCAGACTGCACCTGCGGGTTTTGCTAATCCACTTCACGAGATATACCTTGATGTCTTGTTTTTTTACCCTTCTCATCTTCTTCCTCGAACCCTCTTCCCCACACTTATTAATATGAATGATTGATATGGGGAGAGGTTCGGTACACACATTCATCTCATCAGACTGTTCTGCCTCCTCTTCCTCACACACCATCTGATCCACCAGCGACTCTTCATCAGATAAAGGATTCATTGGTGTGGTATTATCCTCCACAACCTCCTCCTCCATGTGATAATAATCTCTAATATCATCAGGTAGTGGTGAGAGGCGCTCTTCTATTTCTATCTTCATTTTTAACTTATGACACTTGGAAACTAGACAGTTGATTCGATCTTCATCGGAAAGGTTGGGTGCTAATAAATACTGCTCGATTTTGGACAAAGTCACTTCCAACATAGCAAGCTTTTTCTCCTCCTCGGTCTGATAAGCATAGACACCCTCGGGCTCAAGATATTCCTCGGGATGATACTGTCGGTATCCCTGATACGGTGTTGAGATGTATGCATCCATCATTTTTTTATTCCAATACTCTGGATTTTCCAAATACACCGCGCACACATCATCATAAACAGAAGTATGATTACGATCGCAACAGAAACATTGTCCATCCGTCCTTGGTTCATAATAAGCATCGTCGTCCCGATCCCATCCGTCAGAGTAATAACCATCCTCCACCGTTGTATCAGAATCATAGAAATATAGTGGAGGGGAAGGATTATCATAGCAAGGCATCGGTGGTTCTTCCAATTTCGCTTTTTCCCGTCTAAATCGAGCCTTGTGGCAACCGATACACGGGTGAAGTGGTTCACCGCACAAAATACATGTAGAAGAGCCGCAAAATATAGTAAGATCTGTCCTCCTGCACAAACACAGCTCAACTACCCACGTAAATCACAAACAAATAGATAACAAAATAAAAACAAAAATTCTTTTAGGTTTATTTATTTATTTATTTTTATTTTTAACTAAAACTTAACACTAAACACTTTGCGCACGCCTCCCCGGCAACGGCGCCATTTTTATGTCTGTCGTTAGTGACATGCAAAAACCGAAATAAACTACGTAGATAGGATAAGTCGGATATCGAACCAGAGGAGGATTGTGGAAAGTGTTATTATGCTAAGTATTAATTAACTAATGCTAAAAAGTAAAAATCAATTGAGAGTTTGATTGTTTAAGAGAATTGTCTAAGTTAACGAATAAAAACTAAGGTTTAAATCAATAGGAGAAAAGATGGTTCCTCCAGATTTCAGGTTTTGCAATTAACTTCAACTATGTGTTAAATCGTTACCTACATAGACATAGGTGTTAATTTTAATTCATCAATTGTGATAACCAACGACTAAGTACTCCGGTCAATACATAACGGGAGGTTATCGAATGATTATCAATTACAATTTACAAACCCTAACCCCATGTCAAATATATCCCAATTACTAGAACTCTCGGGAACTGAATGCTTAGAAATTAAGGTTTAAATAAACGTAACTGTTTACAACCAATAAATCAAATCCATGGTGAAAAGCATCGAATGCTTAGATCACCAGGTTCAAACGATTGTATCAAACACATAATATCCATTTAACTTACAAAAACCCTCCATCCGGAGGAAACCACTAAGAGATTAGCCGCTCATGTTGGTGAGTTGATCTTCACAGGCTCGAGCTATGGTGGAAGACATCTTCAGTTTCGTCCCCTCCTGTTTCTGCCGAATTACGCCGATTAACCTGTAAAACCACATTGCGTAGTTAACATATTCAACGCATATAATTACGTAAACGACAATAAATCACACAAGATAAGCACGTTAACACTCGGGTTTCACACTCTCTATCACATAACAAAACTTCCGCGCACTCAATCAGGTCATGATAGCATTTGGGTTGTAGTTGACCGTTTGACCAAGTCAGCTCACTTCCTACCAATACGGGAAGACTTTAAGGTAGAAAAATTAGCCCGAATTTACACCGACGAGATCATTTGTCGACAGGGGACGCCTCGTGACATCATCTCTGACCGCGACGGTCGGTTTACCTCGCGTCTTTGGGAAACGTTTCAATCTTCCCTCGGTACTACGCTAAATATATGTACCGCTTTCCATCCCAAAACCGACGGTCAGACTGAAAGAACGATTCGCACCCTTGAAGACATGCTTCGCTCGTGTGTCATAGATTTCGGTGGTAATTGGGACGCGCACTTACCTTTGGTCGAATTCTCGTACATTAACCATTATCATTCTAGCATACAAATGGCACCATTTGAGGCTTTATACGGAAGGAAATGTCGATCGCCTATTGTGTGGCACGAGATCGGAGACACGCAAATTACCGGTCCCGAGCTGTTGCAAGAAATGACTGAAAAAATCCTCCAAATTCGAGACAATCTATTGAAAGCTCGGAGCTGACAGAAAAGTTACGCTGATAGACGCCGCAAGCCCCTTGAGTTTACGTTGGCGATCACGTACTCCTAAAGGTTGCACCTTGGAAGGGGTTGATCAGATTCGACAAGAAAGGAAAACTCGCGCCTCGATATGTTGGACCCTTTAAGATTCTGGAAAGGATTGGAAAAGTGGCCTACATACTCGAACTACCAGAATAACTGAGTAACGTCCACCCGACTTTCCACGTTTCGAACCTCAGAAAGTGCTTGGCCGACCAGGAATCACATGTCCCTCTCGAAGATTTACAAGTGGACGAAACATTACACTTCTTGGAAAAGCCTGTCGAGATCGTGGGACGAGAAACCAAGGTGCTCAGACGCTCACGCATTCCCATTGTGAAGGTTCGCTGAGAAGGCGAACGAGGCGCCGAGTTCACCTGGGAACTCAAAAGAGACATGAAGGCGAAGTACCCGCAACTGTTTGTTACACCTACTTCTTAAATTTCGGGACAAAATTTCCTAAAGTAGGGGAGGCTGTAACAACCCGCTTTTGGAAAGTCAAAGTCAAAGGAAGAAAAAATTGCTGATTACGATCTGCCACTCCTTGCTTAACTAGCAAATCATACATTTGACTTGTAATCGAATTATATTATTTAATCGCTTTAGTTGTATTATGTGGAGTATCTATTAATAACCGAGGTTTAATCGCTAAATAATCGCATATTTAATCACTAATCAACTTATCGCTATCGCACTCGCAACTCGAATTATGTGTTCTGGATATTGTTTTACGTGTGTGTGCTATTATGTGTTACTTGTGCGTGTTATGTTTATGTTGAGGTGTTTAATCGCAATCGCAATCACAATTCTATCGCATCGTAATATAAATCGCAAACGCTAAACGCCAGTTATTTATAGTGATTGTATGTTAGATATAGTAGTTAGGTTATTTGTGTAACTAATGGGTAATACTATCGCATCGCTCACTCGAATCGCATCGCAACGCAACGCTCAACACGCGAATTGAAATGACGAAACTCATCGCGCCGGACACCTGGATCGAGTGGCCAACCGATCGAGTGGCCATCCGATCGGGTTTCCATCCGATCAGGTTACCATCCGATCGGACTGCCATCCGATCGGTGACCAATCCGACACTTTGACACTTTCCTCTTTTGGAAACCCAATAAATACCCACCTGTCACATCATTTATGATGTGACAGCTCCTCACTCGAACCAGCCGCACTCAAGCTCTATTTTCTCTCGATTTCTCGTGATTCTTGTAAGTTTCCAATCTAAATCTTGTACTTTTATGATCTACGCACACTTCTTCATCATTTTCACCTTTGAATCTTAACTTTTAACCATGAAATCATCGGCTTTGAGGTGTTCTAGGGTGATGTCATCATGGAATTCTTATGAACTTCAAGGTTTGGCTTCATTCCACCAAGAACAACTTAGATCTAAAGGATTTCCACAATATTAAACAATGTTTTTGCATAAATCTATACATATTCATGGTTAAAAGGATTGAGAGATGGTTTTCTAACTCTCTTTCAACTCTTTTACACTCAATGCACTCAAAACCGATAGAATCAGAGCTCATTCTGATCTTCTACTCTTTCTTAGTGATATGTTAGTTCCAGATCTGAATTCTATCAGAGAAACAACTGAATTTGGGTTTAAACATAGACAACCGTCTTGAACAGTGAACTGATCGGATGGGGTGGTTCCTGTTTGATCGGATCACTTGGGTCAAGTTGGGGTTTCTGTTGTTAAGCACGTTATCATAACGTCTCGATCAAAACTGCAAAACCTTCAAAGAAATCAAGTGCCAAGACGATCAGGCCATTGGGACGGATTGTCGTCTGATCGGATTACCATCCGATCGGACAGCCATCCGATCGGCTTGCACTTGGTTCCACACTTAAACTTTTATTTTCCAACTTTCAAAGGAATGAACGTCGAACGGATTGCCGTCCGATCGGATTGCCATCCGATCGAACTACCATCCGACCATGTGACGTTTGGAACTTCGACACTTAATCATTTTTATATTTTTCAAAGGTCATTAGTAAATAACGGATTACCAACCGATCGGATTGCAATCCGATCGAGTGACAATCCTGCTGTGAACTTGTTCTCACTAAGTGTCCTACCAATCGGATAATCCGATCGAGTGACAGTAATCCTGCTGTGAAATTGTTCTCACTAAGTGTCCTACCAATCGGATCGCTATCCAATCGATCGACCGTTCGATCGATCGACTTGAAGGGTAGAGATACTTCTCTATTTTCAAAATGCTACAACGAAAACTTCAAAGCCACCATACACAAACACATCCTTACCAAACGAATGTCAATCCAATCGAATGGCCATCCGATCGGATGACCATCCGAATGGATTCACATCCGATCGAATGGCCATCTGATTGGATTGCCACCTGATCGGATTACCATCCGAAACTTGGTACTTTTGCACCATTTTACCCAATGCTCTTCGCTTATGCTATCGTTAACTGTTCAGGCTAATCACTCTAGCGCTCCCTTCAATCCATTAACTCCCATCGCTGTGAGTATACTCTATCCCTTTTCGCTTTATGCACTTTTGGGTGTTACATACGTTACTTATTCTAAATCACATCAAACACACGACGCAAACACTATTTATACGCTGACCGTCAATGCATGCTATACATGACTCGATGAATGCTTGTTTGTTATGTTTACACATTGATTGTTGTCTACCTGCCTTAGCAACGATAGTACTATAGTTTGGACTCAGCACCTGTTCATTCAGGGGTTGTTAGGGACAGTACTTCACGTGTTTGCAGTGGTGAACATGTGATGCGCACTCGCTATTCACAGTCAAATCGCAGTCATTGCTATTGATAGGATCTTTGTCGATAACTTACATGCTTCACATTATACGTTGTACATGCTGGTTATGCGTAAACGATTTCGAACTCTACTATTACTATTAAACTTGTATACTCACCTTTACACTATGTGTATTGACCTCTATTTTAACGTATGTGACAGGTGCTTAGGATGTTTGCTTGCTGTTTGATGAACCACGCTAGGATGGAGTCTAGAAACAAACTAAATAAAAATATGAGTTGTCGGAATGGATATTTGTCTTTGAGAACAATGTCTGTAATAACTGTTTTTATTTTATATATTTGTGGTATGGGACATGAACCTTAATATATTATAACGAATAGTTGTTATGGATTCTCCTGGACAATCTGTTTCGCTCAGTGCCATGCCCCGATGTTTCCGTCATCGGTTGGGGTGTGACAACCAGAATGTTGGTCTTTACTACAAGGGCAGTGTACCTTCGGTAACAGTTAGTGAACCGCTAAAGACTACATATAGTGTTGAAAAGACGAAAGACTCACAAAAAAGCTCATCAAGCTACGATCCAGGATATCATTCATCATCAACAACATCAAACTTTGAAGACTCTGAAGAGATTCTCTGCAACATCGCTTTAAAGCTAAAGAATTCTCCAGCAATGAGTATCAATGCCGCTAAACAACAAATGAGTCTTCTGGGATCAATTCTGGAATCATACGAAGATATGGTAGCTGGGAAAATTGGAAATTCCAAACTGACAAAGGAATATTACGACCAGATCGATCCAGAAGAGATGGAACTTATTGATCTGAGATGGTGTTTGGCAAGCTGCATTCGAAGAGCTCAGTGGTTCATGGATATTACTGGCAGACAATCAATATGTGGACCATCAACAAAGCTAGGATTCGACAAATCAAAAGTGACATGCTTCAAATGCAAGCAAAATGATCATTTCAAAAGAGAATGCAGAAAATCTGCTGTTGAAGAAACCGCTAATCCATTTAAAGAAGATTACTATCAAAAGGCGATCTATCACAAGAATAGAGAGGAATCACAAAGGTTGAAACAAATTGAAGATAATTCTGAGAAAGAGAAGTCAAAAGCTTGTGTTGTGATCCAAGATGATGAAGGGTATGACTGGAGTCAAGTACTTCCAGAAGAGGATGCTGTCAGTTACACGTTCACAGCATATGGCAGTACTGTATCAGTGAATAAACATAGTGCATTCGTTGCTGTTGTGAAAGAGAAAACAAAAGAAGAGATTCTAAAAGAGAAGACATACAGAGATAGATGTATTGTTGGGTATCGAATTGAAGAAATGGAGAAGGAATATGAAGAAGCAAGGAGTTATGGAAGATATGACAAGAAACGAGAATGTTATGTCAACAGCAAAGGAGAACTAGTTGTCCACCGAAAGGAAGTAGTGTTTGACGGCGTTCTTGCAGTAATCCCTCTATCCGGCGAGTACTATTCAAATGTTGCGAAAGATAAACATTATGAGAAAAAGCTGGATAAAATCATCAGAGATGTCATGACAGCAAGTCTGAAGAAGAAGGATGAAGAAAGAATGAAGAAGAATGTTGATGAATTGGTGAAGGTTGCTGAGGAACAGAAGAGTGAAGGTGAAAAGAAAGAAGAAGTAGTTGTCAAAGAAGCTGTTACTAAAGAACAGCAAAATGAAGATGATAGGAGAAAATGATGTGAAGGTTAAAAGTTCAGTTGAAGTGAATGATGTTAGTACTGGTGTTGGTGAGGAACAGAAGAAGAGAGAAGCTGATCAGACACAGACGGCAGAGAAAGCCGAGGTGCCAATCACTGAGGTAAAAACTGATGCTGAAATTTTAAATACAACTGTTGAACAGTGCAAGAAATGTATGGAAACGTGCAGTGCTTATACTGAAAAAGATGAAAAATTCAGAACAAGAGACTTAGAATTCACTAAAATCGAAAAAGTTTTCAAAGAAAAATGCAAAGAAATGTTAGAAAATGAAAAGATTTTGAAAGATAATGCCGAAAAGCTAACACAAAAATGCAAGAATTTAGAAAAAGAGAATGAAATTTTGAAAGAAAAGGTTTCAAAAATGACAGAAAAATGTTTGCAAAAAGAAAATTCGTTTCAAGAAATGAAAAAGGAGTATGATTCAATAAAACTTGCATATCATATCACAAAAGAATCATATGAAGACGTGAAGAGTCAAATGAAACTTGTTCAATCGAGATTGAAACATTGTTCTGAAACATCTGATACGCTTAAGCGACAATATGAAATTAAGAAACAAGTTGTAAATTCTTACATTGAAGATGTTGCTAAGCTAAAGCGTAAAATTACTGATTTAGAACAAGATAACAACAAGTTACACAGTTATCACGCTACATCATATGTTCTTGAACGCATTTTCAATCTAAAACCGGATGGTAAAGAACTTTGCTCAGAGTATCATCAAGTTCCACCACCGTTTGAGGAAAAATTCACATTCTATGATGACGAGAAGGTGGAAAAAGCTTTCAACATGGTTGATCAATTGCCAGACAACATTGACGTAACCTATTCCAAATCTGATGATTCTAGTGATTCAGAGGTGGTAGGTAAGGTCGTTGAAAGTGTCTTAAAAGAAGACGAGTCAGTTGAAATAGGTAAATCTGAATCACAAGATGAAAATGAAGGTAGTTTTCATGAAGGCTATATGAAAAACTCAAAATCCGAGAAAAAGACGAATGATAATTCAAAAGGATTGGTGTATACCATGATTGGATCAGAGAAATTATTCTCAGATCTTGAAGTCCCGATTCAGAATGTGATTTCAGATAAGATTGACAAATTGTTCAAAATGATTGAAGTTGAAAAATCTGAGATTGCAAAGTTTGCTGGAAATAGTCACAAAACTTTTTATAACAAACCAGGCTACAAAAAGAAAAACATGAAGGCTAGGTTGGGTTATAAAAAGAAACATAATTGGAAGAAAAATGAAATGTCAAATTATCAGAAAAAGATGAATTTTGTTCACGGAACAAGTTCCGAAGAAGAGAAAGAACTTAAATTTAGACGACAGTCTAATGAAGAATTCTATGCTCAGAAAACGCAACAACAACAGGTCAAAGATGTGTCCATGAGAGCATGTTTTAAATGTGATCAAACTGGACATCTTGCACGCAAGTGTCCAAATCTGAAACCTGTTGATGTTGAGACAAAAAAGAAGTCTGATGATGTTGAAAAACAGAAATATGAGGATGTGAAACAAAGGTCAACAAGATTTGTTTCAAAACAAACTTGGAGGTACAACACAAACAATTTTGCTTCGAATCAAACTTGGAAATCAAACCCGAATAGGTTCGATTCAAGACAAACCTGGAATTCTCACATACCCAGATTTAGAACAACTCAAAGTTGGAAAGCAACTGTCGATGCAACGAAACCAAATCAGTTTTGGAAAACAAAAGTTGTTGAAAATCAAAACACTCAAAATGATTCACATTTTTACAAAAGAAGTGCTTCTAAAGGATAAAGCTGGGTGGTTAAGACACAACCTAGTTCTGAACAGAAAACTGATCCAATAAAAAAGGATTTGCACCAAACGACGATAATTTTCCAAGATTGAATGAAGCATATTGTGTCGAAATGCCTAAGGTCAAATAGACCTGGGCTAAATTGTTCAAGTAATTGAATACATTGAATGTGCAGGTGCTCCAGCAGATGATGGAATGTAAAAAAGGAACAAAGGAGCAGCCTGGCACGAGAGGAGGAGGCTGCTGGTCCCTACAACTGAAAAACAGGGAGTGTATGTTTCTGTCCATAAATAAAACTTATTTCAAAAACCCTAAAAGTTGAAAAATTTAAAAACCAAAAATAAGTTTTTATTTTGTCAAAAATTGAAAAATCAAAAATATGAAAATTCAAAAATATGTTAAGTGAATATGCCGAAACCCTCACGGCTGAACAAACATGATTAATTTCACAAGATTGAAAAACGGTTTTCAAACTGTAAAATATCAACGTGTTGTAAATCATGGGGGTATATTTTCTAGTAAAACAGAGCATGTAAAGCAGAAAATGGATGGCGAAACAAAGCTATCAGTATCAGGTTGTCAAATTTTCTTTAAATGTTTTGAATTTTATGGGGAGTAAGTGTTGTTGTCAGAAAATCCAAAAAGATTAGAAAATTTGAAAAAGCCAAAAACATGATAAAATTAAAAAAAGAGTTGTGTGTAAAAAGAGGAAATGATGGTACATCAGTAGACAATCACAGTACGCTAAAGAATTGGAAAGTTAAAATGTGATAAACGGTCTCACTAATGATATGCCGGTAGGTTTTTACACGCTTAGTAGATTGTTTTCGAGATATAAACCTAAATATCAAATAGTTACTTATCATGTGGGGAACATCTCTCGGATATATGGGTAACCCCCGAAATCTTGTTTGAGAGATTGCCTGATTCTGAGATACTAGGTCTTTATACTGTTTGATATCTGGGGTATTATACCTGGTCTTATGATATTGCGGAAGCAATGGCCTAGACCTCATATAATACTTTACGTGCTTTAAAAGCTTACCCTCTGCATAAAAATTGAAAAAATATCGAAAGATATGAATCAATTGCTATTGAAGAAAAGATTCTCTAAAGGGAACACACCTACAGTCGAGCCTTCATCTCTTTGACTGAACGGAAGTTCATTCCTGAGCTCTCAAGGTCTCGCAATTTGGTATATTCACCTGTAAGACTAAATCTAGGGAATTTTGATACGGGAGTATATTCTGAGGTGGGACACACGAATAAGTTAAGTCCTTTAAACACTAAATCTCGTATCTCGAATCGATTGAACATTGTGTGAAAATTTAAGTGGATCAGTATACTGACAATCTAAGTGAATCGTTTAGAACTTAAAGTGTTTCTTGCCACCAGACCTTTCTTCATCGATTAGGAATCTGATGCCGTCACAAAACACATTCCATAAATTGTAGCTGTTTTTTGAGTGTTTATTTTTTGGAGTCTAAACCGCATATATATCACCACTGCTCTTGATTTTCTTGACTTTATATTTCTGAAATGTCAACATATAAAGGTGTGATTTAGTTTACGAAGATTTCTCAATGCCGAGAACCTCGATCACAGAGTAAAAAAGGCGTAAGGTTCACAATGGTGTAAAACTAAAATGTGATATACCGGGCTAGGATTCGAGTTACAGAAACAAGGGCAAACCAACCACCCAAGAATGGAATCGTCGAGCGAAAACACTTGACAACCTCCTGGAAGCAGCTTTTCTTGCCACCAGACCTTTCTCCATCAATTAGAAATCTGATGCCGTCAGTAAACACATTACTTAAATTGTAGCCATTTTTAAGGGTTTATTTTTTGGTGTCTAATCCGCATATATATCACCATTGCTCTTGATTTTCTTGACTGTATATCTCTTAAATGTCAATATATACACGTGTGATTTAGTTTAAGAAGATTTTTCAATGCCGAGCACCTCGATCAGAGAGTAAAAAAGGCGTTAGGTTCACAATGGTGTAAACCTAAAATGGGATATACCGGGCTATGATTCGAGTTACAGGAACAAGGGCCAAACCAACCACCCAAGAATGGAATCGTTGAGCGAAAACACTTGACAACCTCTTGGAAGCAGCTTTTCTTGATACCAGACCTTTCTCCATCAATTAGGAATCTGATGCCGTCACTAAACACATTCCTTAAATTGTAGCCATTTTTTGAGTGTTTATTTTTTGGTGTCTAATCCGCATATATATATCGCCATTGCTCTTGATTTTCTTAACTGTATATCTCTTAAATGTCAATGTATACACATGTGATTTAGTTCATGAAGATTTTCAATGCCGAGAACCTCGATCAGAGAGTAAAAAAGACGTAAGGTTCACAATGGTGTAAAACTAAAATGGGATATATCGGGCTAGGATTCGAGTTACAGGAACAAGGGCCAAACCAACCACCCAAGAATGGAATCGTCGAGCAAAAACACTTGACAACCTCCTGGACGCAGCTTTTCTTGCCACCAGACCTTTCTCCATCAATTAGGAATCTGATGCCGTCACTAAACACATTCCATAAATTGTTGCCATTTTTTGAGTGTTTATTTTTTGGTGTCTAATCCACATATATATCACCATTGCTCTTGATTTTCTTGACTGTATATCTCTTAAATGTCAACATATACACATGTGATTTAGTTTACGAAGATTTTTCAATGCCGAGAACCTAGATCAGATAGTAAAAAAGGCGTAATGTTCACAATGGTGTAAAACTAAAATGGGATATACCAGGCTAGGATTCGAGTTACAGGAACAAAGGCCAAACCAACCACCAAAGAATGGAATCATCGAGCGAAAACACTTGATGACCACCTGGAAGCAGCTTTTCTTGCCACCAGACTTTTCTCCATCAATTAGAAATCTGATGCTGTCACTAAACACATTCCTTAAATTGTAGCCATTTTTTGAGTGTTTATTTTTTGGTGTCTAATCCACATATATATCACCATTGTTCTTGATTTTCTTGAATGTATATCTCTTAATTGTCAACATATACACGTGTGATTTAGTTTACGAAAATTTTACAATGCCGAGAACCTTGAATAGAGAGTAAAAAAGGCGTAAGTTTCACAATGGTGTAAAACTAAAATGGGATATACTGGGCTAGGATTTGAGTTACAGGAAAAAAGGGTCAAACCAACCACCCAAGAATGGAATCGTCGAGCGAAAACACTTGACAACCTCCTGGAAGCAGCTTTTCTTACCACCAGACATTTCTCCATCAATTAGGAATCTGATACGGTCACTAAACACATTCCTTAAATTGTAGCCCCATTTTTGAGTGTTTATTTTTTGGTGTCTAATCCGCATATATATATATATATATATATATATATATATATATCGCCATTGCTCTTGATTTTCTTGACTGTATACCTATTAAATGTCAACATATACACGTGTGATTTAGTTTACGAAGATTTTTCAATGCCGAGAATCTCGATCAGAGAGTAAAAAAGGCGTAAGGTTCACAATGGTGTAAAACTAAAATGGGATATATCGGGGTAGGATTCGAGTTACAGGAAAAAGGGCCAAAACAACCACCAAGAATGGAATCGTCGAGCGAAAACACTTGACAACCTCCTGGAAGCAGCTTTTCTTGCCACCAGACCTTTCTCTATCAATTAGGAATCCCATGCCGTCACTAAACACATTCCTTAAATTGTAGCCATTTTTTGAGTGTTTATTTTTTGGTGTCTAATCCGCATATATATCACCATTGCACTTGATTTTCTTGACTGTATATCTCTTAAATGTCAACATATACACGTGTGATTTAGTTTATGAAGATTTTTCAATGCCGAGAACCTCGATCGGAGAGTAAAAAAGGCGTAAGGTTCACAATGGTGTAAAACTAAAATGGGATATAATGGGCTAGGATTTGAGTTACTAGAACAAGGGCCAAACCAACCACCCAAGAATGGAATCGTCGATCGAAAACACTTGACAACCTCCTGGAAGCAGCTTTTCTTGCCACCAGACCTTTCTCCATCAATTAGGAATCTGATACCGTCACTAAACACATTCCTTAAATTGTAGCCCTTTTTTGAGTGTTTATTTTTTGGTGTCTAATCCGCATATATATATCGCATTGCTCTTGATTTTCTTGACTGTATATCTCTTAAATGTGAACATACACATGTATGATTTAGTTTACGAAGATTTTTCAATGCCAAGAACCTCGATCAGAGAGTAAAAAAGGCGTAAGGTTCACAATGGTGTAAAACTAAAATGGGATATACCGGGCTAGGATTCGAGTTACAGGAACAAGGGCCAAAACAACCACCCAAGAATGGAATCATCGAGCGAAAACACTTGACAACCTCCTGGAAGCAGCTTTTCTCGCCACCAGACCTTTCTCCATCAATTAGGAATCTCATGCCGTCACTAAACACATTCCTTAAATTGTAGCCATTTTTTAAGAGTTTATTTTTTGGTGTCTAATCCGCATATATATCACCTTTTCTCTTGATTTCTTGACTGTATATCTCTTAAATGTCAACATATACACGTGTGATTTAGTTTACGATGATTTTTCAATGCCGAGAACCTTGATCAGAGTGTAAAAAAGGCGTAAGGTTCACAATGGTGTAAAACTAAAATGAGACATACCGGCTAGGATTCGAGTTACCGGAAAAAGGGCCAGACCAACCACCCAAGAATGGAGTCGTCGAGCGAAAGCACTTGACAACCTCTTGGAAACAGCCTTTCTTGCCACTAGACCTTTTTTCCATCATTTAGGAATCTGATGCCGTCACTAAACGCGTTACGTAAATTGTAGCCATTTTTTGAGTGTATATTTTTTGGTGTATAATCGGCATATATATATATATATCAACATTGCGCTTGATTTTCTTGACTGTATATCTCTTAAATATCAACATATACATGTGTGATTTAGTTTTCAAAGATTTTTCAATGCCGAGAACCTCGACCAGAGAGTAAAAAAGGCGTAAGATTCACAATGGTGTAAAACTAAAATGGGATATACAGGGCTTGGATTCGAGTTACAGGAACAAGGGCCAGACCAATCACCCAAGATTAGAATCGTCGAGCCGAAAACACTTGACAACCATCTGGAAGCAGCTTTTCTTGCCACCGACCTTTCTCAATCAATTAGGAATCTGATGCCGTCACTAGACACATTCCTTAAATTGTAGCCATTGTTTGAGAGTTTATTTTTTGGTGTCTAATCCGCATATATATCACCATTTCTCTTGATTTTCTTGACTGTATATCTCTTAAATGTCAACGTATACACTTGTGATTTAGTTTACGAAGATTTTTCAATGCCGAGAACCTCGATCTGAGAGTAAAAAAGGCGTAAGGTTCACAATGGTGTAAAACTAAAATGGGATATACCGGGCTAGGATTCGAGTTACAGGAACAAGGGCCAGACCAACCACCCAAGAATGGAATCGTCGAGCGAAAGCACTTGACAACCTCTTAGAAGCAGCTTTTCTTGCCACTAGACCTTTTTTTCCATCAATTAGGAGTCTGATCCCGTCACTAAACGCATTACTTAAATTGCAGCCATTTTGTGAGTGTATATTTTTTGGTGTATAATCGGCATATATATATATATATATATATATATATATATATATATATATATTAACATTGCGCTTGATTTTCTTGACTGTATATCTCTTAAATATCAACATATACATGTGTGATTTTTTTTCAAAGATTTTTCAATGCCGAGAACCTCGACCAGAGAGTAAAAAAGGCGTAAGATTCATAATGGTGTAAAACTAAAATGGGATATACAGGGTTTGGATTCGAGTTACAGGAACAAGGGCCAGAGCAACCACCCAAGAATGGAATCGTCGAGCGAAAACACTTGACAACCTCCTGGATGCAGCTTTTCTTGCCACCAGACCTTTTTCCATCAATTGGGAATCTGATACCGTCACTAAACACATTCCTTAAATTGTAGCCATTTTTTGAGTGTTTATTTTTTGGTGTCTAATCAGCATATATATCACCGTTGCTCTTGATTTTCTTGACTGTATATCTCTTAAATGTCAACATATACACGTGTGATTTAGTTTACGAAGTTTTTTCAATGCCGAGAACCTCGATCTGAGTGTAAAAAAGTCGTAAGGTTCACAATGGTGTAAAACTAAAATGGGATATACCGGGCTGGGATTCGAGTTACAGAAACAAGGGCCAAACCAAACACCCAAGAATGGAATCGTCGAGTGAAAACACTTGACAACCTCCTAGAAGCAGCTTTTCTTGCCACCAGACCTTTCTCCATCAATTGGGAATCTGATGCCGTCACTAAACACATTCCTTAAATTGTTGCCATTTTTTGAGTGTTTATTTTTTGGTGTCTAATACGCTTAGGCAGCTTGTTCTGCTCAACCGCCTGATCAGTGAGACGATGGGCTAGTCGAATGACTTGCTGGATGGTACCAAGGTTAGCCGCAGTCACATGGCTCTGAATTTCTGGCACTAGACCCTTGAGGCACAGCTCGATACGCTTGATGGGAGGATCCACCATAGTAGGACACAAGATAGCTAGTTCATTTGATCTCTTAGTATACGCCTCGATTTCAAACCCTATCATCTTTAGGTTGTAAAAATCCACTTCTAGCTTATGGATGTCATCACGATGACAATACTCCTCCTTGATCAAATCCTTGAAGTTATTCCATGGGGTGGCATTAGCAGCTGCCAACCCTAGCATTTGAACCTAAGCGTTCCACCAAGTGAGTGCAACCCCTTCAAGAGTTCCCGTAGCAAAATTCACCCTACTAGCAACAGGGCATTCACACATTTCAAAGACAGATTCGAGCTTCTCGAACCAATGGAGGAGACCTACAGCTCCTTCTGTACCACTGAAGGTACTAGGTCTACAGTCCCTAAAGGTCTTGAATGTACACGCGGGAGGCTGAGCAAGCTGACCTGTCGCGCGAGAAAGAAAAGACAAGATTAAGCACGAGAGTTGGTTCGCGGGAGTAGGATCTAAACGTCCTAGGATAGGTCGAAATGGCAGGTTATACCTCTTGCAGGGGCTGCTGCGAGTGCCTCAGCAACTTGTTCGTTGATTAGAGTCGTCAACTGGGATTGAGTCAAGTTCAGGTGTCCACTCATGATCTTCACATCGAAGGTAAACACAAGTGAGAAAGGTGTCGCGTAAGCGCGTAAGCATGAGATGACAGAAGAGAGCAAGCAAACAAGTTTTCAAGTAGTAATTGTTACACTACTAAGCATACCATGATCAAATGCACTACCCTAGCTAACAGGTAGACAATACAAAATAAACCACATCACCTATAGTGTCAAGTCTTACACGTGAAGCGAAGTGTCGTTGTGGATCGTTGAGCACTGTACAGGTTATAGATTGGTTTTGTCAAAAAGCTTTTCCCTTTTTAAAACCAAGTTCACTATAACCAATGGATCTGATACCAATCTGTCACACCCCCAAATTCCACAAGCGGAGTATCACCACAGGGAGCGTGACATGACCAGGATCAGGCCACCAATCATATTGAACAATGTATAATAATAAAGATAAAAACCCACCACAATATAATTGGTGTACAAAACAAGTTAACCAAATTCAAGTTATCAGCGAAAGCATAACGAATAAAACCAAAACATAAGTTTAAAAGTTTAAATGTTTAATATGGAACTCAACAGTCCATGCCCCACAACGACTCTTCCCCGTGCAAGCTCCAGCTAATTACCTAATGACCTGCAAAGCATGTAGTAACGAGTCAACAACAAAGTTGAGCGAGTTCACAGTTGGGTGTTCATTTTTAAGTTATTCCAAAAACCATAATTTCTCATTATCTGGCTCACTTGCCGTGGGGGCTACCCCATGTTTGAAAACGTATTTTGGTTAATCCCATTCACTCTGGCTATCCAGCCGTGGGGGCTACCCCATGTTTATACTACTAGACTCGTTACCATATCGACAACTGACTGGAGTCATGTTTATGTTCCCTGCGTCAATGTCTATCATCATTGACGTGCCCAGATCCATTAGTTCACGCCCGTCCTCTACGGCACGGTGTGAGGCTTGTCAAACCTAAATAGCGCTATCTAACTAATGACCCGCTCGCCATTGGCCCGGCGATTAAGTCGATATAAAAAGGAGGGACTTCGTGATAGAGTTTTGGTCTAGTAAGCTCAAGACTGTCCCAAGAGGACGAGGAATTACATTCCTTAACCCGTACTGTCCTACCCAAGAAGGACGAGGAATCCATATTCCTTAACCCATTCCCAACCCACCGGGAATTACCATGCTTTGTAGAAAATGTGAACTCACCTTAGGTTAGCTCGGCAGATACACGAAAAGGTCACTTGAGATATATGTGGTCAACCACGTCCTAACATGCTTACCATACAAGTCAGGTCTAGGTTCGAGTAGTGCACGTATGTTTACACACAACCAACAAGTTACAAGAACATAACAATCATGGCATACACATAGATCATGCTAAACAAATCAGTTAAACACATAAAACCCAAATTTATGCGATCAGGATGCATTGGGCTGAAGTAGCAGTGTAAGCCTAATAACATCTTGTGCGATTGGGTAGTTAAAACCCAAACAACTACCCTGCCCAACATGTTATGCGGTCAACACAACCTTGTGCGACCCACATCATGTTGTGCGATCCAATGTTCACCTGGCCCAGTTTATAAATAATCCCAACAACTTGTGCGGCCCAAATAATTAGACAGTTTAATAACCTTGTGCGATCCAATAAAGCTTGTGCAACTGAAACATACTTGTGCGACGGAGTTTTGGCTTTGAGGCCCAACAGTATAATAAAGTCTAAGTAGTTTGTGTGTGGCCCAAGCCTTGTGCGATCGGCACTGTCTTGTGCGATCCACAAGTCTTGTGCGATCATGCAATCCTAGGTTGTACAATGTGCTTTTTGTGGTTACACCCTGCTTGTGCGATGCACCTTGTGCGATCAGATCAGGTCTTGTATGACCTGATTTTGTGCGACCGAGAGGGCTTGTGCCTATAATCGATCTAATCAAAGAATTCCCCAATCATGAACCCTAATTAATCCCATAATCATGAGTAACAACAGTTCATCATCATTAACATCAGCTCATTATCAACAACATCGAATCATTAAGAATCCCTAGTTCATTATACAATACATTAAGCCAAAACATACGTCAACATCCGTACCCAAACACTTAACAATCGGTTATCATATATTTGGTTTAATTACAATATGCATGTGAGCCGATTCGCATGATTACCACGTCTAGTTCATCATACAACTTAATTATTACATCTAATCGTTTGTATAAATCTCATGAACATACATTACCAATGATCTATTAATAAGAACCCTAGATTATCATGCAAACAATCATAGTATCGATCAACATATAGCAATTGTAGTATCATGTATTACATAAACCATTGTGAGACACTAACCGGGTCGATGATGAAACGAAGAAAGCTTCGAGAGGAAGGAGGGCAGCCGTCGAACAAGAAAGAGAGAAGAGAAGGAGAGGGCTAGGGTTTTTATATGTCTTGTGTGATTCGCAAATAATGAGGGAACAAACCCTCAAAAGGGTTAGGTACCGGTTTATATAGGGGAGTGGCCGAATCCATCATGGCTTGCCCATTGGTTTCGAATTGATCATAATGGGCCGAGAGGAAGAAGCCTGTTGCGCGACATGCCTGGCCCAACGTTCTTGTGCTACCGGACCGTCTTGTGCGGTTGGGTTTAACGTGTGCGGCCCGAATGGGTTTTTTTGCGATTAGACTAATCTTGTACAATTCGCATAATTTATACAAATATACATCACATACCACAATCTTAAATCACATACCACATAATAAAGCATAACGTTTTATTGCAAATAATCACATAGCATACACACTAGTCACATCAAAGTATAAAGAAAGGTTCTGAAATATGAGTTGTCACATCATCCCCAAGTTGAAAGAAATTTTGTCCCGAAATTTAGAACGTGGTTACTGAGGAAGCTAGTTAGGTTGCATGTTTTTCCTGGTTTTCCTGGGGTGTCACATCCTTCCCCCGTTGGTTTGGAATTTCATCCCGAAATTCCGCAGTAGCTTCCGCCTCAGTAGTGGATTCACTTTTCTGGAACAACTGGGGATACTTGACTTTCATCTGGTCTTCTCGTTCCCAGGTAAACTCTGGGCCACGACGGGAGTTCCAATGAACTCGAACAAGGGGTATTCTGGTACGCTTGAGAACCTTAACGTCTCGGTCAGAAATCTCTACTGGTTCCTAGACGAATCGCAACTGATCGTCGATGGTGAGTTCCTTGAGAGGAACTATAAGGGTCTCATCTGACAGACACTTCTTCAGGTTTGACACGTGGAAAACGTTGGGAATTCCACTGAGTTATTCAGGTAAATTCAGTTTATAGGCCACCTTGCCAATTCTTTCAGTGATTTCAAAAGGTCCAACATAACGTGGATTTAGCTTGCCTTGTTTACCAAAACGAATCACACCTTTCCAAGGCGAGACTTTGAGTAGCACTCGATCCCCAACCTGGAACTCGAGTGGTTTCCTGCGCTTATCAGCATAGCTTTTCTGACGGTCATGAGCTGCCGCCATTCGTTTTCGTATATGAGTAATCTTTTCTGTTGTGTCGACGACAAGTTCTGGGCCAGTGATTTGGCTGTCTCCAACTTCTGCCCAACAAAGAGGTGATCGGCACTTCCGTCCGTACAATGCCTCGAACGGAGCAGCCTGGATGCTGGTGTGGTAGCTGTGGTTATATGAAAACTCCACTAACGGGAGGTGTCTTTCCCAGCCGTGTCCAAAGTCGATTACACATGCCCGAAGCATGTCTTCAAGGGTTTGGATGGTGCAAATAATCACATAGCGTACACACTAGTCACATCAAAGTATAAAGAAAGGTTCTGAAATACAAGTTGTCACACAATCCAACCACCCAAGAATGGAATCGTCGAACGAAAACACTTGACAACCTCCTGGATGCAACTTTTCTTACCACCATACCTTTCTCCATCAATTAGGAATCTCATAGCGTCACTACGCACATTCCTTAAATTGTAGCCGTTTTTTGAGTGCTTATTTTTTGGTGTCTAATCCGCATATATATCACCATTGCTCTTGATTTTCTTGACTGTATATCTCTTAAATGTCAACATATACATGTGTGGTTTAGTTTACGAAGATTTTTTAATGCTGAGAACCTCGATCAGAGAGTAAAAAATGCGTAATGTTCACAATGGTGTAAAACTAAATTGGGATATACCGGGCTAGGATTTGAGTTACAGGAACAAGGGCCAAACCAACCACCCAAGAATGGAATCGTCGAGTGAAAACACTTGACAACCTCCTGGAAACAGCTTTTCTTGCCACCAGACCTTTCTATATGAATTAGGAATCTGATACCGTCACTAAACACATTCCTTAAATTGTAGCCCTTTTTTGAGTGTTTATTTTTTGGTGTCTAATCCGCATATATATATCACAATTGCTCTTGATTTTCTTAACTGTATATCTCTTAAATGTCAACATATACACGTGTGATTTAGTTTACGAAGATTTTTCAATGCCGAGAACCTCGATCAGAGAGTAAAAAAGGCGTAAGGTTCACAATATTGTAAAACTAAAATGGAATGTACCGGGCTAGGATTCGAGTTACAGGAACAAGGGCCAAACCAACCACCCAAGAATGGAATCATCGAACGAAAACACTTGACAACCTCCTGGAAGCAGCTTTTCTGTCACACCCCAACCACGTAAAACAACAAATCATTGCGGAAACGTCGGGGAGTGTCGTAACAGAATCATTGTTTCACAACCATGGATTAAATAATTTCGTTTTATTGAATTATTGAACTCATTGTTTTATTACAAATCAGATAAATACAAATATTATCTTTCAAGTTTTAAAGTCGCTAAGGCACGAGTCCATCCTATGTATAGCATGCATCAACAATCATCACATAACAACACATGAAACATGTGTAAAAATAGGTACGTCAGCATAAAAATGCCTGTGAGATACATAGGTTTTATTATAATAGGATTCATGACTTATAAGTTAAAATAATGTTTTATCAAAAACAGTCATGAACCTTAAAATATTTTCTTTTATAAATCATGCTAAAATTTATAAGAAATCAGATGATATAAAATAATAATACATAGGTAAATAAATAACCAAGTAAAATAAGTTTGTATAAAATATATTGTTTGTAAACAATATTTTGATAAAAAGGTTTGTAGTACATATATAAAAATATACTTTGGTTTTAAGAAAGTCGAATAAGTAATATATTAAAATATATTTCAGTTTCAAAATCGTTAAACAAATAGTATATTAAATATACTTTAGTCGTCAAAATAATAATTTTCAGTAGTATATTAAAAGTATACTCTGGATTTATTAATAACATATTAAACTATGCTTTGGTTTTGTAAATAACATATTAAACTATGTTTTAGTAATTAACAAAATATATGTTGTTTTGTACAATATCACAAATGAGAGCATATCAAATTATACTTTTGAGAGTATAACAAAATATACAATAAAAATGTGATTTTAGAATTCAACCAAACCTTAGTGCATCAAACTATATCAATTGAGACTATAGAAATACCACGAAGGCAATCCCTATTTGGATAAAATATCGGTTTCTGACATTCCATGACAATAGGAATGGGGTGTCAAATCCTATAACGCTATATCATACTACCAACCGGTCTGGTGAACATAAAATAAGTACTATCCAACAATTTACTTTTATAATATTTGGAAAAATTAGTGTTTAAACCATAAATAATCATTCAGTTTGTCAAAAATAAGTACTAATACGTATAATAAATTTATACTTTGAAATCATGAACATAACAAATAGGTACACATGTTTCACCCCAAAACATTTGAAAACAGTAAAAGAGGGGACTATGTACTCACTTGAGGATGCTTAGAAGTCTTGAATAATGACCAAGCAAAGCTAGAGGGATCACGGAATCAAACGGCACCTAATATAGGTAACTAAGTAAATAAATCTGACCTAAATCAGAAGATCAGATAGGATGAGGTTTCGTAAACCAAATGAGTATTGGAACTCATATGACATGGTTTGACAAAGCCTACATACTAAAACGAAACCTAACCTAAGTGCTTACGACCCATTACGACCCGTTTAGGTAGCTTATGCTACTTTAACGCGTCATTCACGTAAAACGCGTTCGGAACGCCTAAGTAGTCCTATGACAAGTATTATATGCCTAAACATGTTTAATTATGTTGCATAATCAGTTAAGTGACAAAATTTTGGGTTACATATGCTTAAATATCAATTATGCACAAAAGGGCATTTTGGTCATTATAAACTACCTATCATATAACTACTTAAATGAAGTGGCCATAAGGTATAACCTCGAAAGGTTATTCCCTATACAACTATGGTCACAAAATATGTTTGGTCGGATCCTAATGATCGACCAAACGGGTCGGGTTCGAAAGTCTAAGAGGTTGTTTAGACCGCTTGACTTACGATTCTACATAAGCACTAAACCTAAAGTGACGAGCTAAACATGTTAAAACATGTTTAACGAAGTTAGAAAACAGGTTTGATATCAAAACAAACGGTTTTGATACCCAAGAATAGTTTGGTTACAAAATACGCATGAATACGCATTTTGGCCGAAACTACGACTCGTCACTACGCATAGTCAACGTGGTAATCAGTAGGTATAGTCACACGGGACTATAACCATCGTGATTACGCTCATGTTGCAAAGTTCAATGTTCGTGTTGACCAACTCGTGGTCAAAGTAGAAAGTCAAACACTGTTTGACTTTCGTGCTAAAAACGCATAAAAACACGAAAGAATACTTACAAAGGGTCCACGCTAGGAAGTTTAATCCAATTTTGCTCAGGTATGAAGTGTTTAAACCTCAACTTAGAGCAAAATGAATCAAGTGTGAGTTGAAGTGAACGAAAGCATGGGTATTTATAGATTTTGGAGAACCGTTAGGATCGTTCCTCGCAAAAAGTGCCTTTATCTAGACCTTACATGTGGGCACATGGTTTTCAAAACCATGGGAATACTTAAAACCATCAAATTCCAGCCCATAGAGTGCAAAACCATGGGTTAAAACCATCAAAATCTCAAAAATGGACAAAGTTCAAGGTATCTGCCAGAAATTTCAAAAATGGTCCCTACACTTGTAAAACTTGATTTTTTTGCACTTTTAAGCCCCGTTAACCCCATTTCAAGGCTATAAAATAAAGTTAAATTATAGGGAACTTAAAATATGCTCAAAAACATCTCGGATGTCGGTTCGTTTGGTCGTACGGTTGCGTTGTTCGGTTAATTATGACGGAAATCGTAATGAACGCAAAAACGATTCAAATTACGCGACGAATTGAATTTTATCATGCCAATCACTAAAATAATATATTTTAATGATTAGATAAATTTTTGGATGTCCGGAAATATTCAGAACATAAGATATGCGCGAAAATGCAAACTTATGCACTTTTGACGCTTTTAGTCTCTATTGATCAAATAAGTTTATTTTAGTATACCGAACCCCTCAAAGCCTATTTCTAAGCTATGAAAAGGATATTTAGGGTATTTTTAACTTATTATCAAGTTCCGGAATGTTCGTTACAGTACGAATCGGCATACTTTCGCAGTTTGTCGAAATTAGTCCCTGTAAGCGAATAAACTTGATTTCGACACACCAAACCATCCAAAACTTATTTCTAAGTTATGTAAAGGTTATTTAAGGTATGTTAAGCCTATGACACTGTTCCGGAGTGTTTGTTGCATTAAACTGGTTATATTTACACATCAGATCGCGTATAACCTTCCAGAAAGCGATTTAGAGCTCGAAATCGAACAAGAATTGATATGTGCAAACGATACACATATTTATACAAATCCCAAGTATGAAATACAATATTTCATTGGTTTGGTATTTGTTTGATGGTTGAAGTGACACAGGTGTCACACTTTTCTTGCCACCATACCTTTCTCCATCAATTAGGAATCTGATGGCGTCACTACACACATTCCTTAAATTGTAGCCGTTTTTTGAGTGTTTATTTTTTGGTGTCTAATCCGCATATATATCACCATTGCTCTTGATTTTCTTGACTGTATATCTCTTAAATGTCAACATATACACGCGTGATTTAGTTTACGAAGATTTTTCAATGCCGAGAACCTCGACCAGCGAGTAAAAAAGGCGTAAGGTTCACAATGGTGTAAAACTAAAATGGAATGTACCGGGCTAGGATTCGAGTTATAGGAACAAGGGCCTAACCAACCCCCCAAAAATGGAATCGTCGAGCGAAAACACTTGAAAACCTCCTGGAAGCAGCTTTTCTTGCCACCATACCTTTCTCCATCAATTGGGAATCTGATGGCGTCACCACACACATTCCTTAAATTGTGGCCGTTTTTGAGTGTTCATTTTTTGGTGTCTAATCCGCATATATATCACCATTGCTCTTGATTTTCTTGACTGTATATCTCTTAAATGTCAACATATACACGTGTGATTTAGTTTACGAAGATTTTTTAATGCCGAGAACCTCGATTAGAGAGTAAAAAAGGCGGAAAGTTCACAATGGTGTAAAACTAAAATGGGATATACAGGGCTAGGATTTGAGTTACAGGAACAAGGGACAAACCAACCACCCTAGAATGGAATCGTCGAGCGAAAACACTTGACAACCTCCTGGAGACAGCTTTTCTTGTCACCAGACCTTTCTCCATCTATTAGGAATATGATATCGTCACTAAACACATTCCTTGAATTGTAGCCTTTTTTTGAGTGTGTATTTTTTGGTGTCTAATCCGCATATATATCACCATTTCTCTTGATTTTCTTTGTTGTATATCTCTTAAATGTCAACATATACACGTGTGATTTAGTTTACAAAGATTTTTCAATGCGAGAACCTCGATCAGAGAGTAAAAAAGGCGTAAGGTTCACAATGGTGTAAAACTAAAATTGTATATACCGGGCTAGGACTCGAGTTCAGGAACAAGGGCCAAACCAACTACCCAAGAATGGAATCGTCG
The DNA here is from genome assembly GCA_030545235.1 of Helianthus tuberosus. Taxonomy (NCBI): domain Eukaryota; kingdom Viridiplantae; phylum Streptophyta; class Magnoliopsida; order Asterales; family Asteraceae; genus Helianthus; species Helianthus tuberosus. The sequence continues at coordinate 124,860 of CM060375.1, read as the reverse complement.
AGCGAAAACACTTGACAACCTCCTGGAAGCAACTTTTCTTGCCACCAGACCTTTCTCCATCAACTAGGAATCTGATGCCGTCACTGAACACATTCCTTAAATTGTAGCCATTTTTTGAATGTTTGTTTTTTGGTGTCTAATCCGCATATATATCACCATTGCACATGATTTTCTTGACTGTATATTTCATAAATGTCAACATATACACGTGTGATTTAGTTTACGAAGATTTTTCAATGCCGAGAACCTCGATCAGAGAGTAAAAAAGGCGTAAGGTTCACAATGGTGTAAAACTAAAATGGGATATACCGGGCTAGGATTCGAGTTACAGGAACAAGGGCCAAACCAACCACCCAAGAATGGAATTGTCGAGCGAAAACACTTGACAACCTCCTGGAAGCAGCTTTTCTTGCCACCAAACCTTTCTCCATCAATTAGGAATCTGATGCCGTCACTAAACACATTCCTTAAATTGTATCCGTTTTTTGAGTGTTTATTTTTTGGTGTCTAATCAGCATATATATCACCATTGCTTTTGATTTTCTTGACTGTATATCTCTTAAATGTCAACATATACACGTGTGATTTAGTTTACGAAGATTTTTCAACGTTGAGAACCACGTTCAGAGAGTAAAAAGGGCGTAAGTTTCACAATGGTGTAAAACTAAAATGGGATATACCGGGCTAGGATTCGAGTTACAAGAACAAGGGCCAAAACAACCACCCATGAATGGAATCGTCGAGCGAAAACACTTGAAAACCTCCTGGAAGCAGCTTTTCTTGCCACCAAACCTTTCTCCATCAATTAGGAATCTCATGCTGTCACTAAACACATTCTTTAAATTGTAGCCAGTTTTTGAGAGTTTATTTTTTGGTGTCTAATCCGCATATATATCACCATTGCTCTTGATTTCTTGATTGTATATATCTTAAATGTCAACATATACACGTCTGATTTAGTTTACGGAGATTTTTCAATGCGGAGAACCTCGATCAGAGAGTAAAAAAAGGCGTAAGGTTCACAATGGTGTAAAACTAAAATGGGATATACCGGGATAGGATTCGAGTTACAGGAACAAGGGCCAAAACAACCACCCTAGAATAGATTCGTCGAGCGAAATCACTTGAAAACCTCCTGGATGCAGCTTTTCCTGCCACCAGACCTTTCTCCATCAATTGGGAAACTCATGCCGTCACTAAACTCATTCCTTAAATTGTAAGCATTTTATGAGTGCTTATATTTTAGTGTCTAATCTGCATATATATCACCACTGCTCTTGATTTTCTTGACTGTATATCTTTTAAATGTCAACATATACGTGTGATTTAGTTTAGGAAGATTTTTCAATGCCGAGAACCTCGATCAGAGAGTAAAAAAGGCGTAAGTTTCACAATGGTGTAAAACTAAAATGGGATATACCGGGCTAGGATTCGAGTTACAGGAGCTAGGGCAAAACCAACCACCCAAGAATGGAATCGTCGAGCGAAAACACTTGACAACCTCCTGGAAGGAGCTTTTCTTGCCACCAGACCGTTCTCCATCAATTAGGAATCTGATGCCGTCACTAAACACATTCCTTAAATTGTAGCCATTTTTTGTGTGTTTGTTTTTTGCTGTCTAATCCACATATATATCACCATTGCACTTCATTTTTTTGACTGTATATCTCATAAATGTCAACATATACACGTGTGGTTTAGTTTACGAAGATTTTTCAATGCCGAGAACCTCAATCAGAGAGTAAAAAAGGCGTAAGGTTCACAATGGTGTAAAACTAAAATGGGAAATACCGGGCTAGGATTCGAGTTACAGGAACAAGGGCCAAACCAACCACCCAAGAATGGAATCGTCGAGCAAAAACACTTGACAACCTCCTGGAAGCAGCTTTTCTTGCCACCAGACATTTCTCCATCAATTAGGAATCTGATGTCGTCGCTAAACACATTCCTTAAATTGTAGCCATTTTTTGAGTGTTTATTTTTTGGTGTCTAATCCTCATATATATCGCCATTACTCTTGATTTTCTTGACTGTATATCTCTTAAATGTCAATGTATACACGTGTGATTTAGTTTACGAAGATTTTTCAATGCCGAGAACCTCGACTAGAGAGTAAAAAATGCGTAAGGTTCACAATGGTGTAAAACTAAAATGGGATATACCAGGCTTGGATTCGAGTTACTGGAACAAGGGCCAAACCAACCACCCAAGAATGGAATCATCGAGCGAAAACACTTGACAACCTCCTGGAAGCAGCTTTTCTTGCCACCAGACCTTTCTCCATCAATTAGGAATCTGATGTCGTCACTAAACACAATCCTTAAATTGTAGCCATATTTTGAGTGTTTATTTTTTGGTGTCTAATCCGCACATATATATATATATATACATATATATATCACCATTGCTCTTGATTTTCTTGATTGTATATCTCTTAAATATCAACATATACACGTGTGATTTAGTTTTAGAAGATTTTTCATTGCCGAGAACCTCGATCAGAGAGTAAAAAAGGCGTAAGGTTCACAATGGTGTAAAACTAAAATGGGATATACCGGGCTAGGATTCGAGTTACAGAAACAAGGGCCAGACCAACCACCCAAGAATGGAATCGTCGAGTGAAAACACTTGACAACCTCCTGGAAGCAGCTTTTCTTGCCACCAGACCTTTTTTCCATCAATTAGGAATCTGATGCCGTCACTAAACACATTTCTTAAATTATAGCCATTTTTTTAGTGTTTATATTTTGTGGTCTAATCCGCAAACATATATATATATCACTATTGCTCTTGATTTTCTTGACTGTATATCTCTTAAACATCAACATATACACGTGTGATTTAGTTTTCAAAGATTTTTCAATGCCGAGAACCTCAATCAGAGAGTAAAAAAGGCGTAAGGTTCACAATGGTGTAAAACTAAAATGGGATATACAGGGCTATGATTCAAGTTACAGGAACAAGGGCCAGACCAATCACCCAAGAATGGAATCATCGAGCGAAAGCATTTGATAACCACCTGGAAGCAGCTATTCTTGCCACCAGACCTTTCTCCATCAATTAGAAATCTGATGCCGTCACTAAACACATTCCTGAAATTGTAGCCATTTTTTGAGTGTTTATTTTTTGGTGTCTAATCCGGATATATATCACCATTGCTCTTGATTTTCTTGGCTGTATAACTCATAAATGTCAATATATACACGTGTGGTTTAGTTTACAAAGATTTTCAATGCCGAGAACCTCGATCAGAGAGTAAAAAAGGCGTAAGGTTCACAATGGTGTAAACCTAAAATGGGATATACCGGGCTAGGATTCGAGTTGCAGGAACACGGGCCAAACCAATCACCCAAGAATGGAATCGTTGAGCGAAAACACTTCACAACCTCCTGGAAGCAGCTTTTCTGGCCACCAGACCTTTCTCCATCAATTAGGAATTAGGAATCTCATGCCGTCACTAAACACATTTCTTAAATTGTAGCCTTTTTTTGAGTGTTTATTTTTTGGTGTCTAATCCGCATATATATATCGCCATTGCTCTTCATTTTCTTGACTGTATATCTCTTACATGTCAACGTATACACGTGTGATTTAGTTTACGAAGATTTTTCAATGCCGAGAAACTCGATCAGAGAGTAAAAAAGGCGTAAGGTTCACAATGGTACAAAACTAAAATGGGATATACCGGGCTAGGATTCGAGTTACAGGAACAAGGGCCAAACCGACCACCCAAGAATGGAATCGTCGAGCAAAAACACTTGACAACCTCCTGGAAGCAGCTTTTCTTGCCAGCAGACCTTTCTCCATCAATTAGGAATCTGATGCCGTCACTAAACGCATTCCTTCAATTGTAGCCATTTTTTTAGTGTTTATTTTTTGGTGTCTAATCCGCATATATATCACCATTGCTCTTGATTTTCTTGACTGTATATCTCTTAAATGTCAACATATACACGTGTGATTTAGTTTACAAATATTTTTCAATGCCGAGAACCTCGATCAGAGTGTAAAAAAGTGGTAATGTTCACAATGGAGTAAAACTAAAATGGGATATACCAGGATAGGATTCGGGTTACAGAAATATGGGCCAAACCAAACACCCAAGAATGGAATCGTCGAGCGAAAACACTTAACAACCTCCTGGAAGCAGCTTTTCTTGCCACCAGACGTTTCTCCATCAATTAGGAATCCAATGCCGTCACTAAACACATTCCTTAAATTGTAGCCATTTCTTGAGAGTTTATTTTTTGGTGTCTAATCCGCATTTATATATATATATATATATATATATATATATATATATATATATATATATATATATATATATATATATATATATCTCACCGTTGCTCTTGATTTTCTTGACTGTATATCTCTTAAATATCAACATATACACGTGTGATTTAGTTTTTGAAGATTTTTTAATGCCGAGAACCTCTATCAGAGAGTAAATAAGGCGTAAGGTTCACAATGGTGTAAAACTAAAATGTGATATACCGGGCTAGGATTCGAGTTACAAGAACATGGGCCAGACCAACCACCCAAGAATGGAATCGTCGATCGAAAACACTTGACAACCACCTGGAAGCAGCTTTTCTTGCGACCAGACATTTCTCCATCAATTAGGAATCTGATTCCGTCACTAAACACATTCCTTAAATTGTAGCCATTTTTGAGTGTTTATTTTTTGGTGTCTAATCCGCATATATATCACCATTGCTCTTCATTTTCTTGACTGTATATCTCTTAAATGTCAATATATACACGTGTGATTTAGTTTACGAAAATTTTTCAATGCCGAGAACCTCGATCAGAGAGTAAAAAAGGCGTAAGGTTAACAATGGTGTAAACCTAACATGGGATATACCGGGCTAGGATTCGAGTTATAGGAACAAGGGCCAAACCAACCACCCAAGAATGGAATTATTGAGCGAAAACACTTGACAACCTCCTGGAAGTAGCTTTTCTTGCCACCAGACCTTTCTCCATCAATTAGGAATCTGATGCCGCCACTAAACACATTCCTTAAATTGTAGCCATTTTTTGAGTGTTTATTTGTTGGTGTCTAATCCGCATATATATCACCATTGCTCTTGATTTTCTTGACTGTATATCTCTTAAATGTCAACATATACACGTGTGATTTAGTTTACGAAGATTTTTCAATGCCGAGAACGTCGACCAGAGAGTAAAAAGGCGTAAGATTCATAATATTGTAAAACTAAAATGGAATGTACCGGGCTTGGATTCGAGTTACAGGAACAAGGACCAAACTAACCACCCCAGAATGGATCGAACGAAAACACTTGACAACCTCCTGGAAGCAGCTTTTCTTGCCACCATACCTTTCTCCATCAATTAGGAATCTGATGGCGTCACTACACACATTCCTTAAATTGTAGCCGTTTTTTGAGTGTTTATTTTTTGGTATCTAATCCGCGTCACCATTGCTCTTGATTTTCTTGATTGTATATCTCTTAAATGTCAACATATACACGTGTGATTTAGTTTACGAAGATTTTTCAATGCCAAGAACCTCGATTAGAGAGTAAAAAAGGCGTGAGGTTCACAATATTGTAAAACTAAAATGGAATGTACCGGGCTAGGATTCGAGTTATAGGAACAAGGGCCAAACCAACCACCCAAGAATGGAATAGCCGAGCGAAAACACTTGAAAACCTCATGGAAGCAGCTTTTCCTGCCACCAGACATTTCTCCATCAATTAGGAATCTGTTGCCGTCACTAAACTCATTCCTAAAAATTGTAGACATTTTATGAGTGCTTAATTTTTGTAGTCTATTCCGCATATATATCACCATTGCTCTTGATTTTCTTGAATGTATATCTCTTAAATATCAACATATACACGTGTGATTTAGTTTGTGAAGATTTTTCAATGCCGATAATCTCGATCAGAGAGTAAAAAAGGCGTAAGGTTCACAATGGTGTAAAACTAAAATGGGATACACCGGGATAGGATTCGTGTTACAGGAACAAGGGCAAAACCAACCACCCAAGAATTGAATCGTCGAGCGAAAAAACTTGACAACCTCCTGGAAGCAGCGTTTCTTGCCACCAGACCTTTCTCCATCAATTAGGAATCTGATCCCGTCACTAAACACATTCCTTAAATTGTAGCCATTTTTTGAGTGTTTATTTTGTGCTGTCTAATCCAAGTATATATCACCATTGCTCTTGATTTTCTTGACTGTATATCTCATAAATGTCAACATATACACGTGTGATTTAGTTTACGAAGATTTTTCAATGCCGAGAACTTCGATCAGAGAGTAAAAAATGCGTAAGTTCACAATGGTGTAAAACTAAAATGGGATATACCGGGCTAGGATTCGAGTTATAGGAAAAAGGCCAAACCAACCACCCAAGAATGGAATCGTCGAGCAAAAACACTTGACAACCTCCTGGAAGCAGCTTTTCTTGCCACCAGACCTTTCTCCATCAATTAGGAATCTGATGTCGTCACTAAACACATTCCTTAAATTTTAGCCATTTTTTGAGTGTTTATTTTTTGGTGTCTAATCGTCATATATATCGCCTTTGCTCTTGATTTTCTTGACTGTATATCTCTTAAATGTCAATGTATACACGTGTGATTTAGTTTACCAAGCTTTTCAATGCCGAGAACCTCGATCAGAGAGTAAAAAAGGCGTAAGGTTCACAATGGTGTAAAACTAAAATGGGATATATCGGGCTAGGATTCGAGTTACAGGAACGAGGGCCAAACCAACCACCCAAGGATGGAATCGTCAAGCGAAAACACTTGACAACCTCCTGGAAGCAGCTTTTCTTGCCACCAGACCTTTCTCCATCAATTAGGAATCTGATGCCGTCACTAAACACATTCCTTAAATTGTAGCCATTTTTTGAGTGTTTATTTTTGGTGTCTAATCCGCATATATATCACCATTGCTCCTTATTTTCTTGACTGTATATCACTTAAATGTCAACATATACATCTGTGATTTAGGTGTTGTTTGTTTTGTCTGAAGGAAAACGTCTGCAGTCTGCGGACCACATCTGCAGACATCTGTAGCAGAAGTGCTGGACCAAATGTCTGCAGTCTGCAAGAAGAAGACTGTTTGTTTTTTTACTTCTGCAAATTGCTAAAATAAACTGAAATATAAATAAACTGATTTATTAAACTTAAAAGTGTTTTTCAACATTCAAACTTAAATAATAGTTATACAATACTGAAATAATATTCATAAAAAAGACAATAACATTTTTTTTAAATCATTATATCCATGTTTTGCATTAACTGCTCAGCAATCTCATCTCGTAACTGAGTCATATATTCCCGATCCGATGCAGTACCATGTGCTTCAACCTCGTCTTCATCAGCATCAACGTGCACTTGACTATTATGCACCGAAACTGTCACACCCCGACCACGTAAAACAACAAAGCGTGGCGAAAACGTCGGGGAGTGTTGTAACAGAATCATTGTTTCATAACACATGGAAATTGAAATATTGTTTTATTGATTAAATGAATTACAATGTCTTGACAATCAAAGAAATATAACATAAATAACTAGTCTTGCATCTTTTATTGTCACTAAGGCCTAAGTCCGCCTAAGTGTATCTTGATAAATCCTATGCATCATATCCTGAAACACATGTGAAAATAGGTACGTCAGCATAAAAATGCCTGTGAGATACATAGGTTTTGTGAAAATAGAATTCATGACTTATGTTTAAGAAAATGTTTAGTCATGAACCTTGTAATTTGCTTTGTTTTGTAAATCATTTGAAAAGCAATAAGATCAGATGATATGTACAAATAAGAGAATAATGTATGGTTAAATGAATAACCAAGTAAAATGAGTTTGTATAAGATAAGTTGTTTTGTAAAACAATGTCTCGTGAAAAGTATGTTATTTGTATAAAATGTTATATGTCTAAATTGAAATGATTCAAATAACGCTACGATATGTAATACCATACAAGCACTTATATATAGGAAGTACCAGCGGCGTATCCACCATACTTGTATCGTATTACCCACGCCTCGTTACTTAAATCACTTACCCAAACCAAACCAAACCACCAAAGTAAAATGTTTATGTATAATCAATTGTCAAAATGTTTATGTCTAATGTAAACCATGAATTGTGTATATCAATGTCAAAATGTTTATGTATGGTAAGTGAAATATGTCAACTAAACCATATATCAAATGCACAAAAACAAGGTATTGAAGTAAAACATGGTTTAAATCAAAGTTATGTTTTGTGTAATAAATGCATGCTATACTGATATAAACATCTATGCGGTATTGTGAAAATTCATACATCCAAGCCTTGTGACTGTAGAATAAACCCTAGCACAAAGTCTAAGGTCCACCTAGAAATGTAATCGGATTCGGTCATTCATTCCAATCCAAACAAACCCGAGATTTCAGGAATGGGAGTTGTCAAGTCCTATGGTACCACTACCTACTACCGAGCGGCATGATCGGTGTTAATGAATGTACATTGTCCCATTTAAACAAACCAAATGTCATACCAAAATGTAAGCATGTGATGAATAATAAATGTACTAAGTATGCACACAATGGGCATACATAGCATAGAATGTAATGTAAAATGATGTACTAAGTACGCACACAATGGGCATACATAGCATAAAATGTAATGTTAAATAATGTACTAAGTACGCACACAATGGGCATACATAGCATAAAATGTAATGTAAAATAATGTACTAAGTACGCACACAATGGGCATACATAGCATAAAATGTAATGTAAAATAATGTACTAAGTACGCACACAATGGGCATACATAGCATAAAACACAATGAAATCATGTACTATAAATGTACTAATGAGCATAGCAAGTATATGATGTGAAAACAGGAAAGCATGAAAGTAACAAGTAGACACATATGTTTCACCCCAAAACGTTTGGAAAACAGTAAAAGAGGGGTCTATGTACTCACTTGAGATTGCTTAGTAGTCCTTGAGTAACAACCAAACAATGCTAGAGATCACGGATATCAAACGGCACCTAATATAGGTAACTATGTTAATAAACCGGACCTATAACGGAGGATCGGATAGAATGAGGGCTCGTAAACCAAATGAGTATGGGAACTCATGTAATATGGTTTAACAAGTCTACATACTAAGATGAAACCTAACCTAAGTGCTTACGACCCCTTACGACCCGTTTAGGTAGCTTATGCTACTTTAACGCGTCGTTCGCGTGAAACGCGTTCGGAACGCCTAACTAGCCCTATGATAAGTAAAATATGCCTTAACATGTCTAATATTGTTACCAAATCAGTTTAGATACCAAAAGTTATGTTATATATGCTTAATATGAATTTTGGCGTAAAAAGGGCATTTTGGTCATTTACCTAAGGCATATAAACTACCTATCATACAACTAACTAAACGCCGTGACCATAAGGTATAACCTCGGAAGGTTATTTCCTATATACTATGGTCACCTAATGTGTTTGGTCGGATCCTAATGATCGACCAAACGGGTCGGGTTCGAAAGTATAAGCGATTGTTTAGATCGCTTACCTTACGACCCTATATAAGCACTAAACTAAAAGTGACGAGCTAAGCATGTTAAAACATGCTTAACTAAGTTTAGAAAACAGGTTTGATATCAAAACAAACAGTTTTGATACCTAAGAGTAGTTTGGTTACAAAATACGCGTAAATGCGCATTTTGGCCGAAACTACGACTCGTCACTGAGCCTAGATAACGTGGTAATCAGTAGGTATAGTCACTAGGGACTATAACCATCATGATTACGCTCACGTTATGAAGTTCAAACGAACTTCGCATTGACCATAAACTGGTCAACGCAGAAAGTCAAACAAAGTTTGACTTTTAACGCTAAACGAATAAAAGAACGAAGGAACACTTACCCAGGGTCCCCGCAAGCTAATCTTGATCCAAGTAGCTCAGGTATGAAACAATGGTTCCAACTTAGAGCACTCTTAGATCAGATTTGTGAGGAATGAGTGAAGTTGAGGTGGGTATTTATAGTAAATGGACCTCCGTTAGGATCGTTTCTCGAATACCGAGCTTTGATCACATCTGTACACTTGTGGTAACTCAAAATGGCCCCCAACATCAGGGATTGACAAGTGGAACTGGCCTTTCGAGTGCATAAGAGCTGATAACAGCAGTCAAAAACGATTTTCTGCATCTGACCCCTGCTTGCGCATCGTAAGACTTAGAACCTTATGGTGCGCTGTGCAAGGACCTTGCAGGTCTGATACTTTCAAAAATGGCAGAACAGGCCCCTGCACCTTGTTTCGTTGCGTAACGGCACTTCTAACACCCGTCAAACCCAATTTCAAGCTCCATAATGATGTTAAGACATAGGGAACATGAAATATGCTTGAAAACATCTCGGATGTCGGTTCGTTTGGCCGTACGGTCACGATGTTCGCTTAATTACGACGGAATGCGCATAAGCGCGAAAAACGATCCAAATTGTGTGACGAATGGATTTTTCTCATGCCAAACACTAAAATAAAATATTTTAGTGCTTACATAAATTTTTTGGATGTCCGGATGTATTCAGAACGTAAGTTATGCGCGAAAGTGCAAACTTATGCGCTTTTTGACACTTTTAGTCCCTGAATGAGCCAAAAGTTTATTTTAGCACACCGAACCCCTCAAAGCTTATTTCTAAGTTATGTAAAGATTATTTAAGGTATGTTAAGCCTATTTCACTATTCCGGAGTGTTCGTTGCATTAAACTGGTTATATTTACGCATCAGTGCGCGTATAACCTTCCAGAAAGCGATTTAGAGCCCGAAATCGAACAAGAATTGATATGTGCAAATGACACACATATTTGTCAAATCCTAAGTATGAAATACAATATTTCATTGGTTTGGTATTTGTTTAATGGTCGCAGTGACCCAGGTGTCACAGTCTCCCCTACTTTAGGAAATTTCGTCCCGAAATTTATTCAGAGGAAACTTGTGAGAGCTTGAAACATGAAGTTGAAAAGATCAAACAACACTGGTTAGAGTCCTGAACTTCTAGTAACTTTACAATAACATCATGCTTGCAATGTGAGAGGGACACTTATATACAAGTATATAAAGCGTCATTGGTGCGTCCACCGTACCTCCATTACATTGCTCACATTTCGTCATGGTTGTCACTATCGGTTCTTTCACATAGTAAGTCTTACTGTGGTTTCCGTGCACTGAACTTCGTAATTATGTATGCATCCATAATTACGTAATTCCTTGCATAGTCACGTAGTGCATCTTAAAATGTGTAGGGGAAGAAAACAAATGAACGAGCCTATGATGATTGTGACTAGACCACCATAGGGTCCCTTTTATTAAATCAATAAATGATTTTAATAGGCAACCAAGGAGTCTTTTCAGCTTATATCATCACATGTCATTCTTAACCAGATTTTTGAATCGATCTTTTTGACTAGACCACTAAAAGGGTCTCTTATGAAACATGGAATGGTACTATATAACCCAAGGGTCTTAACTATTATATAGAAGCCCAATAAGGATTTAAGGTAGTACCTTTTTGAATATCCTCTACGAATCCCTCATATGAAGATATGAAAGATTCTACGAGGATTAGAATAATGAAAATCGAGAGTATACAAAAACACAAAATGCATAAAAGAGGACACAAGATGCATAAACACATAGCCATATAACCACAAAGATTGTTTATTTAGAAATTTGTTAATTTGTTTTATTAATTGCATACATGTATTTAAAGCACACTAGGAATCCATTTCGTGGATTTCATTTGGTACTTTAAACATTAGCAAGAATCTAACTATGAAGATAGAAAGATCTCTAAAAAGAAAATTCGATTTCGATTATAAGGAACCGAAAAGTTCGAATTAAGGTACACAAGGAATCCAATTAAGGACTCTGATTTGTATGATAATCATCCACAAGGGTCTAATTGTGAAGATAAAAAGATCCCATATGGATTTTAGAAGTTGAAGATGGTTTGAAACCTTGCACTGGACGTGCTTAAGTCAAAACATGAAGTAAAAATGCTTATGAAGTTGAGATGCTAGATATGCCAAGGTGACATATGAAGCAAAATTTGAAAGTTAAGTCAATGTATGAGGAAAATATTTTGAAAACTATGTATGGGGTTTCTAAAAAAAATGTGTTCAATGTTTTTGAAACCTTATATATAATACTTTTGAAATCGTAAAGTAGGTGTACTAGGTAAGTATATTTATAAAAATGTTTTAAAATCATGCGAGATGAATTTTGAAATTATGTATAAGGTTTTTGGAAAACATGAATGATGCTTTTGAAATCATGCACTTGATAAGAAAATATATTGTATTAATATTGTTTTCAGGCTATATGAGACATTTTGAAATCATGAAGGTTGTTTTTGAAACATAGCCAATGTTTTTGAAATAACATAGACAATGCATTTGAAAAAAAATTGTTTTCAAACTATATGAAATGTTTTGAGATCATGAAGATTGTTTTTTTTTTTTTTTGAAATACTCTTACTATGTATGTTGAAAAACCAAAACGTAATGGGTATGAGATTTGAAAATACCCTTAGTTATCTAACCAAGGATTCAAAGGCACAGATGTGCAGAAGCATGATTACTCATAATGTCACTTTATTTTCTGTACTTCGTATCTTAGAATGAAACGAGTACTTAGAATTTACCAAGGGAATCATGAGTAAACACTAAAATGGGAAATTCACAAAAGTAGTTTGTAAGGAACATAGTTCCTTAATGTAGGTATTAAAGGGAAATGCCATACACATATGTAACTATACTTGTATATCAGAATTGTGAACAATAATTTATTTATAAACAAAACAGATTGTTTCACATTACAAGAAAATAGAAGAACAAAAGCATAAGACATCAACATCTTCTAGTCAGCCAACTGCTCATCCGTGGGTTGGATTTGCATTAGCAAGCTTTGGGCAATCCCTTAGGAAATGGCCCATCTCGCCACAGTTGTAGCAAGACCCTGGTGAGAAACGAGCTTGAGTAGAGTCGGCTTGTGGTTGATTTGGAGCACCTTGGTTCGGGTTATATCGACAAGCACTTGCCAGGTGACCAATTCGCCCACATGATACACACAGACGACACTGTAAGTGAGCTTGGTGATGCCCATTACATTTGTTGCATATTGGTGCCGTTCCCTTGTATTGCTTCTTAGCAGGTGGTGTTGCCACCCGGATGGGTCCTGCTTGATTTGGTACTGCTGTAGTTGGGCAAACCCTTGCCGCATGACCTATAAGTCCACAAATTTGGCATTTGCGGCACTTTACACTAGCCTGATGATGAAGGCTACGTTGGTTGCACAAGGGTGCAGTTCCGTTGTATGGCTTTCTGGCTGGTAGTGGTGGCACTTGGCTAGGTCCCGCTTGATTAGGTGTAACTGCTGCGGGTTTCCTGGAAGCCTTACGCTTCCTTGATTTTGGTGCTGGCTTGACTTCTGCTTCCTTTGGTGGCTCTTGAGTGGCTTCATTGTTGAGACGAGAGGCTTCATTGTTGAGGCGAGACATGGTAATGCCTAAATCCACAGTCTTCAGAATCACTTCGCCTATTTGCTGGGCAAATTTGGCTGTTTGCTCGGACATTTGACCGTTGCTGAGAGGAAGAGACATTCTAGAAGAAAATGAAAGACATAGGAAGAAACAAGTGAAACGTCATCGGATAAACAATACAGAATGGCAATGCATAAGAATTTGCGATCATTTGTTTGTTACCTAAGGCAAACAAATGAGACGGTGACAAATCAAAGTAAATGGATCATATTAATGTATCACTGACGACATGCTCGCCTATAAGTGAACACTCACCCCAAGAGTTCCCAGGTAAGAGTGACTGGTCCGATACTGCGGATTTGTACGAACACTCTAGCCTTCGACAGAAAGCTCAGGGTACAGGCATTCACTCTTCCAGTTTGCACGTGTTCACATTATAAGACCCAAACTTTGACGAGATTTGAAAACTTAGAGGGTTCAAAACCTTATAACAGAGGGTTCAAAACCTTACAATAGAGGGTTCAAAACCTAGTAATCAATCATCCTAGAACAGATGATTAGTTTTCAAAGCGGTTTTGAAATTTGTGTTCTTGTTGTGGTTGTCGCCTAAGGATAGGTGACAGTATTGTTTTATGGCTAAACGCAAGTAAACTCGCGTTAGGGTCCTAGGAAGGTTATAGACTAGGTCAAAGTATTACTAATAACCTAATTCTCTATAACCATGAGCTCTGATACCAACTTTTCGGTCACATCCCGACCACGTAAAACAACAAAGCGTGGCGGAAACGTTGGGGAGTGTTGTAACAGAATCATTGTTTCATAACACATGGAAATTGAAATATTGTTTTATTGATTAAATGAATTACAATGTCTTGACAATCAAAGAAATATAACATAAATAACTAGTCTTGCATCTTTTATTGTCACTAAGGCCCAAGTCCGCCTAAGTGTATCTTGATAAATCCTATGCATCATATCCTGAAACACATGTGAAAATAGGTACGTCAGCATAAAAATGCCTGTGAGATACATAGGTTTTGTGAAAATAGAATTCATGACTTATGTTTAAGAAAATGTTTAGTCATGAACCTTGTAATTTGCTTTGTTTTGTAAATCATTTGAAAAGCAATAAGATCAGATGATATGTATAAATAAGAGAATAATGTATGGTTAAATGAATAACCAAGTAAAATGAGTTTGTATAAGATAAGTTGTTTTGTAAAACAATGTCTCGTGAAAAGTATGTTATTTGTATAAAATGTTATATGTCTAAATTGAAATGATTCAAATAACGCTACGATATGTAATACCATACAAGCACTTATATATAGGAAGTACCAGTGGCGTATCCACCATACTTGTATCGTATTACCCACGCGTCATTACTTAAATCACTTACCCAAACCAAACCACCAAAGTAAAATGTTTATGAATAATCAATTGTCAAAATGTTTATGTCTAATGTAAACCATGAATTGTGTATATCAATGTCAAAATGTTTATGTATGGTAAGTGAAATATGTCAACTAAACCATATGTAAAATGCACAAAAACAAGGTATTGAAGTAAAACATGGTTTAAATCAAAGTTATGTTTTGTGTAATAAATGCATGCTATACTGATATAAACATCTATGCGGTATTGTGAAAATTCATACATCCAAGCCTTGTGACTGTAGAATAAACCCTAGCACAAAGTCTAAGGTCCACCTAGAAATGTAATCGGATTCGGTCATTCCTTCCAATCCAAACAAACCCGAGATTTCAGGAATGGGAGTTGTAAAGTCCTATGGTACCACTACCTACTACCGAGCGGCATGATCGGTGTTAATGAATGTACATTGTCCCATTTAAACAAACCAAATATCATACCAAAATGTAAGCATGTGATGAATAATAAATGTACTAAGTATGCACACAATGGGCATACATAGCATAGAATGTAATGTAAAATGATGTACTAAGTACGCACACAATGGGCATACATAGCATAAAATGTAATGTAAAATAATGTACTAAGTACGCACACAATGGGCATACATTGCATAAAATGTAATGTAAAATAATGTACTAAGTACGCACATAATGGGCATACATAGCATAAAATGTAATGTAAAATAATGTACTAAGTACGCACACAATGGGCATACATAGCATAAAACACAATGAAATCATGTACTATAAATGTACTAATGAACATAGCAAGTATATGATGTGAAAACCGGAAAGCATGAAAGTAACAAGTAGGCACATGTGTTTCACCCCAAAACGTTTGGAAAATAGTAAAAGAGGGGTCTATGTACTCACTTGAGATTGCTTAGTAGTCCTTGAGTAACAACCAAACAATGCTAGAGATCACGGATATCAAACGGCACCTAATATAGGTAACTATGTTAATAAACCGGACCTATAACGGAGGATCGGATAGAATGAGGGCTCGTAAACCAAATGAGTATGGGAACTCATGTAATATGGTTTAACAAGTCTACATACTAAGATGAAACCTAACCTAAGTTCTTACGACCCATTACGACCCGTTTAGGTAGCTTATGCTACTTTAACGCGTCGTTCGCGAGAAACGCGTTCGGAACGCCTAACTAGCTCTATGATAAGTAAAATATGCCTTAACATGTCTAATATTGTTACCAAATCAGTTTAGATACCAAAAGTTATGTTATATATGCTTAATATGAATTTTGGCGTAAAAAGGGCATTTTGGTCATTTACCTAAGGCATATAAACTACCTATCATACAACTAACTAAACGCCGTGACCATAAGGTATAACCTCGGAATATTATTCCCTATATACTATGGTCACCTAATGTGTTTGGTCGGATAATAATGATCGACCAAACGGGTCGGGTTCGAAAGTATAAGCGATTGTTTAGATCGCTTACCTTACGACCCTATATAAGCACTAAACTAAAAGTGACGAGCTAAGCATGTTAAAACATGCTTAACTAAGTTTAGAAAACAGGTTTGATATAAAAACAAACGGTTTTGATACCTAAGAGTAGTTTGGTTACAAAATATGCGTAAATGCGCATTTTGGCCGAAACTACGACTCGTCACTGAGCCTAGATAACGTGGTAATCAGTAGGTATAGTCACTAGGGACTATAACCATCGTGATTACGCTCACGTTATGAAGTTCAAACGAACTTCGCATTGACCATAAACTGGTCAACGCAGAAAGTCAAACAAAGTTTGACTTTTAACGCTAAACGAATAAAAGAACGAAGGAACACTTACCTAGGGTCCCCGCAAGCTAATCTTGATCCAAGTAGCTCAGGTATGAAACAATGGTTCCAACTTAGAGCACTCTTAGATCAAATTTGTGAGGAATGAGTGAAGTTGAGGTGGGTATTTATAGTAAATGGACCACCGTTAGAATCGTTTCTCAAATATCGAGCTTTGATCACATCCGTACACTTGTTGCAAACTTGTGGTAACTCAAAATGGCCCCCAACATCAGGGATTGACATGTGGAACTGGCCTTTGGAGTGCATAAGAGCTGATAACAGCAGTCAACAACGAGTTTTTGCATCTGACCCCTACTTGCGCACCGTAATACTTAGAACCTTACGGTGCGCAAGGACCTTGCAGGTCTGATACTTTCAAAAATGGCAGAACAGGCCCCTGCACCTTGTTTCGTTGCGTAACGGCACTTCTAACACCCGTCAAACCCAATTTCAAGCTCCACAATGATGTTAAGACATAGGGAACATGAAATATGCTTGAAAACATCTCGGATGTCGGTTCGTTTGGCCGTACGGTCACGATGTTCGCTTAATTACGACGGAATGCGCATAAGCGCGAAAAACGATCCAAATAGCGTGACGAATGGATTTTTCTCATGCCAAACACTAAAATTAAATATTTTAGTGCTTACATAAATTTTTTGGCTGTCCGGATGTATTCAGAACGTAAGTTATGCGCGAAAGTGCAAACTTATGCGCTTTTTGACACTTTTAGTCCCTGAATGAGCCAAAAGTTTATTTTAGCACACCGAACCCCTCAAAGCTTATTTCTAAGTTATGTAAAGCCTATTTCACTATTCCGGAGTGTTCGTTGCATTAAACTGGTTATATTTACGCATCAGTGCGCGTATAAACTTCCAGAAAGCGATTTAGAGCCCGAAATCGAACAAGAATTGATATGTGCAAATGACACACATATTTGTACAAATCCCAAGTATGAAATACAATATTTCATTGGTTTGGTATTTGTTTGATGGTCGTAGAGACCCAGGTGTCACAGAAACATTAGGTTGATCGTATTCTGTAAACAATTCATCGCTCAAACCCTCTTTCCTTATAAATTTATGTAGCGCGAAACATGCAATGGTAATGTTCCTTTGTGTAACCAATGGAAATGGTGCCATCCTCTTCAAAATAGGGAATCTTGCTTTCAAGACACCAAAAGCACGCTCAATTACGTTCTGAAGTCTTGCATGAGCATGGTTAAATTTCTCTTTATTAGTCAATTCACATCTTCGGCGAAAATCTCCTAGCCAATACCTCACATTACGATATGGAGCCAAAAATCCCCGTATGTGTGCATACGCGGCATCACAAAGATAATACTTGTCTGTAAAGATATACAATTATTTAGAAAAGTAAACCAAGTGATAAATATTTAACAAAACATAAACTTACCTTGTGGTGGAAACGGGAATGGTGCATCTGGATCTGATAATGCCTCTGATAATATTCTTGCATCATGTGCTACACCTTCCCATCCGGTCACGATGAACGTAAAAATCATGTTGAAGTCACAAATTGCTAATACGTTTTGATAACAATCTCCTTTTCCTCTTCCTCTATATAAATCTTGTTTACTAGTAGGGACAACAACATGTATTAAAGTTCCATCTAGTGCACCAACCGCTCCTTTAAAAACCCGTCGTAGTCTCTTGTTATGCCCCGGTATGTTTGGATTAGGATTGAAAGAAGTTGGTACTATCATTTCTTTGGCAAAAAGCATCATTTTATCCAAGACTTCATAAAAATATTTATGAATTGTTTGCTTTGAGTGTTGAAATCTACGCTTGATAACTACATACCGTTGATTATGACCGATTATCATAAAAAACATAGCCATCTTCTCCTCAACCGATACATGTTTACTATCCTCTAACGAATAATTTACTCTAAAATGTGCACATAGTCGGACAAATGATTCACAAGACAAACGTGAAAGTTCAATGCATTGTTTGGGATTTCCTGTCAATAACTCTAACGTGTATTTATGTCCCGTCATACGCGAATCATTGTCTCGCACTCGTTTTAAACCTCTCTTCCAAAAAACCGGACATACAAGTACATAAGAATAATGAGAAGTAATTTCTTATTATAATCCATTATGAACCTGTTTTAACAAGTATAAACAACCAAAAGCATAAGCATAAACCAAAGGATACAACGTCAAACATAAAACCATACAATGTCTAAAACATAAATAAAAAAGCATAAAATGTCTCAAACATAAACAAAAGCAGTCAATGTCTCAAACATAAACCTAGCAATCGTGTTAAGCATATAAAGTCTTCACTACTTTATCAGGCCTAAACTTTTTTCCGTCATTCCGATCCACCCTCTTAAGACCTCGGGAATTTCTGGCAATGCCATCCACGCCTCTCTCATGTCGGAGGACACCCCAAAAATGTGAAAAGTAGCTAAGAATATAGGATCTACCGGGTCTAACCCAACCAACTTTAACTTCTCAGAACACTCACGAACCGTTGGCCCTTATTTGCCTTTAAACAAAACCTGTAGAGCCTTCTACATATCACGTGCTAAATCATCATGGTTAATAGATGATTTTTATATTTTGGCCCTTTTGTTTGGATTAGGCTCAGAAGTGGGCTCGGAAGTGGGCTCGGAAGTAGGCTCAGAAGTGGGCTCTGGAGTAGGCTCAGAAGTGCCGGCATCATCTTGTGTGTCATGATAATGGGTGTCCATAATCATAAGCGATTGGACACGATGACAAGAAGATCCAACCCCAGATGTTGTTTGGGTTGAGGTCCACTTGCAATTTCCAGTGGCAGTATTTCCATCAAACAATTCTGCACAAAGTTCTGGAAATGGCAATGGAACTGTCTTCAATGATGCAGCCTTCGGATGCCCCTAAACCCAAAGTAAAAAAAATATTTTTATAAACTTTTTTTTAAGATTATGTTTAAAATTTATATAAATGAACATACCTTCTTAAATTCTTCCCATTCCTCGTTCGTTAAGGTAAAAGTATTTGTTTGAGGGTTGTATATGTTGTCGGTTTTGTTTTTCAAGTACACCCAACCTACGTATTTGGCTTTAAGATTATCATATGCATTCTTCATTTGTTTTTGAGTTAAATCCAAGCCAAACTTTTCCTTAAGAACTTTCCCTAATTTATTCCATGAGTCTTTATGCAAACTCAAGCCTTTTCTACCCACCGTGTTTATCTCTTCAATGCATGTCTCTAATAAGCATTTTAGATGGTCGTTTGACCATTGTTGTTTCTCTCCCATTTCTACAAATCAACAAAAAAGCAACTAACATACTAGGCGCGAATCATGCCAATCCATAACAAAAACAAAAACTCTAATAAAACAATTAACATACTAGTAAATTTGTGACCAAAGATTCAAGCCTCAAAGATATACATATACAATTAAGCTTTCAATAAATTATTCTTCAAACAATTAACATACTAGAAAACATCATACCATATACTGATGAAAAGGAAAAAAATTAAACTAGATCAAACAAACCTACATAACATTCTGTTGACAAATTTCATATAACACTTTCACTTCAAACCAACGATAGACAATTTTCATATATGACAATTTTCATATAGCAATTTTCATATAACACTTTCAATCCATAACACAAAAACCTATGATAATTTCAAACCCACATAACAATTCACTTCAAAGTTGAAAGTTATAACACTTTCACTTCAAACATTACAAGACTGTACACAAACATTACAAGACCTGCATATCAATTCACTTCAAAGTTGAAACTGAAACAGAAAATACAGACATATCTAATGAATGAAACCTGGTAACAATCATGTACCTGTGCGGCTGTAGAGTGGAGGAGGAGATGAAGCAGGTCTCGGCGGCGGTGGATGAGAAGGAGCATGTCTCGGCGGCGGCGGAGGAGAAGGAGCAGGTCTCGACGGCGGAGGTGAAGGAGCAGTCGGCGGTTGAGATGGTGGGGGGAAGAGCAGGGCGACGGTTAAGATGGTGGGGGAGGAGCAGGGCGACGGTTGAGATGGCGGGGGAGGAGCCATGTGCGGGTGTGGGAGAAATCTAGGGTTTGGAGGTGTTTTGATGGGGGAGAAGTGTTTTGAAGAGGGGGAGAAGTGATAAGCCCACACATGCCCGACAAAGAGGTGGGGCAGATCTTTTTATTTAAATACTCTTCTAAAAAACAAACAAGCTGCAGACCTTTATGTCTGCGCGTGGTCTGCGTGGAGAAGAGAAAAGAGGTTCTGAAGTGCTTTTTCTAAAAAAACAAACACTCCCTTAGTCTACGAAGATTTTTCAATGCCGAGAAACTCGATCAGAGAGAACAAAAGGCGTAAGGTTCACAATGGTGTAAAACTAAAATGGGATATACCGGGCTAGGATTCGAGTTACAGGAACTAGGGCCAAACCAACCACCCAAGAATGGAATCTTTGAGCGAAAACACTTGACACCCTTCTGGAAGCAGCTTTTCTTGCCACCAGACCATTCTCCATCAATTAGGAATCTGATGCCGTCACCAAACCCATTCCTTAAATTGTAGCAATTTTTTTAGTGTTTATCTTTTGGTGTCTAATCCGCATATATAACACCATTGCTCTTGATTTTCTTGACTGTATATCTATTAAATGTCAATATATACACGTGTGATTTAGTTTACGAAGATTTTTTAATGCCGAGAACCTTGATCAGAGAGTAAAAAGGCGTAAAGTTCACAATGGTGTAAACCTAAAATGGGATATACCGGGCTAGGATTCGAGTTACAGGAACAAGGGCCAAACCAACCACCCAAGAATGGAATCGTTGAGTTAAAACACTTGACAACCACCTGAAAGAAGCTTTTCTTGCCACCATGTTAGTGCATTTATTCGAAGAGCTATAATTCAAGGTGTTTGAAGATGTCAAGCAACGGTGAAGAATTCTACAACACATTCTACAACGCATTCACTTCCGAATCGACAGATAGAAGATCCGAGATGAGAGAATATTCGAAGGAGATTTCAGAGAATTTGAAATTCGAGAACATGTATGGAAGTCAACAGAAACCACCAAAGCTAATGAAAGTTGAAGATTATCACTGGTGGAAAAACATATTTGAGGGTTGGGTAAAAGCTTTCGCTCCTGAAAGCTGGTTAAAAATGCCAGATGGATACACTGAACTAGTAAAAGAGGGAGGAGAGTTAATAGATCCAAAAGATTTCTCAGACATAGATATAAAAAATGTTGTGGCAGAATATAAAATGATTACATTCATCAAACAGTCAGTAAGAGAGGATATTATTTCGTTACTTAAACAATAAAAAACTTCAAAGAGTTTGTGGGAAGCGTTAGGGAAAAAGGGTGTAGGAAGTAATGAAATTGTTAAAAACAAAAAGAAATTGTTGCGTAAAGAGTTTGATTTATTCAATTGTATGAAAAATGAGTCTGTTTGTAAAATGATTGAGAGATTCGGATATCTGAAAATGGAGCTAATCAGACATGAAATTTTACCTTCTGAAGAGGAGCTGGTGGATAAACTGTTTGATTCATTGCCAAATGATCAAGAGTGGCAATACTTCGCTCTAATGTTGAAAAATACTATCAAGCCTGAAGATTTAAAAGTGGATTTGCTGATCGAAAGACTTGAAAGCCATGAGTTGGAGATAAAGAGATCTAAAGTCAACAATCCGGCTTATCAGCAGAATGTAGAGCTTTATTACAGAGGAAATGTACCGCAGGCTGGTTCTCCAAGAACAACATTTTCTGCAGAAAGTTCAAGTTCAGTGAACAATGAAAATCTTCACAATGGTTTTCACGGTGGATCTTCTTCAACAGTTTCAGACCAATCTGCTTCAAAGAATTTATTCCAGTGTAATATCGCAGTGGATCTGAAGAATGGGCAGAATTTCAGCGAAGAGTCGGCAAAACAACAGATGGTTTTCTTGGCATCTGTACTTGAATCGTATGAAAGTCTTGTTGCAGGGAAGATCGGCAACACCAACTTGACAAAAGAAGATTACGATCAATTAGACCCCGAGGAGATGGAACTAATGGATATAAGATGGTGCATGGCCAGTGCAGTTCGTCGGGCACAGCGGTTCATGGAGATCACGGGGAGAAAGTCAACTGGTGGATCATCTACCAAACTAGGATTTGATAAATCTAAGGTGACATGCTTCAAATGCAAACAAAGAGGTCACTTCAAGCACGAGTGCAGAAATGCGTATGCTGATGATGATTCTGCAAATCCGTTTAACGAAGATTATTACAAGAAAGCGATTTATCATCAGAACAAGCCTGAGCCACCAAGATTGAAACAGCCTGAAGAAAAATCAAGGGCTCTTGCAGTTATATATGACTATGAAGGTTATGACTGGAGTCAAGTTTGTCCTGAAGAAGATGCAGTTGGATATGCATTTGTGGCTGATGCTGATCCTGATAGATGTTGGAAAGCAGACTATGCAAGATGGGAAATTGGAAAACTAAACGAACCATTCAAAGAATCCCAGAGAGCAAAAAGATGGAATGAAGAGTTGGAATGTTACATGGATCCACGGGGTAATCCAGTTGTTGACCCATCAAAAGTGGATTTCGAAGCTGTAACAAATTTGGTTCCAAGGCAGGCTACTTTCAACACACGAAGGTTATCTGATAAAACATATCTGCCTGATTTGCAGAAGAAGATAAGAGAGGTTTGTGAAGCAAGTCTACCGAAGGTGGTAGAAATGAAGATGCGAAAAGAAGAAGAATTGAAGAAGATGATTGAAGAAGTAAAGACTGTTGTGAAGATTGCTGCTGAAGAGGAACAGAAAGCTGAAGAAGAACAAAAGAATGAAGAAGCTCAGAAAGAAGAAAAGGAGGAAGATCAAAAAGTTGAGTCAGAAGAACCGGTGCTGAATGAGACTGAGGTTAGTGTCACACCCCGATTTCCACGTGTCACCGGTGGGCCCGGTGGGGGAGTATCGTGACGTGGTTGGCAACGTAATAGTCAAACAACACAATATTATTATGCACAGCGGAAGCAAATTTAAAAATATGATACAACCGAATTTAATATTGTTTATCAATGTAACAATATCCGGAAGTTTATCCACAGAACGGATCGAAACAAAATAATATTTATGGTTCAACAGACTTCTGGCATCCTAAGCTTGCGAGACTTTTTATTGATGCTTAGGAGACAATCCAGCCAATTTCGTTTAGTACCTGCATTTAGTCTTTTTGGGAAAATACGTCAGTTTACACTGGTAAATACATTCAACCGACTCATTTTGGAAAATGATTGAAAATTGGTTTGGATGCACATGGCATAAACATTTTTATTTAACTTGGGAGAATTATTTAATATTATAATCTTGTGAACGAATTACATGTTACTTATGCGTTCAGTAGCCCGGATCTAGTCCGGGTTAAAGATCAATAAACACACCACATCATAGAGTTATACACGGGAGTACGCCTACACCCCGTGCTCAGGTCGTGGCCATCTCGTAAGATGATGCCAGGGATATCCGGGACATGGTCATTAACCCCCCAAAGGCTGTAAAGTAAACAAGACTGTTTAAAACGAGCCGATCAAATTATTCAACTACCCACTAAGCGTGGAGATTTGATGCTCGATCAAGCGGTATGCTATATACCGTAACCCAAGCCCGTATAGGGAAAATAAGTTAAAAGTATTTACCTGATGCAAGTATAAATCACAATAAGCAGAATGCACGTAGCTTTTACTGTTTCTCCTAATCTGGAACGAAGGTTTATAATAACCTATTAGAATTCTAACGGGTCTTTTATTAAGCTTAAGCTTAGACCGGCTAGTTTCAAGATACGGTTCATACGCACGATTAAGCGAAGACCGGATAGAATGTGATTCAGACCCGACAAGTTTGAAGACTTGTTTAATATGGGTTTATTATTCACATTCTGGATTTTGAGATAAAACCGTTAAGGTTTGACCCGTTTCGGCTAATTTATGTAAACTTGTTACATAAACCGAACCGTACGCGTAATAAGCGTGACGGGTACTCATGAGAGCTATATATAGGTTTCCTAAGTTAATTATGTCTCAAATATCTTGTGACATCAGTAAGGTGTCTTTCGTTATGCCCGAAACGTGTTTAAACACAACTAGGCCCCGTAGGGGTAGTTTGGTCATTTAAAAGTTTATAAAAGAGTTTAAGTGACAACCTGAGTTACAGGTCTGATGTAATCAGCAATTATACTTAATTTTCTAAGTTATATCAGTAGGTTAAAGCATGTATGTGAAACTTATCATTTTTAACCAAACTAGGCCCCGTAGGGGTATTTTGGTAATTTCACATAAGCCGAAAAGCTCAAAACTGAAGTCTGAGTTTATCAACCTTTGCTTACTGTTAAAATATGATAATTTTCCTCTTATATCAGTAGGTATCAACCCGGGTATGTCCAATATGATTTTAAAACATACTATGCGCTAAAAACGCTAAATAAGGCGATTAAAGGCCATTACCGGGTTCGATACTTAAATCTGATATTTTTATATTTCCAGAAGGCTTAAAATAATTTATTTATCATAACTAATCAGTGGCAAAAGGTTTGGGGTTGTTTAGATATGTAAAACTCATTTTATGGCCCGTAAGGGCAAAACCGACAATTACCGAATTAAGCCTACGACTATGAGTTATGCTCAGCCTAAAATTAATTAAAAATCTTTAAAAATCCCAAAATAATATATTACATCAGTGGGTAAAAGATTTGATACCAAAAAGTATGTTTAACTAGGCTATACGCTAATTACGCCATTTTATTAACATAAAGCATTAGTTTTGCGATAATGAGCATAACTCTTAATCTACAAGTCAAACTGATGTCTAACTTTGCATACAAGTCTATATATCAGTAACAAAGGTTTCTACACTTTTACATTTTCATAAATCACGTTTTAAGGTAATAAGGGCATAACGGTCAACATATGAGCAATTAACGGAAACATGCATATTAATTGGATAACTAACGAACCAAGGTGTATAATCACAGATGGTTGTTCTAACATGTAACCTATTTCAATTAAAGCTCTGAGGCATTTCTAAAATATGCCTAAACGGGTCAGAACTGAAAGTCAAAGTGAAAGTCAAACTATGCGACTTTCGGTTTCGAACCGGGTCTAAACAGGAAATAGTCGGGTTGAACATGTTTAGACATGTTCTTACACTTATTACTAATTTATAATAATGATCAAACAGGTTATATATGTTCTAGATAGCTAATTATGCATAAATGACATTTTAAGCATTATGTTGACTTTTTAATTAAAAGTTTGACCCGACATTTGACCTGGTTAGGATGGTGATCAGGGGAAACCCTTTTGAGGTTTTATTACCCACATAAATACCAACCTATAACTACTTTCAATTCGAGATATGACCGAGCCATTAATGACTAATCTCGAAGTCAAACCGTAATTACGACGGTTTGACTTTTAGCTAATTAACTAAGCTAAAAGTAATTAGAGAAAGATTAGAATACTTACTGAAGTCCTATGCACGAGATATGATCACTTGGAAGCAAGCTTGAGCTCCAGAAATGATCCAAGAGTGCAGGAGAAGTTGTGAGGAATGTTTGAAACCTTGAAGGCCTTTTATACTTGTTGCAATCACCATAACAAGTTGACAACAAGGTCTAGGATCCATCCACAACTGATTAACACTTGTTACTAGTGCCTAGGGATGTCTAGGGGTCGTCCATAAGTGAGAAAAACCGGCTAAGTGGGTTAAAATCGCGCATAACAGGCAACAGCCTGTTTCTGGTCGCTGGCAGTCTGGTAGCGCACCGTTACATGTTTGTGGTAGCGGTGCGCTACCTCTTCTCAGGGGCTGAAATGTTGTTGTTTGTTGAAGTTTCGAAAGGGCACCCACTTGTTCAACTTTGGGACATTATTTTGTCAGTTGAGGGCCTCCCAAAATGCCTTTGTACAGTTCTAAACCCCACCATGAAGTATTGTTTCATTTGAATCCATAAACAAGACCCGAAAATGAAGGTTTATCATTCATTTCTTCGTGGGATCATATCATGCACTTGGAATTCTTTGATTGATAATAATTCCCTGAATTGAGGCATAAAAGATGTGTATAACATTTAATCGGGTCTTGGGATTTATACTTGAGGTCGTTCAGAGGTAACAATTTAACATGACGCCACTTTAAATCCTACCGAAACATCTTTATTAAATCCGGGTTTACAACGCGTTTTGTCTTACATGACACGTGTCGTTTTATTATTGAACCCGAAATTTTCGAGGTGTTACATCCTCACCCCCTTAAAATAAATCTCGACCCGAGATTTACTGAAACAAGTAAGGGTACTTTTCTTTCATCGTGGATTCAACCCCCCACGTGAATTCGGGACCTCTACGGGCATCCCATTTGACCTTTACAAAAGGTATATGCTTCCTTCGAAGCTTCCTTACCTGTCGATCTTCAATCGACAAAGGTTTTTCAACAAATTTTAAGCTCGCGTCTATATGCACATCTGTATGTGGTATAACCAGTGATTCGTCAGCGAAACACTTCTTTAGATTGCAGATGTGGAACACATTGTGAATTCCACTGAGCTCTTCTGGTAAGTTCAGCTTATAGGCAACTGACCCGACACGTTCGATAACCTCGAAAGGTCCTATGTATCTCGGGCTTAGTTTACCTTTCTTACCAAACCGCATCACTCCTTTCCAGGGTGACACTTTAAGTAGGACTTTGTCACCTACTTCGAAGTGAAAATCCTTACGATATGGATCAGCGTAACTCTTCTGCCTATCCCGGGCAGCTTTGAGATTGTTACGAATCTGGACAATCTTGTCCGTCGTTTCGAACACGATCTCTGGTCCTGATAACTGGACTTCTCCAACTTCCGCCCAACAAACTGGCGATCTACACTTTCTACCGTATAGTGCCTCAAAAGGCACAGCCTTTATGCTGGTGTGGTAGCTATTGTTGTAGGAGAATTCGATCAATGGTAGGTTCTTATCCCAACTACCTCCCAAATCGATCGCACATGCACGCAGCATGTCTTCCAACGTTTGAATAGTACACTCACTTTGACCGTCAGTCTGAGGATGGTAAGCCTTACTAAAGTTCAAACGTGTGCCCAAAGACTGCTGGAAGCTCTTCCAAAAATGTGACGTGTACCTAGTATCTCTATCAGAGATAATAGCTACAGGTATGCCATGTAAGGCTACAATCTTATCAACGTATAACTGGGCTAACATATCGGAGCTATAAGTGTCCTTGATGGGTAAGAAATGAGCTGACTTAGTCAGTCGGTCAACTATAACCCATATCGTATCATTTCCTTTCCTCGTCTTGGGTAACTTGGTAATAAAATCCATAGTTACCATTTCCCACTTCCACGTAGGAAGTTCAGGCTGTTGTAGCAAACCTGACGGTTTCTGATGCTCGGCTTTGACTTGCGCACATGTCAAGCATTTTGCTACATGGGCGGCTACAGACTTTTTCAAGCCTATCCACCAATAATTTGCCTTTAGATCCTGGTACAACTTATCAGCTCCAGGATGAACGGAGTATTTGGAACTATGGGCTTCTTGGAGGATGACATCACGAAGTCCTCCAAAAATTGGAACCCATATTCGTCCATTTAATCGCAGAATTCCGTCCTTGCTAAGAGTTAACTGCTCCTCAGTTACTCCTAACTTTTCATTAGGATAGTTAGCTTCCAACACAGCTTCCTTCTGTGCAGCTAACACCCTTTCTATCAAACTGTTCTTTATTTCCATGCGCTTGGCATTGATTCGAATGGGTTTAACCCTTTCCTTTCTGCTCAAGGCGTCAGCGACTACATTCGCTTTGCCGGGATGATACTTGATTTCACAATCATAGTCATTCAAGGTTTCCATCCAACGGCGTTGCCTCATGTTTAATTCCTTCTGATTAAACAGATGTTGGAGGCTCTTGTGATCAGAATAAATCACACATTTGATACCATAAAGATAGTGCCTCCAAAGCTTTAGTGCGAATACAACGGCACCCAGCTCCAAGTCATGGGTGGTGTAATTCTTTTCATGCACTTTCAATTGTCTTGAAGCATAGGCAATAACTTTGCCTTTCTGCATAAGCACACACCCCATGCCAGTGTGCGAAGCATCACAATAAACCACAAAGTCTTCAATTCCATCTGGCAGTGTCAGTACAGGGGCGTTGCTCAACTTTTGCTTCAGAATATCAAAGGATTCTTGCTGCTTAGGGCCCCAAACAAACTTAACCTTCTTTTTAGTTAAGGAGGTTAGGGGTGCAGCAATCCTTGAAAAATTTTCAATGAAACGCCTGTAATATCCTGCCAATCCCAGGAAGCTACGAATTTCAGTAGGCGTCTTTGGCTCTTGCCAGTTCATTACGGCTTCAACCTTAGCGGGATCCACCTGGATACCACGCTCACTAACCACGTGTCCAAGAAATTGGACTTCTCGTAGCCAAAATTCACACTTAGAGAATTTGGTGTAGAGCTTTTCCTGACGTAGAAGTTTGAGAATACAATGAAGGTGTTTCTCATGGTCAGCTTGATTCTTAGAATAAATGAGGATGTCGTCGATGAAAACGATGACGAATTTATCCAAGTAAGGCTTACAGACGCGATTCATGAGATCCATGAACGCGGCCGGTGCATTAGTGAGCCCAAAAGGCATCACTAGGAACTCGTAGTGGCCATAACGAGTCCTAAATGCAGTCTTGTGAACGTCTTCATCCTTGACCTTCAATTGATGGTAGCCTGACCTCAAATCAATCTTTGAGAAGTAACTTGCCCCTTGTAGCTGGTCGAACAAATCGTCGATTCTGGGCAAAGGGTACCTATTCTTAATCGTGACTTTATTAAGCTCGCGATAGTCGATGCATAGACGCATCGACCCATCCTTCTTCTTGACAAACAAGATTGGCGCTCCCCAAGGAGATGAACTAGGTCTAATGAAGCCTTTAGCCAGCAATTCATCTAGCTGCGTCCGCAACTCCTTCATTTCTGTGGGTGCCAATCTGTATGGTGCTCTAGCAACTGGTGCCGCTCCGGGGATGATATCGATCCTGAACTCGACTTGTCTATCTGGTGGTAAACCAGGTAGATCTTCAGGAAATACTTCTGGGTACTCAGAAATGACAGGGATGTCTTCTATCTTCGGTTTAGGCTCATCAATAATCACTTGCGCCATGTAAATGACACACCCCTTCTTCAAACACTTGGAAGCCTTGAGCATAGTCACCTGCTCAGGCAGCCCATACTGGGTATCTCCCCGAATGGTAAGTGATTCACCAGACGGAGTCTTTATTACCACTTGTTTCTGGTTACAGATAATTTGGGCCTGGTTATGAGATAACCAGTCCAAACCCAGAACTATGTCAAAACCAGCCAATTTAAACGGAAGTAGAGATAGGGGAAAAGAATGGTTCTTAATGGATATAACACATCCATCTAACATAGTAGAGACGGTTTCTATGGTACCATATGCTAACTCTACCTCATAGTTTACGCTTAGGGTTTTGACAGGTAAATTCAACAATTTACAAAACTTATGATCTACGAAAGACTTATCTGCGCCTGAATCAAAAAGTACTCTTGCAAAGACATCATTTACAAGGAATGTACCTGTTATGACATTATCGTCTTGCACAGCTTCTTTCGCGTCCATTCTGAAGACTCTGGCATTAGTCTTCTTTGCCTCCTCAGGCTTCTTGTTGTACTTTGGGCAGTTGGTCTTGATGTGCCCCTTTTCATTGCAACGGTAGCACGTTGCGTCTTTTATCTTTTTGCAATCCAGGGTTTTGTGATCCGTGGACTTGCAAATTCCACAAGCAAAAGATTTTGACTGAGTCTGAGAATTCGACTCCTGTCTGCACTTTCCATAGTGCTGCTTCTTGCAAATTTTACACTTGGGCTTCTCATCAGACTTATGCCCATCCTTCCTCGACTCAGATCCCTTCTTGCTATCACCGTTCCCACGGTTTTTCTTGTTCGACCTCCGCGAACCATCATCTTCACGCTTCCTCTTCTCGGCCTCCTTATTCCTCAGCGATCTCTGCCTGACCGCATCCAGAGTGAGGGATAAGGAAATGTCAGTTAAAGACCTGAAGGTAGCTGGCCGAGAAGCTTTTACGCTTGCCTTGATCTCGGGTTCTAAACCACCAATAAAGCGAGCGATTCTTTTTGGCTCCGGGGTTACCAGGTAGGGAACCAACCGGGACAGCGTATTGAAGCTTGTCAGATAAGCTTGACAGTCGAGGTTCTTCATCACCAACGATAGAAAGTCAGATTCTATCTTCTCCACCTCATGTTGAGGGCAGAAATTATCCTTGATTAGGGCAATGAATTGATCCCACGAGATATTATACAACGAGATCTTTCCGGAGGCCTCCATCAGAGATCTCCACCATGCCAACGCTTCACCCTTGAAGGACTGTGACACAAACTTAACTATATCCCTTTCAGCACACCCGCTGATATCTACCACCGTGTCCATCTCGTCCAGCCAAGTCATACAGTCGACGGCCCCTTTTTCCCCAGTAAAATCCCTGGGCTTACAAGACACGAAGTACTTATAGGAGCAACCCTTGTTACGGGGTTCTTGATGCAGTACTATATGCTGAGATGGGACACTTTGACGGTTGGTGGACTGACGGTCATCACCATCTTTCTTGGGTCCATCCTTTTTGGGAGGAGGCTTGTTATGAGCCTCAGAATGTGTCCTAGGCTTTGAATGTGATGCAGAGTGGGTCCTACTTCGAGTACCACTGTATTCCTCATACTGCCTATCCAAAGCCTGAGTAACAGCGCCGTCTATGATAGCTTTTAATTCGGCACCCGTTAATGTAATCTGGGCGTTCTCATTCGGCTCTGCTGGATGGCTATTGACTTCATTAGAGTTAGCCATTTGTATTGAACTGTTGCAGAAAACAAGGACAATATTTTATTTGGGAGTTTATTATGGAATTACCCCTTAGGGTAACTTGTTAACCATGGTAAACAGAGACCATATTTGGTTAACTTATTAATCGTATTAATTTAGGATTTCAATCAAAATTTATCCTAAACATAAACAATAACAATATATATTAGCACATAAGGCTTGGTCACATGGACAATTTAAATTATAAGCTATGATTTCAGAGAATCAAGACCTTTAAGGTTTGAACCTAGTTCATTACCCTTATCAGACAGGGAGTCATGACTACCTCTGTCTTTTGGCTCATATGGAAGTGAGCTGGGCCCGTAGGCATCATATTACCACGTATGGCAAAATATGATCATCTTAATTGATGATCTTAACCCATGATTCAGAGATCATATAACTGGGTTTGGACTCTTCTAAAGAATCCTTATACATATACGAATGACATGTGATTTTAACGAATCACTTCTGCCAGGAGTGTTAACATGTTTTAAGATGTTAACAGGGATTTGAATCTTTTAAACAGGTCTTACCATTTTGGCCCGGTCTTATATTTGACACGAGGCTAGGTTTCACACTTTAAGATCCTTAATTAAATAATTACATAGGCAGATTATTTCAAAAGGAATGATTTTAATTTATTTATTTCATTTATATATTATTTATGCACAAAATGGCAAACATGAAATTTATAAAAACAACATTCCATTAATTATACATAGGTTACAAGTTGCCCTAAACGGGTCTTTTCAAACAAACGTTACCCACGCAGGGGTTTTAAACAAGTACTTGCCCACGCAGGGGCTTTAAACAAGCAAACTAGTCCACGCAGGGACCTTAACAACTAAACATCATACCCACGCAGGGGTTAACGGAAAATAGGAAGATAGGCCCACGCAGGGGCTCAAAACAAACACACATACCCACATACCCACATAGGGGCTTAACAACCAAATACACCCACGCAGGGGCTTACACAGCAATGGAAGGATTCAATGATCCTTCTTGTTCTTCCCCTTGATCAAGCCTACTAATCCTTGGAAGAATGTCTGCCTCTCCCTACGGTCCCTGTGCACTTCCCGTTCCACCTGATCCAGCCTCTGTAGGAGTTCCTCATGCTCAGGTGGGGAGAACCTAGGTGGTTGCGATTGAGTCCTTATGATAGGCCTAGGTGGTATTTGGTACCCTTGTGTTGGGTACTCAACTCCCCATGGAGCTCCGTATGGTCCTTCTGGTTGCAGGGCATTGTAGTTAGCTGCCATCAAGTAGGGGTCGGCCTCTGCATACCCATAGTTGTGGTGGACTGGCGGCTCGAACGGGTTATAAGCCATGGAACCTGTATAAGCTGGGATCGGGTTGTTAAAACCCATTGGCGGCGGCTGCGGCATCGCGGGGTTGGAAGGTCCACCCATTTGTGGGTCCTCCTGATATGGTGGGTAGTGGCTAGCACTTGACTGTCGTGGGGAACTGAGATGGAAGTCCCCTGGTCGTACCGACATGCGGGCACCGGTTCTCCTACGCCTTGGCGGTTGAGGAGGTGCCGGTTGAACTGGTGGCGGTGGAGGTGGTGGCGTAACTGCCACAAACCGGTGATCCTCGGATGAATCTTGATGATGCGGCTGTGGCTGTGGCTGCTGCTGCTGAGACTGCTGCTGCTGTTGCTGCCCATGAGACGACGAGTGGTGAGAAGGTGTATAGTACCACTCGTGCTGATTAAACAGGGCTTGGAAACTGTCTGGACCACCATAGGGTGATCCGTGAAAAGACGATCCGTCGGAGATCTCGATCGGATGGTTTGGAGTACCACTTGTCGGCATGACGGGGTCCGTATCCTCGTCCATATCATCTGCGTGATCTCCTGAAAAGTGGTCATCTGGACCCAGTGGGTTAAAACCCACGGGTTCTTGTAAGTAGTTGGCCGGGTTAAACTGGCCTCTGAACACTGGAGTAGGGTCCCCATAGGAATGATGGGACAAAGATCTCTGCAGCGGTATGTAGGAAGGCAGAGGGTTGTTGGGCTCGTCTTCCGAATGTGGTCCGTATGAATTGTGGACCGGAGGTGTAGAGCTGTGCGAAACAGATCGTCTCGCCGGCTCGAACAAGTTTCTCCTGTTCCGACGGGGATGTTCGCTCTCCGTAGCAGTAGGAGCTCGTACATTGGATGGTCCAGCTTCATGGTCATTGGGGGCTGTGACTGGTCCCTTGCCTTGTCCTCGTGTCCTAAAGAATCTTGGAGGCATTTTTGTCCTGCCAATACAGCATAAGATAACAATAACAAAAATATAAAATTTAAAGGACAAAACAAAAACCGAATAAGGTGGAATTTGTCCTATGTTATAAGTCTAGACTCGAAGGTTTAGATATGTGCAATTGTGTAACTGAGATTAAACACAAAAGGCTAGTGTTTAATTCACTCAGTGTTGGCTCTGATACCAACCTGTCACACCCCGATTTCCACGTGTCATCGGTGGGCCCGGTGGGGGAGTATCGTGACGTGGTTGGCAACGTAATAGTCAAACAACACAATATTATTATGCACAGCGGAAGCAAATTTAAAAATATGATACAACCGAATTTAATATTGTTTATCAATGTAACAATATCCGGAAGTTTATCCACAGAACGGATCGAAACAAAATAATATTTATGGTTCAACAGACTTCTGGCATCCTAAGCTTGCGAGACTTTTTATTGATGCTTAGGAGACAATCCAGCCAATTTCGTTTAGTACCTGCATTCAGTATTTTTGGGAAAATACGTCAGTTTACACTGGTAAATACATTCAACCGACTCATTTTGGAAAATGATTGAAAATTGGTTTGGATGCACATGGCATAAACATTTTTATTTAACTTGGGAGAATTATTTAATATTATAATCTTGTGAACGAATTACATGTTACTTATGCGTTCAGTAGCCCGGATCTAGTCCGGGTTAAAGATCAATAAACACACCACATCATAGAGTTATACACGGGAGTACGCCTACACCCCGTGCTCAGGTCGTGGCCATCTCGTAAGATGATGCCAGGGATATCCGGGACATGGTCATTAACCCCCCAAAGGCTGTAAAGTAAACAAGACTGTTTAAAACGAGCCGATCAAATTATTCAACTACCCACTAAGCGTGGAGATTTGATGCTCGATCAAGCGGTATGCTATATACCGTAACCCAAGCCCGTATAGGGAAAATAAGTTAAAAGTATTTACCTGATGCAAGTATAAATCACAATAAGCAGAATGCACGTAGCTTTTACTGTTTCTCCTAATCTGGAACGAAGGTTTATAATAACCTATTAGAATTCTAACGGGTCTTTTATTAAGCTTAAGCTTAGACCGGCTAGTTTCAAGATACGGTTCGTACGCACGATTAAGCGAAGACCGGATAGAATGTGATTCAGACCCGACAAGTTTGAAGACTTGTTTAATATGGTTTTATTATTCACATTCTGGATTTTGAGATAAAACCGTTAAGGTTTGACCCGTTTCGGCTAATTTATGTAAACTTGTTACATAAACCGAACCGTACGCGTAATAAGCGTGACGGGTACTCATGAGAGCTATATACAGGTTTCCTAAGTTAATTATGTCTCAAATATGTTGTGACATCAGTAAGGTGTCTTTCGTTATGCCTGAAACGTGTTTAAACACAACTAGGCCCCGTAGGGGTAGTTTGGTCATTTAAAAGTTTATAAAAGAGTTTAAGTGACAACCTGAGTTACAGGTCTGATGTAATCAGCAATTATACTTAATTTGCTAAGTTATATCAGTAGGTTAAAGCATGTATGTGAAACTTATCATTTTTAACTAAACTAGGCCCCGTAGGGGTATTTTGGTAATTTCACATAAGCCGAAAAGCTCAAAACTGAAGTCTGAGTTTATCAACCTTTGCTTACTGTTAAAATATGATAATTTGCCTCTTATATCAGTAGGTATCAACCCGGGTATGTCCAATATGATTTTAAAACATACTATGCGCTAAAAACGCTAAATAAGGCGATTAAAGGCCATTACCGGGTTCGATACTTAAATCTGATATTTTTATATTTCCAGAAGGCTTAAAATAATTTATTTATCATAACTAATCAGTGGCAAAAGGTTTGGGGTCGTTTAGATATGTAAAACTCATTTTATGGCCCGTAAGGGCAAAACCGACAATTACCGAATTAAGCCTACGACTATGAGTTATGCTCAGCCTAAAATTAATTAAAAATCTTTAAAAATCCCAAAATAATATATTACATCAGTGGGTAAAAGATTTGATACCAAAAAGTATGTTTAACTAGGCTATACGCTAATTACGCCATTTTATTAACATAAAGCATTAGTTTTGCGATAATGAGCATAACTCTTAATCTACAAGTCAAACTGATGTCTAACTTTGCATACAAGTCTATATATCAGTAACAAAGGTTTCTACACTTTTACATTTTCATAAATCACGTTTTAAGGTAATAAGGGCATAACGGTCAACATATGAGCAATTAACGGAAACATGCATATTAATTGGATAACTAACGAACCAAGGTGTATAATCACAGAGGGTTGTTCTAACATGTAACCTAGTCCAATTAAAGCTCTGAGGCATTTCTAAAATATGCCTAAACGGGTCAGAACTGAAAGTCAAAGTCAAAGTGAAAGTCAAACTATGCGACTTTCGGTTCCGAACCGGGTCTAAACAGGAAATAGTCGGGTTGAACATGTTTAGACATGTTCTTACACTTATTACTAAGTTATAATAATGATCAAACAGGTTATATATGTTCTAGATAGCTAATTATGCATAAATGACATTTTAAGCATTATGTTGACTTTTTAATTAAAAGTTTGACCCGACATTTGACCTGGTTAGGATGGTGATCAGGGGAAACCCTTTTGAGGTTTTATTACCCACATAAATACCAACCTATAACTACTTTCAATTCGAGATATGACCGAGCCATTAATGACTAATCTCGAAGTCAAACCGTAATTACGACGGTTTGACTTTTAGCTAATTAACTAAGCTAAAAGTAATTAGAGAAAGATTAGAATACTTACTGAAGTCCTATGCACGAGATATGATCACTTGGAAGCAAGCTTGAGCTCCAGAAATGATCCAAGAGTGCAGGAGAAGTTGTGAGGAATGTTTGAAACCTTGAAGGCCTTTTATACTTGTTGCAATCACCATAACAAGTTGACAACAAGGTCTAGGATCCATCCACAACTGATTAACACTTGTTACTAGTGCCTAGGGATGTCTAGGGGTCGTCCACAAGTGAGAAAAACCGGCTAAGTGGGTTAAAATCGCGCATAACAGGCAACAGCCTGTTTCTGGTCGCTGGCAGTCTGGTAGCGCACCGTTACATGTATGTGGTAGCGGTGCGCTACCTCTTCTCAGGGGCTGAAATGTTGTTGTTTGTTGAAGGTTCGAAAGGGCACCCACTTGTTCGACTTTGGGACATTATTTTGTCAGTTGAGGGCCTCCCAAAATGCCTTTGTACAGTTCTAAACCCCACCATGAAGTATTGTTTCATTTGAATCCATAAACAAGACTCGAAAATGAAGGTTTATCATTCATTTCTTCGTGGGATCATATCATGCACTTGGAATTCTTTGATTGACAATAATTCCCTGAATTGAGGCATAAAAGATGTGTATAACATTTAATCGGGTCTTGGGATTTATACTTGAGGTCGTTCAGAGGTAACAATTTAACATGACGCCACTTTAAATCCTACCGAAACATCTTTATTAAATCCGGGTTTACAACGCGTTTTGTCTTACATGACACGTGTCGTTTTATTATTGAACCCGAAATTTTCGAGGTGTTACAGTTAGAAAATCTTCTGTTCTATCGAATGTTGAATTGGTTGATGAAAAAGAAAACAAGTGCAGGAATTGCATAGAAATGTGCAAAGCTTGTACTGAAAAAGATGACATCATAAAAACAAAAGACAATGACATAGTTAAACTTGAAAATGTTTTCACAACAAAATGTAAAGAAATGATTGAAAAAGAAGAAATTTTGAAATTAAAAGTTGAAAATTTGACACAGAAATGTCAAGGTCTTGAAAAGGATAATGATGTATATAGACAAATGTGTTCAACAAAATGTGTTGATTGTGTTGAAAAAGAATCTAAATTTCAAGATTTACAAAAACAGTATGATTCTTTAAAGTGGTCGAGTCAGAGAGTACAAGAAGCTTATGATACTTTGAAGAGCCAAGTCAAAAGTTTTGATCAAAGATTGTCAGAAACCTTAGTTACTAAAGAAATGTATGAAAGAAAGTTTAAAGAAAAGCAAATTGAATTAAACAAATGTGTTGATGAAATTGCAAATCTTAAACAAGTCTTGGCTAAAAAAGAAAAGGTTGTTACAAAACTTCAAAGTTATCATAACTCTTTGTACATTCTTGAACGCATTTTCAACATCACACCAGATGACAAAGATACTGAAAATTGCAAAAAGGGTATTGGTTCAGAATTTCATCAGGTACCACCACCATTGAGAAACAATTATACTTTTTATGATGAGGAAAAGGTGGCAAATGGTTTGAACATAGCTGACCAGTTACCTGATAGTATCGATGTGACTTACTCCAAATCTGATGATGCTAATGATTCAGAGGTGGTAAGTAAGGTTGTTGAAAGCATTTTGAAAGATGAGTCTACAAAAGGTAAGTCTGAATCACAGGATGAAGATGAAGGAAATCTTTATGATGGTTATCTGAAAAACACAAAATCCGAGAAAAATTTGAATGATGATTCAAAAGGATTGGTTTATACCATGTTTGGATTGGACAAATTATTCTTAGATGTTGTATTCCCGATTCAGAATGTGATTTCAGAGAAGGTCGATAAAGTTTTCAAAATGGTTGAGATTGAGAAGTCTGAGATTCCAAAGTTTGCTGGTAAAGGTCATAAATCTTTTTATAACAAACCTGGTTTTAAGAAGAAAAACATGAAGGCTGGTTTGGGTTATAAAAAGAAACGGAATTGGAATCAAAGTAAAAAACCAAATTTGCAACAAAAGATGAATTTTGTTCAAGGGAAAAGCTTGAAAGAAGAGGAAAAACTCAAAATTGGACAACAGTCTAATGAGGAGTTTGATGCTATGAAAAAGAAACAACAACAGGCCAAGGATTTTTCAAAGAAAGTGTGTTTTAAATGTGATCAAATTGGACATGTTGCACGAAAGTGTCCAAATCCAAAGCCTGTTGATGTTGAAAAACAGAAATCTGAGGATGTGAAACCAAGGTCAACCAGATTTGATTCGAAACAAACTTGGAGGTACAATACAAACAAGTTTGCTTCAAATCAAAATTGGAAATCAAACCCGAACAGGTTCGATTCAAGACAGACCTGGAATTCTCACACACCCAGATTGAGAACAACACAAAGTTGGAGAACATCTGTTGATATGACAAAACCTCAAGAGTTTTGGAAACCTAAAAATGTTATTCAAAATCAAAAGGTTCAAAAAGAGACAAATTTTTACAAAAGAGGTACTCCGGAAGGTCAAATGTGGAGTGCTAAGAAACAAGTGACGTCGGTAAAAGATGAGAAAGTTGAAGTCAAAATTGAAAACGTTTTAAGTGACAAAGAGTTTCCAAAATTGAATGAACATTATTGTGTTGAAATGCCTAAGGTCCAACAGACCTGGGCTAAATTGTTCAAATAATTGATAAAGTTTGAATGTGCAGGTGCTCAATGATGCTGAAGATTGTAAGAATGGTAGTTGCCGTAGCCTGGCACAGGAAGAGGTTGCAGGACCCTGGTTTGGTTAAACAGGGAGTTTATCAATTTCTGTACATAAATAAACAATATTTTCAAAATCCTAAAAATTGAAAAATTTAAAACCAAAAATATGTTTTTAGTTTGTTATATTTTGAAAAACCAAAAATATGTTGTCTTTAATATTGTTTTGAATGTATGTTGATTGAATACGCCGAAACCCTCACAGCTGAACAAACATGATTAATTTCATCAGATTGAAAACGGTTTTCAAACTGTAAAATATCAATGTGTTGTAAATCATGGGGGTACGTTATATTTTCTGCAAATCAGTGCATGAGAAGCAGAAAATGGATGGCGAGACAAAGCTATCAGTATTGGTTGTCAAATTTTCTTTAAATGGTTTTGCATTTTAGGGGGAGATATATTGTTGTTAGAAAATACAAAAACATTTGAAAAATTTGAAAAAGCCAAAAACATGATAAAATTTAAAAAAAAAATGAGTTTTGCGTAAAAAGAGGAAATGATAGTACATCAGTAGACAGTTACAGTACGCTAAAGAAATGGAAAGTTTAAATGTGTTAAACAATCTCACCGTGGATGTGTCGGTAGGTTTTTATACACTTAGTAAACTTTTTCGGGATATAAACCTAAATTCAAACACTTGCTTATTTCGTGGGGAACACTACTTGGATATATAGGTAACCCCTGAAATCTCGTTTGAAAGGTCTCATAATCTGATATACTAGGTCTTTATACTCAGTGATATCTGGGGTATTATTCCGGGACTTCTGCTGAATGGAAGTTCTAACCTAGTCCTCGAATAATACTTTTCGCAAATGTTTGAAACACAGCATCACCCTCAGCATATATGATAAGACAATAAAATTGCTTAGCAATGCTGTTGTAAAAAAGATCCTCTAAAGGGGACACACCCAAGTTGAGTCATGATCTCTCTGCTGAACGGTAGTTCTGACCTGAGCTCTCATGATTCTTCATAATTTATTAACCCCTTACAGATATCATATGTGTTATAATTACCTGTAAGACTGAATATTGGGATCTGGATACGGGAGTATATTCAAGAGGTGGGACACATGAATGGGTTTAAGTTCTTAAAATACATAATTCGTATCCTGAATCAGTTGAAATTTGTATGAAAATTTAAGTGGACCAGTATATCGACAATCTAAGTGAATTGTTTAATTCTTACTGTGTAACTAAGCTCAACGGTACTTGTGACTTGTCAAAAACTGATATGATCCTCTGACGCAAACTCAAACAAAAATATTGTCTGTAAATATGTTTGTACATATTTCTTTAC
The DNA here is from genome assembly GCA_030545235.1 of Helianthus tuberosus. Classification (NCBI taxonomy): domain Eukaryota; kingdom Viridiplantae; phylum Streptophyta; class Magnoliopsida; order Asterales; family Asteraceae; genus Helianthus; species Helianthus tuberosus. The sequence continues at coordinate 84,157 of CM060375.1, read as the reverse complement.
TGCTTTATGTTTTCAGAAAATACAAAAAGATTTTGATTTCTGCTTTATTTTCGACAACCGATGTCTGAGTGCCGAGTTTCAAAATCTAAGTAAGCTGATTGTGTTTCTAAAAAATAAAACAAGTTCATTAATTTGAAACTTGAAGTTTTAAAATCAAAAATCAAAAACAGTTTGTGATATCTCCAAGGTCATTAATTTGGACTTGGATGATTAACTGTGGGGGATTTGGATGCTTATATTGTTATAGAGCTTGTTTCCGATACGATTCAATGAAACTGCCAAATTCATGAGAAGTGATTTTGAGGAGATTGAATTGTTAGATTACAATATCTGGAAGTTTAAAATGTTGTTACTTATAGTTGTATGAGTGATTGCAGGAAAAGTCCAGACTACGATCCCGAGAGCAGAGTCTAAGGGGGAGTCTGAAGACAAGCCTGAAGCAATGAGGAGCTTGTAACCGGAAAGAAAAGGTGACGATCCCTCAAAGCACGGAAGCTTGACGAAAAGGGGGAGCCTGAAGAAAGAGACTACGGAGAGGGAGAGAAACTGAAGCTAAAGACATATCATAGGGGATTCTGTTCGAGAAATAGAAAGACAAGACGCTACGAGATCGACTGCGGCAATATCCAAGGGGGAGTCTGTTAGTGCATTTATGTCTATCGCCTTCGTCAATCCGAGCCGTAGCAAGAAACAGAAGAAAACGAGTCGTTATATTAGTGATAGCTAGACAAAAAGGCAAGGTGGAATAATTGTAATAATGAGAAATCTCAATAAATGCCTTGGACTATAAATAGGAGATTATGTCATAGATTAGGGACTTTTGCCATTTAGAACATTTTGAGCTTTCTAGATCTAGTGAGAGAATCTAGAGAGAGAAAGTGATTCAAGGTGCTGTACTTTATCAAATCTTATATAGAATCACATTTATATTACGTCGTGTGTATTAGGTCACATTCGTGTACGGTTTCCGCACGTGTCACGTCCGTTTCTCAATCATTTCCGAGTCAAAACCGGTCCTACACACCAGACCTTTCTCCATCAATTAGGAATCTGATGCCGTCACCAAACCCATTCCTTAAATTGTAGCCATTTTTTGAGTGTTTATTTTTTGGTGTCTAATCCGCATATATATCACCATTGCTCTTGATTTTCTTGACTGTATATCTATTAAATGTCAATATATACACGTGTGATTTAGTTTACGAAGATTTTTTAATGCCGAGAACCTCGATCAGAGAGTAAAAAAGGCGTAAAGTTCACAATGGTGTAAACCTAAAATGGGATATACCGGGCTAGGATTCGAGTTACAGGAACAAGGGCCAAACCAACCACCCAAGAATGGAATCGTTGAGCGAAAACACTTGACAACCTCCTGTAAGCAGCTTTTCTTGCCACCAGACCTTTCTCCATCAATTAGGAATCTGATGCCGTCACTAAACACATTCCTTAAATTGTAGCCGTTTTTTGAGTGTTTATTTTTTGGTGTCTAATCCGCATATATATCACCATTGCACTTGATTTTCTTGACTATATATCTCTTACATGTCAACATATCCACGTGTGATTTAGTTTACGAAGATATTTTAATGCCGAGAACCTCGATCAGAGTGTAAAAAAGGCGTAAGGTTCACAATGGTGTAAAACTAAAATGGGATATACCGGGCTAGGATTTGAGTTACAGGAACAAGGGCCAAACCAACCACCCAAGAATGGAATCGTCGAGCAAAAAAACATGACAACCTCCTGGGAGCAGCTTTTCTTGCCACCAGACCTTTCTCCATCAATTAGGAATATGATACCGTCACTAAACACATGCCTTAAATTGTAGCCCTTTTTTGGGTGTTTATTTTTTGGTGTCTAATCCGCATATATATCACCATTGCTCTTAATTTTCTTGACTGTATATCTCTTAAATGTCAACATATATACACGCGTGATTTAGTTTATGAAGATTTTTCAATGCCGAGAACCTCGATCAGAGAGTAAAAAAGGCGTAAGGTTCACAATGGTGTAAAATTAAACTGGGATATACCGGGCTAGGATTCGAGTTCAGGAACATGGGCCAAACCAACCAACAAAGAATGGAATCGTCGAGCGAAAACACTTGACAACCTCCTGGAAGCAGCTTTTCTTACCACCAGACCTTTCTCCGTCAATTAGGAATCTGATGCGGTCACTGAACACATTGCTTAAATTGTAGCCATTTTTTGAGTGTTTGTTTTTAGGGTCTAATCCGCATATATATCACCATTGCTCTTGATTTTCTTGACTGTATATCTATTAAATGTCAATATATACACGTGTGATTTAGTTTACGAAGATTTTTTTAATGCCGAGAACCTCGATCAGAGAGTAAAAAAGGCGTAAAGTTCACAATGGTGTAAACCTAAAATGGGATATACCGGGCTAGGATTCGAGTTACAGGAACAAGGGCCAAACCAACCACCCAAGAATGGAATCGTTGAGCGAAAACACTTGACAACCTCCTGTTAGCAGCCTATCTTGCCACCAGACCTTTCTCCATCAATTAGGAATCGGATGCCGTCACTAAACACATTCCTTAAATTGTAGCCGTTTTTTGAGTGTTTATTTTTTGGTGTCTAATCCGCATATATGTCACCATTGCACTTGATTTTCTTGACTGTATATCTCTTAAATGTCAACATATCCACGTGTGATTTAGTTTACAAAGATTTTTTAATGCCGAGAACCTCGATCAGAGAGTAAAAAAGGCGTAAGGTTCACAATGGTGTAAAACTAAAATGGGATATACCGGGCTAGGATTTGAGTTACAGGAACAAGGGCCAAACCAACCACCAAAGAATGGAATCGTCGAGCGAAAACACTTGACAACCTCCTGGAAGCAGCTTTTCTTGCCACCAGACCTTTCTCCATCAATTAGGAATATGATACCGTCACTAAACACATGCCTTAAATTGTACCCCTTTTTTGGGTGTTTATTTTTTGGTGTCTAATCCGCATATATATCACCATTGCTCTTGATTTTCTTGACTGTACATCTCTTAAATGTCAACATATATACACGCGTGATTTAGTTTATGAAGATTTTTCAATGCCGAGAACCTCGATCAGAGAGTAAAAAAGGCGTAAGGTTCACAATGGTGTAAAATAAAATGGGAAATACTGGGCTAGGATTCGAGTTCAGGAACAAGGGCCAAACCAACCACCAAAGAATGGAATCGTCGAGCGAAAACACTTGACAACCTCCTGGAAGCAGCTTTTCTTACCACCAGACCTTTCTCCGTCAATTAGGAATCTGATGCCGTCACTGAACACATTGCTTAAATTGTAGCCATTTTTTGAGTGTTTGTTTTTTAGGGTCTAATCCGCATATATATCACCATTACTCTTGATTTTCTTGACTGTATATCTATTCAATGTCAATATATACACGTGTGATTTAGTTTACGAAGATTTTTTAATGCCAAGAACCTCGATCAGAGAGTAAAAAAGGCGTAAAGTTCACAATGGTGTAAACCTAAAATGGGATATACCGGGCTAGGATTCGAGTTGCAGGAACAAGGGCCAAACCAACCACCCAAGAATGAAATCGTTAAGTGAAAACACTTGACAACCTCCTGTAAGCAGCTTTTCTTGTCACTAGACCTTTCTACATCAATTAGGAATCTGATGTCGTCACTAAACACATTCCTTAAATTGTAGCCGTTTTTTGAGTGTTTTTTTGTGTCTAATCCGCATATATATCACCATTGCACTTGATTTTCTTGACTGTATATCTCTTAAATGTCAACATATCCACGTGTGATTTAGTTTACGAAGATTTTTTAATGCCGAGAACCTCGATTAGAGAGTAAAAAAGGCGTAAGGTTCAGAATGGTGTAAAACTAAAATGGGATATACCGGGCTAGGATTTGAGTTACAGGAACAAGGGCCAAACCAACCACCCAAGAATGGAATCGTGGAGGGAAAAAACTTGACAACCTCCTGGAAGCAGCTTTTCTTGCCACCAGACCTTTCTCCATCAATTAGTTATATGATACCGTCACTAAACACATGCCTTAAATTGTAGCCCTTTTTTGGGTGTTTATTTTTTGGTGTCAAATCCGCATATATATCACCATTGCTCTTGATTTTCTTGACTGTATATCTCTTAAATGTCAACATATATACACGCGTGATTTAGTTTATGAACATTTTTCAATACCGAGAACCTCGATCAGAGAGTTAAAAAGGCGTAAGGTTCACAATGGTGTAAAATAAAATGGGATATACCGGGCTAGGATTCGAGTTCAGGAACTAGGGCCAAACCAACCGCCAAAGAATGGAATCATCGAGCGAAAACACTTGATAACCTCCTGGAAGCAGCTTTTCTTACCACCAGACCTTTCTCCGTCAATTAGGAATCTAATGCCGTCACTGAACACATTGCTTAAATTGTAGCCATTTTTTGAGTGTTTGTTTTTTAGGGTCTAATCCGCATATATATCACCATTGCTCTTGATTTTCTTGACTGTATATCTCTTAAATGTCAACATATACACGTGATTTTTCAACACCGAGAACCTCGATCAGAGAGTAAAAAATGCGTAAGGTTCCCAATGGTGAAAAACTAAAATGGGATATACCGGGCTAGGATTCGAGTTACAGGAACAATTGCCAAACCAACCACCCAAGAATGGTATTATCGAGCGAAAACACTTGACAACCTTCTGGAAGTAGCTTTTCTTGCCACCATACCTTTCTCCATCAAGTAGGAATCTGATGGCGTCACTACACACATTCCTTAAATCGTGGCCATTTTTTGGGTGTTCATTTTTCGGTGTCTAATCCGCATATATATCACCATTGCTCTTGACTTTCTTGACTGTATATCTCTTAAATATCAACATATACACGTGCGATTTAGTTTACGAAGAATTTCTAATGCCGAGAACCTCGATCAGAGAGTAAAAAAGGCGTAAGGTTCACAATGGTGTAAAACTAAAATGGGATATACCGGGTTAGGATTCGAGTTCAGGAATAAGGGCCAAACCAACCGCCAAAGAATGGAATCGTGGCGCGAAAACACTTGACAACCTCCTGGAAGCAGCTTTTCTTACCACCAGACCTTTCTCCATCAATTAGGAATCTGATGCCGTCTCTGAACACATTCCTTAAATTGTAGCCATATTTTGAGTGTTTGTTTTTTGGGGTCTAATCCGCATATATATCACTATTGCTCTTGATTTTCTTGACTGTATATCTCTTAAATGTCAAAATATACACGTGATTTTTCAACACCGAGAACCTCGATCAGAGAGTAAAAAATGCGTAAGGTTCCCATTGGTGAAAAACTAAAATGGGATATACCGGGATAGGATTCGAGTTACAGGAACAAGGGCCAAACCAACCACCCAAGAATGGAATCGCCGAGCGAAAACACTTGAAAACCTCCTGGAAGTAGCTTTTCCTGCCACCAGACCTTTCTCCATCAATTAGGAATCTGATGCCGTCACTAAAACTCATTCCAAAAAAATTGTAGCCATTTTATGAGTGCTTAATTTTTGGTGTCTAATCGGCATATATATCACCATTGCTCTGGATTTTCTTGAATATATATCTCTTAAATGTCAACATATACACGTGTGATTTAGTTTGCGAAGATTTTTCAATGCCGAGAACCTCGACCAGAGAGTAAAAAAGGCGTAAGGTTCACAATGGTGTAAAACTAAAATGGGATACACCGGGCTAGGAATCGAGTTACGGGAACAAGGGCAAAACAAACCACCCAAGAATGGAATCATCGAGTGAAAACACATGACAACCTACTGGAAGCAACGTTTCTTGCCACCAGACCTTTCTCCATCAATTAGGAATCTGATGCCGTCACTAAACACATTCCTTAAATTGTAGCTATTTTTTGAGTGTTTGTTTTTTGCTGTCTAATCCACATATATATCACCATTGGTCTTGATTTTCTTGACTGTATATCTCATAAATGTCAACATATACACGTGTGATTTAGTTTACGAAGATTTTTCAATGCCGATAACCTCGATCAGAGAGTAAAAAAGGCGTAAGGTTCACGTTGGTGTAAAACTAAAATGGGATATACCGGGCTAGAATTCGAGTTACAGGAACAAGGGCCAAACCAACCACCCAAGAATGGAATCGTCGAGAAAAAACACTTGACAACCTCCTGGAAGCAGTTTTTCTTGCCACAAGACCTTTCTCCATCAATTAGGAATCTGATGCCGTCACTAAAAACATTCCTTAAATTGTAGCCATTTTTTGAGTGTTTATTTTTGGTGTCTAATCCTCATATATATCGCCATTACTCTTGATTTTCATAACTGTATATCTCTTAAATGTCAACGTATACATGTGTGATTTATTTTACGAAGATTTTTCCATGCCGAGAACCTCGATCAGAGAGTAAAAAAGGCATAATGTTCAAAATGGTGTAAAACTAAAATGGGATATATCGGGCTAGGATTCGAGTTACAGTAACAAGGGCCAAACCAACCACCAAAGAATGGAATCGTCAAGAGAAAACACTTGACAACCTCCTGGAAGCAGCTTTTCTTGCCACCAGACCTTTCTCCATCAATTAGGAATCTGATGCCGTCACTAAACACATTCCTTAAATTGTAGCCATTTTTTGAGTGTTTATTTTTTGGTGTCTAATCCGCATATATATCACCATTGCTCTTGATTTTCTTAACCGTATATCTCTTAAATGTCAACATATACACGTGTGCTTTAGTTTACGAAGATTTTTCAATGTCGAGAATCTCGATCAGAGAGTACAAAAGGCATAAGGTTCACAATGGTGTAAAACTAAAATGGGATATACCGGGTTAGGATTCGAGTTACAGGAACAAGGGCCAAACCAAACACCCAACAATGGAATCATCGAGCGAAAACACTTGACAACCTCCTGGAAGCAGCTTTTCTTGCCCCCAGATCTTTCTCTATCAATTAGGAATCTGGTGCCGTCACTAAACACATTCCTTAAACTTTAGCCATTTTTTTAGTGTTTATTTTTTGGTGTCTAATCCGCATATATATATATATATACATATCACCATTGCTCTTGATTTTCTTGACTGTATATCTCTTAAATGTCAACAAATACACGTGTGATTCAGTTTTCAAAGATTTTTCAATGCCGAGAATCTCGATCAGAAAGTAAAAAAGGCGTAAGGTTCACAATGGTGTAAAACTAAAATGGGATATACCGGGCTAGGATTCGAGTTACAGGAACATGGGCTAAACCAACCACCCAAGAATGAAATCGTCGAGAAAAAACACTTCACAACCTCCTGGAAGCAGCTTTTCTTGCCACCAGACCTTTCTCCATCAATTAGGAATCTGATGCCGTAACTAAAAACATTCCTTAAATTGTAGCCATTTTATGAGTGTTTATTTTTTGTTGTCTAATCCTCATATATATCCCCATTGCTCTTGATTTTCTTGACTATATATCTCATAAATGTCAACGTATACACGTGTGATTTAGCTTACGAAGATTTTTCAATGCTGAGAAGCTCGATCAGGGAGTAAAAATGGCGTAAGGTTCACAATGGTGTAAAACTAAAATGGGATATACCATGCTAGGATTCGAGTTACAGGAACAAGGGCCAGACCAACGACCCAAGAATGGAATCGTCGAGGGAAAACACATGACAACCTCCTGGAAGCAGCTTTTCTTGCCACCAGACCTTTCTCCATCAATTAAGAATCTGATGCCGTCACTAAACACATTCCTTAAATTGTAGCCGTTTTTGAGCGTTTATTTTTTGGTGTCTAATCCGCATATATATCACTATTGCTCTTGATTTTCTTGACGGTATATCTCTTAAATGCCAACATATACACGTGTGACTTAGTTTACGAAGATTTTTCAATGTCGAGAACCTCGATCAGAGAGTAAAAAAGGCGTAAGGTTCACAATGGTGTAAAACTAAAATGGGATATATCGGGCTAGGATTCGAGTTACAGGAACAAGGCCCAAACCAACCACCCAAGAATGGAATCGTCGAGCGAAAACACTTGACACCCTCCTGGAAGCAGCTTTTCTTGCCATCAGACCTTTCTCTATCAATTAGGAATCTGATGTCGTCGCTAAACACATTCTTTATATTGTAGCCACTTTTTGAGTGTTTATTTTTGGTTTCTATTCCGCATATATATCACCATTGCTCTTGATTTTCTTGACTGTATATCCCTTACATGCCAACCTATACACGTGTGATTTAGTTTACGAATATTTTTCAATGCCGAGAACCTCGATCAGAGAGTAAAAAAGGCGTAAGGTTCACAATGGTGTAAAACTAAAATGGGATATACCGGGCTAGGATTCGAGTTACAGGAACAAGGGCCAAACCAACCACCCAAGAATAGAATCGTCGAACGAAAACACTTGACATCCTCCTGGAAGCAACTTTTCTTGCCACCAGATCTTTCTCTATCAATTAGGAATCTGATGCCGTCACTAAACACATTCCTTAAATTGTAGCCATTTTTTGAGTGTTTATTTTTTGGTGTCTAATCCGCATATATATCACCATCGCTCTTGATTTTCTGGGCTGTATATCTCTTAAATGTCAACATATACACGTGTGATTTAGTTTACGAAGATTTTTCAATGCCGAGAACCTCGATCAGAGAGTAAAAAAGGCGTAACGTTCACAATGGTGTAAAACAAAAATGGGATATACCGGGCTAGGATTCGAGTGACAGGAACAAGGGCCAAACCAACCACCCAGGAATGGAATCGTCGAGCGAAAAGACTTGACAACCTCCTGGAAGCAGCTTTTCTTGCAACTGGACCTTTTTGTCCATCGATTAGGAATCTGATGCCGTCGCTAAACACATTCCTTAAATTGTAGCCATTTTTTGAGTGTGTATTTTTTGGTGTCTAATCCTCATATATATCGCAATTGCTCTTGATTTTCTTGACTGTATATCTCTTAAAAGCAATTTTTGCACATGTGATTTAGTTTACGAAGATTTTTCAATGCAAAGAATCTCGATCAGCTATTAAAAAGGCGTAAGGTTCACAATGGTGTAAAACTAAAATGGGATATACCGGGCAAGGATTCGAGTTACAAGAACAAGGGTCAGATGTAACACCCTTATTATTATTTAACAATTTTCGTATAATTTACGAAAATAAACGGGTAATTAGAATTTCAATACATTGAAAATACGGGTTTCATTAAACTTTATTTACAGAATTAAAACTATACAAAATAACATGTTTGAGTTCGTCATTTAACAAAACAACGATACATAGTGCGGAAGCTTATTTCTTGATCGTGTTCGGTTCTTCGTTGTGCTTGATCATCCTCCGGTGCTAAAATCATACCTGAAACTCATAAAACATGAGTTGGATTAGTCATATGTAACTTAGAACGTATTTAAACAAGTCCGGGAAGCGAAACTGATTAAAGTAATTTTTTTTCGCTAAATCAGGGTTCTGTCGCGTGTCGCGGAGGAATCATGTTGTTCCTTCGCGTGTCGCCTGGGAAACCAGTTTCCAGCAGGTTGCAGTTCAGATCAGCTATGCCAGTTTTTACGGAAACGGCCATAACTTCTTCGTTATTGATCCGTTTTACCCGATTCTTTTTCCTACGCGTCCGTAATTTAATCCTCCATCTTATGGAGTTAAAATCCTACATCCAACATAAGAAATTTTGAGACTTCTAAGCCTTTGACCCGTTACCTTTTTACCGAATTTTAACCCGTTTATGCATTTTATCAAACAAACGTATTTGTTTGATTCCTATATTACATACACTTCTACAAATTAATGTTACCTACCATATTAGGTTCTAATCATAGGTTTATTACACAATTTAAACCCGTTTTCGCTTGTATGCTTATTTTGACCCGTTAAGGGTATTTAAGCACTTTCGAGCCTAAAATCGTTTTCGATTGTTTCTAGCATTTCATCACCACACTTCTTATCCTATAATCTCCCACCACAATTGTGTTTATGGCGGGTTTGATGTGGTGATCTATATAAACCAAATTTTACCTCTCGAATCATTATTTTACGGCAAAAACTCAAATAGTACCGTTTGACTAATATAATACCTCTTTCAACTTCTATACTTAATCTAAGTATTTACTTAATCATAAAACTTGTTTCCAAACAACCTTTAAAGGTTGTTTGTTCGAATTAGCTAACAAGGGCGTTTTGGTCCTTTTTAGTCTTTCAATTACGACAAGGTCTTTTGAGAGCATGTTTGACCCATGATTCTTCTTTTGAATTATGATCTTGCTCGAAAAGTCAATATGCTTTTCAAAACGCCACTACCCTCTTTTAAAACATTCGGTTTACCCACTTAAGTAACCCATTGTCTATCTAAGACTTCATTAAATACTCATTGAACCTTGCGTTCTCAATGAATTATTACTCTATTACACATACCTGGCTCGGGTCACTATATTGACCTGATTTAATGCCTTGCTATAATATTCGCTAAATAGTAGCGATGCAAATATCATTTCTACATTTATTCCTGAAATCATATAACTCGACAAGAATCATTAGTCGCTATTATCAAAAGGTGGTATCTTCACCCTTTGACCCGTTTGGTCTAAATGACCGATTATATTGGCGAGATGACATGTATTTTCATCTCGACTATATGACTCGCTCCGATTTACATCGTGCGGTCGCTTTACTTATAATTCATTTCTTAACACTTTTCGGCCTATTAAGGCTTACTTCATAAGTGTCTTTTAAAGCCAATAGTTATGGTCGATGCATGACCATTTTACCGTTTTACCCTTATTGTTTGTTTTGGTTTACCCTATAAGGCAACCATTCAAAAGTTTATTTTCCATTTGTCATAAAATGATCAAATTACCGATTTAACTCCTTTTAAACCATCAACATGGTTTCTTGTCATACTCGACTATCTTGTTCCGTACGTTTACACGCCGGAACATCATACCTCAATTATGTATTTATCTTATTCGTAACTAATACGATAAGAGAATATTCTAAAATATAAGACTAGTGTAAGTTATACTTACCTTGCATCCGAATTATTCTTTTTCCTTCATTCTTGATTCGTTTGACCCGCTTTCACTCCAAGCTTCACCTAGCTTGTTTAAGCGCCAACTATTATTCATCATTTCACAAAGTGGTTAGTTTAGTCATAACTTAATACGATCATTCCACCCTACGCATTTTATATTCAAGAATTATCATTCATCGTATTATAGGTCGGTTTGACTGTTTAAAGTCAACGGCCTATTAATCATAAGTGATTACATGATGTAGCTTTACTACTCATTTAACTACTTGGTCAAATACACGGTAGCATCATACTTAGGCTATGTTTACCAAGTTTTATAACCATAATTCATCGAATTAACACTACATTAATCTTTCTTAACATATGATGATATCAAGCTTCATTTTTAACATGAATTTATCATCATTCCCATTCTTTTTACACCAAACCCAATTCATGGTAATTATGATTCATGTACTCAAACACCTAAATGGTTCAAGTAGCATACTTTTATTATCTAATATGAGGATTCTAATCACAATTTAGACACTAACATCATCATATCATAAAAACCCATCTCTATCATGTATGAACAAGTACTCAATCATGTAAATTTGTTCAAGTACTTTGTTTCTACTATCAACTATGATGATTTCTAGCACAATTATATCATCATCTTCATTATCTAGCCATAACCCACTTAGCACATACAAGGGAAATCATCAATTCCCTAGTTTTCAACACTAGTTCATCAAATTGTTAACTAGGGTTGTTCCTACACATAGACTTCTTCACAACTACACTCATGGATTCATCATCCATTCCCAAATTGTGATTTTGAATGTTCATCATAACTTCAAGACATCACCAAATTACAAAATTTAACATACCATACGATCCCTTTGACTTGGTGATCATTTATACGCGTTCATGCATTGATTTGGGGCTTGATTCGAGCTCCAATTTGGTGAATTTGTTGATTTTAGGGTTTGAGCTCTCTTGGTCGCTCCCGATGATCGATCCACACACAAAGTGTGTGTGGTGTGTGTGTTTTTTTTATTAATAGAACTTGTTCCCTTTTTAACGATTTTGGTCCCTCAAGTTTTGTTAACTAGTAAGTAGGCTACAACCTACTTATTTTCAACAATACTTTGTTTTGTTAACTAGGTTAAACTTTGCTAGTTTAACTTAGTGAGTTCGGGGTAGTCATAACCCGTTTTATTTTAAGTCCCGTTAGCTCGGGCCTTCTATATACTTTGTTTTCGTCAAAGTATTTATCCTCTTTTAATTAACATCAAATTTATTTATTTAAATCCTAATATTAACCGGGTTAATTTTTACCACTAACGGTATTTTACCCGTCGTCACTAGTAACGTGGTTTAATTACCAAACCCATTTTTGGGGTGTTACATCAGACCAACCACCAAAGAATGGAATCGTCGAGCGAAAACACTTGAAAACCTCCTGGAAGCAGCTTTTCTTGCCACCAGACCTTTCTCCATCAATTAGGAATCTGATGCCGTCACTAAACACATTTCTTAAATTGTAGCCATTTTTTGTGTGTTTATTTTTTGGCGTTTAATTCGCATATATATCACCATTGCTCTTGATTTTCTTGACTGTATAACTCTTAAATGTCAACATATACACGTGTGATTTAGTTTACGAAGATTTTTCGATGAGGAGAATCTCGATTAGAGAGTAAAAAAGGCGTAAGGTTCACAAAGGTGTAAAACTAAAATGGGATATACCGGGCTAGGATTCGAGTGACAAGGACAAGGTCCAAACCAATCACCCAAGAATGGAATCGTCGAGCGAAAACACTTGACAAACTCCTGGAAGCAGCTTTTCTTGCCACCAGACCATTCTCTATCAATTAGGAATCTGATGCCGTCACTAAACACATTCCTTAAATTGTAGCCATTTTTTGAGCGTTTATTTTTTGGTGTCTTATCCGCATATATATCACCATTGCTCTTGATTTTCTTAACTGTATATCTCTTAAATGCCAACATATACACGTGTGATTTAGTTTACAAACATTTTTCAATGCCGAGAACCTCGATCAGAGAGTAAAAAAGGCGTAAGGTTCACAATGGTGTAAAACTAAAATGGGATATACCGGGCTTGGATTCGAGTTACAGGAACAAGGGCCAAACCAACCACCCAAGAATGGAATCTTCGAGCGAAAACACTTGACACCCTTCTGGAAGCAGCTTTTCTTCCCACCAGACCATTCTCCATCAATTAGGAATCTGATGCCGTCACTAAACACATTCCTTAAATTGTAGCCATTTTTGAGCGTTTATTTTTTGGTGTCTAATCCGCATATATATCACCATTGCTCTTGATTTTCTTGATTGTATATCTCTTAAATGCCAACATATACACGTGTGATTTAGTTTACGAAGATTTTTCAATGCCGAGAACCTCGATCAGAGAGTAAAAAAGGCGTAAGGTTCACAATGGTGTAAAACTAATATGGGATATACCAGGCTAGGATTCGAGTTACAGGAACAAGGGCCAAACCAACCACCCAAGAATGGAATCATCGAGCGAAAACACTTAACACCCTTCAGGAAGCAGCTTTTCTTGCCACCAGACCTTTCTCCTTCAATTAGGAATATGATGCCGTCACTAAACACATTCCTTAAATTGTAGCCATTTTTTGAGGGCTTATTTTTTGGTGTCTAATCCGCATATATATCACCATTGCTCTTGATTTTCTTGACTGTTTATCTCTTAAATGCCAAAATACACATGTGTGATTTAGTTTACGAAGATTTTTCAATGCCGAGAACCTCGATCAGAGAATAAAAAAGGCGTAACTTACACAATGGTGTAAAACTAAATTGGGATATACCGGGCTAGGATTCGAGTTATAGGAACAAGGGCCAAACCAACCACCCAAGAATGGAATCTTCGAACGAAAACACTTGACACCCTCCTGGAAGCAGCTTTTCTTGCCACCAGACCTTTTTCCATCAATTAGGAATCTGATGCCGTCACTAAACACATTCCTTAAATTGTAGCCATTTTTGAGCGTTTGTTTTTTGGTGTCAAATCCGCATATATATCACAATTTCTCTTGATTTTCTTGACTGTATATCTCTTAAATGCCAACATATACACGTGTGATTTAGTTTACGAAGATTTTTCAATGCCGAGAACCTCGATTAGAGAGTAAAAAAGGCGTAAGGTTCACAATGGTGTAAAACTAAAATGGGATATACCGGGCTAGGATACGAGTTACAGGAACCAGCTAGGGCCAAACTGTAACAATCCTCAATAAAACCGACACCCTCGAATATTTTCCGACACCCCAATATATTTTAAAATATCCCAATATGTCCAAAAATACACCCCATACGCGAAAACGGGCCCCAAATACATTAAATAGTAGTAAAAATAATTAAAAGCTGAATTTTTAAGTTGAGGCGGGCCGCGTAAGACCCACCCCAACCTTCACGCGAGTCGCGAGAGGCTAAAAGGTGGCGCACCCCAGCACGGCCACGTGGCCCAACACACGGTGTCGCAACCCCCGATCCCTTATCAATCCCGGGTACGGGCGGACGCTAGCTCAGTGGTGGTATCAGTGTTATTTAATCTTGCAGCGGAATTTACATCAGGACCGTAGTTAGGAAATGTTTATCAGAGTAAAACCACCTCATTTAATATTAATAATTACATGGGTAAAACCTAAGTTTCTTATTACAATACATTTATAAGGATAAACCCTATTTTATTGAATTTTAAAACATCGTTTATTTGGTAACTTTTATAGCCACATTTTCCCAAGCCTTCAGTGCTCTCCAGCTGGCTTTTTACTAATTGGCTATCACATTGGGTTACCTGAAACATGTTTTAAAAACATTTGTCAGCGGGAAATAATGGTGACTGAATCCCAGTTTAATCAAGTTTAAATAAAAAGTCACAGTGAACAACAGTATTGAGAGCGATCACATTGTTTATGTCTACACAATTACTCCATTAGTACTGTCAATCCACTGACTTGTGGGTCATATTACACATTGGCTAACTCATTGTCCAATTGTAACGTATTGTCATCCTCGACTTACTACTCACAGTGTAGTACATTTTGTATACAAAACCCCAACATACCGGCAGTAATTGAAGAACTACAAAGACTCAATCACTGCTAAATTTCCTAGTAAAACATTTAAGGTTTGGTAAAATATTACCAAAAAGATTAACAAAAAGAGGTTAAACTCACACTGTTATCTTAGACTTCGCGTAAGGGTTTCCTGGATATAATCTATAATTTATACAAATGTACATTGGTTAGTACCATAACCCTTTTGAAATTATTAATGATACCCTCCCCGAGACGGCATTCCAACAACTACGTCGGGCAGAACCACGACAGTTGTTACGGAACCCTAAATCAATCGGGCAGCGTAACTATTACGAAACTAGGGTTATAATACTTACAACGAAGCAGAACCTCGCTAATTAGGGGTATAATACCCGAGTATATTATGCCTACTACAGAAATTGTGATTTGAGATTTGAGAAATGAACGAACTGAATTGAAACCCGAGGCCATCCTTATATAGGTGCTGAACTCGACTCTCACGCGGCCCGTGTAAGATAAGCACAAGGCTTACGCGGCCCGCGTCAACATGTGGTCAACGCGTAGCTTATCCGGATCAGCATGTAGGTCCGCCACGATGTCGACACATGTCAGCTCAGGATGTCTCCGCGTTGTAGGTCTCTCGCGGCCCGCGTTAACTTAAACGATGTCTTACGCGGCCCGTTTGAACTAAAGGAATCAACGATATCAGGTTTCCACCCTGATACCGCCCGCGTGAGATGTTGGGGTGGGTCTACACGGCCCGCCTCAACTTATTATTTATTGTTTTTCAATTATTTTATAACTATAACATAATTCGGGCTCGGTTTTCACATACGGGGTGTAATAAAAGACACATTGGGACATTCTAAAATATATGAGAGTGTCAGACATATTATGAGGGTGTCGGTTTTACCGAGGGTTGTTACATTCTCCCCACCTTGTTTTAGAGCTCGTCCTCGAGATCTACTGGAACAAGTGCGGATATTTATTTTTCATTTCAGATTCAAGCTCCCATGTGTACTCAGGTCCTCTTTTGGAATCCCACATCACTTTGACTAGAACTAGTCTCTTGTGCTTGAGATTCTTGACTTTCCTGTCTTCAATTTGTAGAGGCCTTTCTACAAACTTGAGTTGTTCATTTACCTCTACATCCTTAAGAGGTACTATCAGGGATTCATCAGCTAAACACTTTTTTGAGATTTGATACATGAAATACATCATGTATTCCAGCCATCTCCTCTGGCAGTTGTAGCTGATAAGCTACAGGTCCTACTCTTCTAATAATCTTAAAAGGTCCAACATACCTGGGACTTAGCTTTCCCCGTTTGATGAATCTTACCACTCCTTTCCAAGGAGAGACTTTCAACAATACTTTATCTCCTACTTGAAACTCCAATGGTTTTCGCCTGTTATCAGCATAACTTTTCTGTCTATCACGTGCTGCTTTTAGCCGTTCCTTGACTTGAATAATCTTGTCGGTTGTTTCTTGTACTATCTCAGGTCCAGATAGTTGCTTTTCCCCAATTTCTGCCCAACAGACTGGGGTTCGGCACTTTCGTCCATAAAGTGCTTCGAATTGTGCAGCATTGATACTTGTGTGATAACTATTATTATAAGAAAATTCTATTAAAGGTAAGTGATCATCCCAATTACCTCCAAAATCAATTACACAAGCTCTAAGCATGTCCTCCATTGTCTGAATTGTTCTTTCACTTTGTCCGTCCGTTTGTGGATGATAAGCCGTACTTAGCTTTAACTTGGTTCCCATTGCCTTTTGGAAACTTGACCAAAAATGAGATGTAAAGCAGCTATCCCTATCAGAAACAATTGATAAAGGAATACCATATAAAGAAACATTTCATTTACATACAATTTAGATAATTGTTCCATACTAATTGTTTCCTTCATTGGTAGGAAATGAGCTGATTTGGTTAGCCTATCTACAATCACCCAGATTGTATCATTACCTTTCCTTGTTTTGGGTAATTTAGTAACAAAATCCATTGTTATTAATTCCCATTTCCACACCGGCATTTCTAATTGCTGTAATAAACCTGAGGGTTTCTGGTGTTCAGCTTTAACTTGTGAGCAAGTTAAACATTTAGAAACATAGGCTGCTATGTCCTTTTTCATTCCTATCCACCAGAAATTTTTCCTTAAATCCTGGTACATTTTATCACTTCCTGGATGCATCGTATATTTAGACTTATGGGCCTCTTCTAATATACGATGACGTATATTTCCTAATTTAGGTATCCACATTCTCTTTTCATGGAATCTCCAAATTCCATCTATTCCTTGTTCCAATTCTTTTAGCATACCTTTGCTTTTCAGTATCTTCCTTGATTACTGATTCTTGTGCTTCTCTTATTTGATCATTTAAATCTACTTGCAGATTTAAGTTAAGAGAACGTACCCTTTTTGGCTTTTCATGATATTTTCGGCTTAAAGCATCTGCCACTATATTTGCTTTTCCTTCATGATACTGGATATCACAATCATAATCACCAAGCAATTCCATCCAGCGTCTTTGCCTCATATTCAACTCTTTTTGCTTGAAAACATACCTTAGACTCTTATGATCGGTGAATACAGTAAACTTACTACCATAAAGGTAATGTCTCCAAATCTTAAGAGCAAAAATTATAGCTCCTAATTCTAAATCATGGGTTGAATAATTCTCTTCATGATTCTTAAGTTGTCTAGATGCGTAAGCTATAACCTTTTGTTGTTGCATCAATACACATCCATAACCTAGTCTAGAAGCATCACAATAGACTACAAAGTCTTCAGTTCCTTCTGGTAATGCTAATATGGGTGTATGGGTCAATCTTTGCTTAAGAATTCTAAAGGCTTCTTCTTGTTTTAATCCCCATTCAAACTTAACAGATTTACAGGTTAACTTAGTTAAGGGAATGGCTATTCTAGAAAAATCTCGAATAAATCTTCTATAATAACCGACCAATCCTAAGAAACTTCTAACCTCAGTTGGAGACTCAGGGGTTTTCCATTTGGTAATTGCCTCAATCTTTGTTGGATCCACATGAATTCCTTCATGATTGACTAGGTGTCCAAGGAATTGTACTTGTTCTAACCAAAATTCGTACTTTGAAAACTTAGCATAAAGCTTTTCTTTTCTTAATAAATTTAAAAGTGCGTGCAAATGCTTTGCATGATCCTCTTTACTCTTAGAGTAAATTAAAATATCATCTATAAATACAATTATGAATTTATCCAAATATGGCTTACATATTCGGTTCATCATGTACATAAATGCAGCTGGGGCATTGGTTAAACAAAATGGCATGACAGTAAATTCATAATGACCATACCTTGTTCTAAATGCGGTCTTAGGAATGTCCTCTTCCTGTACTTTTAATTGATGATATCCTGATCTTAAATCGATTTTAGAGAAAAATCGACCTCCTTGCAGTTGATCAAACAGATAATCGATTCTCGGTAATGGGTACCGATTCTTAATCGTGACTTTGTTTAATTCACGGTAATCAATGCACATACGCATTGATCCGTCCTTCTTTTAACAAACAATATCGGCGCTCCCCATGGCGACGAACTCGGTTGTATGAATCCTTTTTCCAACAATTCATCTAATTGTTTCTTCAATTCTTGCATTTCGGCGGGTGCCAAACGGTAAGGTGCTTTGGCAATTGGTGCTGTTCCTGGTAGCAAATGAATTCTGAATTCAACTTCTCTATCCGGAGGTAGTCCTGGTAATTCTTCTGGAAAGACGTCTGAAAACTGAGATACTACTGGAATATCTTTTAAATCCTTTTCTTTAGCGTTAGTGATTATGTAAATCAAATACACTATAGAACCTTTTCTTATACAACTTGAAGTTTTCATCACAGAGATAAATTTAGTAGACCTAGAAGGTTTATCTCCCTTAATTGTGATCGTTTTACCTTTTGGTGAATTTACTTGAATTAACTTTTGATCACATAAAATACTGGCTTGATTGGCTATTAACCAATCCATTCCTAAAATAACATCGAATCCTACCAGATTCATGGGATATAGGTTTGCTATAAATTTCTGATTTAAAATTTCTATTCTTGCTTCCTGTAAGACTTCAGAAATCCTAACAGTTTCTCCATTAGCTGTCTCTACTAAGCATTCTTGTGGTAGTTTAGTTAATGACTGATTTAGAAATTTTTAAAATGATGTATTAATGAAACTTTGGTTTGCACCAGAGTCAAATAATAATTTAGCAAAGATATCATTAACTAAAAACGTACCAGCTATGACATCTGGGATCAATTTGGCTTCCTCTGCAGTTAGCACAAAAGCTCTAGCATTTTTAGTATTCTTGTTGTTTGTAGCTGGAGCTAATTTTGGACAGTTTGGCCAGATATGACCTTTTTCTCCACAGTTGAAGCATAATCCATTACTGGATTTCTTCCTGCAATTTTCTTCCTTGTGTCCTGGCATCTTGGAATAATTGCAAAGAGTGGAGCATTTTCTTGAATGCTTTTTCTTCCAGACCTTGCAGTATGGTACAGAGGTAGAACCCATATTCCTACGATTGAAATTTCCGGAACGAAATTCTTGCGTAAGTCTTTGGATTAAGTTCCTCCTCTGATCTTCTTCTCTGGTACGGACTAATTCATCAGTCAAGGTATTTGCTAGTTCTACAGCTTCTTCTATAGTTTGAGGTCTAGCTGCCTTGACTATGTGTCTAATCTCCCCAATTAATCCCCAAATATAACGGGAAATTAACACTGGTTCTGGTGAAGCAAGAGTTGGCACTATTCTAGCATATTCAAAGAATAATTTCGTGTACCCCTTACTATCCACACCAGTCATTCTAAGATTTAGGAATTTGTTTGCTATCTGTTCCTTTTCATTAGGAGGGCCGAATTTCCTTTCTACCATATTCCTAAATTCTTCCCAATCCATACTATAAACCCTATCACTTCCTCTAGACTGAAGGATAGTGTTCCACCATTCTAATGCTGCATTTTTAAATAGATTGGAAGCAAACATTATTTTGTCTTCTTCAGCACACTTGCTTATTCTTAAGACTGCCACAGTCTTTTCTATCCAGCGTAAGGTTGCAATGGCCCCTTCATTGCCCGAGAATTCCATTGGTTTACAAGACCAGAATTCTTTATATGAACAACCATAAGGCATGGTTCTTCTTCTTTTGGGAATAGGCAATTGAAGTATTGGTCCATTGTTCACGCTGTATTCTGGTTCACTTGGTCGTTTACTGTTATGCTTACTTTTATTATCAGCATCCTTAACATTTTGAAGAATAAATGGCATTGCATCTATAATTCCTTGTGCTACTATGTGTTGGATAGCACTATTATCCACTTGATTGTTATTGTTATTGATGCTTGGATTCTCATTAACCACGTTAATGTTACTCTGGTTATCGTTATTCAGATTTCCTTGATTTCCTTCGTCGGCCATCTAAATTTTAAACATTTATCCCATATTAATGTCACAAAATAATATTTAATATAGTTAATCACATGATACGCAATCTAGCCAAAAACGTCGATCATTACGACTTGTACTCTATTTTCATATACTATGTGCGTCTATTACACACTAGTACTGAAATAAAGATTACAATACCAACAGAAAGAAAATTATACTAGTAATACTATGCATCCGTACACACATAATTTTATTTTATTTTATTTTATTATTATTATTACTACAACCGTTTCCTCCATTCTCATATTCATGGATATGGATTTATCCAAAAATTCATATTGCGTTCATCGTATTTCCATACGAGACGCTCTCCCACCTGACGCATTCTCTCACTGCTTTCTAAAATTTCCTCTCCAAAAGTCCTAAGTTCTTGGACGTTTTCTGTACTCATTGGGGGTGCAGGTTCTCGGACTGGGTTTGGAATCTAGGGTGCGGGTTCCTGATATGGGGGTGACAGTGCCTGAAATCGGTAAGGAGCTTCTAAGATCTCCCTAATATAATCATCTTGGTAATAGGGATCTAAAGGATCCAAACCTTGGTAGGCTTCTATGTTCTGTATGGGTGTGTCTTCATGGATAGGGTAACGTTGCACAAAGTCCTTATTTTCGTCCTACCAGGGGTCGTAATTTGGGTCTAGAGGGTTTGGTGCAGGTATCCTAGGGATTTCTTCTGGGTTGAAGTCATGCATCTCCACTTGGTTATCAAGATTTTCTATCTCCATGGGTTGATCTGGGTTTTGTGGTTGTGGGGCTACTAATTGTTCCAGACTTGGGTCAGCAGAAGTTGTAGCTAGGATATGGAAATTAGCTAGGCTTCTATTAAGCATATCCTGTGTATAGGCATCTGTTTTTCGCTTAGTGGCTGCTAAAACTCTTTGATGTTGCAATTTTCGCATTCTCTTCCTACGAGCAAAAGCTTCCTTACTGAACCATCCTCGTTTCTTATGAGGGAATGGCTCTTCTGACTGAGCTCTAAAAGCAAACACTCATTCTTCCTGATCAGCAGAATACCCAGAAAAGGGCAGGCTGTGATGAGGTACCTTCACTCCTAGGTGATTCAGACAACTGATGACTCATGTCTGAGGGTCCTTGATCACTCATACTGTAAACTAACAAATAGTCAAATAACACATAACAAATAATTACAGTTATGCATATATTTCCATTATTTCCTAACACAAAATTTAGAATGTAAGTGTCAGCAGAACACTTCTTTGGCTCAGACCAGTGGCTAGGCTCTGATACCACCTTTTGTCGCAACCCCCGATCCCTTATCAATCCCGGGAACGGGCGGACGCGAGCTCAGTGGTGGTATCGGTGTTATTTAATCTTGCAGCGGAATTTACATCAGGACCGTAGTTCGGAAATGTTTATCAGAGTAAAACCACCTCATTTAATATTAATAATCACATGGGTAAAACCCAAGTTTCTTATTACAATACATTTATAAGGATAAACCCTATTTTATTGAATTTTAAAACATCATTTATTTGGTAACTTTTATAGCCACATTTTCCCAAGCCTTCAGTGCTCTCCAGCTGGCTTTTTACTAATTGGCTATCACATTGGGTTACCTGAAACATGTTTTAAAAACATTTGTCAGCGGGAAATACTGGTGAGTGAATCCCAGTTTAATCAAGTTTAAATAAAAAGTCACAGTGAATAGTATTGAGAGCGATCACATTGTTTATGTCTACACAATTACTCCATTAGTACTGTCAATCCACTGACTTGTGGGTCATATTACACATTGGCTAACTCATTGTCCAATTGTAACGTATTGTCATCCTCGACTTACTACTCATAGTGTAGTACATTTTGTATACAAAACCCCAACATACCGGCAGTAATTGAAGAACTACAAAGACTCAATCACTGCTAAATTTCATAGTAAAACATTTAAGGTTTGGTAAAATATTACCAAAAAGATTAACAAAAAGAGGATAAACTCACATTGCTATCTTAGACTTCGCGTAAGGGTTTCCTGGATATAATCTATAATTTATATAAATGTACATTGGTTAGTACCATAACCCTTTTGAAATTATTAATGATACCCTCCCTGAGACGGCATTCCAACAACTACGTCGGGCAGAACCACGACAGTTGTTACGGAACCCTAAATCAATCGGGCAGCGTAACTATTACGAAACTAGGGTTATAATACTTACAACGAAGCAGAACCTCGCTAATTAGGGGTATAATACCCGAGTATATTATGCCTACTACAGAAATTGTGATTTGAGATTTGAGAAATGAACGAACTGAATTGAAACCCGAGGCCATCCTTATATAGGTGCTGAACTCGACTCTCACGCGGCCCGCGTAAGATAAGCACAAGGCTTACGCGGCCCGCGTCAACATGTGGTCAACGCGTAGCTTATCCGGATCAGCATGTAGGTCCGCCACGATGTCGACACGTGTCAGCTCAGGATGTCTCCGCGTTGTAGGTCTCTCGCGGCCCGCGTTAACTTAAACGATGTCTTACGCGGCCCGTTTGAACTAAAGGAATCAACGATATCAGGTTTCCACCCTGATACCGCCCGCGTGAGATGTTGGGGTGGGTCTACGTGGCCCGCCTCAACTTATTATTTATTGTTTTTCAATTATTTTATAACTATAACATAATTCGGGCTTGGTTTTCACATACGGGGTGTAATAAAAGACACATTGGGACATTCTTAAATATATGAGAGTGTCAGACATATTATGAGGGTGTCGGTTTTACCGAGGGTTGTTACACACGGCAAGCCTACCTGATGATCCGGATCACCTACACGTTGACCTGAAGTCATCGCGGGCCGCGTAAGCCCTGTGCTTGTGTTACGCGGGCCGCGAGAGAACCAGACTCAGCAACTATATAAGAAGGCCATCGGGTTTCATTCGGAATCGCTCAAATCTTTCTTTCTAAACGTGAATTTCTGATAATAGGCATAATACTCGGGTATTATACCCCCCTAATTAGCGAAGTTCTGCTCCGTTGTAAGTATTATAACCCCTGGATACGTATTAGATACGCTGCCCAATTGATCTAGGGTTCCGTAACGGCTGTCGTGGTTCTGCCCGACGTAGTCGTTGGAATGCCGTCTCGGGGAGGGTATTACTAATGTTAAAATGGGTTATTATACTAACGCGTGTGCATTTGTGTAAATTATAGATTGTCACCAGGAAACCCTTACGGAAAATCTAACACAGCAATGTGAGTTGATCCACTTTTTGTAAACCTTTTTGTTAACTCTTTTACAAAACCTTAAATACTTTTCCATGCGAATAACAGTTATTGAGTATTTGTAAGAATACAATTATGATGAGTATGTTGGGGGTTTTGTATACAAAATTTGTTACCACCTGGTCAAGGAGTAACATTTCCACAAGTCGGGTTCGACAGTACCATGGATGTTAATTGATATATCTTGGAAACAAATATAATTGCGAGATCGCCCTCAATACTGTACACTGGGTTTTACTTAAACTTAATTAAACTGGGATTCACTCACCAGTATTTCCCACTGACAAATGTTTTTAAAAACGCGTTTCAGGTAACAAAATGTGAAAGCCAAATAGAAGCCAGCTGGACAACACTGAAGGCTTGGAAAAGTGGCAATAAAGTTACCTAAAAGGAAATAGATGTTTTTCTTAAATAAAATAGGATTTATTCCTATGAAAATGTGTGTAATGCAAACTTGGGTTATATCCCATATGTTTAATACTATGAAAATGTGGTATTTTACTCTGATCAAATATTTTCTAACTACGGTCCTGATGAAAAATTCCGCTGCCAAATTAGACAATACGAGATACCACCGAAACTGGCTCGCGGCCGCCCGTTCCCGGGGATGTGGGATCGGGGGTTGCGACAGAAGGTGGTATCAGAGCTAAGCCACTGATTCAGCCACAGAGGTGTTCTGCTGACATCAAAATTCAATCTCTTAGGAAATAAATTATGGAAATACGTGCATAACTGTATTTTATTGCTATGTGTTATTTGACTATTTGTTAGTTTACAGTATGAGCGACCAAGGACCATCTGACGCGTACCGTCAATTGTCTGGTTCGCCTAGAAGCGAAGGCACCTCCTCTTCTCAGCCTGCCCTCTCAGGGTATTCTGCTGATACGGAAGAAGGAATCTTTGTGTTTAAGGCTCAGTCATAAGAGCCAATTCCTCAGAAAAAGAGGGGATGGTTCAGTAGAGGGGCACACGAGCATAGAAAACGTATGAAAAAGTTACAAGACCAGAGAGCAATAGCAGCAGCCAAAAGAGAGACAGATGCCTATGCCCAGGACATGATAAATAGGGGTATAGCCAATATTCACATCCTAGCAACCACTGCAGCTGACCCTAATTTGGAGCAAATAATAGCACCCCAACCACAGCCACCAATCCCTGACCAACCGATGGAGATAGAAACCCTGAAAACAAAGTAGAGATGCATGACTTCAATCCGGAAGAAATCCCTAGGGTACCAGCACCAAACCCCCTAGACCCAAATTAGAATCCCTGGTGGGATGAAGTTAGGGACTATGTGCAACGCTACCCGATGCATGAAGACACACCTATGCAGAACATAGGAGCCTATCCAGGTATGGACCCTTTAGATCCCTATTACCACGATGAATACATTAGGGAGATCTTAGAAGATCCTTACCGATTCCAGGCACCTACACCCCCATACCAGGAACCCGCACCCCAGATTCCGAACCCAGTCCTAGAACCTGCACCCCCAATGAGTGCAAAAAACGTACAAGAACTTAGGACATCTGGTGAGGAAATTTTAGAGAGCAGTGAGAGAATGAGACAGGTGGGAGAGCGACTCGTCTAGAAGTACGACGAGCGTAATATGGATTTTTGGATGAATCCATATACGTGAAAATGAGAATGGAGACGGTAATAGTAATAATAATAATAAAATAATAAAATATGTGTGTACGGATGCCTACTATTATTTATTTCAGATGGTATTGTAATTTTATTTCAGTACTGGTGTGTAATAGATATATAGTAGATGAATAGAGTAAAGTCGCAATGATCGACGCTTTTGGCTAAATTGCATCTCATGTGATTGACTATATTAGCTATTATTTTGTGATATTAATACGGGTTAAATGTTTAAAATTCAGATGGCTGACGAAGGAAATCAAGAAAATCTGAATAACGATAACCAGAGTAACATTAACGTGGTTAATGAGAATCCAAGCATCAATATCAATGGAAACCAAATGGATAATAGTGTCGTTCAACATATAGTGGCACAAGGAATCATAGATGCAATGCCATTTATTATTCAAATGATTCAAGAAGCGAATAATAAAAGTAAGCATAGCAGTAAGCGACCAATTGAACCAGAAAACAGCGTGAACAATGGACCCATACTTCAAGTACCCATTCCTAAGAGAAGAAGAACCATGCCTTATGGTTGTTCTTACAAAGAATTATGGTCCGGTAAACCAATAGAATTCTCGGGCAATGAAGGACCCATTGCAGCCCTAAGCTGGATAGAGAAAACTGTTAGTGCATTTATGTCTATAGCCTTCGTCAATCCGAGTCGTAGCGAGAAACAGAAGAAAACGAGTCATTATATTAGTAATTAGTAGACAAAAGGCAAGGTGGCATAATTGTAATAATGAGAAATCTCATTAAAAGCCTTAGACTATAAATAGGAGCTTATGTTATAGTTTAGTAACTTTTTAGCTCATTTGACATTTGGAGGTCTCTAGATCTAGAGAGAGAGTCTAGAGAGAGAAAGTACTCCACGTGATTCACGGTTCTTGTACGTTATCAGATTTTATAATAGAATCACGATTATATTACGTCATGTGTGTTTAGGTCACGTTCGTGTACGGATTCCGCACGTTTCACGTTCGTTTAGCAATCGTTTCGGAGTCAAAACCGTCCTACAAGTGGTATCAGAGCAGGAGCTCGATTGCACTGATCTTTCACACGATTACACACAGATTACATCGATTTCAGATCCGAATTTCATCTTATTCTTCATCTTTTTCATATATTTCACGTTTTTTCTGAAAATCGTCAAAATTGAATAGGTGTTTACGGTCCGAATCAGTTGATTTTTTGATATGTTGTGCGAAAATACTTGATTTACAACCCTACCAAATTTCAGATTCAAATTCCTAGCCGTTTAGGAGAAATTTGAGTTTTTGTGTTCGAAAACGGATGACATCAGCCTAGTTCGCTTCAAATAGATGGCTTTCGCTTGAAAATCTGAGGCTTTCGCTTGAATATTAAGGCTTTCGCTTGAAAAAGTACTTTAAAATGGGTTTCGCTTGACTGAATTGTACCCTATCGCTTGAAACTCGAGTCTCTCGCTTGAACTGTACCCTATCGCTTGAAACACATGGCAATACCCTATCGCTTGAAACACATGGCAATCTGAAGCGAGACACGCCCTTTCGCTTGAAATTTCAGTTTCACTTGAAAATTGTGACATTTTGAAGCGAAACGATCAAGTTGGTTCTGCTTGAATTGTGAAACATTGTCAGTTGTTGGGAAAGGAAATCACGTGCTGTGTCAGTTTGCATATACTTTAATTTGCTCGGTCAAATTAACTGTTGTTTTAATCGATAATTGTCAGACATTGAGAGTTGAAAAAGTGAACCTACATTGAGAGTTGAAAAAGTTGGTCGGTCATTTTGTCTTGGATTTTTAAATAGTTACATGTGATATTTGAAAACAACTAAATCTCGGTTTTATCAACAATGTGGATTGAATTGTATTAAAGTAGCTGGCCACTTTGCATGAGATCACACTAATCGATATTGAGAGGTCCAATGGAAAGTTTTTGAATATCATAGTTATCGGATATTTCAATTGATAATATCATTAATTCACTAGAGGTGGTTCAAAGTGTTTGATTTGTCAGGTCGTTTTGTGTGGTCAAGTCACGTGATATAGTCCAGTTCTTATGGTTCGGAGTTCAAAGGTTTCAAAAAGTCAAGTTACTTGAATTCGATTCGGGTTCTAGAAATCCGTACTGTTGGTCAACGTTCAGTCTGCACAGAAAATTATCAGTTCGAGTACCAGTCTTATTTTGTTAATCGATAAATTTTTTTTAAACTAATTGTTGTTTGTTTGTTTGTTAGGTTTACATCATGGCTGAGGAATTCTTCAATACGTTTTATAACGCATTCACAACAACCGAATCGTCTGAGGTTACAAATGTTACACCAAAAACCATCACGAAGGCGCTCAACGAAAACATCAAGCATGATAACTTCTACGGAACAAATTCAAAGCCTCCAACTCTTGATAGCATTGAGGATTATACCTGGTGGAAAGAACGTTTCATCAACTGGGCGAAAGCGTATGCTCATGAAAGCTGGTTTTGCTTGGAGTATGGGTATGAAAAACCAAAAGATGATAAAGGCGCAGATCTTGTATTCAAGAAGTTTACCAGAGAAGATAAAGCTGAATTCGGAGCTGAACAGAGAATGATAGCATTGATCCAGTCAGCAATCAGAAATGATATCTTTGCACTGCTTACACATGACGGGTCATCTAAATCTGTCTGGGAAGCTTTACGCATTAAAGCTGAGGGGGGTAAACAGATTAAAAAGAACAAAATCGCTTTATTAAAGAAAGAATTTGATCTGTTTGATAATATTAAAGGAGAGACAGTGAGACAAATGATTGAGAGATTTTATCATCTTAAAATTGAATTGGAGAGATTAGAGATAAATAAAACAAGAGAGGAACTTGTTGATAAAGTGATTGAAGCGTTACCACGAGCAGATCAGTGGCAAACGTTTGTTTTTATCTTAAAAAATGATGCTTCATATGATAAAATTACTCTTGATGCTTTGTTTGAAAAGATTGAAAGTCATGATCTGGAGCTACAAAAGCAAAGCAAGATGACTGATTCTTCATATCAACAGAACGTTGGCTTGTACTACAAAGGCAGTGTACTTTCTGATAAAGGCGTTGGTTCACCAAAAACAACATTTAGTGGTGAAAAGATGAAAGAACCACCAACAACGTCAACAAGTCATCATTCTGGATATCATTCACCTTCAAAGACAAGTTCTGATGAATCTGAGGAAATTTTGTGCAACATTGCTCTTAAACTAAAGAATTCTCCTGCAATGAGCATAAATGCAGCGAAGCAGCAAATGAGTTTCCTTGCATCTGTTCTGGAGTCATATGAAGGTCTAGTAGTTGGAAAATTGGAAATTCTGAATTGACCAAAGAAGACTACGACCAGATTGATCCGGAAGAGATGGAGCTCATTGACATCTGTTGGTGTTTAGCTAGTTGTATTCGAAGGGCTCAGAGGTATATGGAGATTACTGGAAAACAATCGCTTGGAGGTGCTTCAACAAAGCTTGGATTCGACAAATCCAAAGTGACCTGCTTCAAATGCAAGCAGAAAGGTCATTTCAAGAGAGAATGCACTAATTCTGCAGTTGGTGGAAATGAACATCCGTTCAACGATGACTATTATCGAAAGGCGATCTACCATAGAAGCAGAGAAGAGCCAAAGTTGATTGAAGATAAACCGAAAGAAAAATCAAGAGCTTATGCTGTAATTTACGAGGATGAAGGATATGATTGGAGTGAGGTTCTTCCAATAGATGACATTGTTGATGAAAAGTTCAAAGCTAAAGCCAAACAGGAAGAATTAAGTAAACATTATGCTCTTGTTACTGAGATTCAAGATGAAAACAAAGATAAAGACACTTCTGAAATCCATGAAGAGAATGTTGAGATCAAAGAGAAAACTCGAGAAGAAATCTTGAGTGAGAAGACTTACAGAGAAAGAAATGTGGTCTACAACAGAATGGATGATATGCAAGAGGAGTATGAAATGGCTGTCGGTAGCAAAAGATGGGATAAAAAGAGAGAATGCTACTATAACAGAGAAGGAGAACCGGTTGTTCCCAAGAAAGACATAATCTTCGATGATGTTCTTCTTGCAGTCCCGTTGAGAGCTGAATACTATAGAAGAGTATTGAAAGATGATACATACGCTAAGACATATGAAAAGGAGATCAGATATGCCATGTTATCATGTCTAAGAAAAAGGGATGAAGAGAGAATGAAGAAGAAAGTTGAAGAAATGGTGAACAATCTAAAGAAAGTTGCTGAAGAAGCCGTTGAAGTTGAAGTTGTGAAAGAAGCTGTGACTGAAGAACAACAGATTGAAGAAAAGGTGCAGAAAGAAGAAAAGAATGAGAATGAGGAAGCTGGTGATGCTGATGATGAAGTCGGTGTTGAAGAAAAACAAGATGATGCTGATCAGATGCAGACAAAAGCTGTTGAAAACACCGAAGTGCCAATCACTGAGGTAAATTCTAATTCTGAAATTTTGAAAACTGTTGAACAGTGCAAGAAATGCATGGAACAGTGCAGAGTTTGTACTAAAAAAGATGAGCAATTTAAAACAAGAAATCTTGAATTCATAAAAATCGAAAACATTTTCAAGGAAACATGCAAAGAGATGCTAGAAAAAGAAAAGGTTTTTAAAGAAAATGATGAAAAACTTTCAGAAAAATGTAACAAGTTAGAAAAAGAAAATGAAGCTTTGAAAGAAAATGTTTTGAAAATGACAAATGAATGTGAACAAAAAGAAATTGCTTGTCAAGAAATGAAAAAGGAATATGACTCAATGAAATTATCATATCATGTTATAAAAGTGTCATATGATAAAGTAAAAGATGAAATGAAATATGCTCAATCAAGAATGAATTATCTGTCTGAAACAACCAAAGAACTTAAACGAATGTATGCTATAAAACAAGATGTTGTTAATTCCTATATTGAAGATGTTGCTAAGCTAAAGCGACAGATTGCTGATTTAGAACAGGATAACAACAAGTTAAAAAGTTACCACGTGTCGTCATATGTGCTTGAAAGAATTTTCAATATAAAACCGGGTGATGGTGAGTCTGAACAAAACAAGAAAGGCATTGGCTCAGAGTTTCATCAAGTTCCACCACCGGGAAAATTTGCATTTTATGATGAGGAAAAGGTCGAAAAAGCTTTCAACATGGTAGATCAATTGCCAGAAAACATTGACATAACCTATTCCAAATCTGACGATACTCATGATTCAGAGGTGGTAGGTAAAGTCGTTGAAAGTGTGTTGAAAGAAGAGTCGGTTGTTACAGGTAAATCTGAATCACAGGATGAAGATGAAGGAAATCTTCATGATGGATATCTGAAAAACACAAAATCCGAGAAAAATTTGAATGATGATTCAAAAGGATTGGTTTATACCATGATTGGATCGGACAAATTGTTCTTAGATGTTGTATTCCCGATTCAGAATGTGATTTCAGAAAAAGTTGATAAAGTTTTCAAAATGGTTGAGATTGAGAAGTCTGAAATTTCAAAGTTTGTCGGTAAGAGTCATAAAGGTTCGTATAACAAACCTGGTTTCAAAAAGAAGAACATGAAGGCTGGGTTGGGTTATAAGAAGAAACAACATCGGAACAAAAACAAGACGTTGAATTTTCAAGCAAAAATGAGTTTTGTTCAAGGAGGCAGTTTAGAAGAAGAAAAAGAACTCAAAATGAAACAGTCTAATGATGAGTTCTTTGCTAAAAAGAAAAAGCAACAACCACAGGTTAAAGATGTGTCCATGAGAACATGTTTCAAATGTGATCAAAAAGGACATCTTGCACGCAAGTGTCCAAATCTAAAACCTGTGGATGTTGACAAAAAGAAGATTGATGTTGAGAAACAAAAATCTGAGGATGTGAAACACAGGTCAACCAGATTTGATTCAAAACAAACTTGGAGATATAACACAAACAAGTTTGTTTCGAACCAAACTTGGAAATTAAAACCGAATAGGTTCGATTCAAAACAGACCTGGAATTCTTACACACCCAGAGTCAGAACAACTCAAAGTTGGAAAACAACTGTTGATATGACAAAACCACAAGAGTTTTGGAAACCAAAAGTTGTTCAAAATCAAAGTGATAAAAAAGATTCACATTTTTATAAACGTGGAACACCAAAAGGTCAAACATGGAGTGTTAAGAAACATGTTGTTTTGGTAAAAGATGAGAAAGTTGAAGTTAAAATTGTGAAAGTTTTTGAGAGAAATGACAAAGATTTTCCAGCATTGAATGAAAATTATTGTGTTGATATGCCTAAGGTCCAACAGACCTGGGCTAAATTGTTCAAGTAATCATGTAGTCTAAATGTGCAGGTGCTCAAGACAATTGAAGATTGTAAGTTTGGAAGTTGGAGCAGCCTGGCACATGGAGAGGAGGAAGAGGCTGCTGGATCCTGTGTTGGTTGAAACAGGAAGTTTATTTTCATTCTGTACATAAATAAACAATATTTCAAAAACCCTAAAAATTGAAAAATTAAAAACTAAAAAATATGTTTTTAGTTTGTTAAAATTTGAAAAACCAAAAATATGTTTGTTTTTAATTTTTGTCAAAAATAGAAAATTACAAAAATAGATGTTGATTGAATATGCCGAAACCCTCACGGCTGAACAAACATGATTATTTTCACAAGATTGAAAAACGGTTTTCAAACTGTAAAAGATCAATGTGTTGTAAATCATGGGGGTACGTTATATTTTCTGCTTAAAGTGTTATATTTTCTGCAAATCAGTGCATGAAAAGCAGAAAATGGATGGCGAGACAAAGCTATCAGTGTTGGTTGTCAAATTTTCTTTAAATGATTTTGCATTTTAGGGGGAGAAAAAATGTCAGAAAATCCAAAAACATTTGAAAATTTGAAAAAGTCAAAAACATGATAAAATTAAAAAAAATGAGTTTTTGCGTAAAAAGAGGAAATGATAGTACATCAGTAGACAGTTACAGTACGCTAAAGAATTGGAAAGTTTAAATGTGTTAAACGATCTCACCGTGGATGTGTCGGTAGATTTTTATACATTTAGTAAACTTTTCGGGATATAAACATAAATTCAAACTTACTTATTTCGTGGGGAACACTACTTGGATATATAGGTAACCCCTGAAATCTCGTTTGAAAGGTTCCTTTTTCTGATATACTAGGTTTTTATGCTCAATGATGTCTGGGGTATTATTCCGGGACTTCTGCTGAATGGAAGTTCTGACCTAGTCCTCGAATAATACTTTCCGCAATGCTTGAAATATAGCGCAGCCCTTAGCATATATGATAAGACAATAAAATTGCTTAGCAATGCTGTTGTAAAAAAGATCCTCTAAAGGGGACACACCCACAAGTTGAGTCATGATCTCTCTGCTGAACGGTAGTTCTGACCTGAGCTCTCATGATTCTTCATAATTTATTAACCCCTTACAGATATCATTTGTGTTATAATTACCTGTAAGACTGAATATTGGGATCTGGATACGGGAGTATATTCAAGAGGTGGGACACATGAATGAGTTTAAGTTCTTAATACATCTAATTCGTATCCTGAATCAGTTGAAGTTTGTGTGAAAATTTAAGTGGATCAGTATATCGACAATCTAAGTGAATTGTTTAGAACATAATGTGTTTTAAAGCTCAACGGTACTTGTGATTTGTCAAAAACTGATATGATCCTCTGTCGCATACTCAAACAAAAATATTGTCTGTAAATATGTTTGTACATATTTCTTTACTGGTTTATATTTTCAGAAAATACAAAAAGATTTTTGATTCTGCTTTATTTTCGACAACCGATGTCTGAGTGCTGAGTTTTAAAATCTAAGTAAGCTGATTGTGTTTCTGAAAATAAAACAAGTTCATTAAATTGAAATTTGAATTAAAATAAAAAATCAAAAACAGTTTGTGATATCTCCAAGGTCATTAGTTTGGACTTGGATGATTAACTGTGAGGGATTTGGATGCTTATACTGTTATAGAGCTAGTTTCCGATTCGATTCGATGAAACTGCCAAATTTTGTAATGATTGTTGATAGGGGAAGTGATTTAGAGAGTTGAATAGTGCCATATTACGATTTCTGGAAAATTGAATGTTCAAAAAGTTGTTACTTATAAATGTTTGAGTAATTGCAGATAGTCCAGACTATGATCCCGATAGTAGAGTCTAAGGGGGAGTCTGAAGACGAGCTCAACGCAAGAGGAAGCGTGGATTAAAGGAGCTTGTAACTGGAAAGCCAGGTGTCGATCCCTAAAGCACGGAAGCTTGACGAAAGGGGGAGCCTGATGAAGAATAGAGTCTACAGAAAGGAAAAGTTGAAGCTGAAAACAGATCCACCGGGATTCTGTTCGAGAAGATTCAAAGAGAAAGAGAATACGCTACAAGTTTGACTCAATGATCGAGATTGACTACGGCAATATCCAAGGGGGAGTCTGTTAGTGCATTTATGTCTATAGCCTTCGTCAATCCGAGTCGTAGCGAGAAACAGAAGAAAACGAGTCATTATATTAGTAATTAGTAGACAAAAGGCAAGGTGGCATAATTGTAATAATGAGAAATCTCATTAAAAGCCTTAGACTATAAATAGGAGCTTATGTTATAGTTTAGTAACTTTTTAGCTCATTTGACATTTGGAGGTCTCTAGATCTAGAGAGAGAGTCTAGAGAGAGAAAGTACTCCACGTGATTCACGGTTCTTGTACGTTATCAGATTTTATAATAGAATCACGATTATATTACGTCATGTGTGTTTAGGTCGCGTTCGTGTACGGATTCCGCACGTTTCACGTTCGTTTAGCAATCGTTTCGGAGTCAAAACCGGTCCTACAAAAACTGAGGCTGTTTTAAAAATAAGCAAATGTGCTGAAGAAGATAAAATAATGTTTTCTTTTAATCTGTTTAAGAACTCAGCCTTAGAATGGTGGAACACTATCCTCCAGTCAAGAGGAAGTGATAAGGTATACAACATGGAATGGGAGGAATTTAAAAATACGGTAGAAAGGAAATTATGCCCTCCTAATGAAAATGAACAGATAGCTAATAAGTTCCTAAACTTAAGAATGACCGGAGTAGATAGTAAGGGTTGTACTACTACATTCTTTGAATATGCTAGAAAAGTACCAACCCTTGCATCACCTAAACCGGTATTAATCTTCCGTTATATCTGGGGATTAATTGGAGAAATTAGACATGTAGTCAAGTCAGCTAGACCTCAAACTATAGAAGAAGCTATAGAACTAGCCAATACCTTGACAGATGAGTTAATCCATACTAGAGAAGAAGACCAGAGGATAAACCTAATCCAAAGGCTTACTCAAGAATTCCGTTCTGGGAATTACAACCGTAGGAATATAGGTTCTACCTCTGCACCATTATGCAAGGTCTGCAAGAAAAAGCATTCGGGAAAATGCTCTACTCTTTGCAATTTCTGCAAGATGCCAGGACACAAGGAAGAAGATTGCAGGAGAAAATCCAGTAACGGACTATGCTACAACTGTGGAGAAAAAGGTCACATTAAGCTGAATTGTCCAAAATTGGCTCCAGCTGTGAACAACAGGAACACTAAAAATGCTAGAGCATTCGTTCTGACTGCAGATGAAGCCAAGATGATTCCAGACGTGATAGCTGGTACGTTTTTAGTTAATGATGTTTTTGCTAAGGCATTATTTGACTCTGGTGCAAACCAAAGTTTCATTAATACTTCGTTTTGCAAACTTCTAAATCAGTCATTAACTAAACTACCACAAGAATGCCTAGTAGAGACAGCTAATGGATAAACAGTTAAGATTTCAGAAATCTTGCAGGGAGCAAGAATAGAAATTTTAAATCAAAAGTTTATGGCAAACCTTTATCCTGTGAATCTGGCAGGATTTGATGTCGTTTTAGGAATGGATTGGTTAATAGCCAATAAAGCCAGTATTTTATGTGATCAAAAGTCAATCCAAGTAAATTCACCAAAAGGTAAAATGATCACAATTAAAGGAGATAAACCATCTAGATCCAAAAAATTCATCTCTGTGATGAAAACTGCAAGTTATATAAGAAAAGGTTCTATAGTGTATTTGATTTCTATAATCCCTAACACTAAAGGAAAAGAACTAAAAGACATTCCAGTAGTGTCTCAGTTTTCAGATGTATTTCCAGAAGAATTACCAGTACTACCACCAGACAGAGAAGTTGAATTCAGAATCCATCAGCTACCAGGAACAGCACCAATTGCCAAAGCAACCTACCGTTTGCACCCGCAGAAATGCAGGAATTAAAGAAACAATTAGACGAATTGCTGGAAAAAGGATTCAAACAACCAAGTTCGTCGCCATGGGGAGCGCCGATACTGTTCGTTAAAAAGAAGGAAGGATCAATGCGTATGTGCATTGACTATCGTGAATTGAACAAAGTCACGATTAAGAATCGGTATCCATTACCAAGAATCGATGATCTGTTCGATCAACTGCAATGAGCTCGATTTTTTCTCTAAAATCGATTTAAGGTCAGGATATCATCAATTAAAGGTACAGGAAGAGGACATTGCTAATATCGCATTCAGAACAAGGTATGGCCATTATGAATTTACTGTCATGCCATTTGGTTTAACCAATGCCCCAGCCGCATTTATGGACATGATGAACCGAATATGTAAGCCATATTTGGATAAATTCATAATCGTCTTTATAGATGATATTCTCATTTATTCTAAAAATAGGGAAGATCATGCAAAGCATTTGCACGCACTTTTAAGTCTATTAAGAAAGGAAAAGCTTTATGCTAAATTTTCAATGTGCGAGTTTTGGCTAGAACAGGTACAATTTCTTGGACACTTAGTGAACCATGAAGGAATTCATGTGGATCCAACAAAGATCGAGGCGATTATCAAATGGAAAACCCCTGAGTCACCAACTGAGGTTAGAAGTTTCTTAGGATTGGCCGGTTATTATAGGAGATTTATTCGAGATTTTTCTAGAATAGCCATTCCTTTAACTAAGTTAACCTGTAAATCCATTAAGTTTGAATGGGGACCAAAACAAGAAGAAACATTTAGAATTCTTAAACATAAATTAACCCATACACCCATATTAGCGTTACCAGAAGGAACTGAAGACTTTGTAGTCTATTGTGACGCTTCTAAATTAGGTTATGGAAGTGTATTGATGCAACGCCAAAAGGTTATAGCTTATCCATCTAGGCAACTTAAGAATCATGAAGAGAATTATTCAACCCATGACTTGGAATTAGGAGCTATAATTTTTGCCCTTAAGATTTGGAGACATTACCTTTATGGTAGTAAGTTTACCGTATTCACTGATCATAAGAGTTTAAGGTATGTTTTCGGGCAAAAGGAGTTGAATATGAGACAAAGACGCTGGATGGAGATGCTTAGTGACTATGATTGTGATATCCAGTATCATGAAGGAAAAGCAAATGTAGTGGAAGATGCTTTAAGCCGAAAGTATCATGAAAAACCAAAAAGGGTATGTTCTCTTAAATTAAATCTACAAGTAGATTTAAATGATCAAATCAGAAAAGCACAAGAATCAGTAATCAAGGATGATGCTGAAAAACTAAAAGGTATGGTTAAAGAATTAGAACAAGGAACAGATGGAATATGGAGATTCCATAAAAAGAGAATGTGGATACCTAAATTAGGAAACCTACGTCATCATATATTAGAAGAAGCCCATAAGTCTAAGTATACAATGCATCCAGGAAATGATAAAATGTACCAGGATTTAAGGAAAAATTTTTGGTGGATAGGAATGAAAAAGGACATAGCAGCCTATGTTTCTAAATGTTTAACCTGTTCACAAGTTAAAGCTGAACACCAGAAACCCTCAGGTCTATTGCAACAGTTAGAAATGCCAGTGTGGAAATGGGAATTAATAACAATGGATTTTGTTACTAAATTACCCAAAACAAAGAAAGGAAATGATACAATATGGGTGATTGTAGACAGGCTAACCAAGTCAGCTCATTTCCTACCAATGAAGGAAACCTTCAGTATGGAACAGTTAGCTAAATTATATGTAAATGAAATAGTTTCTTTACATGGAATACCTTTATTAATTGTTTCTGACAGAGATAGTCGTTTTACTTCTCATTTTTTGTCAAGTTTCCAAAAGGCAATGGGAACTAAGTTAAATCTAAGCACAGCTTATCATCCTCAAACAGACGGTCAAAGCGAAAGGACAATTCAGACAATGGAGGACATGCTTAGAGCTTGTGTAATTGATTTCGGAGGTAATTGGGATGATCACTTACCTTTAATAGAATTTTCTTATAATAATAGTTATCACACAAGTATCAATGCTGCACCATTCGAAGCACTTTATGGACGAAAGTGCCGAACCCCAGTCTGTTGGGCAGAAATTGGAGAAAAGCAACTATCTGGACCTGAGATAGTGCAAGAAACAACTGATAAGAGTATTCAAGTCAAATAACGACTGAAAGCAGCACGTGATCGACAGAAAAGCTATGCTGACAACCGATGAAAACCATTGGAATTTCAAATAGGAGACAAAGTATTGTTAAAGGTCTCTCCTTGGAAAGGAGTAGTAAGATTCATCAAAAGAGGAAAGCTAAGTCCCAGGTATATTGGACCTTTTGAGATTATTAGAAGAATAGGACCTGTAGCCTATCAGCTACAACTGCTAGAGGAAATGGCAGGAATACATGATGTATTTCATGTATCAAATCTCAAGAAATGCTTAACCGATGAATCACTGATGATACCTCTTAAGGATATAGAGGTAAATGAACAACTCAAATTTGTAGAAAGACCTCTACAAATTGAAGACAGGAAAGTCAAGAACCTCAAACATAAAAGATTAGTTCTGGTCAAAGTGAAGTGGGACTCCAAAAGAGGACCTGAATACACATGGGAGCTCGAATCAGAAATGCAAAGGAAATATCCACACTTGTTCCAGTAGATCTCGAGGACGAGCTCTAAAACAAGGTGGGGAGGATGTAACAATCCTCAATAAAACCGACACCCTCGAATATTTTCCGACACCCCAATATATTTTAAAATATCCCAATATGTCCCAAAATACACCCCATACGTGAAAACGGGCCCCAAATACATTAAATAGTAGTAAAAATATTTAAAAACTGAATTTTTAAGTTGAGGCGGGCCACGTAAGACCCACCCCAACCTTCACGCGGGCCGCGAGAGGCTAAAAGGTGGCGCAGCCCGGCGGCCACGTCGCCCAACACACGGCAAGCCTACCTGATGATCCGGATCACCTACACGTTGACCTGAAGTCAACGCGGGCCGCGTAAGCCCTGGGCTTGTGTTACGCGGGCCGCGAGAGAACCAGATTCAGCAACTATATAAGAAGGCCATCGGGTTAGGGGTTAGGGGTTAGGGTTTAGGGTTTAGGGTTTTTTTTTTTTTTTGGGTAAATGAGCTTTCGCCCGGCAAACTTTATAAATGAATAATGAAGTTACATGTTTAAAGGGGCATACCCCCGCCAAACCATAGACGGAACACCAAACATGCTATGGTGAACGTCACAAAAATGAAAAACATACAACACCTACTAGCATTTAACATCCTAGTAGGAATGATATATCTTCCTAACAACATGGACTCGGGCCCTAAAACAAAATCTGAACAATATTCTAAATAAAACCAAACCCAAAACAAATGGGTCTTCTTCCAGCAATCAAAAGCAATCAGGTATTCAGGTTCAATGTAGAAACCCCATATGTTGGGCCGAAGATCATAAGCAACAGAATGGGCCCCCAGCTATCTATTCTATGTCGACTCCAAATGGCAACAACCCATTTTTGGGCCTTCAAATAATGATCAGCAACATCATTAAAATAAGTCCAGGATTGGGCCATCAAGCTGGGCCGAGAAAGTTGAGAATCCAACAACCAAATACCCTCTTTATGGGCTTCAACTCTGAGATATGCTGGCCCATGTTTAGCAGCCGCAATACCTGTGTACAGAAAAACGCAGCAAAGAAATAACATGCAGCGACCAAACAAACTCGGATAACTTCGGACCTTGATTAAAACCCAACGCATGATAATGATCCAAATCTGGAGCTGGACAAGAGACCCAGGCCATAGACTGAGAGACCAAAAACAGGCCGGATCAGAGTAAACCCGGAGGCTCACCATGTATCCCGAACCCCAAATCAGAATGACTAAACCCATACTCCAAGCATCTGGGCGACCTGTTGACAGAGTCTGCAGACAGACTAATGACCCGGAGCAATCACCGACTAAACCCGGAGGGCCATTTATTAAACCCGGAATGCAAATTAGTAAGCCCGTACCACCTATACAACCTGGACCGAAGCAGCAAACCTGGAACGGGATGATAGGAGGCCCATTTGAAGACTGAAGTAAAACCTTAACCCAAACCCGG
This sequence comes from Helianthus tuberosus, assembly GCA_030545235.1. Lineage (NCBI taxonomy): Eukaryota > Viridiplantae > Streptophyta > Magnoliopsida > Asterales > Asteraceae > Helianthus > Helianthus tuberosus. The sequence continues at coordinate 44,393 of CM060375.1, read as the reverse complement.
ATCCAAATTATCAGATGCAAACCAAGAATCAAAACATCAGACAAACAGTGCAGCCCCATCCTGATGAACCCCCTTTTGCTGCAGTAATAAATCACCCAACGACCAAATAAAAGTAAGCTAAACGTCCCAAAAAGTAGAATCTTACGAGAGAAAGCCAATGCCAGCCAAAACACAAAACGATACAGAGCCGAAAACCAACAAAATACCCCTTCGAGCACGAACATAGGCCTCATAAAAACTAACGTTTATGGGGTTTTGCGACAACTGGATCAAAATACTTACCCGTCTTCGCAAGTTGCACTAAAAACTGAGCAGAGCCGCTCTCATCCTCGTACACATCCTCGACACAGAAATCTGGATTCAGATCGAGTTCCATACATTTATCGTAGAAAAACTCCCATTCCCCATCGACCCACTCGTCTTGATCTTCCGCTTTAACCGCTTTCGCTTCACTACAAAGGGCATCGGTAATGCGTTTCTTTTGAAGATCGGTGATGCCATAGTCTTTCTCTAAGATCCGGTTTAAAGACTCCGTCGGACTAAATTGGCTCCAATTAGGCAGGACCCGACCCGGATCTATCAAAGGTTGCCGATTAGTGGTACACCTTTCTTCACAGTAACTCTCTGGAGGATCAAGATCAATAGGGCTTCCTACCAAGCTTTTAGTTTTCAAGCGCGCTTCAAAATCCATCACCGAAAATCCATTTGAGGCTATGTTATCATCACCTAGCGCAGCAAATCTGTTAGATGTTGAACAAACCGGCTGATTAACAGCAGCTTTTTTAGGCACTGGAGGGACATTTTGGGGCTATTTCATGGCAATTTCCTGGGGTTGTTTAACAACATATTGGGGCTGTTTAACAGCAGGTACTTGAGGGTGTTTGACAGCAGTCTTTTTATAGTTCAGGCCCTGGACAACACGTCCAAAATTAAAGCCCGATCCACCCTTTTTAACTCCGCTCGATTCGCTATGTTGATTGTTTGAACCTGCTGGAACTCTTTGTGCATTTTTAGACCCACTGGCCTCATCCTTGTGAACACTATTTCCACCTATTTTCACTCCCACATGTTGTTGAACACTCCCTGAAACAGTACTTTTACCTTTACTTTTTGCAGCCGTGGCCTTCTTCTTATGGGTTACCCGAGTGTAATCCACTTCACAGTCCATAGGCTCTGTACTGGCATTCTCTTTTTCGAGGGAAGGTGAGGTCTTGGGATTCATCTTCTAGGTATCATCAACAGTTTTTGGTCGGTTCTTGCAAGCATTGAGAGAATGACCAAAGACTTCACAATACGAGCACACTGTGGGTTTCCATTGATAGGAGACCTGTAAAACACCTACCCGAGCAGCCCTATTTTGGCCCGCTGGAAATTCCACCTCAACTTCACTTGGGAGACTTGAAGACGCCTTTGCTTCTACTAACATCCTAGCATACCCCAGCTTCCCCGTTTGCTCAATAACCCGATTTTGAGTAACTTTGTCAGGTAGGAGAGGTCGGCCTACACCACTAAAGATTTTACTCAGACCTAATTCCGTCCATAGTTCCAACGGGACATTATGGACAGTGACCCAGAGATGAATGGTCTTCGGCTCAATCTTTTCTAAACACAAGCCTGGTTCCCATTTGTTAATGAACAGAGGAATATTGTTTACCATCCATGGCCCATTCTCAAGAACCTCATTCATTCCCTTTTCACTATAAAATTTGAAATAGTAGAAACCAGCACTACTTTTAGTTATATCGGCTAAATCATAGGCATTCCAAAGGCGTCTAAGACACCGATTCACTACATTAAAATCCATAGATGTTCCAATAAAATAGCCATATAAATGAAGCGAATAAACTTTTGCTGAGTGGATAAGATCTTCGTTAGAAAGAATAACACGACACTTACCCTCAGGAGTAATAACAGGAGGAATATATTCCAGACGGATAGCACCCGCAGAGTTGTTACGTCTAATTCGGTCAGCAAAAGAGAGACCCATTTCATCATGTTTTTTCCACACATTGCCAACCCCTCTATCACCAGACCCTGTCTTAGGATTTCCTCCTACTATATCCCCATCTGACTCACAATTCTTACCAGTCCCAACCCGAACTTCCCCTGCCTTGCAATTATCATTGAAAAAAGGTTGATGTGCAGAATCCTCTTTTTGAAACTGGGCCTGGTGCAGCTCCCCCAAAGGGGTTTCCGAGTCCACAATCATACCTGTATTAAGTTCGGTAGCCTGGAATTGAACTGAGCTCTGGACTTCCTCTTCCATGTGGGCACACACAGACTCGTTTTGGTTGATCCTGGGCATCCAGAGCTTCAATAACCCCATCTCCCATCTGCGTGTTTGACTTTGCTTCCAGGATATCTGCCCATTTTACCGGCCCCTTCTTCAACTTAGTAGTGATTCGTTTCGTTTCTTTCACAAATCCTTTAATACGCAGGTCAGACAACGCAGGGCTGTATTTGACAACCGGTTTGGAGCGATTATTGTTTCTGAAGCCTTTAATTTTAACAGCACTTTTCTTATGGTTTGCAGATTGGAGGCCTACATGAGGGAGCCCTGCTTCTCTCATCAAAGCCTGATCATGAGCGATATTTTCTGCCCTAACTCGATCAATTTCTACATCACCTGAGCTTTTTGTATCTCTGGATTTCCGATTTGGAGTTTTAGAAGGACAGGGGAGGCTAGATGAACTCTTAATCGGAGAAATTGAGGTGTGAATGTCGCCATATACGGCTGTATCCTGATTGTCTAGTGGAGAAGATTGAGCGGCGTTTGACAACCCCCCACTATTATTCGCCGTAAAGTGCAAATTGGGGGAAAACTCAGGTACGATGACAGGATTTGATGCTAAATCAGGTGGAATCGGATGTTTAGGGGGAGGATTTTGTGGAATTTCTTCCACAAAAGATGGAATTTCGGTCATGGGAGAGGGGAATCAGCCGTATATTTTGAGAGAGAATTTTTAGAGAGAGAATTTAGAGAGAGAAAAAAATTATGCAAATGAAAAACCATAGGGTTTAGGGTTTTTTTTTTTTTGGTAAATGAGCAGTCGCCCGGCAAACTATCATAAAAGAAAAAAAGAGATTACACTTTTAAAGGGGGCATACCCCCCGTCATGTCACCCAAAACAGACTTTGGGGACCAAAAATAGGACACCATACAACCACGATTAGGAATAAACAAAAACCTAGTTCTACAAGGGAACACATTCCCGTTACAGTATAAAGCAATGATGCACAAGTAACAAATCGGGCCATCCAAATTATGCAACCTATACGATATGAACATCCATGAGCTCAACTGTAGCTTAGATTTCTCCTTGACATAGCACAAAAACATTTGACCGAATTTTCTGAACCAAAACTTGATGTTGGGCCAAACTTTAAAGCACTTTCTTGTAGCACTCGCCGGCCCAGAGGTAGGCCCACTTTTTCTTCTGTTGCTGTCCCGGCCCATACAAGTTGCCATCTTTCGAATAGGGCCTATATACCACACAGAACCTCCCAAGCACATGGCATAAAGCTGGGCCTTAAGTTGGTCCTGCGCAAAAACCCACATCCGATTTTGGGCCTTCAACAAACCATCATCCAGGTCTGATATATGACCAAATAGACCTGGGCCTTCACACAAAGCCCAAATGAAGAACCTAGATAATAATAAGCCCATATACACGACACCAGCCATGAACCCAAAGCACCCAAAAAACTCGGCAATAAGGTGATCCTGGACATAACCGAACCACTTAATCACCCACCCATCAGCCCAAAGACTAGAATTAAAACAAACCCAAAGCATATCCCCGGGGAAATGGACGTTTTGGGATCTGGGTTTCAGCTTCAGCGACAGCAGCATATCCATCCCCTTAGGACCCTTACCCAGCAGATTAACCCAGCATAAATGGGCCTTCAACAACATAAAAACAACTGCACCTGGGCCATTAGTCGTTAGGCCTGCCTGTTGGGTCTAATAGTCCTTTATCGGTAATAAACAAATAAACCAGCAGCATTGTTTCGCAATATATCCAGCAGCTATACACGAACACGGATGCGTCCAGTTCTTGACTTGCAACCAGAATGGGCGAACATTAGAGCCAAAATAACAAGGCCTGAACCACCCGATATGAATTCTACTCAGACTAGAGGTCAGGTAACAAGCAACCCCAAGGAGAAGCAACAAGTGCGGACATTCACTTTGTTTAGTCATCCATCCAAAGTAGCCACTGTTCGACAATAAGAGCCTTAGAATAAAACAATCCCAAGCTATAGGGTCATTAGCCCCTTGCCTGCTGTGGGTGTACCGCCTAGTGACCAGCCCTTTGAAGTTCAGCAGCTGCCCATACATGTAATTTCCTATTTTGCCCCTGATTCCAAACACTTGATTTAGAGGCCTGTGATTACTCCAACACTGCAGAATGAAATCCCAGCCCCACTTATGATGCTTCCAGCTCTCATAGGTCCTTAAAAAACGTAACTGCCACCTCATAAGAGCCCGATACATCACATTACCATGAACCCAAAAATACACGCACCCGCAGCCAGAGAAAAAGATAAATCCCCAGTAAGTAACCCAACCCACATTTCCACCCCACCTGAAAACAGGATAAAAACTAGCAGCAAGGTTTCTAAATCCTATATTGGTTTCCGGCATAGGGGTGTGGGAACAAGGGGGGCTACACCGAATTGACAATCCCCCTGCCTTATGTCTCCCGGGTTTACATCGATTCCAACCAGCCAGCACCAATTATGACCCCTTACCAACAACCTATGGCAAAAATAAGGAAAGGGAACAAAATTTAAACCTACAGACCAAACAAAGAGAAAGAAGCAACTCACCAGGTGACTTCTAGAAAAACTAACAGGGTTAGCTACCCATCCACCCCTTATATCTCCAACCCAACCCATAAAATGCCCATTCCAATGCCAACAGACCAGTATAACAGACCCAACCCAGGCCACAACCCACCCGAGATCAGCAACCACCTGCACAAAAGCCCAACCCAGCCCAAAACCACCCAAAACAGTTAAAAGGAGAATTTGAATTACCGTGAGGGTTTAGGGTTTAGGGTTTAAGGTTTAGGGTTTAGGGGTTAGGGTTTAGGGTTTAGGGATTAGGGTTTAGGGTTTAGGGGTTAGGGGTTAGGGTTTAGGGTTTAGGGGTTAGGGGTTAGGGGTTAGGGTTTAGGGTTTAGGGGTTATGGGTTAGGGGTTAGGGTTTAGGATTTAGGGGTTAGGGGTTAGGGTTTAGGGGTTAGGGGTTAGGGTTTAGGGGTTAGGGTTTAGGGGTTTTTTTTTTTTTGGGTAAATGAGCTTTCGCCCGGCAAACTTTTATAAATAAAAAAAAGATACATGTTTAAAGGGCCATACCCCCGCCAACCTAACTACGAGTCACCAAAACATGCTTTGGAGATCGTAACAAATACCAAAAAAAATACAACTCCTACTAATTCTTAACAAACTAGTAGGAATAATATATTTTCCTCCCGAAACATAATCGTACTTGCAATCCATAATACTACTAGTAACATAGATAACAACAAACGGGCCTTCATTAGCGCTGCATTTGGAATAGGCTTTGGGCCTTCTCCACCGCTTCAACGTATTTGGCCAGCTGGTCATGGGAAAACAGTGGGCTTGGGCCCATAAAAAAGCTGACAGAAAGATGGCACTGAACTTGGGCCTGAGTGTAAGGAGCCCAATCGAAAAGTAACCAGGACATCCAAATGGTTGGCACCAAAAAATACCCAGGTGGGCCTTATGACTTCGAAGCCCACCAACAACAAAGATTACCCCACCGCCCCACTTTTCTCGGTAACGGTTCAGCGCTCCCTCCAAAAATAAAATGACCCCATCTAACAAAATTCCACTAATTAAACAACTTGGCCCATCCTCCAAATTTAAGTCCCAAAGAAAAAGATACTGGCCCACTTCTGAATAATGTTTACGCCCAAACCGAACTAACCAATACCGAAGAGCTGGACTCGGAAAGCTGAACCTGGGCCCAAAACATGTGGAAAAACCAACTGCCCAGCTCCAAACAAAAATACCCATATACGGAATAAAGTTTGCCCATATTAGATATCCTAACGCTAAAACGTTTCGAGACAAAAATAAGGCCCAACCCGGAGCGATGCAGCCAGAAAGCTGTAAGCACAGATGAAGAAATCCGGACCAAGACCCCAGATGCCAGTACACACGTAAAGCCAATCCTGAAGATAAACCCGGACAGCAGAACTCGGACATATAACCAAACTGCATAACAGACCCGGAGCCATGCAACGATCTGAACCCCGAAACAAAAAATAAGTAGCAGTAAACCAGCTTGTTGAACCCAAGTTTTCTGCAGAAAATTATTACCCATCCGCCAAACAAGATCAGACAAAAAGTCCTGAAAAGCAGCAACTTTCGAGCACACTTCACCACCAAGCAAAACACGAAAAAACACAAAACTAAAACCCAAAAGAACAGCCCTTCAAACACGAACGAGGGATTCATAAGTTAATTACGTTTTGGAGGTTTCGCAACAACGGGGTCAAAATATTTTCCCGACTTCGCAAGCTGAGCAATGAATTGAGCCGACCCGCTATCATCCTCCTCCACATCCTCGATACAATAATCCGGATCATATCCCAGCTCAGTACATTTATCCCAGAAAAAATCATGTTCGCCTTGAACCCAGTTTTCTTGATCTGCGGATTTAACCGCGTGTCTTTCACCCATAAGGCAGTCTAAGATACGCTTTTTCTGGCCATCCGAGATACCATAATCAATATTAGTAATACGGTTCAACGATTCTGAAGGATTAAAGGAGCTCCAGTTTGGTAAAACACGGCCCGGGTCAATCGTACTTTGCTGATTAGTTGGGCATGAAAGCGTCTCTTCGTTAAAATAGTTGTGAGGGTATAAATCAGCTGGCTCTTCCACTAACGAACCACTCTTAACACTAGCCTGCAAGTCCAAAACCGCGAACCTGTTTTGAGTGCATAGCTGGGTTTTTGCAGCAGCTTTGGGAGGGGACTGATTCAAGATAGGTTGAACAGACTGGCTTTTGTTGTTGTGGGGCTGATTATGCTTTTGAACCGGCTTAGAGCCTTGAACAGCTCTGCTAAAATCAAAACCTTTTTTCTTATGGGGAGCAGCAGATTTTTTAGGGGCAGCAGGAGGAATACCAGTTTTGTTGGGAACCGAAGAAGCACTGGGGGTACTCGGGTATGAGCATGAAGCATCAGGAGATTGAATCGGCTGGCCTTGTATTCGAACACCTTTTTTCTTATTAATCACAGTAGAAAATCCCTCCGTATCACCAATGCTTCCCTTCCCTTTTACATTCTTTAGACTTGATGGGGCACCGAGACTAACTGGCTGCACATTCACCTCAATTCCAGCACCTGTAGCATCTGTCATAGCTATATCCTCAACCTGTTTTGTGAACAGAGTCAAAGGGTCACATAGGGGCACTATGGGGGCAGAGACCCCTAGGACTGCCTCAAAGTGGCTAACAAAAGCAGATCCCACCGAAGCACCCGTGAAAATGCCTCCATTAAGATCTTCCACCTGATGAATTCTGTTACGATTATTGTTACCCTTGATCACTTTAACTAGAATTATGATCACCCTCTTTGAGCCATAGGGTTTTAGCTTTTTGCTGTAAGAAGAGCTCTTCATCCCTCACTGCATCGTTATAGGCGTTAATATAGAATAACTCCTCTTCTCTTAGGACCTCATTATGAGGATCGTTTACAATATCTTCTTGAATGCTAGCCAACTCAGCTTTCAGCTTAACCACATTATCAAACAGGTTACCTTGCTTGAAGTTAAGCTTCCTGATCTCTTTTTTCAGCAATTTCAAATGAGAAGTCAGCTGAAACATGGCAAAACCCCTAGCTGGCAGCTCCCAGACCCTCTTAACAGTTGGACGAAATGCAGCTTTAAGGACCAGGTAGTTAGGAAATTTGAAGGGCAGCGGCTTCTGGTTAGGAACCTCAGGAACGACAAGAACCATCGGGCTATGATCAGATTTCAGAAATGGCATAAATATCGCATTCGCCAAGGGAAAAACAGCAAAGAACTGACTATTAGCCATAACTTTGTCAAGTTTTTTGAGGAGGCCGTCTTTCTTTCCCGGGCTTTGGTTCCATGTGAATTTGAAACCCGACATGCAGATATCTTCCACCTCCACTTCATTGAGACACTCCTTAGCTTCAACCATACTTTTAGTAACACACGATCCACCCAGCGAACGTTCCTTATGGTCAATGATGGCATTAAAATCGCCTAACAGGACCCACGGATGATTTTGGATAGCCAACTTATGGAGCTTGAGAGATTCCCAGCAGGCTCTTCTCGGGACCATACGATGGTGGGCATAAACAAAAGAACAGTAGAACCCACTAACCCCATTTAAAGGCTCAATAAAACAATGCAGAGCTTGGGGATGTCTTTCAACTACCATCAAGTTCACAATATTAGGATTCCAGCTAATAACAATTCGACAGCCTCCCTTACAGATATTAGCATTAGAATCCCACTCCCATCTCCCAAAAACCCGAGAACAGACTCTACTCAAGTTTTGAATGGAGAGATAGGTTTCAATAGCACCACAGACATTATAATCCCCTTCCGCAAGATGAGACATCAAAGCATTTTGGTTAGTGGTATTGGAGATACCTCTAACATTCCAACATGTAATTTTGAGCACCATCTAAACAGACTTTGGAGTTTGTAACGCTGACCTCCCTGTTTTGTCAGTGGTACTTCCATTCGCTTGACCCATTAGGAACCTGGCTGTACCAGGTGTGTCTTGCAGAACATCTTCTATCATGAAATCGGGGCTGAGTTTATGCCGTTGGCAATAGTGCTTGAAAAATTCCCATTCTCCTTGTTCCCATCCCTCTTGATCATAAGCTTTAACAGCCCCAAATTTTTCAATACTTTCAACAATAGCTTTCTTTTGTCCATCTGAAATACCAAAATCCATGGAATCATCATCACTAACAGTCGCCTGGTCTTCCACTGCATCACTAAAGTTCTCCACATACTCTGAATCACTGTTTAAACCCTCCGACTTGAGCATGATATGATCCGACACGTCTTTTCCTTGCATTAACAGGTCTGCCGACAAATCATTTAACAAATAAAATTTGTTCGTAGTCTCGATAAGGTTGGCTGACTTAGAAAGGGGGATGTTTCGGTTAGAGGACCGGGTAGTGATGTTTTTTATAGGAGCAGCACCATGGTTATCAGCCTGTTGAGCACTCCTCTTAGGTCCTTTACTACGTGTTTCTCGCGGCCTCTTCACACCACCCTGTTGACCCGCTTGATCGGCCAAATAAGATTCACGTAGATCTTTCATTTTCTTCTGAATTAAAGGATCACTGCTGGTGGAGGTACCAGCCTCAACTGTTTGTTTCTCTGCATTTTCCTCAGCTATATTTTTCTTTTTCACAACATACTGTTCTTTTGCCCCACCAGTTTGGCTATTTGTACCCTTTCCAGCCTTACCTTTTTGGCGACGATTGACTGTAGTGAACTCTTTGTCCTCAACATTCTGACTGGAAGTAGCTTTGCTGCCAGGAATAACTCTAGCTTTATTTTTTGCTATTTCAGCAATTTCCTAAGCTGTTTTTGTTCTCACTTTGCACTGCATATACGAATGCCCAAAAACACTACAGTGGGAGCATACCGATGGTTTCCAGTGATACGAAATTTGGATGTTGCCTATCCGAGAAGGCCTGTTGCCCACGGCTGGGAATTCCACTTCCACTTCACTAGGGAGATTGTTTTCAGCCTTAACATCAACCAACATCCGGGCAAACCCCATTTTTCCTGATTGCGATGAGCATCTCTCTTCCGTGACACGATCCATTAGGAGAGGGACACCAGTGCCACTCATAATTTTACATATACCTGTGTCCGTCCAGAGTTCCAACGGAACATTATGGGCCGTGACCCACAATGGGATAGTGGCTGGCTCTATCTTTTCCAGGCAATACCCAGGCTCCCACCTCTTCAAAAACAATGGAATATTGTTGACAAATCACGGCCCCCCTTCAAGAACCTCCTTCAAACCTTTTTCACTATAGAACTTAAAATAGTAATACCCCGACGGGCTTTTGGTAATTTCAGCAATGTCATGATCTTTCCAATCCCGTTTCAAACAATAATTCACCCTATTAAAATCCATTGAAGTACCCAAGAAATAACCATCAAGATGAAGAGAGTATACCTTGGCTGATTTCAGCAGGTCTTCATGGGTGATTAGCACTCGGTTCCTTCCTTCAGGAGTTTTGATTGGCGGGAAATATTCAATTTTGACCTTAGCAGCCGGTTGGCTTAGTCGAATACGATCAGCAATGGAATGGCCAGTCTTAGTATTGGTGTTCCAAACGTTTTGCACTGGAACAACAGTCTTGTTCAGGGTTCCAAGTAGGTTATTTTGAGGAGACTGCTCATGATTCTGGAACAGCCCAGCAGTCCCATCTCCTGCAGACTGATCCGCTGGCCCAGTCCCTAGGCCAACTCCAATGTTCAACGTTGCAGAGTTACCCTCACTCACAGGCGTAACAGTACGAGCATCAGCAGTGTTGGACGACACAAGAGGCCGGGTTAAATGCTGATTATCAGTATCCACAGGGTTCTCAATCCCCAAATGGGGATCCTGCTCGGATATTTCATCATCCACTTCTGTAATCCATCCTTCCTCAGCCACATTCACATCCATGTCAAAATTAATCTTCTTTATGGGGGTCGGAACATCAGGGGATGCCGAATTAATAGTACACGGAGCTTTAGTAGGAGTAAAACAAGGTTCAGCAGTGACATTACCTTGGTTTATAGCTTTTATCGCTGCATCAAAAGAACTCGGGGCTGACACAGTAAGAACAGGTTCAGAAGCATCACCTTCTACCTCCATTGGAGTTCGAACAGGGGGAATTCCATGGGGGTGTGAAGCAGCCGAATTTTCTCCCCTCTCCTGAAGATTAACATCGGACCGGTCAGGAACCAAGTCATTGACATCGTTGTTTGCAAGAGGTTGCCGCCCTTTATCTCCTTTGGACGGCTTGTGAATACCTATGGAACTGCCAAGAGGTGTACCAGACGAATTGGAGACTCCTAATTGATCCTTAGGGCTTCTACCAGCACTAGACGACCTTGTAGAAATGCGACGTGAAATAGATGTTTCCAGAGAATCAATGGGGTTTGGCTCAGGGGGTATTGGCGGTGGAAGATTTCCACCAGATGAAGGCATCATTTGACCAGAACAAGATCAAAATCAACGAATTAGGGTAAGAATTTGGAGAATTCGGTGAATGGCATGAACGAGCGGCAGAGAGAAAAACCTAGAGAGAGAAACTAGAGAGAGAAAAAAATCACACAAATGAAAAACCTTAGGGTTTAGGGTTTTTTTTTTTTTGGGAAACGGGGAATCCCCGGGTAAACTTTTATTAATTTTTAAAAAACGAGATTACAAACAAAGTTCTAATGTTTAAATGGCGACTCGCCATAAAAAACATAGAACCAAAAGGCTAAACATACATCAAAACAAACAAAAAAAAAAAGAACAAAACTAAAATTTAGAGCCTATCTTCATAAATCTCGCCATTTCATCGGTCTCCGACTCCACCTCAGTCTCATCCCCATTTATTTTTGTCAAACCATCATAATATTTTCTCATGTTCTCGGACCATGAACTGTATTCTTCAATCTTCGGGCGGGTGCTAGTTTCCACAAACTTTTTAACCATTTCTATCTCATGCTCCCACATCCCAAGATCCGTGTCAAAACAATCGTCTTCATCCCGTAATGTACCAAAACTATTCTTAACATTATACATTGGGCCATCCTGTGATCCATAAACATTTTTTGAAACATCATAAAAACCACTACCATATGCTTTATGGGTCGTACCTGTTAGACTCTTATTCAACTTCAAAACAGGCTCCAAATCTGATGGGCTAGAAACAAGCGCAGATGGGCCAGCAGCCTTAGCTGAGCCCATCATCTGATTCAGAGAAGCATGCCCAGCAGATGGGCCTTGATCTCGGCACCCAGCATTCACAGCAGCAATTTTTACTTCTTGATTTGGGCCTTTTCGTAATGGGCCAGCAACTTTTAATGAATGAACAACAGATGTGCTATCAGCACTGTTATGAAGCCCAGCAGCCTTATCGCTGGGCTTCCCTTGATCCTGCTCATCATTCAGGCCCAAACTATGATCAAGATCCGAGTTATGAAGCCCGCCCTGACGAGATGGACCAGGCTCCAAGATAACAGGTCCAGTAGATGTTTTTTTGGGCTGCCAAGCCGGCTTCTTACCTTTGTTTTGGGCCTTCGATTTTTTTACAACTTCCACAAAGTCATCACGGTTCAAACCCTCTTCAACACCAACATTCTTTTTAATTTTATCCACTTCTTTCATTTGAACATTAACCGATTTTAAACTACACTTATCACTCGAATGACCAAATACTTCACAAATATTACAGCATGGTGGTTTCCATTTGTATGACAATTCTAAAATATAAGACTTACCCGGTATTCCATCACATTTAGGAAGATTGATTTTGACTTTATCCGGTAACCCATTTGAAGCCCTTGCATCCACTAAAACACGCGCAAAGTTTAACGGTCCTTCTTTAGTTTCACATCTCTTACATGTGCCTTGATCTAACATTAGCGGCTTGCCGACACAACTCACAACTTGCCCTATATTTCCACCATTCCATAAACTAAGAGGTAAGTCTTTGATAGCAACCCAAATTGGCACCGTTTTCGGATTCGGCTTACACAACACAACATTTGGATCCCATATTTGAAGCACAAGGGGTACATTATCCACCAACCATGGATTCCTTTCAAGAACTTATTTTTTAGGGTTTAGGGTTTTTTTTTTTTTTTTGGGTAAATGAGCTTTCGCCCGGCAAACTTAAATAAATGAGAAATATAACGGTTACATGTTTAAAGGGGCATACCCCTGCCAAACTAAATACGATTCACCAAAACAAGCTTCGGTGATCGCCTCAAAACCGGAGATCATACAACGCCTACTATGATTTAGCATCATAGTAGGAATAATATAAACCCCTATCAAAAATATAAACCCGAGCCCTAACAAATAAAACAGACTATACATTTTAAGACATAAAACCCACCAAAAAGGGCCTTCAAACAGCAGCCAAATAGGCCCAACTTCTGGCCGATAACACAAAAACGGAGAAGAGGCCCAGTAATCCAGAAAGCCCTGCCATTTATATAAGCCCACTGCATCAAAAGAGGACCACCACCAGCTTTAAAACAAATCGAAAAGAGAGAACTAGGCCACTTTAGAAGCCTGCTGCAGACTGGAAACACACGACCCACAAAACAGCAGCAACCACATCTCGAAGTAGCCCTGAGCAGATAAACCTGGAGAAGGAGGACCCGAAGATGCTCAAATTCGGACATAGAAAAACCAAGAGAGAAATAAACCCGGTGCTGATCAACACGAAACCCACGCCAAAAACCCATCGGACCACAACCCTTGATGGACGACCTCAGATTGGCACTCCAAAACTGCACCCAGTCCGAATCACAATTCCGGAACCAAACTATAGCCCGTGACCAGTTCCCAGATAACAAACAGTCTCCAAAAACAAGCAGCCAACGGCCAAATAAAATTAAGCAAAAAGTCCCAAAAATGAGTAACTTACGAGCATAAACCACAACAAAGCGAGAAAAACAAAACCGCAGAACCAGAGAACACCACAACCACCCGAAAAAAGTGTGAGCTAACCACATAAATTACTTACGGATGGGTGGTTTCGCAACCACGGGATCAAAGTATTTACCCGTCTTCGCCATCTGAGATATAAACTGGGCTGTTTCACTCTCGTCATCATAGACATCCTCCAAGGGGTTTAGGGTTTAGGGTTTAGGGTTTAGGGTTTAGGGTTTTTTGGGTAAATGAGCTTTCGCCCGGCAAACTTTCATAAATATAAGATATGTTACATGTTTAAAGGGGCATACCCCCGCCAACCTAACTACGAGTTACCAAAACATGCTTTGGTAATCGCAATAAACAACAAAGGAAAAACATACAGCACCTACTAACTTTTAACAAAATAGTAGGCGAAATATCTTTTCCAAACAAAATACTATCGAACCTCCAACCTCTAACACTAAAATCTAAGCTATTACAAACTAACATCACATTAACATTATCCTTGTGATTACTCCATAGCACTATAGCATAGGTTGAGGCCATAACACGAACAACCAAACTAACCCGCCAAAGGGCCTTCACATTGATACAGCAGCAGCAACTAAGCATGGGCCCAGTGTTTAACACTAATTGGGCCAACTCGTAAGCCCAGAGCTGAACCCCATAAGTATAAAACGGGCTGCATACACATCGGGCCACAAAACTGGGCCGAACATGAATTATAAGAGCTCGAAGAGAGCTTAAAATGAACCTGCTATCCAAAGAGGACATCTGGGCCACAAAACCAACACCCCCATTGCTGGGCTTCATCTTACCGAAGTAAAAATAAGGTCTATCTGTCAAACTATTAGCAGTCTTTTTGGGCTTGAAATGATCTATATATGTGGGCCGCATACTCCATAGCAACACAAACATAAAGTTGGGCCGGATACTATAAAGACCCACCCCCAAGTGCTCTGGGTCACGCTAAAGCAGACCTGGCCCAAGAGAACTCAGCCCAAGATCAAACAATGCAAACCCAGCGATACAAACTCATCGAAAAGAACAAAATCCCGGCCCTCTATCAACAGAACTTGAGAACAGCCCCATGCTTGATAATAAACCCAAGACCAGAACTGGTAAAAGGACCCAGGGAGCATCACAGCAGGCCCTACCCAATTCACAAACCCGGTGCACAGGAACAGGCCCAACCCGAGCAGATTAATAGTAAACCACCAACATCTCGGAGCAGCAAATAACAGACCTATGAACCAGACCCAATACTGAAGCTGACCGAGAGACTCAATACACTTTTACCCAGTACAGCCCACTTAAATAACCCGGTAGACAGACAAAAATCCCGACTGTGAGGCCTAATAACAAACCACCAGAATGATGGGGCAGCTAACACCAACCCCAGACCTATAAAGACACCATAGCTGACATTATTTACACCCGAACTGCAACCAACCAGACGCACACAACATGAAACAGTTTGGCTGCAGAAAACTAAACACCAACGACCATACAGAATTAAACAGAAGGTCCCAAACAGGAGGAGCTTGCTAGCACACTCCAGAAAACACCGAGAAACACTGGAAACAAGAGCAAAAAACCAGCAAAACGACCCTTCCCAAACTGACGACGGACACATAAATTAATGTTTAGGGGGTTTCGCAACAACGGGATCAAAGTATTTACCCGTTTTAGCAAGTTGAGCGATAAATTGAGCTGAACCGCAATCATCCTCGTAAACGTCTTCAACACAATAATCTGGGTCCAGATCAAGTTCTATGCATTTATCGTGGAAAAAATCCCACTTACCATCCACCCACTCTTCTTGATCCTCAGCTTTAACCGCTTTCGCGTCACTTTGAAGGGCGTCAAGGATACGCTTTTTTTGAGCGTCCGTAATACCATAATCCTTTTCAATGATCCGGTTTAACATCTCCTTTGGGCTGAACTGGCTCCACGTGGGAAGGATACGACCCGGGTCAATCACATTTTGTTGATTAGTGGTACACTTCTCGGTGCAACTCTTTTTCGGCGGGTACAGGTCAGAGTTTTCAACCACTAATGTGCCCCTTTTAACGCTCTCCTGAACGTCAAGAACTGAAAACCGGTTGTACGTGCTCATCTTAGGCTTATCAGCTGGACTAGGGGCATTTTTGTCAACAATTTTCACACCTGCAACTTCTTTAACATGTCTGCCTTGGACTGCACGAGCAAAGTTAAAACCTGAGGCTTTTGGGGCACTATTAGGGGCCTGATTAACAGCCTTCATCGGCTGTTTAAGAGGGTGCAGCTGATTATTCAGACCCGAACTATGAGGCTTCGAACATGACGCTACATTAGCATTGTTAACCATCTTACTACCACCATTATTACTCGAAAGCTGTTGGGTACCCCTCTGATTCTTTTTAGCAGGATTTCGGCCTCTATTGTTTGGTTTAGTTTGGTCAGAATGTGGATGCCGATTTCTCTTATTCATCACAGTTTCAAACCCATCATCTTCCGAACCCGAAACACCTTTACCTTTATCTTTTTGGGTTGTATTTTGATTGATGGTAGCCCCCGCACTCCCAGCTGCCTTTTCCGTGACAGAAGCCTTCTTCATAGTCACATCAATATTCGATTTTGGCTTATTTTTACATTGCAAATCACTATGGCCAAAAACAACACAATGAGAACAAGTAGGCGGTTTCCACTGGTATGAAACATTTAGAGTAGCAATCCTATTTGGGTAAATAACTTCAATCTCGCTAGGAAGATTACATGAGGCTTTAACATCCACCAACACCCGGGCATAGCCAAGTTTGCCCGTTTGGTTAGCACAACGTTCAAGCGTTAATCTGTCCATGTGTTTAGGCTCCCCCATTCCACTCATGAGCTTATTTATTCCTGTACTAGTCCAAAGGTCTAGCGGAATATTGTGCACAGTAACCTACATAGGCACTATCGAAGGTTCTATCTTTTCTAAGCATAGCCCGGGCACCCATATATCTAAAAACACAGGGATGTTATTCACCATCCAAGGCCCATTTTCCAGCACCTCATTTAATCCCTTTTCGCTTTTAAATTTGAAATAATAGATACCTGCTGGACTTTTTGTAATTTCAGCCAAATCATATGATTTCCAAAGCCGATGTAGGCATCTATTCACAACATTGTAATCCATAGACGTGCCAAGGAAGTAACCGTATAGATGGAGGGGGTATACCTGGGCCGAAGCTTTGAGGTCTTCCTGAGTAATGATGATTCGGGTTTTACCCTCAGGAGTGACAGACGGAGGAAAATACTCCATCTTTACCGACTCCAATTCTTTACTTCTCGCTATCATCTGGCCATACGATAGCCCTCCCACACCTGACTTATCCCAAACCGAAACCTTCTGAGCAGGTATAGACCCACGCTCAATGGTACCCTCAGCAATAGGGCTAGTACCTTCCCCCATAACAGTGTCAAGAACACGAGTGTTGCCTGTATTCTGGACAGGCGCAGAGTGAGCTTCACCCAAAGATGATTCAGAAAACGAATCCCATTCTGAACATTGCCCTGTCACCCGAATGTCCTCATTCATCCCATCAATATCATTTTCAGTACCCATAGTCGAAACAGGTTTTGAATTCCTACTAATCTTCGCTGTTTGTTCAATGAACTCCCTAACAGGCAAATCAGAGAGAAGAGGGTTATACCTTGTGGGAGGATCTGCTCTGTTTGTACTCTTTTTCTGTCGGGAGACATCACCCAACGGATTGAAGCGCCATTCCTTTTTCTGTTTTTTGACACCACCGAATCCCTTGATCTGAACCTTCCCAGGTCTGTTACGGCTCTTCCTAGGAGGTGACCACGTTCCACCTCTAGCTTCCTTGGCCTCTTGCATAAGCTGGGTATCATGAGCGACATACTCAGCTCTGATACGGTTTAACTCTTCAATCGATACAGAGGAATTGGATTTGGGACTCTTAATAGCTTGAGCTTGAGGAAAACGACGTGCAATAGAAGGATCTGAGATGGCGGCTGGCTGGACCTCTCCAATCGCTGAAGGCGGCTGGACAAACGAGCCAACAGGAGGCTTCAATCTAGTCCCAATTTGATCTCCAGAAGGAATATTGGGGATTTCAGGCGCCGGATTTGATGGAGGCGGAACCCTAGATCGCTGATTTTGCAGAGGCGGCTGTGGATTATCTGCCTGATTGAGCTTTAAATTGGTACCCCCAATATCATATGGGCATGGAGACGAATCAGGTGGTTTATCAGGCGGGATTGGAGGGTTTTTTAGTGGGATTTCACCCACTTGAGAAGATGATTCGGTCATGAGGAAGGAGGATCCGTAGAGAGAGTTCTAGAGAGAGAAAGAAGAGAGAGAAAAAATTTGAGCAAATGAAAAATCTTAGGGTTTATGGTTTAGGGTTTAGGGTTTTTTTTTTTTTTTTTGGGTAAATGAGCTTTCGCCCGGCAAACTTTTATAAATATAAAATGTTACATGATTAAAGGGGCATACCCCCGCCAACCTAACTACGAGTCACCAAAACATGCTTTGGAGATCGTAAAAAATAACCAAGGAAGAAAATACAACACCTACTAACTTTTAACAGTAGGAATTATATCTTTTCCTAACAAAATAGGCTCGAACCTCCATATTCTAACTATGAAATCTAATCTATTACAAAATAACATGACACTAATATTATCTTCATTAAACAAATGGAGCCCACAACTTGGCAGCCCAAATATGGGCCTACTAAATAGCCCAGCGCAGTAAAGGTAGCAGCAAAAACAGCTCAGGCCCATCACAAATAAGTCAGGCCCCCCATCAAGCATACCGAAGAACAGTTGGGCCCAAACCAGGCCTGTGGAAGTCCAACCACAAGGACAAAAAAGCTTATGTCTTGGGCCTTTTGTAACACCAGCAGCAAGTTTAATACAGTCCCCAGACTTAAAACAAAGCCCAAATCTCCGGAACTGGAATAAGCCACAGAACTGGAGCTGAAACACACACCCTGAACAAAAATACAGCAGCCCTGAAGCCTTCGTATCAGAATTATGACCCCAGAAATTTGATAAAAACCGAATTGCAGCAGAGACATGGACCCCGGACAGCATATCAGAACCGTACAGCACACCTGGAGCAGAATTATTACACCCCGAACAAACGAAAATACACAGAAGAGCTGGACCCGGGATACAAAAAGTAGACACCAAACTCGGCTTCCGAACCTGCAATAACAGCCCCGGAATCTCTGCACAACCCCAAAACAATTCCAAACTACAAACAACCAGCCTAAATAATCTAAACCGGCTGCATAAAATTAATACCCATTGACCGAATAGGATTAAACAAAATGTCCCAGAAATAAGGAGCTTCCGAGCCCAACCCAAAACCAAACGAAACATGAAAAAACTCAGCATCAAGACCCTACAAAAGCAACCTTCAACCACATGCGACGAACTCATAAACATCTTAACGTTTAGAAGGTTTTGCGACAACGGGATCAAAGTATTTACCCATCTTCGCAAGCTGGGAGATAAACTGAGCAGAACCGCTCTCATCTTCGTAAACATCCTCGACACAATAATCAGGATCCAAGTCAAGCTTCGTGCATTTATCATAAAAAAACTCCCATTCCCCGTCAGCCCACTCTTCTTGATCTTCCGCTTTAACCGCTCTAGTGTCACTACAAAGGGCGTCAATAATTCGTTGTTTCTGAACGTTTGTGATACCGTAGTCCTTATACATAATACGATTTAAGGATGCCGCTGGACTGAACTGGCTCCACATGGGTAAGACCCGACCTGGATCGATAAAATTCTGCATATTGGTGGAACATTTCTCATCACTATTCTTCTCTGGCGGATATAAATCAATTGGTTCCCCCACCAGACTGTTCGTTTTAATGCTGGCTTCACAATCAAAGACTGAGAAGCCGTTTGGGTTCACGTTGTCAACATCCAGCACAGCAAATCTATTAGAACTTGAGATGACAGGGGTATTCACAGCAGCCGAAGGAACTGTAGCAGGGGTCTTTCGGTTAATTTTTGGCAGGGAAACAGAAGGGTTGGATTTAATGGACTTTTGGGTATGCTTTGGGCCTTGAACAACCCTGCTAAAATCAAATTTTGGTAGCTTGCGAGGGGCAGAGTTGGGCTGTTTAGTAGCAGCAACAGGGGCTTTTTTAGAAGTCGGTAAGTTAGTAGGCTGGCTCGGGTGGGAACAAGAGGCATCAGAAGCTCGATTCACTTGGGCATGATTGTTGGGACCATTTTTCTTAGTAATCACAGTTTCAAACCCCTCGCTATCCACATTTTTACCTTTGTTTTTAGCATTAACCTGGCTGGAAACGGTATTCAAGCAAACTGGCTGACCACTTGCACAACCAATGCTACCATTTGCATCAGACATAGTAACATCCGCAATAGGTTTCGGGAGATTTTGACACTTCTTTATCGTATGACCAAACACCACACAATGGGAGCATAAAGGGGGTTTCCACTGATACGAAACTTGCAGTTTTGTAAGCCAATTTGGGTATTCAACTTCAATCTCATTGGGAAGGTTGCAAGACGCGTTAACGTCCACAAGAACTCTAGCATAGCCCAGTTTACCCTTTTGATTTTTACACCTCTCGAACGTCAATTTATCCATTAATTTCGGTTCACCCATTCTACTCATAAGTTTATTTATCCCCATGGTTGTCCACAAGTCCAAAGGAATATTGTGGATCGTCACCCATAACGGCACAACGGCCGGTTCAATTTTCTCCAAACTCTAGCCAGGAACCCACTTATCTAGGAAAACCGGGATATTATTCACCATCCACGGACCATTTTCAAGCACATCATTAAGGCCCTTCTCACTCTTAAATTTGAAATAAAAAATTCCCGCAGGGCTCTTTGTTATTTCGTCAATATTATACGCAAGCCAAAGTCTACGTAAACATCTCTCAACCATTCTAAAATCCATGGACGTACCTAGAAAATACCCAAAGAGGTGAAGCGGATAAACCTGAGCCGAAACCAAGAGATCTTCTTTGGAAATAACGATTCTAGTATTTCCCTCCGGTGTGATAGTGGGCGGAAAGTATTGCATTTTGACAGCATTTTCTTCTCTATTTTTCAGTATCATTTGGCCATACGAGAGAGGGTTTGAAGCTATCCTATCCCAAACCGAACCATGCTTTTTTCCCACCGAAGAAGGCTGTAGAGGGACATTATTTTCGGCCACCTCAGGCTGTTGAGTACCAGCAGTAACGTCAACAGAGGGCTGCAGCCCTTCACTAATATCACCATCTCTCATTTGGTGATCCTGAGCCCGATAACTTTGTTGGGATCCCGACAAATCACTGATATTACTGTTTTGCCCCTGCAGACTTATATTACCCTGGCCATCATTAACACCAGCAGGAGGCTGTCCACCAACGGGGTTATTAGAATTTGGAGGCTGCAGCCCCACAGCAGCATCAACCATGCCTATATCCAGCCCATCCTCCTCATCAGCCTGGCCCCAAGAATGCACCGAAACATTATCATCCTTCTCCACCATATTTTCACTATTAGAGCAGAGCAAAGTCTGATGGGTTTCTGACCCTGACTGATTTATAATTGCAACCTGCGGAGATTTAGCCACAAAATCCTTGACTCTCAAATCCGATAACATCGGACTATACTTAACAGACTTTTTTTGTTTTCTAACGACTCCAAACCCTGCTATTTGAACCCCTGATTGTTTAGAACGAGAACGAGTAGAGCGGGTAATACCTCTCGCCTTGTCAAATTCCTGTTGGATTGTTGAATCATGGGCAATAGCCGCAGCACGAGCAGCGTCCAATTCCGGGTCACCTGAGCTCGTAGTATCCCCTTTGCCTCTGCTCGTTTTTTATTTGTTCTTTGGGGAACCCGCTTTAGGTTTAGGGATTTGAAGAATGGTCGATGAACTGGTACCCTTGGGCGAATTAGTATGCTGCGCATGAGTGTAGGCTCCATCTTGGGAACACGAGACCTCCACAACACTACCGGTTGGCACTGATTCTTCAAGATTGGGGGGAAGCACAGGGGGCGGCGCATAAGAGACAGACGAACCAGACGGCGGCTGTGAAACACCATCCACTTTGAGCGCCGATAGATCAAATGACGAAGAATAAAGGGAATTTGGAGGGTCAGGGGGGCGATCTGGAGGTAATGGAGGGATTGATGGTGGGATTTCACCACCGATTGAAGTTGTTTCGGACATGAGAGTACGGCTGAATTAGGGAGAGAATTCTAGAGAGAGAAAGAAGAGAGAGAAAAAATTAGAGCTAATAAGGTTTAGGGTTTAGGGTTAGGGCTAGGGCTAGGGTTAGGGGTTGGGGTTTGGGGTTTGGGGTTTGGGGTTTGGGGTTTGGGGTGGGGGTTTGGGGTTTGGGGTTTGGGGTTTAGGGTTTTAGGGGTTTTAGGGGTTAGGGTTAGGGTTTAGGGTTTAGGATTTAGGGGTTTAGGGGTTTAGGGGTTAGGGGTTAGGGTTAGGGTTAGGGTTTAGGGTTTAGGGGTTAGGGGTTAGCGGTTTAGGGTTTAGGGTTTTGGGTTTTAGGGGTTTGGGGTTAGGGTTTAGGGTTTAGGGTTTAGGGGTTAGGGTTTAGGGTTTTAGGGGTTAGGGTTTTAGGGTTTAGGGTTTAGGGTTTTAGGGGTTAGGGTTTAGGGTTTAGAGTTTAGGGTTTAGGGTTTAGGTGTTGGTGCACTTGTGTCTGTACTTTGTCTGTATTTTGTGATGATATAAAACGTTGTCTTTTGTTAGTCTTGTAAGTTTGACCAAGTCAACCATCCTCCTGGTTTGACTTGGCCAAACAGTTAGAACATAGTTTGTAAGGTGTCTGTGTCGAAGGATGAGTCATCGAAGGATTGTTTAGATCCTTCGATGAGCTCGAAAGATAAGCCTTCGATGGATGATTGATGGACCTCGAAGGATATCATCCTTCGAGGTGTATATGTGATCCTTCGACAGGTTTCAGATCGATAGATGATCCTTCGATCAGTCTATCTGATCCTTCGACCAGACAAGCTGTGACGGGTATATATACCCATGTAATGTGTTCACTTCAAAAAGATAGAAAAGGTGTGTGCGAAGTGTGTGAGATGTGAGTGAACTCAGTCTTGTAGAGAGCGTATTTTCAGTTTGGTCAAGGGCTGTAACCGTGTCCACTGAAATACAAGAGAAAACTTTGATATCTCGTGTGTCTACCTTTCTCTTTGTAGCTTGTGTTCTCATATAAACTACCGGTTTGCATTCTAGCTTGGATTCCGCACTTGCTAGTGTGTTAAACATAACAAGGATTAGGTTTAACCTCAACCTCCGAGGGACCTACAAGTGGTATCAGAGCCGTGGCTCTTTTCCTTGTTAAAAACCGAGTTTATACAAGACTTTGGAGTGTTTGGACAAAAACTCACATGGTTTAGCACCCGTTTTTAGTGTTTTTCTCGCTTTTCTTGTCGTAAAAACGTGTTCTAAACTAACCGGGTGTGTTAAAGGACGGGTTGGGTAACTTAAAAACTTGTTTTTAAGAAGTTTGGTCATTTCCGGCCAAATTCCGGCTTACTCCGGTGACCGGTTTCTGGATAAGAACCGTCCTTTTTTAAGTTTTTTTTTATTGGTAAAATCTTGGTTTGGTAAAAAGTATGGCCTGACCATACCTTTCTGCCGAAAGCTTTCTACCAACCCATCACCTTTTCCCCAACCTGTCACTTTTTGTCAACTGTGTCAGTACAGATCGAAGGATATCCTTCGAAGTCGAAAGATCATCTTTCGATCAAAGGAAGTTCGATAGATAATCATCCTTCGAACATCCTTCGAAGTCTGTGACTTATCCTTCGATCCAAGGAATCTTTTTGAAGGATATATCTTTCGATCTACAGTTCTTATTCGAAAGATAAGGATCCTTCGATTGGAGAATCTTTCGAATTCATTGTTCGAAATTCAACAGTGATCTTTCGAACACTGTTGATCCTTCGAACAAGTATTGTTCTTTCGATCCTAGTCTGTTTAAGTTTAACAAGTTTGTGTTTTTCAGGTCTTTCGATCAGGGATCCTTCGGCTGGTTGTTATCATTCGAGATATTAACATAGTTTGTGAAAATTAAATTTAAAAAAAAAAAAAGGGGAAAACTTGTTTTTCAAATTTTAAATCAATTTTCACTTAATATATTAATTATTTAAAATGGGAACAAACGGTCAGTGGGATCCAACCGCGTGGACTTTGACTCCACAATCATCAGCTACGCAATCTGCGTCAGATTTCGACAAAACTGCATGGATGCGAGCTATTGCCACACCTCAAGCTGCAATGATAACTGCAAATCAATGGGCATTGGTCACAAATCAAAGCAGCAGCATTCAATCAATGATGCAGAACGACAGTGAAACTGGTACAAGCACAAAACCGCCAAAGCTAAATCACATCAATGATTGGGGATGGTGGAAAGAAAGGCTGAGAACTTATGTTCAGGGGCAAGGTCAAGATCTATGGATGTGCTTCTTCACCGCATTTGACAATGATTTGGAAGTTGCAGGATCTAATCCACAAACTTACAGCACTCTGTCTGATGATGATAAGAAGAAATTTGAGTTAGAAAAGAAAGCATTCATGATTCTCACACAAGCTCTTCACAGAGACATTTACCACCAGTTCGTTTACTGCACGACTACTAAAAGCTTGTGGGATATGCTCACGTTACGATGTGAAGGAAATGCTCAATCTAGAAAGATCAAGCAAGAATTACTGAAGAAAGAGTTTGAAGGATTCACGTGTATGGAGAATGAGACTTTGGCAGAGTTATCTACAAGGTTCCATCACTTGTTGAGCGAGATGTTTGCTTTTAGAGTCACTGCCACTCCACAAGAAATGGTGAAGAGATTCGCTGATAGCTTACCATCAAAGTGGAGCAGTTTTCTTGAAATTCTCAAAGAAAATGGTGTTCTAGACACAATCAACGTTTATGACTTAATTCAAAAATTGGAGAACAAGGATGTAGAAGAAAAGCTTAAGGCAAAAAGAACACTAACTCCTCAAAATCCAGAGATGTACTTTGGGATTGCAGGAGGTATCAGTGGAGAAAAACCAGCTTCTCAACACGCGAAGCTTCAAACAGCTTTCATCTCAAACACCGGACCTTCCACAACAGATCAGTTTGATCCTTCAGCATACTCGATGTATTCAAGACCGGATTCTTCTTCTCAACAACAGTATGTGCAACCGACAGCTCAGCAATTCACACCACCGCCTTTCTTAGACCCAAGCAGAGCTCAGCAGCAACAACCGCAACAGCAAGGGTTTTATGGAAGCTCCACAAACTTTCAAGCCACTTCCAATCCGAACACAGTCAGATTAGACACTTCTAACTTTTCCAAAGTCAGTGTCGAAATAGCCAAGGAGCATATGGAGATGTTGAACACCTTGGTTAGTGCTTATTGTGGATTGGTCGCAGGTCAGATTGGGAATATCAATCTAACCAATGAAGATTATCAGCAAGTGGATAGAGAAGAGTTTGAAATGATGGATATCAAATGGGCTCTTGCTAGTGCAATTCGAAGAGCAAAGGAGTTTATGGAAAGGACGGGGAGAACCAACTTGGATAGCAACAACAACACCAAGTATGGTTTTGATAAGAATGCTGTCACTTGCTTCAATTGTGGTGAAAAGGGTCACTTCAAGCGGGAGTGTCAGAAACCACCTAAGCAAGGAAATCAGAATCCCTTCAGGAATCAAGGACAGCCACAACAGCAACTGAACAACAATTCTGGCAGATCAATAGTTCCCGTTGGAGGAAATGCATCTGGATCCACAAACACTAATCCCCACAGAGGATTGGTTGTTCAAGCTGATGAAATCTGCAACTGGAACATTCAGCTTGGAGAAGGAGGAAATGGTGGAACAACATGTTATGCTAAAGTGATTGAGAAGGTAGTAGAACCCGTGTCTGCTGGTGAATCTTCAGAAGATGAAGATAGTTCGGGTTATAGTGGGAGCATGGATGGGGAATCACTTGATGCTGGTGATTTATCAAGTGATGCTTTAGATTTGAAGGTTGATGAGGTTTTGGCTGAAGCTGAAGCATTATGCAAGAGGAGATCTATTCTCTGCCAGAAATCTGCTGGAACTTCCGAGAAGCTTGCTCAGTTCTTCTCTGAAGATGGATCTTTTTCTTTTCATACAGCCTTTATGGCTCACGTAGAAGGTCAAACTTCTCAGGTATGTGATACTAATTCTGACTCTATTTCTGTTCCTATTGAATGTGCAAAGTGCTTAAAATATGCTGAAAAGGAAAGTCAGTTTGAAATCACACACAAACACAATCAAGAATTGATTGTAGATCTTTCTAAAGCAACCGAAGCTAACTTGTTTTTAACCAGAAATGAAAAGGAATTTAAAGCAACAATTGCGTCATTAAGACATGATGTTTCAGAATTACAAAAGGCTGTTTTGCGAAAACAACATGCTAACAATAATCTTATTGACACAATTGAAAAGCAAATGGTAGAGTTGGCAACAGCTCGATGTGAATGTGAGACAATTAAGCAGAAACTGGAAAGCTATTCCAATTCCCGCTATGTATTGGATCACATCATTGACGTTCAAAAGAAAAAGGGGGATGCACAATGTATTGGATTCAAATCATGTCCTCCCCCAATGAATCACAATTACTCCAAATTGCCTGATGACGAGGATATGCCCCGTTTTGAACCTACTGTGCCACTCGGTCTAGATGAATTTGCAGCAGGCCTCGGGTTCACAACTGGTACATCATCCTCGGGTCAATCAGAATCTGAGAATGTGACAGATTCATTGTGTGTTAAGGAACAGAGTCCTCCCATTGTTGAGGATGCTGATTCTTCGGACGATGAATCTGAAGAAATTGTGAAACAACAGTCTAACTCGGTTACAACAGATATTCCAATCGAGAATCACATCTTGTGTGATCCGCCAGTGAAACCGAGTAAGACTGAAATGTCAAAAGCAATGGAGTCCATTGTATCTAGCCTTGAAGGGAATAATTTGTTGTACACGCTCAAAGGAGATAGCAAAATCTACTCTAACAAAGATTTTCCAATTAAAAATGTAAATCAAGATTTAATTGAGCAAATTTTTGAAGGATGCACTGATAAGTTTTTGGGGAACAAAAGTGGCAAAGTTACCGTCACTCAATGTGATCCAATTCCGTGTGAACAAATTAGAAAACAATACGGAAACCAAAAACTACCAATTGAGCGAAAACAACAAGTTAATCCCGGAAAAGGTAAGGTACAGGGAAAGAAGGCTCAGAACAAGAATGTTCAAGCACCTAAAGTTCAGCAACCTAAGGTTCAACGACAAAAGGTGCAAAACAAAAGAGCTCTTGTTAAGAAACGAGAACCGAAAATGAACTTTGTTGGATCCACGGGTTCAGACAAACTTGAAACATTTCAGGATAAATCTAACGTTGATTTTGTAAAACAAGTTAGAATTTTAAAACGAAATGATCAGAATAATTACACCCAACACACCAACGGATGTGATTTAGGTCCAAGCACGTCTAGATCACAAGGTTCATTGTCTGGTTCTCCGTCTGGTCATCAACATGTTTCTCCGAAGTTTGTAGAGCGGAGAACATGTTTTGAATGTGGAACAGTTGGGCATATTGTAAGATATTGCCCACACGTGCAAAAGCTGAAGTAAAAAACGAGTGCTCCCCAAGAAATCGATTACCAAAAACGATCAGTTTCCCCGAAACAAGACCCCCGTGTCTTGAAAGAAAGGGAAAAGAAGTTAAAGCAAAAGAATCAAAAGGTAATTGAAAAGGCCTTAAAATCAGAGGTCAAAGAAGGAAAACCTGTACAAGCAAAACCTAAAACTGTAAAACCAGTAAATGCTAAAACAATAAATTCAAATACTGGTAAAGGATAAACAGCTTGGAAGCAAAAGCAGGTAATTCAATCAGGGGGAGCACCACAGGTTCTTTTTCCTAATCATCAAGTGATTGAAATCACTTTCCTTGATGATCAAGGACGACCCAAGTCCACAAAGGCTTGGGTCCCCCTCTCCAACTAATCTCTAAGTGAGTGTGCAGAATGTTCCAGGAGGAACTATCGATAGTCATACGATTGTTGATAGTGGAGTGTCCATGCACAAGAACGGCGACAAAGAAGTTGTTGCCTGTGATGGAGAGAAGAAAAAGAAAAGAAGACAGAAGTGTCTGTCGAAAGAGATTGAAAGCTTCGACAAATTGAAAATCATTTCAAAGTGTGATTGTTAAAGGCTTTGATCGGGTCCCCAGGATAGATTCAATCAAAATGTACGCACCTGCAGCACGTCTGAAGTTCAAAATCAACAAGATGAACGTGCAGTGTACATTTCTTCGTGGTGTGATTGAAGAAAATGTGTTTGTTGAACAAACCAACCTGGTGTGCGGATGCCTTGGCGTGGATTGAACAACCGCACACTACTTCTCAAGAGAAAGACAAAAACCTTCGCTGGTGCAATGTGGAAGACCAGCCGGACCCAAAGGTTTATGATCTTGTTGCTGTCAAGAGACTTCTCAGTAGCTACAAAGAATCGACTTTGAAATCCACACCGGGTGGATATCCAGTTGGGAGAGCACTCAGATTCCTTGCAATGCACGAAGCAGTTGCAGGATACGGTTTTAAATTTCTAATCTCTCTTTTACTTGTCGATATTTAAGCTGCTTTATGAATTATTATTATCTCGTACAGCACTCTTTGGCCAGACAATGTTGTCATGGTCCGCACCGCTTACTGACATGCCAACTGATTTTTCCAAAATTCGTTAAATCATTTCTGATTAAAATTTATTTTTGGTAAACGGCATTGAGGTAAAACATGAGTTAACCAACATCGGGAAATCGTTTTTGTAAATAACTTTGTGTCTTTTAAATTTTATCTTAGTTTGTTGATTTTAGGGGGAGTAAATCCAAATTTGAAAAACCAAAAACATCGAAAAATTTCAAAAACACAAAAACAATAGAAAAACAAAAATGAGTTTCCTGGCGAGCAAAAGAGAAAATGATAGTACATCAGTGGTCTGTCTAAACCTCTTTAAACCTAAAATGAAAAACGATAAGCAGCTCTATATAAGATGTATCGGTAGGCTCACAATCATTTTAAAGTGTGCAGGGTGATATAAACTTAAATCCGACTGAAGACCAGGTGGGAACCACTCATTGGCATATGGTCTTGGTACCGAAATTTCGTTTGAGAGATTGCCGAGGTTCTGAGATATTCGGTCTTTATGCTGCTTATCATCTGGGTATCATGGTTGTTTCTTTTACCGAAAAATAACGGGGACGCAAGTCTAGATCTTCCATGATACCATACATACGTGTACATATTGCATTCGACCTCAATAAGTGATCAACAATCACATGTCCAAACAAATAAGTGATAATATATCACAAATTCTTTGCGGGAGTCAAGTTCGTCTCTCTGCTGTACGAAAGTACTGACCTGTTCACGGACTTGCTCCTGTGCCCTCATGCATATGAAAATCAAGTTCCTCATCAATAAGTGATTCTATCACATAGGGCTTGTTTTCAATCAAAATAAGTGAGTTTCTCACATGTTCATATACGGTCAAACAGATGATAATCGGTATACTCACCGGTAAGATGAACCCTCGTGCATACCTTGATACGGGAATGTGTCGTGATGTGGATGAACACCGGTCGGTAAGTATAAATCATACCCTAACGTATCCCCTCGCCATGATTGCAACTGATAAGTTGAGCTTATGTGGACGACAATACCGATAATTGTTATAGGATGCTTATCTTAATGTTAACTAATTGAACAACAAGAGCGTTTTGACATGACCGTACACTGATATGATTCTCTTACCCTCGAAACTCGCAAAAAGAATGTCTGTAAATATTTGTTTACTGCTTTCAGTTTCTGTATCTTTGTATATATTTATTTATTGCTTTCCGTCTTTACATTTGATAAATGAAAAACTCCAAAAAGATTTTAGGTGTGTTTTAATATAAACTTTATAAAAGCCAAAAAAAAAAATTTTGCTTCTAGTTTATTTTTGATTGACTGATGTTGGAACTCGAGTCTATCCTACCCAAAATCCTGATTCTAAGCCGGAAAACAATTGCATCTTCATAAACAGTCGAAGTTAACAAGTTTTGAAAGTTAAAGGATTAAAATTGAATATTTTTCTAAACTTTCAAACTGTTGTCGGTCGGTGTTTGATTGAGATTTGATCTCATATGTGTCATTTGTTTAAATGTTAACGATATTCCAAGCGGTTGTTCTCATTATGCGTTTAGCTTTCTCGCATGTGCAGATGCTAAAGGCGAGGAGAACATGTTCGATGACAAGCTTTGGAATGAAGACACGAAGTGGAGGCACTCAAAGGATAAAATGATCGAGTTGCCGCTGACCCTTCATCAACACCACAAGGATCTGAAGAATTGACAAGTCAAAAGATTCACGAGCATGACTCAATGGAGAGTTCAATCTAAGGGGGAGTTTATTGACACACTACCTAAATGAAAAGGAGAGTTTGTTGATACACTTTCTACTTACGACGCTTGAAGACTTTGAAGATCCTCCGACATGAAAGACACAGAAGACGAACCTCACGAGTAGCGTCCAAGGGGGAGTTTGTTGATACATATTTTGTGGACACGACTCGGCTCGGTTCGACTCAGCTCAGTTCGACTTGGTTTCGACTCGGTTGAAAGGACGTCAGAGACTTGAAGACACGAAGATCGAGACAAAGCTACAGCCAAGGGGGAGTTTGTTGGTGCACTTGTGTCTGTACTTTGTCTGTATTTTGTGATGATATAAAACGTTGTCTTTTGTTAGTCTTGTAAGTTTGACCAAGTCAACCATCCTCCTGGTTTGACTTGGCCAAACAGTTAGAACATAGTTTGTAAGGTGTCTGTGTCGAAGGATGAGTCATCGAAGGATTGTTTAGATCCTTCGATGAGCTCGAAAGATAAGCCTTCGATGGATGATTGATGGACCTCGAAGGATATCATCCTTCGAGGTGTATATGTGATCCTTCGACAGGTTTCAGATCGATAGATGATCCTTCGATCAGTCTATCTGATCCTTCGACCAGACAAGCTGTGACGGGTATATATACCCATGTAATGTGTTCACTTCAAAAAGATAGAAAAGGTGTGTGCGAAGTGTGTGAGATGTGAGTGAACTCAGTCTTGTAGAGAGCGTATTTTCAGTTTGGTCAAGGGCTGTAACCGTGTCCACTGAAATACAAGAGAAAACTTTGATATCTCGTGTGTCTACCTTTCTCTTTGTAGCTTGTGTTCTCATATAAACTACCGGTTTGCATTCTAGCTTGGATTCCGCACTTGCTAGTGTGTTAAACATAACAAGGATTAGGTTTAACCTCAACCTTCGAGGGACCTACTTTAGGGTTTTTTTTTTTGGGTAAATGAGCTTTCGCCCGGCAAACTTTTATATAAAAAACGGATTTTACATGTATTTTATGGAGGGGCATACCCCCCCCCCCCCCCCCCCGAAACACTTGGGCAACCGAAACATGCTTCGGGGCCCAACAAAAATGAAAACCATACTATGCCTACTAAAATTAAAAATCCTAGTAGGAATAATATCCTTTTCTAACATAACAATAAAGCACGACTCCGTTTGAACACAAGAACAATGGGCCTTAAATCCACAAATACTAGCACCCAAGGACTGGGCCTTCCATACAGTAATAAAGATCGCAATACTATCCAGGCCCAAAGCAAAGTTAGACAAGTGGGTGGGTCTTCTACACATATCCAGCGACTTGGGCTTGCTGGCCAAGAGAAAACGGCAGGCCTGGGCCCTGTAATCAGCAGCAACAGCAATAAAAGGCTTATGGGGTGGGCCTGAAAGACGCTGGGCCTCTCGAACAGAACAAAAAGGAGACCGCATATTCCAAGACTTGTGGGCCGCACACCCCATACAATATCTAGAACCTGCCGACTTTATACCACCAAAACCCATAATGGAGAGATGATGGGCCCAACTCCAAACAACACTGGCATCAGCGCTGGGCCTAGGCCCGTTCCGGGTTACTGAATTAGATAGGATATTTACATGGGCCTGGGCCTCCTCAAAAAGCATAAGTAAAAAACCTACAGTTGGGCCTACAATCTGGGCATTAAAAAACCGAACTGGACACTTGATCTTTAACCAAAATTTTCGGCCCACACAAACAAAATAATCCCCAGTCCCTGTACGATGCCAAATTAACAAAAACTTACCAAGCTTCCATCCAGAAAAGTCAGCCGTATTTAACATACCCCACCCGAAAAAACTGAATCCTTTCACAATGCTCGAATTAACCACAGCTTTTTCAGGATATTTTGGAAACCCGGACCCGAAAAATAGCAGAAAATAACAACCAAACACAAGACGCAACACAATCAGCACGAACGAAAACCACCGAAACAGAAAATAAATGACGAAAATAGGATCGATCATAATTACTTTTTGTTTTTTGGGGGCTTGCTAACAATGGGATCGAAATATTTACCCGATTTCGCCAATTGAGTGATGAATTGGGCCGAACCACTATCATCCTCCTCAACGTCTTCCACACAATAATCCGGGTCATAGCCCAGTTCCATACACTTATCACCAAAGAATTCCCATTCACCATCAACCCAGTTTTGTTGATCATACGCTTTAACCGCGTGACTTTCTCCGAGCAGGCAATCGAGAATACGTTTCTTTTGACCATCTGTTATACCGTAATCTTTGTCTTGAATCCTATTCAGAGATTCCATAGGATTAAACTGAGCCCAATCAGGGAGAATTCTACCTGGATCCAACTCACTTTGCTTATTAGTTGAGCAAACAAAAACATCATTATTGAACGAGTCTTGGGGGTACAAGTCACCCGACTCTTCTACAAGATTTCCACTTTTGAGACTAGAGTGCAAGTCAAGGACGGAAAATCTGTTTTGGGTAAGAACCTGGGAAGGATTGTTACTGGCAGAAGAAGGAGGTTTTGGCTGGCTTCGGGGAGGCTGACTTTTGTTAGGCTTTGGATCATTTTTCGGGCCTTGGACTGCCCTATTGAAATTGAAACCATAAGGTTTACGAGGACTAGGGTTGGGCCGGTTTCTAAACACATCTGGAGTTTTTATGGGAGCCGGAATAACAAGGGGGTTTGGGTTTGAACAAGAAGCACCAGTTGCTGATCTTGTTTGTGACAGTTTCTGTGCACCATTTTTCTTTTTAACCACCGTTTCAAAACCATCAACATCTACTTTTTTTCCTTTATCTCTTCCACTATCCGGGCAATGGGTAGTATTAGGACACACAGGCTGATCACTCGAAGTACCACTAGTACCAATAGCATCATGCATGGCCACATCCTCGGCTGGCTTTGGGCACTTTTTACACTGCTTTAACGAATGCCCAAACACGACACAATGGGAACATATGGGAGGTTTCCATTGGTACGTGACTTGAAGTTTGGTGGTCCGATTAGGATAAACAACTTCGATTTCACTTGGGAGATTACAAGAGGCTTTAACATCCACCAACACCCGGGCATAACCAAGCTTACCCGTTTGGTTTTTACACCTCTGAAGCGTTAACTTATCCATAAGTTTCGGTTCACCCATACCACTCATAAGCTTATTTATTCCCATAGTGGTCCATAAATCCAACGGAATGTTGTGAATCGTCACCCATAAAGGAACAATAGACGGTTCAATTTTCTCCAAACATACCCCGGGAACCCATTTATCCAGGAAAATCGGAATATTATTCACCATCCAAGGGCCATTTTCAATAACATCATTGAGCCCTTTTTCACTTTTGAATTTAAAATAAAAAATACCTGCTGGGCTCTTTGTGACATCAGCAATGTCATACGCTCGCCAAAGATTCCGAAGACATCTATCCACTACTCTAAAGTCCATAGACGTCCCAAGGAAATAACCGTAAAGATGCAGGGGATAGACTTGAGCAGAAACCAGCAGATCTTCTTGTGAGATAATGATTCTAGTAGTGCCCTCAGGAGAGATAGTGGGCGGAAAGTACTCCATCTTGACAGCGTTTTCTTCCCTGTTTCGCTGCATCATTTGGCCATAAGAAAGAGGACCTGAAATTTTTTTATCCCAAACAGAACCTATCATAATACCACCCGAAGAAGGCTGCTGAACTGCAACATTTCCTCCAACAAGGGGCTGCTGAATAACACCATTTGGGGCCACTATAGACTGCTGAATAGCAGCACTCTCGATACTCACTATTTGCTGAGCTGGAGCTGCATTTTTTACCACCGAAGGCTGCCTGCCAGCAACTGTTTCATCATCAGACTCGTCATCTTGTCCCCACGACTGGATTGAGACATGGTCATCATCGGCCATGTTGTGGTTACCACTATCCACCGTAGTCTCCACTAGCATGTTATCCCCATGAGAATGACCTGATGCATTATTTAAATTACCCTCCGATAACCCAGCCGTATCAACAACATTTGCCATCTGATTAATATCCGAATCAAGATTACCCTGACCTTCATCAACGTGCATCTGTTTCAGTAGTTACTCATCACCAGCACTACTCTTCGGTTGGGAAATTCTTGACTGAGGAGTTTTCGAAACAAATTCCTTGACTTTCAAATCTGACAACATGGGACTATACTTGACAGATTTTCTCTGTTTCCTAACCACACCAAAACCAGCTATCTGGATACTACTTTGTTTCGAGCGAGATCGAGTATATCGAGTGTTACCTTTTGCCTGATCAAATTCCTGCTGGAGTTTCGCATCGTGGGCTATCGCAGCAGCACGGGCAGCATCCAGCTCCGGATCACCTGACCCAAGCTTTGTTCCCCTGCCTTTTCCACTTTTGGACCCCCTCTTAGGAGAGTATGAATTAGGAGCCGGGCCAAACTTCTTTTCCACAGATTCCCTGGCATGTTCGGAAGTGGCAGATGGCATGATTTTGGGCGAATCAGCACCTGAATCGGGAAGAGGATTGCAAGCAACCCCTTGTACAAACTCTGGTTTAGAGGCCGGACTCCCATCCCTTGTAGCTGTACTCTTCGCATCTCCTTCCTTCAAAACGCTGGGTAATGAAGGATTTCCTGGTTGGTTACGGCTTGAATCCGACCCGGGAATGACTAAATCTTCCTCACACGAGTTCGTACCTTGAAGATGAGCATTAGGGTTCGTACCAGGAGGTGGCGGCTGATAACCAGGGCCTTCAATATGCACTAAATTGGATCTAAATTGCACCACAGGGGAAGCAAGAGCGGGTATAGACACCGAATTAGGAGGTGGATCAGGGGGATGGGGAGGAATCAACGGTGAATTAGTGGGAAAGGAAGAGATTTTGGACATAGATGAAGAAGAACGGCAGAGAGAGATTTTTAGAGAGAGAAATAAGAGAGAGAAAAAAATTAGGCAAATGAAAAATCTTAGAGTTTAGGGTTTAGGGTTTAGGGTTTAGTGTTTAGGGTTTAGGGTTTAGGGTTTAGGGTTTTTTTTTTTTGGGTAAATGAGCTTTCGCCCGGCAAACTTTTATAAATGAAAGGAAATTACAAATTTAAAGGGGCATACCCCCGCCAACCTAAACACGGATCTCCAAAACAGGCTTTGGAGATCACTACAAAACCGGAAAACATACTACACCTACTAGTTTTACTATTGATAGTAGGAATGATATCTTTCCCTCCCAAAACATATACCCGAGCCCACAAAGTACAAAGCAAACACGATACTAAATCACATAAAAAACCCACCATAGATGGGCCTTCAAACAGCAGCAACGATATGCCTAACTTCTGGGCTTTTAGAAGAGCCCACTTCAGCCAATTTGGGCTTCCAGCAGCCTTTATACCATCTGAATTATAAAAAATAGGCCAGATATGATGCGTGATGCCTAGAATATTGTCACAGCCCAAATAATAAAGAGCAAGAAACCACAGTTGGGCCTTCAAAATCCTGTCAACAGCTTCAACTAGGAGCCCAAAATACTTGCACCACCCACTAGAACTTAGGCCTATAACCTGGGCTTTGTGTAAGAGAAACCAACTAGCTCGATGACTGAACCAACACAGCAACATAAAACTTGTTTGTTTTTTCACAAACCCGGAGCAAAACCAAACACCAAAGGGGGACGCCAAAGCTCGGAACTGGAAACGTCGGACAGAATAATGAACCCGGAATAGCAACAGTCTCGTGCCAAAACCCGGACCCAATAGAAGATACGGATCAGTTTTTAACCAAGCACATCCAGACGAAAAGAACATCTGCCCACTAAGTCCCGTAGCAGAATAAAAATCCCATTCAGCTGAACAATAATACAAACAGCAGCAAAAAGCCCACACCCCGGACAACAAACTAAACCCAAACAGCAGATCAGAGACTAAATTACGACACCCGGAGTAAACAAATAAACTAAGGAGAGCTGGACCTGAGTAACAACATGTATACAGCAAACCCGGCTGCCAAACCGATCCCACTTTTTGACAAAAAAGACCTGTATCCACTGAAAACAAACCAAAACACTGCTGGCCATCTTTTGTCCTATTATCAATAACAGGAACGCAGCTCCAACTATCTTGATCAATCCCAAAAATTAGCAGGTAGAAGCAGCCAAAAACGAGCAATAAAAAACCCAAAACTGTACAGGACCACCAACAAACGCATAAACACAGAAAAGCAACAGCAACAGACTCTTCAAACAAGAACGACTTACTCATCGAAAACTTATCGTTTTGAAGGTTTTGCAACTACGGGATCAAAGTATTTTCCCATCTTCGATAGCTGCGACAAGAACTGAGCTGAACCGCTCTCATCTTCATACACATCTTCGACACAGAAATTCGGATCCAACCCGAGTTCAAAACATTTATCATAAAAGAATTCGAATTCCCCTTCAGTCCAATCCTCTTGATCCTCCGCTCTAACCGCTTTTGAGTCACCACTAAGGGCATCAAGTATACGTTTTTTCTGAGCGTCCGTAATCCCATAATCTTTATCTAAAATCCTGTTCAGAGACTCTTGGGGGCTGAAGTTACTCCAATTAGGCAATACACGACCCGGATCAATCTCGTTTTGCTGATTAAAGGTACATCTCTCGGTATTAACATTTTCCGGAGGGTACATGTCCAAAGGAACCCCTACCAGGTTATTAGTCTTGACGCTAGCATCGAAATCCATCACTGAGAAGCCGCTAACATCCATCTGTTCCACAGCAAGCGGAGCAAATCTGT